>JACSVZ010000002.1:79771080-80971080 GCA_014706295.1 Lycocorax pyrrhopterus obiensis
CACGATTATATTAAAGACCCCTGTGGTTGCCAACCATCAGACTTTGTTGTAAAGGGGTAGGATTAACTCACACTTACAACTCTTGTTAGGTTCAGCTGCTGACCTAACATTTAAATTCTTGCAGCAAGTCAAAGGCTCACTTAAATAGGTATCAAGAAACAGAGATAACATCTTTTGACTATGTCTGCTTTAAAGAATAATACACGCAGGTAGAATGAAACACCTACTGCTGAGGTAGCAATGTCCAGTTATGCTGGACATAGATATGCTTCGGGGAGCTTTGTTTTGATGAAGCCTTGGCCTGGTCTCATGTATTGAATGGTCATGTGGAGCTGGAACACATTAGGTGTGCTGTTGGCACACACCTTCTAGTTTAGTTTCATGGCAAAAGAATTCAGTGCCCATCCTGTGACATCCCTCCACAACGTGCACCGCAGCAGGGGAATGGGGGTGATAGGACGCTTGCTTGAGGACTGTCCTCATGGCCTAAACTAAAGCACTCTGCCACACAACCATTGTGGCTAGTGCCAAAGCAGTAGCCTGCCTCCTTCATCGTGTCCTACACCAGTGGAAGCAGAGGAGTGTGCTCTCTGGAAACACTGTATTAGGAAAAGACAGAAAGACTTGCACTCAGAGTTTTACTTGAGCCCTTAGTTAATACACTCAATAAAATTATTTAACCAAATTACTTTCACTAAGCCCACATTACCATGGTTACATTATTATTATAATTTAGCCAGCATGTCATTGCCAGCCAAAGAACAACCTCATAGTAATAAAAATATAAAATCTCTTCTTTTTCTTCAATAAACAAGGTCACTGTGACCTTTCCATCTAAGCTTGCACTCTATTCATTAACCTACCTGTAATGCAGCTCAGTTCTCAGGCCTAAGTATTCTCCACTCACAGTTTTGCAAAGCTGAAACACTTCAGCTGGGAAAAGGGCTCCCACTACAAGTGTATATATATATATATATATATATATATATACATGTCCCCTGTGGTGTGGTACACATCTCATGTGCCACTGATTCTGGGCCCAGGAGCTTTCATAGTTCACTGCTTCCTACATTAAAAACAAACCCATATTATGGAAGTTATACCTGAGTAGTGAGCAGTCTGCTTACAGCTTAGGCTCAAGGATTACTCACCTCTACCCTATTTTCTGGTTGTCATTTACTCCTAAGTTTTCTGTACACCAATGGGAACAGATGATTAATTTAGAAGTTAGTTGCGATTTCAATTGAGGCACTAAACTAGATGACTTTAGGATATCCCTTCAGACTTTAGGATGTCCCTTCAAACCCACACCCTACTTTGAATCAATGACCAGGAAAAAAACTGTTTGTATATTTGTCCTAGAAAACCTACAGTTCTCATAGCAATTAAGCATTTTTTGCAATGAGTGCTTTATAGAATACTGTATACTGTTTCCACCTCAAAGATAAACCAAACCCAAAGTGATCAACATAACAATATGATTAAGCAACATGACTTTTAGTAAAGGAATTCAAACTTCTCAAAGAATAACTGCAATGCTGAAGACTAAATTATTTTTCAGTATGCACATTCTGTGTAGAAAAGAAACATTTGCAATGGTGTGATGGAGTTAGTGACAACTTTCCTGTAAAGTGCTCCTTATGAACATTGAAAGAGCATTTCATAATACTAGACTTACCTAGATTTCTCAAAAAAATCCCCAAGTAGACTGCTCTTGTATCACAGGATGCAGTAAATTTGTAAAGTTTTGCTCCTCTTAGTAATGTAAGGGAGAGAAGATCCCTGACTGAAATTTCTGTGTTTACATTAGGTTTAATCAGAAGCCCATATATAAAGTAATTTGATTAGGCCTGTGTGATCTAGATTAACGGAAATTTACAGCACATCTTCATTTTGTTCAAGATAGACCTTTTCAAGGATCAAGACATCCTGAGTAATTCTTTTGTTAGCTAAATACTTTTTTTATGTACCAGACATCATAACCAAAAACCAAGGATAAACACTTGGTTAATGTTATAGCAAAACTAGTTTCCTGATCAGCTGTGTATATATATATATATATATATATATATGTATATGTGTGTGTATATGTATATACACACACTCTACTCATGCATGTTACCTACCCTTGCATCTGTATTTAAATTTTAAGAAAGCTCTGACAGAAAAGCCATATGTCTTTATTAGTTTTAAAAAATCTGCTTGGAAAGGCATAGACTATCTAGAGATAGACTATCTAGTATCACTCGTTGTGTATTGAACCCAGCTCTTTTCATTATCATCAGTAGCTGGTAGAAAGGTTATACACATGTGGATCAAAACAAAATTAAATGGAAGAGGTGAGTCAAACTCTTCCTGGAATCCTCTTCACACAGATTTTTATGAATAAGGAATTTTCAAGGTCGTTCTTCATAGTGCTTCGTTATCACTTTCAACAAGCACAAAGGGCTTTAGAAACTGGGAACTCAAACACAGTATTCCTTGGAAAGGTGAGGAAAGAAAAACGTCTTGGAAAACACAAATAAGAAGTGAAAAATAGTAAAACTCTTTCAAAATCAGTGGTTTGTGTTTGGACAGATTGTAAAACAGATTGCTAAACAGCCAAGTGTGTAATCTATTGCTTAAATCTTTTTTGCTACCAGTAAAATGTAAAGTAAATGTCATAGAAAATTTTGAAAAGTGCCCCTGGGTGTACAAGTTAGGAAGTCTGTCTTTGATGCAAGAAAAATTGAGTGAAAGTGGAATAAAAGAAAGAATTAATAGATCTGTGACCAATGATTAGGCAAGCAAAAGTCAACACAATTTTTGTAGAGAGAAGTTATCCCTCACGATTTGATGACTTGTTCTTTTAGGCAGTGAGCAAGGAAATGGATAAGTATGTTTGGATTTTAAGAAAGAAAAAAATCCAGTCAAGATGTCTCCTCAAAAGTGGTCTCATTAAAAAAAAATAGAAAGAAAACAAGAAAAGAAAAATTTCTCATTAAAATAGAGAAAATACAGGATGAGGCTAAATGGCCAGTTCTCACCACAGATCTCTTACATTAACAGGAATATACCCTGGGATGTATGCTCAATATATTCACAAATTCACCTAGAAATGCTGTTGAATAATGAGAAGTCAAAATTATTCAAAGTTGACAAAACTAAAACTGATCTCAAAGATTTGAAAAATATCTTAGAATTCAAAAGACCGTGAGATCAAATGCCAGAGGGAATTCAGTGTTACTAATTAGAGAGCTGTGGAAAAGGCAGCAGGAAACAGCCCTGACTGGCCAGGTACAGCAATGAGCCATTGGTGCTCCTGACAGGAATCTTGGGGCTGTTGACAATCATTCTTGGTGAACACTAGTGCCCAAGGAAGGAAAAAAAAATGTAAATTAGGAATTAGAGAACAAAAATATTATTTTGCTGTGCACATCCACAGTCCATTCCAGAATACTGTTTGCTGGTTTGGCTGCACAGTCTTAAAAGGATGAGTCACAACTTAACGGTACGGAGGAATAAACAACAGTGAGCAGAAAATCAGAAAATCAGAAAATGAAAAATCCCAAGTGGTCTCAAAAAAGTGAAATATCATTCTGTGTTTTGTGTCTGTTCTCATTTTGGAGGTCTCTCCTCAGCAACAAAGCCATCGCAGCCTGGCTGGTAGCTCTCCACGGCCCCAAGACTCAATTTGAATAGTAGCAAAGTAGAGGCTGAGGATGTCCCAGAACGATCTCTGCCGTCAGCTCGGGACAGCCCAGAGTTTATCAGCAAAGATTATCAGAGTTTATCAGCACACGTGCTGCCGAGGCTTTTGCCGGAGCTCAGGCAGAGCAGGAGCAAGCTCTGGCTGCTCCCATAACTCACAATGTGCCCCACTGCCGGATTGCAGAATGGCAACCCACTCTGGTGAACAGGCACTCTCCTGGGCAGGAGATCCAAGCATCTTTTCGTCACATGCTTTTACTGTCTCATGTCCTACCAGCCAGCTACTTTCTTGACACTTGACACCTTTGGGACAGGAAAAATAGCTCTCCTCTTGCCAGATATCCAAAGCTCCAAAAATGCCCAGAGTACTGCCCTGCCTTCTGTATGCTCCGTGGGGAATTTCCTGAGCTGGATGTGGTTTAATACTTAAAAGCCAAGGTAGCTGACATACACAGGCACAGGCCACTTCATGCCAGCTGGCCTCAGTGCCTGGGTGTGTTTACTACCAGGCACATTCAGTTTGCTGGTAGAAACACTTGTCAGGGTTCAGTGTAATATTCCTTTCCCACACTGTCTTTTGATTAATTTCTACACGGAGCTCTTGCTGCTGTTTCTTCTGTGATCTTTGTGTGAAGTCCTTTTGCCCATGGATGACTCTGCCTTTGTGCAGACTGCCTGGCTCTGCCTGCTCTCTGGCTGTATACTTTTCATCCAGGCACCATCTGCCCTGACTAAGTTCTGAGGGTAGAGATAAGCCTCGACAGCCCTGGCCCAGTGCTGCCTGGGACCTCCACTTAACACCCTGTCCCAAGGACCAGGAGCTCTGTTTAAGCTCAGCTCTGGATGTTCAGTTCCTCCCCCAGCCAAGTCACTGGAGTGTTGGTCTCCAGTTCAGCTCTAGTCCCCATTGATCCAGTCCCTGCCTGCAGACTAAATTTCTGGCTTCATCTGGGACCTGCCACATTAACATGAACATGCCAGGGGGTCTGGACCCTTGGCTGAACCCAGTCACTGTCTCTGGTCCTGTCCCGCTCACCTTGTGTAGGGGCTGTGGGGCAGGGCTCTGGCTTAGACCCTGCCCTGTCATCTGAGCTACTGCTCTTGATTCTTGTCTCTCTGTCCTTTAGGGAGCAGCAACCCTTTGCTGCTCTTTGATGTGCCCTATCTGACTCCTTTTCAAAAAAATAGTTGTTTCTTGCAACTAGGATTACTGAGACCAGGAACAGGACCCTGCTGCTATGTGGTTTTGCTTCAACAATGCAAACATTTTTATACCATTTATGAAGTCAGTCAATTTGTGCTATGTAGGATAATTGCACTGCATTTTCATTCTGTCTCTGCATGAAAATCTGTTAGCTTAGTAGATCCTCTCTACTGTCTCTTCTGTAATCTTCTGGCCAGTGTTAACATAGTCCATGGACTCAGGGGTTATGTGTATTGACATAATACGAGTCAAACTGTGCCAAGCACATAATCTAATAGCAATACAGGATTCTCCAGGCTGATTAACATTTAATAAGCCCCTGTGGCAAGTGTTTAGCCTCTCCAACTGGCACACTCGTCAGCTGTGCCTGGGCATGGTCTGGATGTGGGAACAATCCCAGCAGGCTGTATGGACAATGTCATGCCCCTCTGTCATGTTCACTCCGGCAGTCTTAGAGCCCTATCCCAGCTGACCTTGACACAGTAACCTCTCTTCCATGTTTGTACTTCATAGAATCAGAGGATCACAGAATTACTTGAGTTAGAAGGGAGGGGACCTTAAGGTTCCAACCCGCCTGAAAGGCATACCTTTCATTAGATCAGATTGCTCAGAGCCCCATCCAACCTAGCCTGAAACACCTTCAGGAATGGGGCATCCACAGCTTCTCTGGGCAACCTGTTCCAGAGCCAGTCTCACCACTCTCAAATTATAGAATTTCTGTCTCATATCTAATCGAAACCTAGTCTCTTTCAGTTTAAATCCATTCCCCTTTGTCCTGTCACTGTATGCCCTTGTAAAAGTCCCTCTCTAGCCTTCTTGTAGGCTCCCTTCAACGTCAGGTACAGGAAGGTTGCAATTAGGTCACACCTAAACCATCTCTTCTTCAAGCTGAACAATCCTAATTGTCTCAGGCTTTGCTCATAGGAGAGATGCTCCATCCCTCTGATCATCTTGATGTCCCTCCTCTGGACTCACTCCAGCAGGTCCATGTCCTTCCTGTGCTGGGGACCCCAGAGCTGGATGCAGCTCTGGCTGCAGCGCTGCAGGTGGGGTCTCACCAAAGCAGAGCAGAGGGGCAGAATCCCCTCCCTCCCCTGCTGCCCACGCTGCTTTGGATGCAGCCCAGGACACGTTTGGCTTTCTGGGCTGTGAGTGCACATGGCTGGGTCATGTCCAGCCTCTCACCCACCAGCACCCCCAAGTCCTTCTCAGCAGGGCTGCTCTCCATCTGTTCATCCCCCAGCCTGTGTTGGGGTTGTCCCTTAGGGCCACATCAAACACAGCCCTAGCCCTTTCTCTGCTACAAGATAAATACCTCTTTTTCTTCCTTCCTAGAATGGCAGCTCAAGGGAGAAGAGCTTCTTAGTTCTCATTATATCTAAGGACAACAGATAGCTATGTACACCGAGGAGATGGCAACCATTGCCTCTCTGTGTTAAAATCTCCCATAGGATTGAGGGTTTGGAGAAGACTTGGATACCAGCTGTTGTGTCTCTTGCCACTCAAAGAGAGTTAACACAGCAGCTGGGACATATAAGCCGCACACAGATAGGCAGCCATGACAAAAATATAAATGTTTAAGACAGGGCATACACAGGATCAAGATTGCAGCCCATGTTCTGGTGTAGCTCAGCATGAATCTCAGTTCTTTTATAATATAGAGCTTTTGCTCACCGGCAACTCAGGCTGGAATGCAGTGGCTCCCTTTCAAGGTCCCATTTTTCAGCTAGGCCTCTTGGCCTAGTGTGCTGGAAAGGGAAGAAAGAGGCTGAGGATGCCATAAAGGGCTGCTGCCACTCAGTTGACCTCTCCAGAGGGTGTGCATGAGAGGGACTTGCAATATTCCCTTGAGTGCAAGTGACTGCATGCAGGGCATTATTTTATTCTTGGCCAGGCAAATGGAGGGTCCTCACTTCAGCCGGGAAAATTAATTGTGTGGCCCATCTGCAACCTTGAAAATGTTTCAGCTCAACAAATCATTCTGTGAGTCAGGAAGCACCAGTCTTGCAACCCCCTGCCAAGTGATGGATCAACCAGGAGATGTATATGTGGCTCTGCCTAACACCTGGTTGTTTAACAAACAAACAAACAACACCTTGAAAACCTCAAGGAATGTGATGAATCTGAGTGTTCCTAGTCTACATCGTTTTCCCTCATAACTAGGGATGCCTGATATGAGGGAAGTGAGTATACAGAAACTAGTAACATGTCAAAGATTATTTGTAAATAGTATCTTAAATTAAACACTAGTGTCATTGAGTTTCAGCTCTGATTAAATAAAGCCTTAACTCTTTCCTATAGACAAAGAATAGGGATTGCTCAGTTGCACTGACAAGGGCCACGTCTCTGGGCCACCCCTCTATTCTTTGTCCATGGCAGAATCAAGTCAGCTTGGTTTCCATGGTTTCCAGCGGGGGAGAAGGAAGAAAACAGGGATAGATTTTTGCAGGGATCGGATGCTTGGTATGCAGTGTACACAAAGCTGGGCAATATGCCATCGAGAGTGAGGGGAGAAATCTTTCATCACTTCATCAGATAGTCTCCTATAGCAACTGCAGCAGTAAAAGCAGTAGCTGCAGAGGCAGAGAGCTGCATAGCAACCAGCTATGTCATACCAAGGGTCCCACACCCCCTCCTCATGCGTACATGCTACTATTACAGAACAGTTTGATTATATACATGCATCTCCCAAACAAGATCAAGCTTTGTAGGCACAGGACCCAAAGGATTCTACTTCCCTGCCCTGGAAGAGGATGGAGTATCATGCATGCTGACCTCAGAAAGGTTCTCTGGAAAGCAACAAATGCTGCTGGATTTGCATAGTACCAGTGGGGTGAAGCAGAGATCATGGCAACAACTCCCTGCCCACACCTAGTGCTAGCCATGACTCCACTGCAGGTTCCTCTGCCTCCTCCCTTTCCACCTCAAGGAATGGAGCACCTTCCACTTCACCATACGGTGCCCACATCAGCTCTTGCCCAGCCCCGTCTGCCCATTGCTGGTCAGTGATGCCTTGTGGTCACTGAGCACACTGCACAGGCTGCACTGCCCGCACCATCTCAGAGCACACCTGGTGGATGCTGTCCAGGGCTTCGCTGTCAGGGAGATACCTTGGGAGCAGGAATGTTTATAACACAGATGCCAGAATAGAGGGTGTCTTGGAAATGGGGGAAGGTTGTACCCATTTGCTGTGGGCATATTTGTTCAATGCGGGTGTCTGGGCAGACCCAGGAGTGGGCCAGCAAAGGGTGCAGTGGTGGCCACTGGCTGCCCTCACTGGGGCACCAACACCAGAGTTCTTCATGCAGAAGTACATCTCATCCCAGTGGAGAGTCTGGGCATTATGCTGTGCTCCAAGAGAAGCCCAAAATCCTGGCAAGTGATTTTTTTTTGTCCTAGTTACTGTTGAAAGATTTGTCCTCCTGTCATCTAAGGCCATGATTCCTTTTTTCTTTCCCAGGCAGGTAGAGGAGGTTCCACCCCTGTCCATTCACCTCCTTGGCATGTCAGGCCCACTGTGCTCTGCTCGGGTTGATCTGGCCAGCCAGTGTCAGTGGCTGGAAACGGAGAGACATGGGGAGCAGGAGGAGGAGCTGGGCTTTCTGAACACCATGCTCCAGAGCTGATCCCTGTCAGGAGGCATGTCTGCCCTGCTGTGCTAGCTGCATCCATCTTTCTTGTACTTGAAAGACAGCAGTCCGTCTGACAGGGATGCTGGCCATGTGAGCCTGCTCTCCAGTGACTGATCCTTTGGTTTGTTTTCAAGTCAGGCTGTCAGCTGAAGAGATGACAGATGGCCTGCAGTGCAGAATTCTGTGTTTGCTGCCCAGTAAGCAGCATCTGATTCCAGCAAAAATCCAAGTTTTCTCCTTTTCCTTCCCTTATCAGCCAGAGGGAGAAGGATATTCCTCATACCTGCCTCTGTTCTCAAGGCAGATGCTGCAGGTGGTGTTGGTGAAGCAGGAGATCTGTGACTAATCTGGCATCAAAAGTAGACCACCCAGGAATGGTCCCAAAAGAGACAGCCTGGGATGCTGCAGGCCAGGATTCTGGCTAAAGACCATGGAAGCTGAGGAGGATAGGAGTTTTTTGTAGGGTCTTAATACACAGAGGCAGGGTACAATGTCACAGCCAAACATCTGGTGAGATTAGCAGAGTGGGGTCAACCATGGCCAGTTACACCAGATCAGCCATTCAGGTCTCATTCTCCCTGGAGCCCCTTATGGAGTTCTTAAATTTACCCTGACACTGCCTCACAGACTGCATTCTTCACACTGTCACTCTGGGTCCTTTCAGAGAGGGAGAGAGATACAGCAAAGGCAAACTCCTTCCCTCTCCTGCACTTTTTCTTCACAGGGAACTGCCAGAAGTGGAGGGAACACGAATTCCAACCACACCAGAACGCTACTTTTCCATTTGCCAAAATGGAGGTTCATGCTACCCTGGGGGTCAGATTTCCTTAACCACATTAAAAAAATTGTTAATGCTATTTCCCCAGCTAGATTCTGAAATAACCTTCTCTTTTGGCTAATCATGGACTCCAATTATCAGCCTTGCTTTCCTGTCTGGAGCAGCAGAATTTGCAAGGCTCCTTGGAGATAAGGCAAGGTACAAGCAAAAAATCAAACATCTGCTGCAGACTTCTGCAACAAGAGAGTACTAAGAATGATGAAAGAACAAACTGAAGAGGGAAATCATACATATAAATGAGGCAGAAGATCTTGGACATCTGGAGGTAGTGACGTCTGAACACAAGGAGGAAAAAGTGAGCTGAAAGGGATCAGCAAAACAACCAAGGACTTAACTGTAAGAGGGCTGAAGTCTGGCTCTAAAGCAGAACAGCAGGTGCAGTGTATATGTTATGCCGTGACAAGGTTAATTCATCAAAAAATCTTTGCTAATTGGATTTGGCACAATGATTTTGTAATAGAACCAGGCATTGTATCTTGTGAGGCAAAACATTCTTAATGCAATAGTAATAAGTCCTAAAGCCGAACTCTGAACTCGGTCAAAAAGACACACAAAGGGAAGAAGGAAATGTAGCTCTTACTAGCAATATCAGCACAATGAAAATCAAAATATTAGCACATCTTATAGCAAGTACATAAATGAAAGTCATCTGTTGGTTCTAATTATGCAGCCAGAACACTTGTCTGCAATAGACAACTTGTAATCTTCTTGAAGATTATATCTACTTAGCGTGTCCCAAAAGCGATATCATCTCAAGACTGATAAAGAAGTAAAAACATGATTTTACAATAATTGCAGAACACGTTAGGCCCTTTCTTGTGTATAGGCCATTTGTACCAGCATTTACATCTTTCTCTTCCACAGGAGAAGCAGTCTGAGCCTTTCAGGCTTTTGAAAGATTCACAGTCTTGTGGATTTGGAGGTCAGGGACAGCCTTAGGTGCCATGACCATGAGATGGTGGAGTTCAGGATTGTGAGAGGAGGGAACAAGACAAATTGCTGAATAACAACCCTTGGCTTCAAGCTCAAGAATCGTTCATCCTGAAGTGCAGAAATTCAGGGAAAAGTGGCCAGCAGCTTTCATGGAGCTTCTGACTAAAACAGAGACATACTACAAGGAGTTCCTGACTGAAGTCATATCTAAAAAACAGTTTGCAAGAAGTGGAAGCAGGGAGATGTCAACCACAAGAGACAGTCTGAGCCCGCAAGGGTGGGGCTGGGAAAGCCAAAGCCCATCTAACATTGAATCTGGCAAGGGACATGTAGGAAAACAAGGAGAGCTTCTACTGATGTACATAGGAAAACAGGGCCCAGTGCTGCATGGGGCAAGACCGGAAAGAACAAAGCACTCCATGCATCTTGGCTCAGATTGTACCAGCAAGACCAGCCTTCAGGAGGGCACCAGGCCCCTGGGAGCAGTGGAACAGTCTAGGGCAAGAAAGACTTCACCATCATTTGAGTTATTAAATTAGGAATGTTTAAAGAAACTGAACAGATATGAGTCCATGCGACCTGATGGGATGCACCTGCAAGTGCTGAGGTTGCTAGCTCAAGGAATATCCTTATGACCTTATATAACCTTATCCCCTGGTCAGATAAGGATATGCTGCTTGCTTTGCCTTACAGTTAAGACCATCAGAGGCTGCTATAATTTATTTACATGAAAAAGTAAAGTGCTACAGTTCTCAGATCAAAAGCATCTGAAACATCAGGTAGAAATGCAGCCTTTTGCAGAAAATCAATGCATTGATCTGCTTGGATTTTTTTGTTAAACAAAGACAAGGAGATAGCAGAGAAAGAGATAAAGGTAAAATGAAGGCCCAAGCACGAAATCAGATATTTGTTTCGGAGCAAGGAAGCCAGAAGCTCTAAAAGAAAAGACAAAAGGAGCAGTCTTTGCAGCAGGCATTTATGGAAATTCAATTTAATTGAAGATACTGTAATTTCTTTTTCAATCTGGTGGTGTAGTGATGGCTTGATCAAAATAGTGCAATTGACATTGCATAGGGTGATGGCATTTTAATTTCCACATAGCTGATCAGACAGACATATTTGTTGTTTTTATTCCCGCTTTTTTATAACCACCCATGACCATTTGCGCATCTGGTCATCAATCTTTAAAAAGATTTAACACACCACAGAGAATTGCCCACATTTCAATTTTCATCACCTTTGTAAAAAGAAATATGTTCCATTAATAAAAGAAAAAAAAAAGCAAAACCCAAAAACACGTAAGGCTCAAATTGTTTGCTCATGAGCAGCAATTTCTCAAGGCCATTGTCTTATTTAGGGGAATACTACTACTACAGTAAATATTATGTGCATCTACAATGTCTGAAACACATAATGTTACTAATAATTTATCACTATGTTTAGTAGAAGGGCTTGACTTTGTGGTTCTGTTCTAAGAAGGAATAAAAAGAGATTTTTTTTCAAGAACAAATATTTGAGAATAAAACATTTTGACTGAAAAGATTAAAAAAATAATTTTTTAAAAGAAATTTATTTTAAAAATACCTACGAGCATCCTGTCAACATCAGTAAAGAAGGGCAGAGGCAGAGGGAAGTGATTAAGAAATCACTGGAACTGGTGGCTCTTGCCATGCAAAATCAGGACAGGTGAGATTTACTAGAAATTAAAAAGCAAATAAATATGAGAGGAAAAAATCAAATGTAGAAAGACAATGGAAACTAACAGTAGGACCTACAGATAATTACACATTTTTGGAGCTAAAAAAGGCAGCACAAAATACTAGTAAGGCATTTAAAATCATCAAAAGAGTCAAAAACTTGATGTCTCTTGTGAGTGACACATTGAGAAAATTTGTTCCTTATCCCAGGGATCCTGAGGAGATTATAATGGCAGTATCAATGCCTCTATACAGCTAGAGTTGTTTCTTCTATAAAAAATCCAACTTTCACCAATCAATATATCCTAGAACTTGCAAATGATATTAAAACGTTGTCTTTTTCAAGAAATAGGAAAGAAGGATCTGTAAAAATGCACTGAAAATTATATCTTCATTGTTTTTAAAACTTAGCCTGCTTTGTGGGGAGAAATGTATTGGTAACAGGCTTTGTCTTCCACTGTCATAAACCAATAAATCAGAGTTCCATTTATGTAGTAACACCTCTACAGATTTATTTAAGCCATCCCTAAGGTGTGCAGCTCAATAGGTTTCAGTCTGTACTGAAGAGCTTGTTTTCAAAAAATGCACTTTGAACTTCTGATTTGATTACTGATATACTTAATTCACACGGTGGTTTCGCAGAATCAGAGATTTAATCTCAACATTATGAGCACTGTAAGGGCGAGAGGGCAAATACTTACTTTTTTCAATACAGTCAATACTTACTTTTATCAATCAAAAAATTGTTTAGTTTTTCTATTGAGGCTGTGGGCTTATCCTAGAAATGCAGTTCTTTCCTGAATTTCACTGCACCTGTCTCTTTGATTTGCCTATGTTTCATGTTCTAGTAGTTCAAAAGACAGATACAATGCATCTTTAGATCTCTGCAGCACAACCAAAATGTAGTCAGGATCATAGAGACACCACTACCAAAAAAAAGAGCCTAGAACTACTTAATTCTAATGCAAGACAGCCTCTAAGTGACTGACACAAAATGAAAATTGACAAAAGTAATTGAATATACAATTCTGTCTGGAATAGATGAGAGGTTAGATGCTTTAATCTTTTGGTTTAAGGTAGGTTTTTTGCAAAAGGCTAGGAGTTTCACAAAAAATCATGGTGCTTGCATCAACAGAATAGTAGAAATGCATGAAGGACCAACATGGGAGCAGGATTATTCTGAAGGCCTGGAGCCCATGGGAATGACCCATGCTTGAGCAGTTTGTGAAGGACCACAGCCTGGGCAGGACCCAGACGGGATCAAGGGAACAGCACAATGAGAAAGGACCAGCAGAGAGGAACTCCTTTAGACTGACGGCAAGTCCCATTCCCCATCTTCTTGCTCCACTCTGGGAAGAGGGCTCAGGGTTGGATGAGTGAAGCTGAGCCTGGGAAAGGGGAGAGGAAAGGTGCTGTTGTACTGTTTCTCCTTTTATTTCCCACTATCAAATCACTAATTACATATGTATTTTAACTGCCCAGAAATTAAACTAATTTCCCACAAATTGAATCTGGTCTGCTGAAGAAGGTAATTAGTAAGTGGTCTCCTTGTCTTCTCCACCCACAAGATGTCTCATTCCCATTTCTCTCCACCCTCTCTTCCATTGTGAGCAGAGTGAGTGGCCGGGTGGGAGTTTGGCTCTTGGCCAAGGGTAACCCACCCTACACTGCTTCCACAAGCTTTTAAGCAAGAAAGGTGCTCCTTCAGGAAAAAAATAATGTCAAGGAAGCTATTGAATTTATAAGAAATATTTCCAAGCAATACAACAGTAAAAAAAAAAACCACTAATTTTTAAACTTGTAAAATGATAATAAACCTGAAAAGGGATTTCCCATAGCTTTAAATTAATCCGACAGGATCTTCTTTCTTTTCACAGGAATTTATGCTAATGCTGGTTTGTGGTTGGATTAAAAAGGAACCAGTTTTAAGAGAAAAGTCAATTTATTGAAATTCAATCAAAGATTTTCTTCACAGCTCTTAGCTAAGAAATCCTGGTTGATTATAATTGAAGAAACCTTTTCTTATTTTCTTAAGCAAACAAACAAAACCCAGAAAACATTTAGAAAATAAGGGAGAGAGTACCTCTTTGTGCAGCTCTTAAAAATATATTTTTCACCAAACTCAGACATACTTCTTTTGTGTCATCTTCAATATTTTATGTTTTTCCTTAGAAATATTTGGCCAGATTCTGGGGGGTTTGCCTTCATATATAACGTGATGGAAATCAATGATTCTTTTGTGCAGCTACAAAAAGTGATCAGTAATTCAAAAGCCATGTCCTTGTTTCAGTCTTAAAGATAGTTCAATGCACTGAAGATAACAGTATTTCTTTCTTTTATTCTAATAAAAGCTGGTCTGGGGTTAGAGTCTGTGTTAAAATTGTTTCTTGTTTGAACACGTGAAAAATTAGGCTTCTTTCACTCAGAGGGAGTGGAACAAATTCAAAATTTATTTTTCTGATGTTGCCTCAAGAACAAGAAGGCATATGTAATTGTTTGTGTAGAAGTTTTTGCTTTCCCCAGCAACAATTTCAGCACTGCAAATGCAGTCCAGCACCTCTGACGGTAAAGACAGAGATCCTTTAGTCTTTGCTGGGAGATGAACTTAGTCCTAACTGCCAAACATTGGTATTTAATGAGATGGTCTCTGCTGTGTGTTTTAAATATAAAGATGCTTATTGACTGTTGTTGTGAACCAATGCTTTTAGGTGAGGGGCACAGGGAAAGGCTTTATGGTTTTGCTGAAGCTAAGAGAAAATATAAAAGTGTGTCTTTGCAGTTTTATTACAGCTTTTTATGTTCATGTTAGTCCCAGGGAACTCGTGTTAAGCAAAGGAGAAATTCCTGAGTATCCTTCCTATTGAAAACATTATGTTCCTTTCAGCTATAACATTGAAAATGTGCCTTCTACTACACAAAGGGAGATGAAAGGGTGTTTTAATAAAAGGATGACCCTCTCACTAAAAATGCCTATTTTCCCCATGTGCAGCACGTAACACCTGCTGTCTCCCTATAAAACAAATGATTGATTCTGAACCACTTTGTATAGCAGAGTTACCTTGGGAACAAAATCGTGTACCAGCTGTGTCACAGCCATCACTCAGCAATTAGCTGAACTGGTCCTCAAGCAGAAACAATGTCACTTTATCTCACAGGTCAAAGATTTCAGGTCAAAAGAACACAGCTCTGTATTTAATTTTGTATATCTAAGTCAGTCTGCAAAACGCTCCAAAGAGACTTATGAGGAAAACTAAGAGGAAATCTTATTCTGTTGCACAGAGATTTAATAAACTGAAACTGGCTGAAACTGAATATTGCACTTGTTCTCTGAAAAGTATACTTCACTTTCAATACTGAGGCAACAGACCTTCCCATAAAATGTTACCCAACTGCTAGATGAATCGTGTGATAATTATGATAATCATGGACTTCATTATCTTAGAGGTCCTTTCCAAGTTAAATGATTCTGTGATTCCAAAAACTGTGGTCTTGTTCTTATAACACAAGATAAAGACAAAAGGTTTGCTTAATTCTTGAGTATTTTGTATTTTGAAAAAAACAATTTAAATTCTGATGTAATCAATTCAGAATCCTTTATTAGTGAAACAAATACTGCTAAGACAGCTCAAGTGGTGACTCTACAAGACGATATTTGCTGTAGTGACCTCAAACTTCTGAAAGCTCTGGGGTTTTGCTAATTTGCTCATAAAACCAGCCTGACTGGTGGGACCCCAGTCTCCTAGTAAAGACTTCTATTTTACTGAAGGCTTACAGGTCTACAGTAATTCTTTGAGATTACACCTTCCCTTATAAACCTTGATGCCTTGGCATGGCTATAGAATAAGAATGTAAGCGGTGCAGGTGCAATGAATTTTTTTCCACCGTACCCATTCCTTCTCCCTCTTTCACACACCGGGGCAGCAGAGAGAGGAGCAATCAGTTGAATTTTTCAGGAGTTTAAAAAAAAAAAAGGCAGCATCATGCTAGCCCTAATGGTGATACTACCCAGACTACTATGAGTGACAGCTCGCAGCAAGTTCAGTCTTGAGCCCTGGTCTGAGTTTGCTCTTTGATATAGTTTTACACACTCTTTTAAAACTGTAGGAAAAGTTTTGCTAGAAGAGACCTCCTGAGTCTAACACAGTCCCCTGACCCAAGCAGACCCCAGTTGCTAGCTCTCGTCCTTTTACTTTTGTAACACATCCTCCCCACCATTATAGTTTTTTGCAAATGACAAAAGGGCTCAATAAAGGTGATGTAGGGCAAAATGGAGATGGGTACAAAACACAATGGATACAAAAATAGGTAACCAGCCAGTTTTAATCATTCACCAGCCTTAATGACAGAAGACAGGAGCGCATGAAAACCAACTAATCATCTGGATTTGTAGCAACCTTCTAATAGGTGCATGGCAGCTACCCATGGGAAGCAAGGCTTCTTTATTCTCTAGCTCCAGCTTCCCAAGTTCAAGCAATGGCCTAGGAATCACTGTCAGAGGTCACACTCTGCTTTACAGTCACCATCATGATAGTTCCTTGCAGTGTAGATATATCACACTTGAGACAGGATTTTGTCTGAATGGATGGATTATCTTGAATGAGGAAACTAGTCACCTAGGGAATTTTATACTATTTTGGGGGCCATTTCTGGAGGGATAGGAAATATCAAAGAGATTTGTCCATGTGGAAAAGAAACAATCATTCATTGTTCCTTTAAAATGAGGGTATTATGAAAAAGGTGAGGGTTTGTTTTTTTTTTTTAACAGTGAGCTGTAGAGCAGAATTGCAGTGATCTTTATCAGATTTAACTGTTAATACTATCCTCTATCTTTCTAAATACCTCTGGATTTGTATGTTTGGGTGCCTAAGAAATATTCACATGCAAGATGGTATCCACAGTCTGTTGATTGATAGAAAATATTGCCTATTATTTATGGAGGAGATAAAGGACTAGTCAAGGCTGTAAGGGATGGGTTAGGAAAGGATCAATACTAAGAGTAGCAAAAGTTACAGTGAAGTATTCCTATAAAGGAAAAGCTTCCAATTAAGATAAAGGCACAATTTGTGTGTTATTCTAACATGAAATAGTTAATATTGCTCTAAAAAACCTGGACATTTTGAAATATCTGACAGAGATGAAAGAAGTAACATGTAGAGGTAAATTTTTATCTTTGATGACCTGTCATGAAATGTATTGAGTACCAGCTGCTGTGAATTTAATTTCAAAGTTGTTTTTGACAGCTTGTTCCAATTATATCCTTATTGAAAGGCTAGATTTTTGGTAGATTGACAAGTTTCCTTTTTATTTTTACCTTCTAATGAGCAAAACAATCTGTTACAGTATATTGATCCAGCTTATTTATTTCTGGATATTTAAAATATGGTCTGTTGTCCTTCTCTTCAGATACTCTTACCACCTGCAGTAGAGCAAAAAAATATACTTGCATTTTCAAAAATAGGTGGGGGGAAAGGTCACTTTAAAGGAATTAGTGCTTTTTCTGTGAAACGAAACTATTTTAAGAGCTGTGGGCTTGTATTACTTAAAGGGAGGATTAAAGTAACTGAATCTGTATTGACATAGGCATACTAAGGGTCATTAGAGCCCTCCAGAAACACAATAGACCATATAGCCTACTTAAATGGCATGGATTATGACTAATATTTAGATACTATCAACATCTGTTGGCCTGGTTCTGAGCAGTGCACGAAGACCTGATTGAGGATATCGCTGTTGCAGAGTCATCCTGTGAGAGTGATCGTAACATATGCAGAGTGTGGGAGCAACAGACAGTCCCTGCATCCATTCAGTTTCAAGAGGGACACCATCAACACAAGAGAGCTTCTCAAAGGATGGGAGACAACAAGCACAACTAGTAGCAGGGGGCGTTTTCAATGGGGCAGAGAAATCTTTACTAAAGCAGGTTTAAACACTGCCCAGAGAAGTGACAGAATCGCTCTCCTTGGAAGGTTTTGAAACTGTCCAGAATGAGGCCTTGGCCAACCTGATCCAGCTTTGTAGTTAGCTCTGCTTGGAGCAGGTGACTAGAAGATGAGCTTCCAGCCTAAACCCTTCTCTGAGTCTAGGATTTTTTAAAAAGAAGCTATCAATTAAATAAACCACTCTCCCAGGTAACAGAGAGAGCATTCTGATCATCCATCACGTTGGAAATCCAGAATGCATTCCACTTACTGGGGACAACTTCAGAAAGGCCAGAAAGGAATTATAATGGTTGAATAGTGGTGTAAAAGAAACAAGAGCAAGGACCATAACAATCTTTCAGTAATGAGGAAAGAGGAAGGATGATCAATACTGCTGGATTAAATGTAAAAGTATCCTAAGACTGTCCAGGCATGAAAACTAAGAATAAATCCTTTTTAAATGCTTCAGGAGATGGAAGGCAGAGAGACAATCAGCAGAAATAAAAAGAGAAGAGGATACAGAAGAGACAGAGAAAAAATAACTCAAATGTAGAAAAAATGCTTATCACCAATTTATTATTTCTCTACCATTTCCATCTTACAGGATGCATGAAGTATCAATATATTGTAACATGAAACCAATTCAGGGATACAAAATTGTTCTAAAATTTAAGACAGGAACACTGCAAATGAACCAGCAGAAAAATTCCCAGAATAAAAATTCATGAGGTTAAAAGAAGGACCTAGTCCTGAGATGACAAAACAAAAATGTGCCAGACTGTGATTGATGGTATAATTGATGGAGTACAGCTGATCTGGATAAATCAGCAATGGGGGCTGAGTCTCAACTTTGTTGATATTAATTACATTATATTTTCATTGGACTTGCTTTTCCCGTTAATTTAATAGTGGCACAAGGTATTTATGCTATTACAGCTAAAGTAGCATCCTAATGAGATGAATCAGATTATGGCCATAATAAGAATTTCCACCCATGTGAGCATTTGAATTTCCATTCTGTGAAACAAGAATGGAGATTTCAAAAAATACACCTGTGGCTTTTCATACCACACATGAAAATGGACATAGGCACATGGAACATCATTAATACTGCAAGACTGCATTACTAAACATTCTGGTCAGGACATATTTCTACAATAATTGTGTCCTTGCTTGTTTATCTTGTAGTCTGAATGTTAAAATGGGAAAGGGAATGACTCAACCTTTTTTTTTTTTGGTGAGATTGTTAATAGAGTATTTACTTCCTATTTTCAAGGATCAAAAGAAGGACAGAATAATACAGTCACCCTGGTAAGGTGGCAAAGACTCTTGGGGAGCTGAAAAGACCAAACCAGTTGCAATAAATAAGAAGTAAATACCGTAGGCATGGTAAAAGCACTTTTTTTTTTATTCTGATGGGATAATGTGCATTCAAACTTTAGTAGTATATAATATAGATTAGATTTATTGATAATTTTTAAAAGCATGCAGTATTTTCCATCTGTTCATGTAATGAGACAGACAATCAGAAAAGCATAAGAATTTTGCTGTACGCTTTGATGCTGGGAAAAATGCTGAACATATTCAGCTCCCATTTAAGTTTAGGATGGTTGATCAGAGATTAAAAACATTGTACTGTGGACAAGGAGATAACAATGTTAAAGTTGATATCGTTATTCAAGAAAAAAATAGTATAGCTTCATCTAATACAACACCCTCGCCCCCTCCTCAGATACTAAAAATCTATGAACCCTTACCCATATCTTCAAAAATTATTGGGAACAGATCTACCAGATAATATCATTATTCAATAAATATCATAAATTAAATAAAAATCAGGTGGGTTTTTTGGTGGTTTTTTGCAATGATGTGCCTAAATATTTCTGACAGATGGTTGTGCCTTTTGAAATACTATCTAGTAATTTCCCTGTATAAGGTAGATGATTCTATCATCAGCTACCCATCCTTCACTTACAATTTTCAGCATTCAAAGAGGAGCACAGAAATCCCAGATTGTATTTATCTCTTTTTTTTTTCTATTTATTATTCTAAGTGTCTTTATTTTGCTTTTTGAGAAAAAAAAAGGCATTCTTTATCCCAAAGTAATTCTGTTATTTTTGAAGAAGCAGAAGAGTGTACACAGACCCCTATTAAAGGAGATGGAATATTGAGTATTTTGCAGATCATTGCTTAAAGAGAGTGCACTAAAAATCAATTTGACTAATTGAATATGGTGCTAGAATGTAGCTAAATGTTTTTAGACCCCTTCCAAAAAAAACCCAGCTCTGGTTATATACTTATACAAATTCTATCAGAGTTTAAATATGTCAGCCAATACTATATCTCACTGCTAGAAAGGTTTTCTGCACTGCAATCTAAATTTCTCTTCTTTTATTGTGATTTCATCATCTTTATCCTTATTAATGTTTCTCTTTTTTGGTGCTAATGAGTTTTAAGTACTTGTAGCATAAAGCCATGGGTTTTAAATAAGAGATACCGGCAGTTATTGCTTTACTTTGTCATGTATCTTCTCAGAATTGTGATCATTATGACTCTCTGCTTTCAAATCTCTCCAGGATGTCAATACTTGGGAACAAGACCAGGCAAACAAGATAGCACATAGAGTCTTTGTTGTTTAACAATCGCTTAGAGCGCCTATTCTTCTCCTGGTGTGAGATGTTGTTCTTCTTCATGTGCCAAACAAAACTTGGCAAAACATGCTGCACTCTTGCTAATTTATTGTCATTGCCTAGTCTCTTTCAGACTTTATATTGCTGAAAGGCAAGGATACCTGGGCAAAGTCAATTTAACCCTCTGTTGTTGTTGTTGTGCAACTCAGGGGGAAAATAACCATCTGCAGGAGCAACTTGGAAGGACTCCCGGTGCGATAAAATGGGAATAGCAGTTGTTTGTGAACAGCCACAGTGCCTTGTTATAATTCTTATTCACCACTCAGTCGAGTAGCATTCTAATTTTTTTTTTAACTGGATAACTCTTATTTGAAGACAGATAAGAGTATTCTCTAAGCATGTGCAATTTGCCACTGTCTTTATTGGCTCGTTCACTTACTTACATCGAGAAGTACCATCATCTCCCTGTCTCCAAAACGAAAAATGTGCAAAGGAAAAAGAGACAGAGGAGAAAAAAAATATAACAAATAAACAAATAAAACTAGCTTGAGGGATAGAAAATTAAAGCAAAGGAAGGAAGAGGGAGTCAAAAAAGTAAAGCTGAAAAAAGGGCAGGGGAGTGTAACACCCTTGTCCTAAAAACCTTGCATCCTCTTGAATTGGCTTTAATATTATTTATTGAGCTTGCCATCTGTTCATAGATAGCGATGAGTGCTTCTGGCAGCTCTAGGGCAACACTACTCAAGATGTTTCTTCCTTGCTCCCACTAAATTGTACCATTAATGGATCAAAGCAAAATTGTTGACTGCACAGATTCAAAGCACTGAACAAACTCTAGCTAATACCTTTTCAAAACATCTGTATGAATCACATACTTGTGATTTACTTGTGATTAACCTACTTCTGAAACAAGAAGTACTAATATTCTTCTAGACCACAGGTACAGTGAGACGAGGCAGAGGGCCTGTCATTCCTGGTAGGCATTTTACCTGCCCAGAGCTCTGGTGGTGGCTCTCCACATGCACGCTCATCATGCTTTCTCAGGATCAGCACCATTCATTGTCTTGCTTGCCATAGTTCGGGTACCTTGCCCAAACAGCCGTCCTAGCCCTCTCAATCTCCTCTGAAATTGCCCCAGTCTCTTCAATGTCAATTTGTTGTGTCACCTTTGGGGATGGTACAGGATGGTACAGGGATGTAGGTACAGGAATGGAGAGCAGGGAGACTGACCGTTCCAATTCACTTGAGTGAAATGAAAAAGTTCTGCTGTGCTACAGGTATGAACATGTTTTGGATGAGCACTTTGAGTCATTAAATTGAACTTCTTATCTCCCTGAAAACAGTACCTAAAGGGTTTCCCTATGAAAAACCTAATAATGATTTTACGACTTTCCTTCTGGCAGCAGCTCACTGTGTGCCAGTAAGCTCCTCCTCTTGCAATGCATTGCAAGGCAGAATTTGCCAGCTGCACTGGAATGATGTCTGATGGACATGAAGAGTGCACTGGTTTTTGGCAGCGCTAGGGACAGCTCAGGAGTGCTTTCAGCACTGATACAGTGTTGCTTTGGGAAGGATCTACGTTTGGACAACAGCCTCAGGCACATGGTGTGATTCTTGGGGTGTCCTGTGCAGGGCCAGGAGTTGGATTCAATGATCCTGATGGGTTCCTTCTGACTCAGCATATTCTATTCAATGATTCTATGATACATCTGCATCCAGAGTTCTCATTCTACCTCTGTGGCCCTGTCAAGTGAAGCATTAATTACACTGAGATGAACTGCAATTATGAAGTGGGGAGCAGGTACCAAACCCTGTCTGGTTTAGGCAAGTCTATGGATCACTACAGAAGGCAGAGCCTGAAGTTACTTCTTTGCCCTTCTCTTTTGCAGACATCTTTGAAAATAGACTCAGGTATTCCTAAGGTATTCCTCTATTGATACAAGCAATACTGAATGTGTTTAAGTGTGTGTTCAAGTCTTATTAACATTTTTGAATGACTGTTTGCCAGGTCCTTTTCACTAAAGCTTCTACGACGGGCAATGGGAAATACCCAGTGGACAATGATAACTCTTGTTGGTTTGGTTGTTTTATTTCATAATGTGCTGTTAATTTTGTAGTAGGAATGTTCAAGAAATGTTGAGGTGACATCTTCACTCTCCAGTGTAAAACACTTCATTCATAAAGTTATGGCTTTTCTCTCTAACAGGTGATAAAAATTTTTCTGGTTCCCATCTGTATCTCTTTTATCTGTTAGACACTGCTCCTGGACTTCTAAATTGTTTCATACTTCACAGGAAGGAGATGTGCATTAAAGGCCCATTTCAATGGTAATAAAAATAGAATCTAATATGGAACAACATCTTACAAGTGAAGACATCTGTTCGCATTATTATGAAAGTCTCAGTCCAATTACATTCACTATAAATTATGGAAGAACAATTGAGATAAAAATGTGCATATTATTGTTTCACAGCTTCAGGCTGAGTTGAAGATTAGGTTTCTGTGCATCCTGAATTCTGAAAGCATTTTCTGACATATCACAATCCAGACTTACTGCAATAACGTAAGAAATTATATTCAAAAGCAGGTTAAACACAACTTTCCAAATATACTTAAACATCGGTTGGCCAAAAAACCCCAGGATTTAAACACTGTCTTTAAACAAGAAACTGTGTCATGTCATATTGTCCTGGACAGATACTCTTCCAATATAACAGTTACCTTCTTTTAAAATCGGTACTTGGTTTACTTAGAATTCAGGAACATTCAATGCAATTCCATTCTTTGATGCAGCGATATCGCTAGGGAATTTAACCTACTGTTTCTAAAAAAATTGATTTCTAAATAATCTGGCTCTGTTGAGATGAGAAAGGATTTTACTTTTTCTGCAGGCATCAGCAGGATCATAGGATTATAGAATTTTATAGGTTGGAAGGCATGGAAGGCACCCATAAGGATCATCTGGCCCAAACTCTACCTCTAAACAGAACCAACTTAGATCACATTATTCAGGGCATTGACCACTTAAGCTTTAAATAATTCTGAAGCTTGACATTTAATGAAGTCTCTCAGGAGTCTCATTAATTGTAATTTTTTTCCCCTAACAATTAATTAGAATTTCACACTTTGCAATGTCTGTCCATTTCCTCCCACCCTATGATTTTTATCCCTAAAAAGCATCTGTCTCCGTTTTTTCTAAACCTTCTCTTTAAGTAGTTGAAGAAAGCAACAAGATCCTTCTCTTATCCTTCTCATAAATAGGAGTGGAGTGGCAAAACTGGACACAGTTCTCTTGAAAGAATTTCAGCAATGTTGAATAGGGAGAGGAAAACACTTCTCTACCTGCTGGCTTCACTCTTGCTTATGCAGTTTCAGTATTCTTTGTGCTTTGTCACAGGGGTGCATGGTTGACTCATCATGTTGTGCTCATGAAAATCCCCAGGTCCTTTCTGATAGCAAATAACATCGATGAATGGGAAATGTTTAAGGCTGGCATTATCCCAAAGAAAAGACTTAATAAACAGGAAGAGTATGAGATGGGTCCACTGTTAAACACATTCTAGCAATTCAGTTTGAATTTATCAAAACAGATTGCTGTTGGTTTACTTCATGTTGTTGCCACAACTTCGCTGTGTCATAATCTATTAATACCTCAGAGCTCCGTCTTACCTCCATAATACGACTTTTTATGAAATTAACCAACATTTTCTTCTCACTTTTGATACTAATAAGCTATAATTGTTCAAGCACTAGAACCTGAAATGTAGTCTGTATCTGCTCTGCAAATGAAAACTACATCTGCTGGCTGCCTTCAGTGACTCTCTCCAGTCAACCACTGGAAGCTGTCAGGCTGCTCTAGTACTTTGGTGTGCGAGCACCTTCCCTTCACCTTTCCTGATGTGTGTGTAGGTTAATTGCCTGTGTGCTGCAATTAGACACAGGAAGTTCATGGACAAAAATCCTGCTGGTTTTCCTAACTTCTCATAGGATTCCATATCTCACACGCTCTTTCTTGGTTGTGATAGGAAGCCACAAGCTGGAAGGAAGACGTGTTTTGCATCTTGATTCACAAATGACTGACATAGACCTGGAAAACACTTGAAGTCTCCAACAATTGGCAAAAAAAATGGGAATAGCAGTGGCTGGACTGCAAGGCAGGACATAGGTGAGAAACAGTGATTCACGCTTTGGTGTATAATATATATACTATATATTATGTATTATATATATATATACATATATTTGGTATATAACCTCTGTATAGACAGTATCTGGATTTCAGTAGCTTATAAGAATGTCCTTTTTCATTTCAGCACGCTGAGTCTGAACCTTTTGGTTTCCAGGAACGCTACAAGGATCTCAGACTTCTGCAAAGAGTGAAAGTTACTCGGGACTATGAACTTGTGTGTGTGAGGGTAGGTCAACTAGTACCATGAATTTGTTTTTGATTTCCAACATTGTAACAGCTTGGAATGATTATGTCCTTAATTTAGTGTTGCAGGTACAGCAAATGCCTTGTTTTTCATTCAGTAAATGAAAACTAAACTGGGTAAAGCATATCCACCACAGAATCATCTACTTGGGTATCACCTTCTAAATTCATCTTATTTTCTTCTCCCTTACATAAATTTGCTGATGAAGAGCTAATACTTAGACAGCAAAATAGGAAGCTCAGACCACTATAGTTATCCAGAATTATTTTATAAACATACCCATGGAACACAGCTGTTTACCATAATGGTTATTGTCAATGATGGCACCTACCTGAACTTGTTTATTACATTTTTATCTTGCTAAGCTTTTCTGCTTCTTCCTTTTTACATGGAAAACCAAGCAATTTTATTCCACCTTTCTATTGCTTTTATCTTTTGCAGTAATCACTGCTTTTCTTTTACAATGGATAAATAATGGGTTTTTTTCTTTTTTTTCTGGCCTACCTTATTTTGGCTGTCCCTCTCTGCATGTCATTCCTTCTAAAGTGCTCATATCCTTTCTCTTAGAACTCATTCACCAGCCCTTGGATGCAGATCTAGTCTGGTTTTCTTTGCATGTCGTGGTCTCTGAGCTCCTGTTACAAGAAATTTCCCTTAATGAAGAGGTATCACATTGACCAGAACCTTGGGGTAGATCTTTTGACACCTTTTCTAAAATAAACCCTACCAAAAATATCCAAAGATCTTTCCATCTCTCAAGTTAGGTCTCGTGAGCACACAAACTGGACTATGGTTATTGTGCTGACAATGAAAATTCATGTATTTGGGAAGAGATAATTCAGAACAACTGTAAACAACCTTCGGAAACAACTTTACTTGTGCTGATTGTCCATGTAAATTTATGTCAGACATTACGGCTATAAACAAGTATCTCACTGGAAACGTGTGCAAAGGCTAGTGCAGTATTCGCTGCTCCTTTCTTCAGGAAAACAGCGAAAAAAAACCCCCCTCAAAAAAAAAACCAAACCAAAACCAACCCAAAACAAAACAAAACAAAAATAACACCCCAAGCCAATCTTAAAAAAGTAGTTTTCTAATTCTAAGCAAAAAAGTCCAAAGTCCTGAGAAAGAGAAATTGCTCTGAGCAACTTTCAGACACGTTTTTAAACCCATGAAATGAGCTACATGCATGTCTGGATTGCCCCTTTGGAGAAGATATGACAATATCTAGATTTTTCATGTGACCTTGGTTTTTGACTGTCATCTTATAAAAATGAGTGCAAGGATCTCCTGATAGGAACTGGAGATTGTTCCTTACCTAGGGAAGAACTGGGTGTGCTCATGGTGTGGCATGCAGGAGAAATAAGTGACAGCATGGAGGCAGAAGTCTACAGCCAAAGAGAAATCTGAACAGCTTTAGACTCAGTTTGTGCTTTTCTTAACAGATCTGAGGGAGCCTGTGCTTGACTTGTACGCAGGGCGCAGTCTGAGGTTTTCTTTCACATTTGGTACAAAAAGGGTCTGATTTTTCAAGTGCATTTAAACATTTACTTTGCTGCTTGTCTCTGTACATCAACCATTGAAACACTGTTTGTCAGAAATTACAACTTCACTGAGGTAAATGCGCTACCCATTGTTCAAACACACTGTGCTAAGTAGACTTGCTCTATCAGCAAAATTATCAACCACTTTCATGGTGTTTCAGGAATTTCTTTTGTCCCTGGACCCAAATCTCTGATCCAGTGTATGTTGAATCATGACTCTAGATAATCCAAAACATTCTCTGGGAACATCTGTCCAATCAAGTAACCTAAGGGTTTCCCCCATGCCAGTTCCCTGGTTGTTCAAAATACATATACACATGTAGGTTTATTTGTTTCCGAGCACTATCTCAAAGTCCAACTAGTCTTGTCTGAGAAAAATGTAAATGCAATTCCCATCACCACTTGAAACAGGAAATATGAGTAAGTGCAGGGCAGAACTGGCTCTTTCAGCAAAACTCAACCATCTTGACACAAGGACGTAGGGCACATGGGTGCACATTATACCAGTGTTACAGAAATACCCATTCTGATGGGCTGTGACAGAGTCCTTCATGGTGTCCCAAAGACTTTGAATGAAAAGCCCACAACACCTAGTAGCTGTATCCTGGGGCTGTGGGCTTGGCCTGAGTCTCCTTCTGTCTACAAAGACTGTGTGGAGTCCATGCAACCAGTCCTCTTGCTCTCAGCTGCCTGGAGCCTTGCTCGGCCTTGCTCAGTTCCACTTACACAAGCCAGGTCAGGCAGGGAGGTGAAATGAATGGGCATTTGAAGGACACATGAATGACAATGTCATGGATGAAGGCAAAGCCATTTAATCAGTTCCAGCTACTGGGAGGCTGCTATAAGGACTCCCCAGAGCCTTCTCTTCTTCAGCATGAACAGCCCCAGCTCTCTCAGCCTTCTCTTGAAGATGCTTTATCATCTCTGTGATCTCCTGCTGGACTTGCTCCAATAAGCCCACATCTTTTTTTATCCTCAGGAGCCTGGAGCTGAACACAGTAGTCAAGATATGTCTCACCAATGCCAAGCAGAGACAAAGGGTCATCTCTCTTGACTGCTCATGACGCTGCTCCTAAAGCAGCGCAAGATGCTTTTGGACTTAGCAGGCCCCAGTTCCTTACTCCTCTCCCAGCTCCGCCAGATTTGAACTCTTCTAAAATGTGTGTGTTTATCAAGCTTTCGCATTGTTTAATGCTTTGAAGGCAGAGATTTATCCATTCACAGCAATGCTCCTTCTGCAGCCTGCCTTAGTCATTGAAAATTCCTTACAAGTTTCAGTTACCATGAGGAAGAGTATTTTTCCTAGAAGGGCTGTAAACAACATATAATGTGAGCATTTTCACAGCAACACATCCCACCTCCCAAGACAGCATTTTAGCTGGCAGCTAAGTTTACTTTGCATTTTTAGCTCCTAAAGGTGGCAGTTGTTAATCTGTATATTATTAATTGTTGTGGCATATAAAGCAGTCAACGTATCAATTTGGCAAAAGCAGTCTCATGAAGTATGCAGAATATGCATATCATTTGTGGGCTATTAATAAAGAAGTCCCCTGCTTGTGAACAGGATTTTTCTTAGTATCATTATTATTGTGATAGTAATATTACCTTGATCAATGCTCTATTTTACCGGTGCATTTCTCTTGAGTGCTCTTAATGGTACAATCAGATGTGTGCAGGTCAACAGCTGAATTTTTTTATATAACATTTCTTACAATGAGGAGTAGAATCATGGCAAATTTTTGGAGATAAATTACTATCCTCATTGGGGAAAAAAAAAAAAGTGGAATGAATGCAAGAATTGGCTGGTTTACACAGAGGCATATTGACCTGCAGAAGTTTCTGTGCACATCCTGTTCTTGAGTTACAGAAACAAATTTAAGAGTGTACTAGTGCCCAAGAGGCAAAAGCAAAGCAAAGTGAAAACTGGGGAGAATCAAAAGATGCCAGAAGCAAACACCACTTAGTGATTATTTCCCTCTTTTCTTGCTCTGCCTAAGTGCTGCAGTCCATTTAAGCTGGTTAGAGCTTCACTTGAACAATGAGTACTTAAAAGTAGACTCAAATGGCTTTGTCCTTTTGGGTACATCTGCTCTACTGCCAAGAAATACTGACATATCCCTGTTAGCTGTAAACAAGACAAACTTGTCAGCTACAAACCAGAGTAAGATAGCTGGATAAATTGGTACCAGAGAACTCCTGAAGCTCTTGCAGGGACCTGATTCAGGGACCTGCTGCAGGGACCAGATTCAGCATGTTTATGTTTGCGTTTGTTCTGAATGTAGAGAAGAACTGGGAGAAGGAGAGGCAGGTCTATGTTAGGTTATAAGATCATTTGGACATAGTAAACACAGTTCTGAATCAATGCATCCTCATATAGAAAAAAGGTCATGTTTTTTTAGTCTTTTTCTGGCATCAAAAACCTGCATTGCACTCTGTTCAGAGAGACAAATATTTCCAGGATAGACACACACCTGCGTCATGCCTCCTCATGAGGCTCAGCTCTTCTGTTGGTGAGGTTTTTCTCTGTACTGTACTGACTGTTCCTTTAAAGCTTTCATGGTCATTATTTTATTTCTTCAGGTTGTTGTAAGTGGTCTCTTAAGTTCTTTTTTTCAGGCTAAAGGATGGTGTGGATTCATTTTGACATTTCCTAGTGTTGGTAAAGCCTTTGAGTTTCATTTTTACTTGATCACTAAATGGGAGCTTGATCTGACTGTCAGATCAGTTTATGAGAATGGCTGTAGTAGATTGCAGTTCTTTCTGCTGTCAAGCTTAGTGAGGCTCTTTCACAAAGGAAACATCTTTGCAGCTGGTAAGATTAAAAAAAATGTACCTTTTTTTTTTTAATGTGCTGCTGTGCTCCTGTGTAAATGTACTAGGATCCTTCTGCAAAAATAAACCAAGAAAAAAAAATCCTGGAAAGGTGTTTGAAGGTCTTACACAGTTTCAGCCTTAGGTGAATTATTACAGGTATGCTATAAATCCCTGAAATCACACAGGTTATAATGAAGATGCTGGCTCATCCCCAAAAATACAGACAGAGTGTTATACTGTGTCCTTTTCTGATTTTGATCTAGTATACTGATGCACTTCATTTCATGCAGATTGATCAAAATCAATGTTTAGCTCACAGATTCTTCATTTTGTTTGGTTGTTCCAGAATACCTGTCCTCAACTGAATCACTATGCAAGCTAATATACGAAAAAGAGATAAATGGACTGTGATCTAGATATTGCTTCAAGTGGCAAAATCTACGTTATTCCCTTTGTCTGAAGAAGCTCACTGTGTATTGGGTGATTACCTTTTTCCTTCTGCTTTAGTCGGCCGCTTAATTGAGGTCCTGTTTTACAATACTGAATAATGCATATCGACTCATAGCTTTCACAAAAACTGCAAGAGTAAGATTGGCATCTGGTGGACTTGACAGATGCACGAGGCGCTCACAATGCTTTTCTGTCAGGCAATTCAGTCCCCAGAAAAGGAGACTGCATGACTAATGAGTTTTGCACCTCCTCTTCATGTGCTCATCTGCTTTCCCATTGATGTAATTTATGAGGCACTTCTGTGAGTCACGGTTAGCACACTGAAGTGGCAGCGCTTGGTGGCAGCCATTATAATAACCATAAAGCAAATAAAACAGGATTCAGGAAAGTGGGAAATGAAGTCTAGGCAGCAGAGAACACCTGTTTTCTGTTTGTGCCTTCACTAAATATTTGCAATTCATTAAATAGTCACAATCAGAGTTTGATAACGTATTTACATTCACAACTGCTTTTACTAACCAGAATTCTTGCATATTTCTGGACTTCTGAAGAGCAGGTTGTGTTCATCTCTACTAAATGAAAACTTTCATACCAGTTTGCAATGATGAAGTGAGTAGTTTTTGCGCCATCACTTCAATAAAACTTTTGACACTCGCATGACCATCTGCTAAAGAGAACAGAGCAGATATTTCTAAATTGTCACAGGGAGCCACTTCTGTGGCCCCTGTAGACACATCTAGGCAAGTAGCAGATGGGGCCTAAAATAAATTTAATGTGTTTGAAATGCAGTTGTGTCACGAAGACATACTTGGAGCTGAGGACAGAAAGTCTTTGGTAACCATCAAAAAATTGCTGCTGTCTACAAGGGTCAACAGGGAGCTGTTTATTTGGTTCTTTGGAAGTGTATCAGTACAGGTACAGTACATCACAGTTTTTTTCTGTGTAGTCCACTGGTATTTGAGACAAATAGAAACACTGTGTTTCATGATAATAAAATAAAGTAGGGAAGACTGTGTTCAGTCAGGAACACAGTTTTGAAGTACACCAAGACAAATGGTGACATTATTGTACATAGGATTTATTCTGACAGAATATAAAAGTAGGGTTGTGCAGCGTCTTTTTGGTACAAGCCAATAGGAAAAGTCATGAATTTCTATTGGCATCCGAAAAGCTGTGTTGCTAGAAGTCCAGAAAGCTGAGCCATGCTTGTATGCATGTCGTAAAAGAGGGCATAATAAAGTGAATGTGTTCAGCAAGTCATTAGATATTTTTATAAAAGCAGACTTTTGCTGACTGTGACAATCATCTAGCAATCCAACACTGAACTAATCATTAGGGGGAATAGAGACATGAAGTTCAATAAGAAGTGCAAAATACTGAATCAGCATTGAAACTGACTGCATGAACAACAGTCCTGCTGAAGAGAGCCCAGAGGCATCAGGGAATGCCAGGCTGACTACAAGCTGACAGTGTGGTACTACTGAAAACAAGGCAGGTTATGGACTGTCCCATGTTAGGATCACAGCGAGAAGACTGAGGGAAGTTCTTAGCTTCCTTCTCTCAGTATTATTGATTAATCCCCATGTATGTGCAGATAGGGGTCCTTAAGTTAGATAGGGCCATGGAGAAACTGGAGAGGGTCCAGCAGAGAAAAGCTAGGATGGTTTGGGACACAGAACATATGTGAGGAGCTGGACTTTGGTCTTGTGAAGAGGTTCTCAGAGGGGCTGGGCTTGCAGAGGGGTGATCAGCCCACGTCTGTGCAATGGCAGCTAAAAGGTGATGAGTGTCACTCATCTTTGCAGAAGCTCGAGATGGACTTGAGTTGCAGCTTGGGAAGCTTAAGGCGGACATTAGGAAAAGATACATTCACCAGGAAGGTAGTGCAGCACTGGAACAGGTTATTCATGGGGCAGCCAGAATCTATAATTTTGGAAGTTTTCAAGGCTTTTTAGACATAAACATGACTGACCTAATCTGCTGCAGCCACAGCCCTGTTTCAACCAGAAGGCTGGAGTAGAGACCCCGAGAATTCCCTTCCAAACAACATTTTTTTACAGTTTGAGGATGGTCTCAGGATTTAAAACCAACCAGCAATAACGTACCACACATCTACTTGCTCACTTCCCCACAGCGAGATCAGAGAGAGAATTGGAAGGGCAAAAGTGAGAAAACTCGTAGGTTGAGATAAAGACAGTTTAAAAGGTAAAGCAAAAGCCACACACACACAAGTAAAGAAAAACAAGTAATTCATTCACCCCTCCCGTGGTCAGACGGGTGTTCAGCCATCCCCAGGAAGGCAGGGGACTCTTATAAAGTGATTTGGGAAGACAAACACCATCACTCCAAATATCTGTCTATTTGTTCTTCTTCCCCCAGCTTTATAGACTGAGCATGATGTCATATGGTCTGCAATATCCCTTTCATCAGCTGCGGTCAGCTGTCCTGGCTGTGTCTCCTTCCACCTTCCCATACATCCCCACCCCTCTCACCATCATAGCAGTACAAGACACAGCAAAGGCCTTGGGTCTGTCCAAGCCCTGCTCAGCAACAATAGAAACATCTCTATATTATCAACCCTATGTTCAGCACAGATCAAAAACACAACCCCATACCCGCCACTGTGAAGAAAATTAACTCAACCTCAGCCTAAACCAGCACAGATGGTTTTCTTATCCAAGCTGCCCCACACGATCTAGTTGTAAGCAGTCTGAAAGCAGGGGGGAAGACTGAAGCCATATCAGCAACACACAAGTTAAAAGGCTGCCTTAAAACTGAAGGCAAAGATTCACAGAGATTGCTTGCAAAGGCATCCAGAGAGAGGGAGTAGAAAACAAATTAAAACTCTGAGACAAGGCAATCTGAGATGAACAGAACTCAAGTGGAAAAGAAGTGTTGAGTGGTAAGAGTACTCTAAGCCCATTTTTTTTAAGGTTAAGGGGGTGAGCTGGTATACTGCAGTGTTGAAATAAAAAGTTACATTTCTAATGCCATTTGCACAGAGGTGTCACTCCTTTATGAAAATAAACACTGGCACTCAAAGAAGAAACAAAGATCCCGCAGAAGAGAAGTAGCTTTCTTCCTCTTCTGCACAGACCTATGAAGCTCCAAATCTTTCCCTGCCTGTGAAAGGCTGGAGAAGAAAGATGAGAAGAAAGACTCAATTTATGGGAGAGACCCACTTCAACAGACAGAAGCTCAACAGGCCAGAGCACCCTGATACCCTTACAGGCTGTGGTGAAGCACTTTATACTTGCTGAAGGTAATGAATTAAAAGTAGAGGAATGGCGCAGAATTTAGCAATTTTCTAAAGGTAAGTCTGAAGCAGTTTAAAAAGTCAATGTAGCCATTGATTCAAAAGCAGTTCTATTTGAAAGCTGTTTCAGTAGCTTATGCCCAGGTTATGTGTGCAGAAACTAATCATTTCTTGAAGGTTAGTGCTAAACGTGCAGGGCCATGATGATAAGGACGTGAAGAAGATCAGAAGGCTGGAGCACTCTTCTAGGAGGGCAGGCTGAGAGAGCTGGGGTTGTTCAGCCTGGAGAAGAGAACGCTCCAGGGAGAACTTAAAGCAGCTTTTCAGTACTTAAAAGGGGCCTGCAAGAAAGATGGGGACAGACTTTTTACAAGCACATGTAGCGATAGGATGAGGGTCGATGGCTTTAAACTAGTAGATTTAGACTAGCTGTAAGGGTGACATTTTTTGTGATGAGGATAGTGACGCACTGGAACAGATTGCCCAGAGAGATGGTAGATGTCCCATCCCTGAAAACAGCTAAGGCCAGTTGGATGGAGCTTTGAGAAATGTGTTGTAGTGGAAGGTATCCCTGCTCATTGCAGGAGTGTTGAACTAGATGAGCTCAAAAGGTCCCTTCCAACCTAAACCATTCTGTGATGCTGCTCTATGATTAAACTCTATACATAGCATTATCTCAGAGGTGAGCCACAGCTGTTTACTGACATAAATCAACCAAGACCATGTGTCTAGGTACTGAAAGAAATCTATCTACAGTTACCCAAGACAAGTCTGCACACTGCAATCTCTCTGGTTCAGAGGTTGAGTTTCCTGCATTTGTATGGTGTTGGATTGACTGAAACTGCTGATTTATGGATTACATTTAAATTTTAACCTGAATTTGGTTATTGTGCTTACTAATGCTTTGCCAGTTTAGTAAAATCATAGTAACTTAGCTTAGTGTATTCTCAGTTAAGAAAATATTGATCTGTCCAATGCAAGCGAATTGTATGGAATGAACATTGAGACCTTAAGTAACCTTAGACAAGAAATTTACGACTCAGCTGTCTCTCTACAGGTTCATTTCCTCTCAGCAGCAATTCAAAAAAGAATTAATCCACTGCAGAATTAGCTTTCTCCAGAAATGCAAATCTGCTTCAGCAGAGCAGCATTATTTAAGCACTTTTATTGCTCAAGCAATTGGGGGTGACGTCTTCTTGGAAGAGCTTACAGAATTTGTAGAGTGTGAAAGTTACAGCAATGTGCAACCACAGTACAGAGACAGAGATAGACGCAAGAAGACAGGAACCTGAACTGTATGGAAAGAAGCCAATTTTATACTTCATTATGATTTTAGATATAACCTTCTCAGCCACTGCCTCTGTTCCACATCTGTTATTAAAAATTTGAAGCCATTCATATTCTTTGTGTTTACATTTTCTTCATACTTCTGAATCATTACATTCTCTTGAAACACAAGGTTAAAGATACAAACAATCTTATGGCATAAGATTTCAAACAATCTTATGGCATAATATTTGGAAACCTTAGTTAAAAAAAGAAAATTGTTTTCTTGCCTTCCAACATAGAAACAGATAAATTGTAAAGACAAGGACATTTCTGAAGAAGCAGCAGAACAGCTTCTTTCACTGCTACACATATAGCAGAAAACAACACAGACATTTATAGATTTGATCCATTCACCTCCTTCAACACTGAAAAGCATTTGCAGTTACAAGCTGAATTATTTTGAATTATTTTGGGGGTGGGCAGGTGGAGGAGGCAATAGGGAAAGAGGAGATGGAAGATAAATGACTATAGCAGCACAATATTATGTTTTTCTAGTTGTTAGACAAGAATTACTTGAGTTTTACAAGCCAAAGAGTGATTCTCTAGTCTGCTATTTAAAACACAACTGTAACATTTGAGTTCCTCACAGCCTTGAATATTTTCACACATTCCACCTTCCCAAAGAGACCACAAGTGACACCAGCCTGATTTCAGGACACAACAGCATGGGTAAATTCCCCAAAGTAGTTGAGCAAGTCAAGAAAAACTATCCAATTTCCAACACAGAATGGAGAGGAGCATGTTTTGAGCTGTCTGAGCTCCCTATGGAGAACATGAGGAGAGTTAAGGTGCATCCAAATGTGACTCTAAAGAGCCAGCTCAGACAGACAAGCTGTTGTGAATATTTGCTTCCAGCTAACATGAACCCATCTCTCTGCTGGTTAGACATGAAGCCTGATGTGATTGGCTTGGATGTAAATATGTAAATTGTAAACTTTTTCTTTTAGTCAAATGAAGGTTACTTGGAACAGTTACAGTCTGCCTAAAGTAAGCTGATGGAGAATATTCAGTACACATATGACTCTTAAGTGTGAGTCTTCTCTGGAGGCTTCCAGGGCAGATCTTCAGCCACTGAAAAGTATTCCATCATTCTTCTGTAACAGTGGGTAGAAAATTTCCTTCATAGTTCAGCACTCTGGCTCATTCTCTCTTCTGCCTTAGAGTGCAAGAATGGGGACTGTATCTTCTTGTCTCCTCAAAACGTTTCCCAGTCATTAGGCCACGGGCTGTTTGGGACATAGCAGCTGGGAGACAAAGAGAAAAGGTTTGGATTAGAAGCGCCACATCCCCTCTTTACCTTTTGGCACCATGAGCTGTTTGAAATGGAATTGCAGGCTGCCTGGGAGGCAGCTGGAAGGAAGAACACCGACACATGCTCTCACTTGCTGTGGTTGCTGCCTCAAGCACGCAGGGGCCCCTGTGACCCACGGCTGTTCCCCAGCTGCTGCATACAGAACCCCACAAACACACACGGAACAGGGAGCCCCACAACCAGGAAAACAGAAATGTAATTTCAGGGGAAGACAGGACGGACTGTGCTGGTGAGGCACTGGTCATAGCTTTTCACAAAACCTTTGTTTGCTATCTCAGGTCTCTTAAAAAAACAAAAAAATGATTTATAATGCTAGCTGCTGCATCTGTAGGTTTCCAGGAACAGAGCTGGATGTGGCTGCTGTGCACAGGGCATGACTGCACCAGCCCCACTCCCTCCATAAAAAAGACTGCCTGTTCCAGTTGGAGGAGAATGTTTGGGGTTTTGTATGCTTTGTTTTCACAGTCAGGCATTAGTTATGATTGAGGTCCATGAATCTGGTCTTGTGGTTTTAAAAACAGTAAAACACTCTGTATAAGCTATGTAGCATGGGGTTGGTTTTTTTGTTCATTTGGTATTACAGAATGGGAAGATAAGACTTGTGTAACAAGCCAGGAAATTTCAAGAACAAATCTATTTGCTATAAATTTCTCTCTTGTTTTTCCAGTTTCAAAAGATTTTCTTGCAAGACTTATTTAAGGCCAGTCCCACATCCTGGGATCAAAATTAAAATCTTCCCATCTAATTCATTTAGTGAAGAACATAAATGTGTGAAAAGCCCCTAAAAGCAGGTATAACATGGAAAATGAATGCAATAATTCACAAATATTTCAGTGTGGCGAATATTATGCAGTTAGCATATAGAAACTAAATTAGAAGCAGGTAAACAACAAAAATAATCCCCAAACTTCACAAACTCGTTTTAATGGAAAAGTACAGTAGCAAAAGCATCCAAATTTGAAACATGCTCTGCAGTATCTTTAGCAATTTGGGCTTGCATTCTGACAAGTATTCAGAGCCTTCTTACTGCACGAGAAAACAAACCATCAGGTTTAGACCCTGTATTATCTGGAATAATCTTCCTGTTCCACCATTCTAATGCTAGAGACAGCAAAACATTCAGGTGTTCAAGGATTTGCATGCATTTCTGGAAACTGTAGACAGACTTCCATGTCATTATTTGACTGAAGAATAAAGACTGGCCACAAGTAGCAGTGAGGCATTAATGCATGAGTTAGTCTTTGTAACATGAAACATCAAAGGGAAAAATAATTAGGAAATAATTTTTACTGAATTAAATACAATTGATTTGCCTAACCTGACTTCTGGCACATGGAAGGTGGCTCCTTCTCCCCTTGCAGGACAGTTGCAGAACAGGTTTGGTGACCTGGTAGCAGGAGAGAAGCAGAATGTTGCACTTGAGGAAGCATCCGAGCTGCCCATGCATAAACCACATACAATTGACAGGAGGCAGTGGCAGGGGACAGTAGTGGTAGGTTTCCATTTGTGGTGGACAGAAGCCCCCATCTGCCTCCTTGGCTTGCTATCTAGATCGATTCATGGCTTGCCAGGGGCTCAGATCCAAGATGTAGCAGAGGAACTACCAAGGATCTCGGGCTTTCACTCCCTGCTGCTTATCCACATGGGCACCAATGACACTGCCAGAGGACACCAGTGGGGTCAAGAGTGCCTACAAGTATCTGAGAGTGAGGACTGGGAATTATAGGCTGGCCAGCCTGCAAAAATCCTGGACCAAGGCCCCTTGGACCACATTTCTGGGTCCATGCAGAAGGAAGTGATTAGGAAGAATCAACGTGGGTTTACCAAGGGTCAGTCACTCCTGAACAATCTGATTGCTGTCTATGATAAAATGACTGGACTTGTGGACAAAGGGAGAACAGTGGATGACTTTGACCTTGCCTTTAGCACTTGTCAGCTCTTTTTCAAACACTCTTCCTTCTCTCGACTTAAAAAACCACAAATTACAACCGATAAAGTTCTGTAGTATCTCTACCAGGTAACACATGGGTTCTTAGCAGCTTCTGACCACAGGGACTTGAAGTGGAAGAAGAACTCACACAAACAGTTATGTGAGTCAACTTATGGCTTTGCCATGCTGCAGATATGGGGAAGATATTCTCATACTTATATCCATGAAAAAAAACAATAAAGATTTCCATTGTATTGACAGATACAGAGAAGCAATGGTGCACACCTGGATCTCTTGGTGGAGGTCTGCATTCCAGCTGAATGGATATGGGCTGGCACAGCACCTGGGGTAACACCGCAAATGAGGAGAGGAAAAACAATTAATGTGTCAACAACAGGACATGAAACTGAAGATATCAGAGCAGTAGTTGTAGAGGAAATTTTCTGAGCCTCTGTTCACCCTGACAATAACTGGTCACATCTCTGGAATCAACAACAACATTGCATCTGCAGGTTTAAAGCATTTGTCTGGACACTGCAGACTATCCTTGCTCTTTGGCCGAGAGCAGGTTCCCCTTCCCTTTGTCTTTCCTTTACTTTCCGCATCTGGGTAACTAAAGGCATTGCATGGAGATGTGCTGACATCTTGAGAACCTGCTCTGTCACATGCCATCAACACTTACCGTTCTTCTTGACCTTCACCACTGCTTTTAAGGTCTTCCCTTTCTAGGCAAACTCATCTGAAGCCTCCTGCTGCAGATCTGTGTAGGTGATGCAACATGCTCATCCCTGAAGGGCACCCAAGCCACTCCACTCTGCCCTCAGGCAACCTCACATGGGCCTGAACAGACCATTCCTGTTTCTGTGAAGTAGTTTCTTCCAGAAACAGCCCCCAACTTCAGGGTGCTTTTTGACAGCAGTGAGATGCTGGATGTGGGAGTAGGGCACAGGTACTTGCTTTCTGAGTGGCAAGACCTACACAGTCATCAGCATATGGAAAATATTCCCTCATCTGGGGCAAAAGCTCCCCAGCTGTCCAACTCCTGAAGGCAACAGCAAGAAACACAACCACAGAACAGCCCTCTCCCCATGCTGGTAGACCATCCACACCTTTGTCTTTTAACTCTATCACCTCTGCGTGCTGATGCTGACCTATTTCTCTACCAGCTCTCTTCCGTGATGTTCTCCATCACTACTTCCATCCATTTTTGAAGAAGAGCAAAGTGTCCTTTGCAGCTCATCATAAGTCAATTTCTGCCCTTAGAAACACCCTCCACAAACCTAAGAAAAAGGATAAATTCTTCTCAGAGTCTAAGCCCACTAGGCAGTCATTTCCCACAAACAAGAGTGTCATTAAGCCAGGATCAAGAATGGCTTCAAAGGAGTCACCGGTAAGAAGGGAAACTACCACAGTGGGCCTGGGTGCTGCAAATCTGTTCTGATCAAACAGGGCACTGTTCCTGCCTGTGATGTGGTCATCCTCAGCTCCTGAATCATCTCTTGTGGAGAAGCCTTCTCCTTGTTGCTGTCTCACACTTCTTGCCCCATGCGGCACAAGGCCACCCTCCTGCCACAGGTGTGAAGCTTCATAACTGTGATAGGAGCTCAGGTGGTGCCTTGGTGTTGCTTTTGCCTAATTGCTTTTTCCCTTGGGCACCATGCCAGTGTAACTGTAGCCCTGTAATGTGGTGTTGTCACTGCTAGTAACATGGTATTGAGTCTGCAAGGGCTCAGAACTGAGGCTTGTCTGCTCTGTCCTAGTTTCTTGTGACCTGCCTGCAGCTTTATTTTATGTGGTTTGGATGTGGCAGCAATTTTTTTAACTGATGAATCTATATGTTTGGTTTATCTTTGTGTGATAGAAGCGTTGTTTGCTATGGGTGATGGTAACAAGCAGTTTTTCCAGGTAGAATGAGAATTTTTACAACTTTAATAAAATGCTATTGAGCAGAGAAATACAGGTCTGCAATGACAACCACAAGATGTGGCAGGCAGGATTACAGCTACGGGATGAGAAGACGTGGGGCATAGGATTGGCACTGAAGACCCCATGTTATAAAAAGATCAGTCATGATCAATTAACCTGCAGACCTGGAGCTGGACAAAACTGTGGTTAGGGCCAGAAAGAAGAGCAAAGAAATAGTATATAACATATATAAATCTAAATGTAATATAAATGGTGCTATGTAACCTGGAGCTGCAGACCAAGGATGAAAGAGAAACGTGTGCAGGTCTGTTAGCAAACATAAAATTTGTGGGTGCACAGTATTATGTATATACCATACTGTCAAAATGAACATCGTATTTCTCCTGGTAAAGGATTCCACATGTTGTCCACTTCCCATAATACTCCCTCCCCTGCCGACACCAGCATGAAACTGCTGACCTTTGGACACACAAGAGCAATGGAAGGGTGAGGATAACACTAGGAAAATGGCAGAAACTAAAGGTCTGTGCATTACAATTACAGTTGTATTACTCCTATTACTGTGGCTTTTTATCTGTACATAAATATTCTACCTGCTATTTTTTTCTGTAATAATTAGATCTAGACCAATAATGATTTCTGAATTAGACTTAAGATTTTACCTTTGCTAACAATAACTTCTTGGCCTTTGTACACAAGGTGTGCTTCCTCTTTGCACATAGATTTGAATGCACCATCACATGAGTGGATTTGAATCTGTCTGTACTGAGAGCCTCCACTGACAGCTTTTGATCTGGGATCTCTACCCAGTTTCCATTAGAATCGCTGATATTTTTCCATGTGTTGCTTTTTACATGTTTACTTTTTTGCTTGTGTATTTGCTTGTCCGTACACAATACTCCTTTTTGGATGGTTTTACTGTTTCTGTACACATTTGATTAAAATGCTTACAATTATAATCCACATTTGGCTTCTATCACAAAGCAGAGACATGCTCCCAGCAAATTACTATTTACAACAAAATTGGTGAGTGTCACAAAGGTGAGCTAGGGATTCATTAAATTATAAATATTTAGCAGTAGAATAAGTTACTGTGTTCCATTCAGTGATTTCTACAGCTGCAGCCTCTGGTGTTCCCCTTGCATGCTTACTTACATAGGGAAAATGTAATGAAAAAGGTGACCATTGGAGCTAGAGCTGCTGTTTAAGCCCCTTTGTGTTCAAGTAAAAGTAAGAATGAGTTACTTCATTAGAAGGAGGGAATCAAATCATTTCCACCTGTGTTCTGATTTACAGGGTTAGTAGCACTGCATTCATGTTAAGCATGAACATATATATCACCTTGGCTTCTGTTTGTTTCAAAAGTGGAACTGGTCTGGGAATAACCCGATGACCTTCTGAGAAGGTCAAAGTGCAGCAAGGAAGAAGTGATATTGATAATTCTAGCAAGGCAAGATTTACAGGAGTTATGCATTCAAGTGTTGTCTAGTTATCCCTCCTGGTGCCTAGATTCAAACTTTAGATTCTCAAAAGTTCCATTTTGCTTGATGCCTAAGCCCTAAAAATATTGGCTAGAAGTGTCAATGTTTATATGCTAACAATTCACATTCTGTGAAGTCCTGCAGAGGATGGTCTCACCTAGCACACAGACAGGAGCTAGGGAGGAAAGAGAACACAGTGAGTAGAGAAAGCAGTGCTGTCATCTCTTTTATAAAAGAAGCCTGAGGTGGACATCAGAGACAATGCTGCAGAGATGGTGTTTCTCTGCCTGGGGAAATCAAGATCTAAAGCTCTTTTTGAACACTCTCACCATGAAACTATTGCAGTTTCTCAAGTGGCACCTCACAGGCTAATCTGAACTGCAAGCAACCAACAAGTATCCTGCTGATAGCAGGAGACTTTCTCTGCACCAAACTTCATAGGATGTGATAAATGTGTGTGAATGAGGGAAGGGCCAGAGATCACTTTTAGGCTTTTGCAGTAAGAGTAGAGTAAGTAGAACTGGAGTACCACTGCTCAATCCTTGCTCCCTCAATCCAACCCTTTTCATGTGCATAGTCACTTCCCTTTGATTTGTCAGACCTTACCCCCACAAATAAAAGGGTGGAATATTCTTGAGACCAGGAAGTCTGAGATGAAAAGCCCTCAACATCCCAACCTGTCCTACTTTGTATGGAATAATTATTGATTATTGAATCAGAGATTTACGGCAACTATAGATAAAGCTTTAGAACACTTGCCTAGAAGCTGCTGAATACCCAATATGACAGAGATATGTTCAAAAAACAAGGACCGGAACCCTTTCAAATTAAAGTAATGAAAATCAATACGAGACTCTATGAGAAGGGAAGGTGATATTAATTTTAAACAGAACCCATTCTCCACCCATCCTATCATTCTCTCCTCAGTTTTACTCATATAAGCATGTACACTGGTAGTATGGGATGGATAATTTCTGCATGACATGGAGAATGAGAGGTGCCAGCTGCTGAATCCTTGCTATGTATTCTGAAATCTCCTTGCTGGTAGCTGCTTTGGACCAGTTATTTAGTACCCCTCAGGAGTCCTCAGTTATTGAAGCACACTCTTTTGCCTCAGGAATTCACTTACAACAGCCTCCAAAAATGTTAGGCAAGGCGGCTGACCATTTTCTGTTATTTCCTCATTTTGTGTGTCTTGTGGCTGCAGTCTGTCTTCCTATTGGAATTTCAGGATGAGAGGGGCACAACCCACGTGATATAGCTGTGCAGCCACTCTCCTGCTGTCAGAGTGCTGGTCAAGGCAGTTGTCCTGCTGCCTTGGTGCAAGCAGCACCTTCCTTAGTTGCTACTGATTTTATTTCTGTCACATACGTCAGTGGCCATTGATGCTGGCCATTCTTCCAACCCGTGCTCTAGTGCTTCTTGGGGTGCTTTCATGTAGATCTGTTTCTGTTTGTTCTGTCATCTCAGTCTGTGTAGTTCTGTTCTTTGACTGTGGGTTAGATGTTTTCCTCCAGCCTGGCTGAAGGCATGACAGACTTTGAGAGCAGGGCTTAAAGCTCGTGCCTTGCCTCAACCTTTCTTATGGAAGAGGCTCTCAAGGTGCTGGGCTTTCTTCTCTCTTATATGTAGGCATCAGAATGCATGGAGGGAATGAGTATATTCCCATTAAACCTTCCAGAGGCACTAACTTAAACAAGAACAGCATCTATACATGCAGATATACACCTCCCAGCTGTGGAACCAGACCAGAGATGTCAGCTGCAGAAATCCTCCTTCCGGAAGAGTCCGCTATGGAAAGAGGAATCAAATATCAAATAAAATGTCAATAGTTTGCCACCGTCTCCCCGTTTTTGCTCAGCTGCTTAAGCCTTACTGAAATACAAGAAAAAAAAACACAGAACAAAGCTCATAGAGTTAAATAAATTATTATAATAACTCACAGACAAAACTCCTGTTCTTCGAAATTCATTTCAAAACCTCAGATATGGAGAGACAGTCCTCAGCCTCAAGTCTTTGAGAGACTATTGAAAGACAATAGCCTGTAGATGCGAGGTTCAGAATTCCTAAATTCAATCTCTCCTGAAATACTTTATTTTTAAGGCTTGATAGACATACACAGAGCTATGGAATTGCATGTGCAGGAATAACAGTAGTTCCTGCTGGAACTATGCACTATGCTTATCTCCATGGCAGCCAAGCAATTAAGAAAGGAAAAAGCAAACATCTACTGCTGCATATTCTTTTCCTCAGCCCTCCTCCTGGTTTTTTGTTGTTTGCCAGCAATATCTATGATGTTTGGATCAGAAATGTCAAGGTTAAAAAAGTCATGTGACTGAACAGGGCAAAACATTTTATATCCAGCCCTTCAAAGTTCTGTTCCTGCTGAAGATTTTCAGACTGATCCTGTGTCACCTGGAATGAGGAGGGACTGCGGAGTGAGTGCTGTAATGACTGGGCATCACCTATCAGCTCTTCCCAGAAGCAGCTCTGCCAAGTCTTCCACTTCACATGGGCAACTCGTAGGCCCCAGCCCTAATCTCCTTTCCCTCATCACAGAGGGATGTCTACGTCCTGTGCTGTCCTGTTGTTGGCACTATGAACCCTTGTGACCCATGGCCCCTTCTCTGGTTGCTGACTCTTAGACTTCTCCACACAAGCACAGGCTGGAGAGTGAGACTGCACGGGAAAAAATAGTAAAGAATAGGATATAAGAAGAAGGTAAGAGAGACTGCAGTTGATACAGGACTTGATCAGACAGCCGTATCAACCAGCAGCTTCCTTATCCATGGCTGTCCTCATCTATCCAAACTTTTCTCCATTTTCCCATGCTTTTAATTCCCGCCCCCCACCTTGATCCATCTCTTCTCCCACCCTTGTCTCCTCCCAAATAAACAACTTTAGTTACTTTTTCCCCATTGGTTCCAGTTTTGCTACATCCATAACCACATTTGGCATTTCTGATACCTTTAGCTATCACATCTCAGCCTTACATGATATAGAATCATTAAGGTTGGAAAAGACCTCTAAGATTATCCAGTCCAACTGTTAACCTGGCACTGCCAAGTTCACCACTAAACCCTGTCCCCAGGTGCCACATTTACACATTTTTAAAAAACCTTTATGGATAGTGACTCTACCACTTCCCTGGGCAGCCTCAAGTTCCAATGCTTGACAACCCTTTCTGTGAAGAAGTTTTTCCAAACTTCTACAAGGTTTATTGATATGGTAACCTAGACACTGTGGGATTTTTTTCCAAGATTGTACCCCCCAAAAAGACTCCAGTATTGCCCTCCAGTTCTCTTACAGTTGCCTGGGGAGCTTGTTTTTCTCTCACACAGTTCTCCATAACCAGCTGTGAAATCCAGCCACTTCTCATGGTGTTACACTGTAATGTTTGCCAGCTGGTCACTCTGCTGTTTGTTATGTTTGGCAGTTTCTCTTGTTATGTTCCCTATTTTCTCATGGTCTGTTCCATTATCTAAGCCTCACCACGGGGCCTACTCATCTTCATAATGTATTTCAGTGGAGAATGTAATCCGTAATGTGTCCTGGTGCAGAAATCACAGAAAAATACAAATAACTCGTCCCCTAGATGGAATCACAGAAAACACAATTGGAAAGGATTTCTGGAAGTCATCCAGGTGAGTCTTGAAAATTGCCAAGGAAGGAAATTCACTACTTCTTTGCTCAACCTGTTTCAGTGCTTAACTACTCTCACCACGGAAGAATTCCTTCCTTACATGTCACTGGCATTTCTCTTGCCGTGCCTTGTTGCTGGAAAATTTTCCCCTTGTCATTTCACTGTGCACATCTGACCCAAGTCTGCTGCAAAGCTCTCTTTTACAGCATGAAAGGGAAGTTTGCTTCTGTACCCTATGAAGTCCTCTTTTCCATTTATCCCAGTCACATCAGCAATGTGTGTGGTTCCGGACAAAGAACAGGTTAAAAAAAAATCAATTAAAATCAACCAAATTACTTAATGAAAACAAAAGTCAGCTGCATTTCCTCATAAATGGTTCAAAGGTCATAGAGATGTATCAAATACATCACAGCTTCCAATTCTGTGGAATCACTTCACCTAAATCAAGGCTCCCTCTTGTACAGAAAGAAAAGGAAGGGAAGAGCCTTGGGTTTAGAGAAGAGGAGGGGAGGTTTCCAAAGCTTTAAATGAAAGATACTGTCAGAAATTCAGAAAAGGAACTTGATACCTGGCTAAGGATGTTAGTATTGTCTGAGTTGCTAAGCAACTACAGAAGTTACTAATTTCAACATTAAGTAAATTCTGTTATTTCAAGAATGAATTACAGTCTACTTTGTGTTATTTAGAAGAAACCAAAATGTACTTTGTAGTGATAGAGTACTTCTCAGTCTTTCACTTTACAGCAGCCTGCCACTAACATATACATATAATATCCATACACTGTTTAAAAAATATAAAATCCTTAATCCGAATGTGGATACCCAAATAGAAGCAGCCTTCTTTCCTCAGTTTTCCCCCTCTGCTTGAGATGTATTAATGTCATCAAACCTGAAGTTGATCTCTACCACTCAAGTCCTTCTATTTTTTTGTATCTGCATCTCTGTCAGTTTATGACAGAAAGATGTATTATAGTAATCAGTGTTCTGCTGAAGGTACAGCATCTTTTCTGATGCTTATAAGATTTATGAGCTAAAATAAGCCCTGGTCAGCATAGATGTTAACTATTTCAAAAAATGCTGTTGAAATCATCCCAGAGCACTTTTTTTTTATTTTTTAACCTTTTTTTTTTTTTTTTTTTAGTGCTGAAATAGGTGGCAAAGCATATTCAGATATTTTGGTTGTTATACCATCTCAAGGTAAAGACAAATATTCAGTGAAACGAAAAAAGAGAAAGCCACACAGGACAAGATGGGAAATCATTTATAAGAAGATCAACAGCTTAATACATTTGCAGATGTAAGTATTTACTTATGACCTCTTGTGATTTGTATCCTGTACGAAATCCGTGCCACATACTTAGGAGTAATACATAGACCATTGCATAATTTATCATCAGTCAGAATGATTCTGCTTCGACTGTACCATGAATACAGTGGGCTAAATGATAACTGTCATCTAGTGAAAACTGGGGAGGTTTTACAGATCTCGACAGACCAATTTACACTGGTCAAGCACCTGATTCATCCTGCTTCCCACAGCAATCTCCTCACTTGGCACTTCCCTATTGCTACCTGGGGAAGGAAGGTGATTTCACATTTGCAGTCTATCTAGGAATTTGTTTATTTTTAAATATGGAAAAGTTTCTCCTGGGTGTTATTTGAGGGTGAACAATGGCCTTAGAACTTAATTCAAAAAGCAGCTCTTAAGCACACAGTTGCATCATGAATATTTATCTGGCCGCATGCAAAAGCTCTGAATATCTTGGCTCGGCTGTTCTCCTTCTGCACGAGACCCCCCTTTGTTGGGAAAAGGCTGCCATCGCAACCAAGGGCAGCAGAAGGCGAGGGGGCTGGCAGGCAGGGAGAGAAAGCAGGTTGGGTTTTCAGGCTAATTACAAGGTTTTGTGTTCTGGGTCACCTTGTAAATGAGATATGATGCTCAGAAGGCTGCAGCCAAAGCTCCTCGGCAGAAAGTGGAGCAAACACACAAAGGTTCTGCTGGTGTTTAGCCTTTCTTGAAAACAACCTGCAATTTTCATGGTGAGCAATTACAATGGCTCTAGAAAATTGGTTTCCTGGGGCATCTTGCTAAATAGACAAAAGTTGTTTTTATGAGCCAGGCTGTAAAACCGTTCACTCTGGGTCTGGTGAGTGATCTGTATCAATAGACTTCTCCCCTCAGAATTCTTCTGACACACTTGCTAAAATGCATTAAAATTAATTTTAACACAGCCTGAACAAAACAGATTTGAGCAGCTTTGCAAACTAATGCTGCTTCAAAACATTTTGTCATATTGATCAGTTTAGCACTCCTTCAGTTGAAGGCTGGCATGCTTTCTGATTATCTGTACTGCACATGTAAAACATTTCTAGGCTATCTGAGGAACAGATCTGAAGGCAGCTGGAGTCTGGTTCCTACATCTCCTCTGCCTGTAGCCTGTGTTTATGTTTCTCATTCACCTTATAATTCTGCAACTTGAACCACACTTGCCACAGGAATATTGTGAAAATTAGTATTTGCACTGCTCTTTGGAGATGCCTCACCCTCACTCCTGTTATTTTCTGGATGACAGTGGGCCGGTAGTTTATTTACACAGTAAGGTTCCATTTTGAAATGCTGCTTCACATAAATGAGCACCAAGGACACTTTTAAAAAACCATACAGGGTGTATATGTGTTAGACCATAGCAGGGCTGATTCCTGATATAGGATATAGATGTTGTGGGGACATGAAGTTGCAGACAAGACTGTAAGAGCATTTTGGGGGACCCTCAGGTAATTGCAGCCTAACGCACCTGCACACTGCACCTCAGCTTTACCTGTGCAGCTCTGCAAGGAGAGGACTTTGCTGCTGAATATTTGCAGCCCTGGGGCTATTTAAAAGCTGTGTGGATGTGGCACTTAGGATATGGTTTAGTGCTGGACTTGGCAGTGCTGGGTTAATAGTTGGACTCCATGGTCTTAAAGGTCTTTTCCAATCTAAACAATTCCACAATAGTTTTTACCTGGAATGTTGACAAGGACCTCGGGATGGACTTCTGTCCCTCACTATTCCCAGTCTGTCCCTCACAGACTATTCCCAGCACACAATTAACAAGACTTACTCTCTTATGGTTTTGGCTTTGTTCCTTTGTCTGCCTTGAGCAACATGGATAAGTCACTTGCAGAGAGAAAAACAAGGGACACAATGAGTCATCACTTTGACAGCTCAGACCAGGCACGTAACTGCTAGAGCTTGCTCATAAATTTGGGGGTCACAAGGTTTAGTTTACATCAGAGCCATCATGTCTAAGACCTACTTTTGGACTCCACCTGTTTTTTAGTGAAATATTTTAGCCTAGCTCAACTTTTATAACTAAGTCAAAGAATGCCTGAGTGAAACCTTATGTTCTCCAATACTAAGAATTTCTCAGGAATGTATTAGGGCTGGTAAGATGATCTTGTGTCTTCCAGGCTTATACATAAGCATTTTATTAAGCATCTTCATCTTCTTTTGAATTCTCTGGCTTTAATATTTAGAGTCACTCTGGTTTTGCAATTATTTTTAATCTTAGTTGCAATAATACTAAAGGCTGCTGTTGTATAAGAGCTTCAACTGTATAAAAAAATTCAGTCAATTTTGCGTATTCTCTCTGCAACAATAGGGCAGCATCTTCGTTTAAAATACGTCAGTCCTTTGAAATTAGCAAGCAATTTGTTGGTCAGTGCACCTAAACACTAAAGAGGCAGTAAATCGATCCCTGCCCTCAGGTCCCTGGGTTCCACAGTTATTGCAAAAGCTGCAAAATTAAACAAGATTTTTATTCTAGTGAACAGAGTCAATTCAGACCAATGGAAGAATGGGAGAATATTGTCAATTCCTCAGGCAAATCTAAATCTTTCATCCTGCCTTTACTGGGGCTGCCTCAGGACTGTTGCAAAGACAACTACTATAAAAATGGATTGGAATAGCCTTTTGCCTCATCATCACATCTCCCCAAATACTGCTGCCTCTGCAATACTTTTTTCTGTTGCTATGCCCAGGAGATAAACCAGCTTCAATAATTTGCAGCAATTTATAATTATTGATGAGTCTTCAGGTTGCCTCCTTTGAAGGGAATACACATCCCATTAACCATGAATTTGATTATTAGGACCCACTTCAACCCCCTCTTATTCTACTGACAACTGGACAAAATTGTGTGGAAATTGTTCTGCAGTTTTCTAGCTCTGCAGTTTACCAGATCACTTAGAGAAAACAGACCAGCAAAATTGCTATAATTCCTTTCAATTTTTAATAGCTCTCTTGTGCTGTGGCTTTAATCTGTATGAAATTGCTAAAGCACTGAGTAAATAAAGCAGCTGTTACAGCTCATGGAGCTACAATATGGCCATGGCGTCCTGGAGAATGTTCAATACCACTACACAAAGTACATATATTCACTTATAAAAATAAGTTAGTAGAGAATATAGAATTACAGTTCAAAAAAAGGTTCCTGGATTCTTACATAACAAAATGTCAGTACTGTATGATATGCACAGTGGGGTATGGAACCATCAGAACCTGAAAGGTGCAGCTCCTGGTTGTGTTGAGCTGCATGACTGCATACCTGTACATTTAAATACCATTTTTATATCAGCTTACATATAATTGCTAACATGTATCTGTGGCTATATAAATGATTGCACTTTTGAACTTTTACATATTAGTTTAAACGTGTCTGTGTTTACTTGACCAGCCTCAGAGTGCAGATAAGAAGATAAGAAAAGGAAGTGCCAAAGCTGTGAGACAGAAATTATTTTTTTCTATACTTTTCAAAATGCATTTGATCTAGTTCCAGATGGCTTCCAGGGGTGAGTTAACATGCTACAATATTAAAACTCAGTCTATTAAGCTGTTTTGAAAGTAAACTTAATGTTGTATCAGTGGCAAAAGGTCTTAGGCAAAGCAACATGATTTTATGCTGGAGGATCTTTGTGCAAAGGAGGATGTCTCTGTAACTCCCAGTTTAATATTTACTCTCAAAAAGCACATGTACCTGATCCAGCAAATGCACATGTGGCTAAGGTCCTTGTCCTTTGCCATCATTTAGAAAAGAGGATTTCCAAACATTCTATCAATGTTGACAAATCCTCTGAAAAAATACTGGAGGGTTTTATATGTGAACCTAAATTGACATATACTTTATGCAAATGTTTGCTTAAAAGCTGTGTACGTTGTCTTTGCCTTAAATGCCATAGTTCCGGATAAATACAGTGTGTGCAGATATCTTTGTAGGTCAGGAATCTGACTTGCCAGCTACATTTGTAATCCTGCAATGATAAGGAAGAACGCTTCAATCATCGAGGAACAGCAAAAGCAAGATTATATATTAAGGAAAGTATGTATTAGAGAAAAGCTAACACAGCTTTTGGTGCAGGGAAGGCTTACATAGATACAGGGAGTGCTGTTGGAGCTCCCTAAAAGAGTGTGTGAGTGTTGGACATCAAAGATGCACAGACAGACTGTATTTGGATTCCTGATGGCCTTCAACAAGATACCTCGTAAAGAATCTTAGAGCACCTCAGGTTTTAAAAAGACTGAAATAAACAGTCTGGAAACAGGTCAGAGAAGAGTTGCAAGTATGATCTGAAGTACACTAAGTTCTGTATGAGGAACAGATAAACAGAGTAGCCTGAAGCCTGGAAAAAATATGATTGGGATGGGAATATTGCAGTATTCTATACAACCATAAGTGAGGTGAAGAGGAGAGAAAGAGATGCATTCTCCATATATTTTCTAATGCAAGCACTAAGAATTAAATTAGGGGATGGCTGATTCAAAACAAATGGAAGCAGAGACTTCTTCACATAATGCAAATATGAACCATGGAACTCCTCGCTGTGAGATTTTGTAGATGTTGCAGTTTAAAGGGGTTCAGAGGACAGCCCAAAAAATTCATGGAGGAAAAATATTGAGACTTATAAAGCTCAAAGGTAATATACATCAAGATGATAATGTCACAGAATCACAGAATTGTTAAGGTTGGAAAAGATCCTCGAGATCATTGATCCCAACCATTAACCCAGCACTGCCAAGTTCACCACTAAACCACATCCCCAAGTGCCACATCTACACATCCTAAATCAGTGGAGACTGGGAGAGCATAGCCAGTCAGTCAGCTGTGTACTGCTACATTGTTCTGAGGCACAATTTTCTCTGCCTGCAAATCCTCTCTTCACATGCCTATGATGCTACCTTAGGCTGTTTGTGTTCCTCAAATAATGATAAGAGGTAACAGCAACAGCAATATTTCCATGGCAAGCTTTGTAACTGATTCTATGATAAATTTTGGAGCCAAAATGATGAGAGGAAAAAAGAGGTTTACTAACGACTTCCTTTCTTTTGCTTTCACCATGATCTCAGTGAGTTCCTTAGTTCCTAAGGGTTCTTTCCCCTCCACTCGATATAAGTAGAGCATCATTGCTGAGCAGCAAGTTAGATTTTTCTTGGAATCTTAATGCTCTGCAACCATGAGTATCAGCCTCTAGAGATGACAGAGGTTACGTGTACGCAGAGCAACTTTAGGAAGTCCATTTATATAAGAGCAGAAAGTCTGTCCAACGAAACAGTACATCTGTGAAGCTGTATGTCCTCTGCAGTGTGCTGCGTAAGAGGAGAAATTCCCAGGCTTGGTAAAAAGCAATGTCACATAAATTATGCCTAAGATCTCTGAAAGAAGAAATGTTGTTGGGTTCTTTTAACATACCTCTCTTAAATAGGATTTGCTGTATCACTGAATCCATCTCTTGTTTTATTGAGTAGCAGATGCCTATTCAATTATTCATTTAAGTACTGTAACCTAATATGTGATAACCGGAAATTATATTAAATAGTCTTAGACCGAGTGACATCTGGTGTTTGATAAGAGATCTATTCAAAGCCATTTTTATCTGCTGGAACTTCTTGGGTCTTAACGATTTGACCAAATCAGAGAATGTCTCAAAAAAGTATAGGTCAAATGTAATAAAATAGTAGATAATAGTCTATTATTGAAAAGGCAGTAATACTTTGAAACAAATAATAAGCTTGAAGATGGAATTTCTCATATATTTAAATGAAAATCTTTTACTTTAGTAGCGTGTTTCTAAGGTGACTAACGGTAAAATATTTTCTCTACAAAAATGTCACCTACCAGTGATTTCAGAGACAATTATAAGCTTCTGTTTGTTAACTGACAAGGACTGAAAATTTTCATGATGGTACAGAAGTGGCTTGGTGTATATATAATTAGATTTATATAGACACAGGAATTTTGAATCCTGAGTAACATTCCAAATAAAAGTTTATGAATGTCAACAATTAACATGAAGAGTAAATGCTACTTTTTGCTGCAAAAATTATATAAATATGACCCAAGTAACTGATTAAATAACATGACACTAATCTGAATTACCTTTTCCCAGATTATATATAAAAGTAGCTTTGTCTTCCTTTGAGGAATATTTGGATGAATTTGTTTAATGTAATGACATTGCAAACAGCAAGTGAAGTAGATTCAGTTCAGGTCTGCAGGAATGGAAATTTTAAGTGCCATTCCTTAGCATATGAAGGGACTTTTCTCCCAGGAGAGGAGAAGGAATTGTTTTGGAAATTTTCATAGTGTGCAGAAAGATGATTTGTTTTTTACTTGTCTGCATTACATCTTGTTGAGACTAAATACAATCCAGTTGTCAGTATGATATATGTCACAATACAGAAAATACAGATTCCTGATTTAAGAGCATTACAAGAGCTGTTACAGAAGTATCTTGTAATGTGTGCTCCTCCATTACTTTAATTAAGAAAATATACAGAAGGATCTTAAGCATATGGAAGTAATTGAAATACATGCAGCAAGCACAGTTTTCTCAGAGCAGGGCAGATATTCGTGTCACCTTGGCTCTCTGCTCTGCAGAGCTGGAAGGACATCTGGCACCTGCCCAGAAATGCTGCAGCTATTAATCATAGTAGAGTAAGAAATGACTTTGTGTTGAAACATGAGTATCCAGAAATATTCTTGGCAAGGATATTTCTCTATTATGAACTTGCTGTTAAGCTGTTTGGAACACTTCTTAATGCATTTTTTAAGTCTTTCTTTATAGAATTCACCTTTTAAATACATTTATTTAGTGAGGTTTCAGTAAAACTACAAGTTCAGTGAGTAGTTTCTAACTCATCTAGTTAAAATCTCAAAGATCACTTAGGGCAAAAGAAGTGGATTGCAGGGTTTATCTGCTCTATTTCTGTGATCAGAGGAGAGTCAGAGATGATAGTATAGAGTACCTGGGGTAACTACTAGAATCACACAATAAGCACTTTCAATCACTTGGGAACTGCACTCATTGAATAATGCAATTTATAAAAACATCCCAATATGAAATATTTGGGAACTCGTCAAACCATTCCCACCACTTAGCAGTTCATCCAACTGAAATAGAAAGGTCAGTCGCTGAAACCCAAACTGCTCTGCCTATATTAACTTTTTTGCCATCAAGAGTCTCTTCTGAGTGGTACAAGACAGATTGTCTCAGGCACACTGGTGATTCATCTTACGCTGAGAATTGGCTAACAATGACAGTGCCTTGATCTGCATGAAAAAAAACCAAACTAGCGAGCTATAGGTTGGATAAACCAACAGCTGAGCAGCTGCAGCATCCAACTCCTGCAGCAGCTATGTCTGTCCCTGTCAGACTGCACAGCTCTGCGTGACTTGCTCTTCACAAGGAGGTTTAAGCAAAAAAGGTTTCAAGGACAGGGGAAGGCTGGGCACCCAACTGCTTCTCCTTCCAGTAAAAAACGGGACAGAGAGGATGCAGAACCTTAACAGGTTGCAGCAAAATCCTTAGCACCTTCTTGATCCATCTGTTTCTGTGCCTGAGCAAAAGAATTTTACACTGTTTATCCTAAACGGAGTATAGGAGCACACAGTCCATCTTAGGGAACTGTGTACTGAGCAGCATTATCTAGCACCTTCTCATCTCACCATGTATGTAATAAAGATAATTGTGAAAAAAAATAATTACCTGTAATTACATATTCCCTATTATTTCCAAAATCTTCCTAAATCTTATTAGTCTTACTAAAAATTCAAGGATACACTTGAAACCTGAATGGTTTCATACTTTCCTTTGAGATAATTACAGGGCAACACAAATCTATTTTAGAAGCTTCGCTACCTGGCTGATGTTGTTTTAATGTTACCTTCAAATAAAATTCCATCTCACCTCCAACCATGGAATCCAGGTAAAAGAGTGGGAAAGAGGAAAGATCTAACAGTCTCCTTTACCAAATGCCTTAAAGGTTATCATCAAACAAAGCATACATCGGGATAATTCAGACATGTACTCCTTTTCAGAGAACCAATTAACAAATGAGAAAAACTAGGCTGGATTTTTCTGTTCCATATGCAATTGGAAATGCAAGACACCATTGTTTCTAGCAATTCTCATTCTACATTATAAACTCATGCACACGCCTTCTGGCCACCCTTTCTTCTCTGAAACAAACATGATTTACAACAGTTACCTCTCTTCAATATTATGGTAAATATTGAATATTTTGCGTGGCTAGCCCAGAAACAGTAAGAGAAGCAAGCATAAAATAATAGAATAAGAAAGTGTCAAAAAGTTGGAACTGAAGATGAGCAGAACATGAAACCTGATGATTTAACGGAGAGTAGTTTCTGGTTTGGTTTCTTTTAATTTATTTTTATTCCTGGTGTATATATCCCCCACTCAAAAAAATGTTTTCTTACACAGGTTCCTCACAAACACAGGCTGCTGAAATCTCATGATGATGTGACCTAATGTTATTCCCTAATCCTCCATCTCCACTAACTATCCCAGTTGGCCCATTTACCACAACCACCTAGATATCAAGGGAAAGTATGTAATCCATGCTTTGGCTGTAAATCACCTTTGAGCTGGGGAAGCCTGGAACCTTCTTCTCATCAGCAGGTGTGCGTGCCAGTGTTATGGGGGTAGCCATGTTCACTGTGGCCAGCTTTGGATACTTCATTTATTAACTGATGACAACAACAAATTAATACACTTACAGAGCAGACATTTCACACATTTTCAGGGCCTCTGGGCTGTGGAGCTGCTTGCTCCCCCCACGGCTCTCTAATTTCAGGCTAATCCCAGGACAAAGGGTGATGGCTTCAAACTGGAAGTGGGCATGTTTAGATGAGGTATTAGAAAGAAATTCTTCACTATGAGGGTGGTGAGACACTGGAATGTGTTGTCCTGAGAAGCTGTGGATGCCCATGTCTGGAAGTGTTGAAGGCCAGGTTGCAGAGGGCTTTGAGCAATGCCCCCATGGCAGGGGAGCTGAAACTAGATCTTTAAGGTCCCTTCCAATGCAAACCATTCAGTGATTCTATTAATCTATAAGATAAAAATAAGACTTCTTGGAAGCACCAGTTTTATTTAAGAGTCCTACTCCACCAAATCTGACACACAACTTGGTGTCAGTGCTAGGGGCCAGAATATTCCAGTATCCAGACCAGTATCTACAGGCCTCTTGCCTCCTAAATGTTCTCTCAAATACCATTTAAATAGTTTCACCTGCCTGCTGTGAATAATTTTGCTCTTAAGCTCCTTTTCCTACTACATTATACACACATGAAAAACTCTTTACCCTCTTTACTTGTGTCCTATATACAACCCACTTGACAGCCACAGGCCTTGCTCCAGCAGCTCCTAGGGACCCCGGGGGAATCCGGGCCAAGCCAAACACAAACATAGAGCACCTTTTCCTTGTCACTCCTCTCTTGCAAGTTTGTACAGTAAAATTCTGAAGGTAAACGTGATTAGAGGTGGAACAATTACAAGAAAAAGCAAGTGGGCAGGGCAGGGTAATATCAGGCAGCAATTAGATTAACTTAGACTGCCAGGTCACACTCCAAAGAGAAGCACACAAAAGAAAAACGTCAGGATTTAGATTTTTTTTCAAATTTTTATTCAACAACCTGCTTGCAGAAAATGCATAAACAAAAGCTTACATTAAATACTGTACAAAATATTAAAGTTGTTGAGGAGCTAGTCCCCAGGTATGCTCACTTTTTATATCCTCAGCCATCTGCACTGCAGCTCCCAGAACAAGATCTGAAGGTTTTCCTGGCTGCAACTAATTATGACACATGAGAACTGCAGCCCTTGACAGGCTCCTCCTCGGTAGAATTTGGCAAGACAAAAGCAGTCAATTGTTCGTACTGCAGTAAAAAAAACCTGAAGTTTACAAATGAAAAATAATCAAGTGTAATAAATGCATTTCTCTCAAAAACAGATGAGCCCACTATCCTGAGGCACACTTATCAGAAGACAAAAAACCATGTTTTTCTGCTATGGAAATGCACTTAGTGGGAAATGTTCTGTGTTGATGACTTGTAGGCAATTACATCTCTCAAACCCTTTGGGAAAGAAAAGCAGATTACCATAGGAAGTTTCAATCACAATCACTGAGTAGAAGTCTTCAGAAATGTTCAGTAGCTTCAAACCAGAACCATGAACAACTGTCAAGCTCCTTTACAGCCACCACTGTCATTTTTAGTACAGTTATTAGGAGGGCTTGGATTCCCTCTCTCTCCAATCAATGTTTTTATAAGGTGGTGTCAGTTTATGAGACATTTTTAGAGCTATCAAAGGCCAACTTAAGGAGGAGGATCTTCTCCTCGAATAGCTTTGTACTTTGCCATATCTTCTGGAAACACCTTTGTCAGTTCTTGAATTAACAGGCTTTTAAATTTCTGGAAAGAGAAAAAAAAAGTATATACATCATCTGAACAATTTACTTAGCTTTCATCAAGCAATGTTACCTGATGAACAGAAATGTTTGTACCCAGCACACCTCTCAGTGACCTAAGAGAATGGTACTCAAAAACTCCCCAAAACCCCACAAACACAGAAAGTTATGTTTACAAAATCCACAGAATACGCCCAAGTGAAATCCACTAGGAATGCACCAGGCAAACTAAAATGTCCTTGAATTCCCAGTAATTCCCTTGCATTTTCTCCTAAGAAATACAAAGCAGTTGGACCTCTCTTGTAAACTCTGGTGCACCAATATCTGCCTGACCTTACGAAGGAAAGCTAATTAAGGACATAGCCTCTTGATTTGATATGGAATCCACTCCACCTTCAAAAAGCAACTCACATCTGCCTTAGAAGTGCATCATTTCACAAGCACAGAGAAAAGGAAAAGAAGCTTAGGACTTATCTCCATATGTCTACATTGTGCAGTACAACTTGTCATCCTCCACACTAAGTTCAGCCAAAGAACATTCTCAGAACTCATTAAACTTCCTTTTCTGACTGTGTTTTTCTGCAGCAGTTCCAGCAGCTGAACAGTATCACAGAATGCTTAGATTCATACTAAGTACAAGTTTAGAAAACCCTGAACACTGGCATGCATTCACTCATTTTATAAAGACTAACTGATGATTATAGAGCATATTTGACATTTTAACCCTCTAATATCCATTCAAGACTGGAAAAATACCCCTTTTTCTTTTGCTTATTTCTAAGTTTGCACACAGGAGAATTACATTCCTGTAAAAAAACCAAATAAAATACCTCTACTGCTACATATAACTTTAACCAATATAAAATCACAGTGAAAGCTGCATCTCCAACTGTGGGATGAACTACGGGTTTCCTTTCCTGAACAGGCTATATCAGCATCACTTAAGATACAGGGATGCAGAGCAATTTCTAAGACAAATCACATAATAACAGAAGTTAGTAACGGCACAAGTGAAAAGTGCCCACATATTTACAGAAAAGTAAAAATTTATCAAATACATTATTGCATTATACTTTCATTGATTCTGGTTTACCTTCATAGTGTCAATTTTTCCTTTTACTTGCTCATTTTTAGCCAAAGCTCGCTCCAGACACTCTTTAGTGTAAAGCTGAGGGTTGCGGCCTTGATCTATGTATCTGAAAGTAGAAAAGACTCTACTAAATTATCATATTCCTACTAGCATGCTCTCCAAGGCACAAAATTATTCACCTTGCCGTCTTTTTCTTTCTACTATTATCTGGAATGTGCATTTTAAAAACCCCCACAGTTAAACTCAGCCATTTCCAAAAGACAGCTCAAGGACGAGGCCATGGCCAGCAAACCTCTGTTTCCAGAAAGACTGGAGAGCTTTGAAAAGCACACAGAAAAAACATAGATCTACCAGTTCCTCAGAGGCAATAAGCACAGATGATCAAAGGAAGATGGTCCTTTTCCAAGCAACTGGAAGGGCACTAACCAGGAAGTGGCCTAGTTCGGACATGGTGAGCATTAAGCACACAGGAATAGGGCACCCAGCAAATCAAGGATGAGGAGGAGCTGCACAGATCACAGTGAAAAGTAACACCACTGCACCAGCAAACCTATGTGTATTTTTGCTTTGCAATACAAGTCCTAGCAAAGGGAAACTCCCTTGATGAATAAAAAGAACATTTAAGACAATCACCACAAATTCACAACTGGAGTAAAAGCCCAACTGAAAAAAGCCCTGTACAGCCAGTAACACTGGAGTACAGCAGACCAGTAACATGTGGACTTACAAGAAACACTAGTAAATTAAATTGTCAGCTATATCACAAAAGCTCTCTAGTACAGCTCTTCCTCTATGTTCATTTTTCTTTTAATGTTCTAATTCTCTGCCAACAGACTGCCACTCCTGAAACTAAACACCTGAGTACTGGCTTTATTTTCAGCTGCAAGTTCAAATCCTGATCCTAATCTATGTAAAAGTGTATTTCCAAAATGAAAGCTGACTCGCTAAATCAGTGTCTCTGCCCATGGCAGGGGTGTTAGAACCAGATATTGCTGAAGGTCCTTTCCAACCCAACCGATTCTGTGATGCTATGAAATGACTAAATTTGGCAGAATTCGTGTTTCTGCCTATGTATGTAGAAGTAAAAAAAAAAAATAATCGAAAGGCCAGGTTGGACTGAGCTCTGAGTAACTTATCTAGTAGGGAGCACCCCTGCCTACGGGGGGGGAGTTGGAATCAGATGGGTTTTAAGGTCCCTTCCAACTCAAACCGTCCTGTGGTTCTATGAAAACAGGTGTATAATTCATCACTTCTCCTACCTTTCTGCCTTCTCACAGGCAGGAGGTACTTCTGACCTCCTGCCTGCTCACGTTCTCATGAGACACTCAGAAGGACCGGGTTTAAGAGACAAACAGCCCTAAGCCAAAATACACTCTCTGCGAAGCCAGGCTACCTCGAGTCACCGACTGCAGCACCTCCCTTTCCAGGCACACACAGACTTACTCAAAAACTTCCAAGGGCACGCTGATATCGTGAAGCTGCTGCCGGCATTTGTCGATATCCTGCAAGCCCGTCACCATGAAATTCCTGTTGGGAAGAAAAACGGGTCGGGTTTAGCCGATTTAGGAGTCGCTGCGCTGCCCGTGACGGCGGCTGCGAGGCCAGCGACACCCACATAGGGAGAGAGAGACCTGAGGCACCACCCTGGGGCCTGCGAGGGGGAAGGGAAAGGCCCCGCAGCCCGGCCCGCCCCCGATAACGGCCCCTCACAATTTCTGATTGAGCCCCGTCTGGCTGCTGGGCTGGAAGTCGCTAACGATGATGCCGAGCTGCCGGATGTTCTCCACGAACTTCTCCAGGTGCTCCTCCAGGGAGTCGAACTTCTCCGCCATCGCCGCCGCCGCCGCCTCTCCCCGCCCCGCGCCACTTCCGGTCACGGGCGCCTGCGCGGGAGGGCGGCGGGGTGGCCACGCCCCCTCGGCCCAAGCCACGCCCCCTCCCCTCACGGGTGGCTCCGCCGGCGGCGCGTGAGGGGCGATGGGGACAGCGGCGGTTCCGCAGCCGCGCCCCGCACTGTGTGTGCTCACTGTGAGCGGCATTCGGGCCTCTGGTGCTGCTTCATAATCAACCCCACACTGGAATCATCGGGAAAATGGCAAAACGTAGAAACACAGAACCGCAGAGCGGTTTGGGATGGAAGGGATCACCTTGTTCCACCCCCTTGCCATAGGCAGAGAAACCTCCCACTAGACCGGGTGGCTCAAAACCCCATCCAGCCCTGTCTTTGAACGCCTCCAGAGATGGGACATCCACAGCTTCTCTGGGCAGCCTGTTCCGGTGCCTCACACCCTCACAGTGAAGAATTTCTTCCTAATATCCAATCTAAACCCACCCTCTCAGCTTGAACCCATTACTTCTTGTCCTATCATGAATTAGTCTATATTAAATAATCCAGCTATCATTCATCCCTGTGGAGAGGTTATCTGACATGCTTAAACCCCCATGGCACATCACAATAACTGTATGTTTTACAAATAGCTTGTTTCCAGTATGTCTGTTTTGGGTTGAATCTGAGCAGATCAGTCCAGTAATGTCAGGAAATAACTCATCCAGCTCTGGGGTCCCCAGCACAGGAAGGACATGGACCTTTGGAGAGAGCCCAGAGGAGGCCACCAACTTGATTAGAGGGATGGAGCAACTCTTCTGTGAGGAAAGGCTGAGAGACTTGGGATTGTTCAGCCTGGAAAAGAGAAGGGGTGACCTAATGACAGCCTTCCAGTGCTTGATGGGAGTCTACAAAAAAGATGGAGAGGGATTTTTTACAAGAGCATGTAGTGACAGGATGAGGGGGAGTGGCTTCAAACTGAAAGAGAGTAGGGTTAGATTAGGTATTAGACATAAATTCTTCACTGTGAGGGTGGTGAGGCACAAGAACAGATTGCCCAGAGAAGCTCTGGATGTCCCATCCCTGGAAGTGTTCAAGGCCAGGCTGGATGGGGCTCTGAGCAGCCTGGTCCAGCAGAAGGTGTCCCTGCCCATGACAGGGGGTTGGAACTGGAAGATACCTTCCAAAACCCCAAACTGGGGTTTAATGTATTTTATGCATTTTGTAGCTATAACTTGTGGCGATTTCTGCTCCACCATGAGAACCATCAAAATCTGAAATCCTTAATTTCTTGGATGTATCTTTTTTTTTTTTTTTTTCATTTATAACAACATGACAACACCACCGTCAAATGGTCAGTTTCTGTTCGGGGTTACCATGCTAGATCAGTAGCAGAAAGTTGGGTCTTTGGAAAATATAAAGCACTATTTGGGAGCTCATAGGTTGAAGTATGCTAACCTAAAATTAAAAAGCATGTGCCTGTAAAGAGCACTGAATATGAAGGAAAATATGGTACCGTGAAAATGTGAAATTAAAAAACAATCCTAGGATGTAGAAAACAATTTATCAGTTCTAGGCCTTGACAAGTATTGTCATCCTGCAATAAAATAATCCCACTGTCTATTGATCAGCAGTTGCTGACCATTCTGTTTCTCTGTTTGGCACAATGTTGTCTGGACAGCAGAAGTCCCAGGATTATGGGATTTTAAGACAAGTACTTTGCACATGAGAGATCTTGGTCTGAGGAAAAGAATAACTTTTTCTAATATCTGGAAGGAAGAACATAGAATAGGGTGCACTTACCAAGTTAGATCTGAACATGAGGAACAGGGGGTCAAGTTTTGAAAGAAAAGTGTAAATGACTGTGTCAGACATGGCTCTGCAGGCACAAGAGGCTGGGATTCAAACAGAAGAGCTGCTTTACGTCCATCTTTGCATGTGGGCAAACACATCCAGTGGAAGTACGGAGCAGAACACTTGCTTTAAATTCAGAAACAAACAAGGTGCTGTTAAACCTTCCTCTCCTTCCTCTTTGTGTGAAAGCCTTTGGTTCTTGGAACCGAGCAAATATAACTTCTGGCTTGCTTGGGATAAATCCTATAGATGCCCATTATCACATGTGACTCAGGGAACGTGTTCAACAGAAGAAAATAATGGAAGTTTAACATCAAATATAGAGATATCCAGCTCATTTTAAATCTATATTTACTAGCCTGGTTAGGCTAGATTAATGAATTTTGTTAGATAAATGTATACAGTGCTTTTAAGGTGAAAACTTGCTATAAATGTATTACCAGTTGTTAAATTTTTCTCACGATCACCAGCTTGGGCATCATTTTCATGTTCAGGGGTAAAAAGTAAAAATGAAAAACTTGTGTTCCAATGAGAGAGAAAGAGAGAGAGAGAGAGAAAGAGAAAGAAAGTCAGTCTGACAAATAACTGAATTGATCAATAGGTATGTAGAGACAGGAAGATTTAGAAAGAAAATGTCATGGCTCATGATGCAAGTAACCATATTGCACTCGTACCCTGGTTTTCATACAGGGAGTGGGCAATTACAGACTTGTAAGCTGGACATCTGCACTGGCAGTTAAGTAGAGTTTGTAATAAAGGATGGAATGAGGGGCCATATGGATCAATATGACCCATTTGGGAAGAGTAGCACAGATTAAATGAAAGAAAATCCTGTTTTGCAACCCCCTAATGAGTTTTTCAAGGGGTCAGCAAGCACGTAGATAACAGTGATCTAAATGATACAATCTACTTGATTTGCCATCAGCTCTTAGTGAAATCCTTAAACAAAATCTTTTAAGGAAGTAAAGCAATGGAATAAGAGGAGAAATCTTAAACTAAATAAAGAACTGAATTCCAGATAGGAAATGCGGGACAGGGGCAAACATTTAATTCTTGCAAGGGGAGAACTGATCCCAAAAGAGTTCAACAGGGAACTAGGCTGAAAATTGTGCCATTTACTATGTTCATAGATGACCCGGAAAAGAGATCAGATGGTACAATGAGAAAATTTGCTTATGAGAAAGTTGTTCGGCAGACTAAAGATGAATGCAGTTTGTAGGAAACTGTAGAAGGACCTGAAAAGACTTTAAGAGGGATCAGGTAAAGCGATGCACATAGCGAGCAAAAAACCCCTAGTTTCACATGAAGATTCATGACCTCTTGACCACTACCATACAGGAGCAAGACCTGAGGATCAGAATAGAAAGTTCTTTGAAAACATCAGCTCAGCGCTCAGCAGTGATCAGAAGTCATGTGGAGAGTTAGGAATTGTCAGGAAAGGAATGTGAGAACAAAGCAGAAAATTTCTTTGTGCTACTGCAGTAATCCACAGTTTGCCCCAACCTTGAATACTGTGTGCAGTTCTCATTCCCTGGAGCAGACCTGGAAAGGAGTCAGAGCAGGGCTGCCAAGATGACTGGCAGATATGAAATGGCTTCTGTAAGAGGAAAACATGAACAGACAGGGACTCTTCAGCTTGAGAGAGAGCCCACTAATGAACTTATGGCTAATACTTCACTGTACTTACAAAGCCATGAGTGGTCTGGAGCCTAGACTGTCCTTCAGCACAAAAACTAGGGGCCATCAAAGTAAAGCCAAGTGACAACTTCAAAACATGCAAAAAGCAGTGATTTTTGTCATACAAAGTTCATAAGCCCTCCTGTGGGAGTATTTGCCAATGGATGTTACGGACAGGAAAAGCTTAGCTGTGTTGAAGGGAAAATGGGACAAATGCTTGGTAGACAGTCATGGAGACATAGGTAAACGACACCTGGCTCAGGAAATGCCATGAACTGAAGGTAGCCCAAGGCCAGGAGGGTCGTCAGGAGAGGTCTCATGGATGATTTTCTTGTTTTTGCTCTCCAGCATTTACTTTGGATAGTGCTGAGCACCAGATACCGACCCAGATGGGGCCTTCATCTGAATCTGGGGAGTTACTGCTATAACGTCCTCGCCGGCTGGAATGTCAAATGATGACCTGTGCTGTGAAGGATGCAGACAGATTGCATAATGCTTTCTTACCAAGCAGAGCATAAAAAGATTGATTTGAGACTGTTCATACAGCCTTCAGGTCTGGAAAAAGCTCAGCTCGCTATTTCCTTATTCAGTGGTACATATACTCCAGATGAATGACTTGTCCAATATAATATGACACAACATGGTGTTTAAGATTCATTACTGAAAGTGCTGAGACAGTCAACTTCTCATGAATGCAAAAAGCAACAAATAATTTATCTGTTTGTCCTTCTCTAGAACTATGACTCTCCTCCTAGCTCCTGTTTTCTGCTACTGGCCAGTAAAGTGGAGGAAAATGAATAAAGAAAGTGAAACACATCGAGTTCCAGTGGCACATGTTTTCTCTCCTGTCTCTCTCGCTTTTCTTCTGCATGATTAAATCATTCCTTCCTCATTCTGCGGACCAAGGAACGGAGGTTGAAATTTCAGGTCATAAACTGGGAGCATCACCTGCCTAAGAATTCCATTCTGCAAGTCATCTACCCTTCATTGTTTTAATTACAACAGGTAATAAGCAGAAGAGAAGCAGGGGAGATAGATGTGAACAGCACAGAGGATACCATTCACCTGCTGAAGGTAATTTTGTTTAGGATGTTTTTCAACTGACTCAGAAGCATGTGGTACCGTCACATTTTACTGCATAAAAATAATGTGATACAATAAAATAAACAATTTTAAAATATCAGTTACGCAGCTGAATAAGAGCTGTAATTATAATTTCCATACAGATTTTGTTTTTAGTAATGTGCTCACTAATGACTTGAAATAATACACGTCTTACCACAAATTAGCAGGATGATGCATTTATGCATCATGGCTGGATCTCAGTCTTACTGAGATCACCTAAATTTATTTATCTAAGAAGCAGCAGGATCAGGATTTTGTTCATAAGATAATTTTGTGGTCTTCCAAAGCCTGCAGATCTGGGAATGTTCTGGGACCTGATCCAAAGATAACTGAGACCCATGAGGTTCTTTCTGTTGATGGTAAAGGACATTGGATGACAGTCTGTTCTCACAACACTGTCTCCGAGGAGGTCAGCAAGACACAGCAAAAGACTTACATATATGTTTCAGGACAGAAATATTATTTTCGTAGTATAGTGATAATTCATCTAGATCTGCAATACTGAAACCTTTTATTTCATAGTGCCTTTAATATCCCATAAAGAATTAATTCTTAGTTTTGTTTTTCAAAACTGTGCTGAGAAATCAGTGGAATTATCTGGGTTTTTCCCTTGGAATATTAAACTTATTCATCAGACTCAGTTTATGTTACATCCTTATTGCTGGCATATGTCATTTAAAGCAAAATTAAGGTCTTATCTTCTGAAATGCAGAGTTGCTTTTGACAGTCATCAAGTAGCTTTTTTTTATTTATCACAGGTGTGAGAAATACATAGATATATATATGTATATATAATCATACTCTAGAAAAATGCTCTTCTGATTATGCAATACTAACAAGTAAGGTTGATTTGCCTATTACTGCTTTTTATTTTTTCCCCTGTAACTCAGAATAAGTAGCACCCTGTATTTAAAACTGATACCTTTTTTCATTACCAAAGATGCAGGAAAGAAGGTATAGGAATATCCTGGGCAGTGAGAATTTCTAAGACACCCAGACCACATGTGTGCTAGCAAATGAAAAAGACCTAGGACCATTTTCCAGTACTGAGTCCAGCTGGCATGGAGCAGCCCTTATTTGTATTCCAAGTCCTGAAATGTACCTGAAAACAATTCTGGAAGAATATGGGTGGTCCAGATAAAAAAGCTGTCTGTGTACCTTTGTCACTGTTATACAGTGTGGGTGCCTGTGCTCCTGTGTTTGTGTCCTTCCCTGTCACTTCTCATTTTTCTAAGGTAGATCTGTTAGTCACAGTGTACAAGAAAAAGGAAGTAATGGCCACATGGGTTCAAACCAAGGGACAAATCAGAAAATCAGAAAAATTACTGAGCATTCAGGGTTATGCCCTGAAAAGAGTTTGGATAAGCAAGTTGAGCAGAGCCGTGGTCACAGCTGGTATGGAGCTACTGGCACCGCAAAGTTGGGAATAAGAGTGTCATAGAAGGATAGAATATAAAAGCATAGAATGGTTTGGAAGGGACCTTAAAGATCATCTAGTTCCAGCTTCCCTTCCATGGGCATGACACCTTTCCCTAGACCAGCTTTCTCAAAGCCCCATCCAACCTGGCCTTGAACACTTCCAGGGCTGGGGCACCCACAACTTCTCTGGGCAACCTGTTCCAGTGTCTCACCACCCTCACAATGAAGAATTTCTTCCTAACATCTAAGCTAAATCTCTCCTCTTTAGTTTAACACCATTTCCCCTTGTCCTGTCACTATCTGCCTGGGTAAAAAAGTTGCTCTCCCTCTTTTTTATAGTCCTGGGCCTTTGGAGATGTCCTGTAGTAGAGGCTGGAATCAGTGAACACTACAGGGTTCAGCCTGATCAATACAAAGTGTCTCATGTTCACAGAAGTGCCCACAAGCTGCCTCCAGTTCAAACTGGGACCACCAGTTCTTCCAAGCTATTTCTGAACTGCACAGGTTTAAACCAGTAATGGTGTATGAATATGTGGGCAACGGTAGGCTCGGGGGGACTTCAGAACATGGTGAGGCAAAAGGCTTGAATATATGGCTCCTCCAGTCCATCCTGTTACGTGGACTCTTTGGACACAATCCTAGCCAGCTGGCTCTCCAGTATACTTTATCCTGTCAGTAGGAATTCCTTCCCAGAAGGCACTAGGAGACAGGCAGGCAGTGCACTAAAGACTCTCTTTCTACTATTATTTGGGAGGGGCGTTCAAGTGACTCTTCAATTGTAAACTCATCCTTCACACTCTTGCATGTTGATATCCCACTGTCTCCACAATCTGCCTGCATCACTGTGAGAAATACTTTACTGTTCATGCCCAGCATCCAGTCTTCAAATAGGTTTTATTTACAGAAGTCGCCTGAGGAAGACTAATTTATAGCAATTGATTCTTTTCACATCTCTGTCTAACTGATGAAGAACTGCTTTATTGCCCAGTTAGTTTAGATTTAGCTAGTACACGTATCTATTCTATGCTTTAATCAAATAATTGAACCATCTCTCGGACTTCTATATGATACATTAAACACACTGAATTCTTTACACCTCTTTCTTTAATGAATTTCAGCGTTTTCAGTGTTTCTGTTTTTTTCAGTATCAGCAGAAAAGGGAAGGTGACCTGCACATTGCAATCTAGCATTGGTCCCTGTTCCCCCATGCCTTGTGCTTCTGTATCCCTTCCTATTTATGCACTGAGGGCTGCAGAATTCCTCTGTGCCACAAGATTCCTCTATGCCACCAGATTGTGATGATCTGGTACATAGTGACCTCTAATTTCCTTTAATGTTTCCTTTTACAGGGAATATGGTCTGCAGTCACATAAACTTGCATAGTTTGCTCCTAGTAAGATGACTTCACAAATTGTTTTTATTAAAACACATTAATTTCACAAACACAGCTATTCAATTCAGTCTGCCTCCACACTATTTATAGCTTTGCTGGCTTTTCTGTACGCTCTTCTTTTATTTGCAAGTTTTTATTTACCTCCAGATCATCAATACAACTATTAAATTATGGCAGTAGCCGTCCCCTGGGAATTCTGCTGGCAATATTGCCAAATAAAGTCCCACTTGGAAACAGATCACCTGGTCTGTCATATTGCTCCCAAAAGTGAATTTGGAATGATTAGACCAGCCTGATGTGAGGCAAATTCAGGTCAAGTCTGGCATAAGGGATTGCCCCAGGGTCCTCTTTTTACAAACTGTATGGATGAGTTTGTGTCAGATTTGCCTTGCTCAGGCCACTAGTCCAGTGCAATTCCAACTGGCATCATGTCCCTGCATATCTCCACAAGCCCTGGCTCGGGCTGTACCATGTACAGCCTTATCATCATATAATAAAAACACTATTTTCATGGTCCTTCAGTGCCCCTGACTTTCCAAAACAATTAGTAGCACATGCTCTAAGACTGCTTTCTGTACTGTGAAGGATGAAAAGCTAGAGCAGGAAAAGCCCATTCTCGCAATGATCACCTCACAGAACCCATAGTTTGGCCCTTCTCCGTGCCTACTGCCTCCCTTCTGCCCCCCAGCACAGGTCTTCTGACACAACCTCAGAGCACCACTCCGGGGAATGCCAGTTTGCCCTCCTGCCCCGGCAGTTCTTCTGGCATGGGGTTTCCCTAAGTCCAGGCAAAACACCTCTGGGACAAAATGGGACCTAGAGATGGAGGTAAGAAAATCCATATGAGAACAGTTCACCATGGTGTTGTGGCGGGGGCCCCATGATCTTCCCTGATTTTCACATTTGCAGACATCTACTGAAGAAACAGAAGGCACTGTGTGTCCTACAGGCCGTGGCAGAGAAGACTGATCCTGCATGGGTAGGGAACAGCCTACCCTGATGTCAGAGAAAGGCTGATGGAAGAGGAAGGGACCATCTGTTCTCAGAACAGGAGGAAATCAAGTAAGTTAAACTGCTTCAGGAAGTGTTTGGTCCCCTGACTGCTCCAGGCCCTGGTGCTACTGGGTTGGCAGCAGCCCTTCCACTCTCTGTCTTCCCTTCGCCAGAACCAGAACCACAATGTCAGACCTGGTTACAGCCTCCTTGGATAAGTACCACAGGTAGAGGGATGAGTCCTTGGCCAAGCCTCATGAGACACTTCTGACAACAAACACACCCTACCTAGATGCCTGGATAGATCCTCCGTTTCCAGTTTTCACTTTTTTCTGCTTTTGCATTTCATATACAAATGCCACCACTGGCTCAGAGTTCAAGAATATGTATGAATCTTGTTGCATGGGGTTCTGCTGCAATAGCCAGCTATGACTGAGTGGTTGTGTTTAGCACTACCCATCAACACTGCTGTAGTTGCAGTTTAGGTCTACAACAGACCTAATTTAACTTGATATGAATGCATGTCTTAAAGACAAAAAGATTTTTTGTTTCTATTTCTCATATGTCAGTCTAGAAACAAGGATGTCCAGGGTCATCCTCTGTCTCATAAATCTAGATATAGCAGTATTCTTTAGAAACAAAAGAAGTTACTGATTTCTTCTAATTTAGTTAATTGCAACAAATTAGTTTTCACAGGAACAACCAGGAATGAAACAGCCAGCTGAGGTTTGCTCTACAGTACAACCATCACAGACCTGACAAACCCCCTCTGAAGTGCACAGCAAGCCAGCGGCTGGGGTACCTCCCTGTGCTTCCAGGACTCAAGCACAGATTTGCTCCTGTCATCCTCTTGTAGATGATTTTGCGGGAGGAATTGCCTGTTGTTCCTAAATCTACCAGAGAAAAGACTCCATCTTTTTGTCTCACTAATGACAAACCCAGCAGTTGATCTACAACTGTGTGCAGATTCTGATAATAAACCATCTCTCTGTGCCTCTTCATGTGTACAAAGGACCACTGATCTGCACTGATTCCACAGGCGTGGCAAAATCTGTTCTTTTACATCTATGATTGCAGCCACAGGGTGACAAACCATTTGTTCTTCACATGGTGTACAACTCAGCACTCACTAGATTCTTCCTTATATTGGTTCTGCAGAAGCAGCAGTGAATCATGCAAGGAACTGTCATTTCTACTTCAAATGGAGCTGCCACCAAAAAAATCTATTTCTTGAACCTAAGTGATGAAGCACATGATGTCATCTAATCGTAGAAAGAACCAGTGTTGCATGGCTGATGCTATGAATTCAGTAGGCTTGCTGCTGTAGCCCTGCCTGAATAACTGCTGACTGGGAATGTTATCATCAGTTGGCCCTGTTAACGTAGAACCACAGAATCATTTAGGTTGGAAAAAACCTCTATGATGATTGAGTTCAACCATTAACCCAGCACTGCCAAGTCCACTGTGAAACCATCTCCCTAAGTGCCACCTCTACACATAATACAGCTCTTTCATTGTATTCCAAAATGTACTTTGGACTGGATGTTTCTGTAGCTCTCTGTAGATGTGACCTCCTTCAGGGCCCACCTGTCTCCCTGGGAGTTCTTTGTGTAAGCTATGTATTCATCTCTCCAGCCAAGGACCAGGGAACTACCAGCTGGTGGCAGCAGCAGCTTCTCCAAGATCAGGATGTCAGGACTTGATCTCCGTTCCTGGCAACACTGTATGAGAGTATGCAAATACACACTCCCCATTTTAAAGAAACTGAGCCGTTATCTGTAATCTTGCAACTAGTCTATTTTAAAAGAACTTAGCTTCTCTAATGCTTTGTCACCTTTTGAATTTTTTTGCATAGTAGTTCGGGATTTATAATTGGCACTGAGAAACAAGAAGCTAAAACATGTCTCTTACTGTTGTGATGACCAGGCTGATGTTAAGACCTTAGGATAAAGGAGGAAGAGTTCATTGCAAGTGACCTTTCTTATGGCTGTATGCTGTAAAGAGGAAAAAGAGAGAATATGGTGAGATTTAAGGGAGTATGAAGATAAAGGATTGACTGGGGTCAAAGAAAAAGTGTTTAGCTGGCATCAAAGAGAAGCGTGAGTTGTTCTAGGATCCAAATGTGATCTTATCATCGTCTTATAAAAAGGTTCTAATACTTTCCCATCTTTACTCAAAATACCTCACTGAGTGCCATCTTCAGTCATATCAACCTGTTCTTTTAAATCTGCATCACTGTGGCAGCACATCTTTTTAATCCCTTCTACCAACACATCCTTCTTTCTTTATCTCTTTCTTCTTTGTCTGCTTCTCCAGATTTATGTAAAAACTCTTTATCATTGGCCCCTCAGCACTTTGTACTTTGTACTCTTGAACTTTATCGTGTTCCTGTCTCTTCAGAGGAATAAGAGGTCTGTGACGCAGTTTAAAAACTTCAGGATCCAAAAATTATTTCATGGCACCATAAGGTCTTTGAGACTAAGTTACTGAAATTCCAGCATTCTGCCTTTAAAGTTTAACTAAAGTTGGTCTCTCTGTGTTAATTTTGTGTGGTTTACACCGATATCTATCTGTTGCTTAGATGACCTACAGTGCTTTTGCCAAGCCAGGGGTTAATCTGGTGCTCTGAGCAGGTAATAAGAGACAAGAGTGTGTCCTTTTTGTGCTGTGAACCAGAGTACTGGAACAACCTGGAGTGCTGCTTTCAGGCTCAGCTGCTGGGCACTGACAGGTCTGTGAGACAGGTCCGGCAGCAGCCCTCAGCTTCATGTGGAATGGACTCCAGCTGAGGCAGGAGACCACTCAGACTTTCCTTGGGGTAAAGAGCCATCCATGAACAGGATATTCTGCAAAAAGGGGGCTACCTAGGGCTCAGATTCATATTGTTTGCCCCCAGTTAAAAGCAGGATTGTTGCAAGGCATCCCCGATGGCCCTGGCTCTCTGGTTATATGCAGGAACTTAGAAAAGTTCATGGTCTCAGACATTTAAAAATTCTAGTCAGAATTCAGAGGCACACAAGCAAAACTTTTTGCATCCGTAGTGGAGTTGAACCATCATATAGTTGCCATTCCTCCAACCATTCCATGGGATACGGCTTCCTCACTGAGCAGCTACAGAATTACTTCAAAGATGAAACTGTAAGACAAAAATGTGGCCCGATGTCAAGGCTGAGGGTGGAGCAAGGTAAAGGATGCATTGTATCTTTATTTGGGGAGAAACTTGTGAGTGATTTCTGCTCTTTACGGTACTGGCCACATCTTGAATTTGTGTATGAGTGCAAGAATTTAAAAATACTTGTGTGCATATATGAGAAGGTCACCTCTGACACAGAGTTCCGTGATTCAGAATTGCCGCATGCAAATATCTTTTAGTCAGTAAGTATCAATACATGAACATGAACACCATGAACGTAAAAACCTTCTCCTGAGCATTTCCAATGCTGTGCAGACTTAAAAATCAGACAGCCAACCATATTCTCCCTGGATATTGTTTACCTCTCTCATTCTCAAAAGCTATCAGTGATACAATGGCTACTGATTTACCCAGGTATCCTTTGCATTTACCTGGGCTTATCATATCTGTTGCGTGGAGGTCACCTCAAGAATGTTGTGTATCTAAGTCAGTAAAAGAGATTAACACTGCCAGATGGACTTCCAACACCAAGAAGAAGGTAATTTCAGAGGATGTGTCAACAGGAATGTAGGAATCACACATATACTTCTATAGATTTTAACATTCCAGGAGTGAACATTTTTGTGTCTTTCTTCACTCTTGCTGTTTGTTGCTGAAAATGCCTTTTTTGTGAATATCCTTCTAAAAATAAATGATGTTGTCACTTTGGAGGATGAAAGGAGGCAAACAAAAAATGAACAGTCAAAGGTGCCCAGTGAGATACTAGTAAGCATTGGGACAACTCAGACAGGCAAAAGAGGCAGAGATTAATAAATAGCTTGCTTGCTGAAAAAGTGTGTGTTTGCATGTTTGCAAAGAATTAGCTAAATATAACTCCATTTGATTGTAGGAAGGAGGCTGTGTCCCATGCTATAAATTAAATCAATGGAGCCTACCAAGCTGACCTAGGTAAATAACTCCTTTAAAAGAGTTCCAGGCCTAGAGACTGGCCTAATGCTGAGTATATCAGCAGGATGCATGAACCCTAAGATTTTAATGCCACCTATAACAATCTATCTTCAGACCTGCAGAGGAAGGCAAAAAAAAAGAGCAGCAGAGGACAAATCATGCATCAGGAAGAATAAAATAAAATCTTTCCCAACTCCAGTGGAAGCCCTGAGGCATGGAATTATTATAATGCAAATTGACAGTGATCTAATTTATTTTCTCACACACTGGGGGATACTGACACACCAGATGCCCAGGGACTCATAATATAAGCTTAATTTTCTCTCTTCAGGCATTTTCCTATTCTATTGTGTTGTACAATTATGCCCATAAACTTCTCAGGCTTCGTGCTACCAGACTGCAGGCTACTCCTTCCAGTGCTCAGGAGAGCATTCAAACGCTTCCTTCATCATATACCTGGAAGCCTTTAGATTTCCACTGCAGATGTATTCAGGATTACTCACTGTACTGCCATTTGATCATGTGATGAAGTCAATATCCCTCTCTGACATTTACTTCTCAAATATATTTATAAAGTGTTATCACGGCCCTATTCAGTCTTTGCTGAGCTGTGCTAAACAAGAAAAAATCTTGTAATTCTCCTATGAATATATGACTTTTGTTTCCCTAATCATTCTAGAAATGCTTCTGTGCACTTGTTCCATTTAAGTAACATTTTCTATCACTTGGCGTTAAAATTCTGCTGCATTTAAATGGAAGTAAACAATACACATACGAACTTTTTGCTGAACCACAGGTAACTCCTTTTTTGCAAACTCAGTATAAACAAGAAAATCACTGGCCAATATTATTCTACTAGGAAAAAAAAGGACAAAAAACAACACCTTCCTGCCAGACACAAACAAGACCCAAACAACATCAAATTGGTACTGCAATAGGAATTCAGAGCCCTGAATCTCCAGCTAGTGGCAGATGCTTCTCTACCACAAGATTCTGAGATGCCCTTCATCAGCTGCACCCTGCTCCACATGGAGCTGAGGGTTGCTGTCAGACCTGAGCTCTGAATACTGTCCTGTGTCACTAATAAGTGGCTGAGCCTGAAAGCAGATCTCCAGCTTAATATGTAGGAGACATATCTGCCAAAGGTCAGTCTATTTTTCATACCCACATGCCTCTCTGATTTGAAAGTCATTGCATCACTCTAGGATGTCTTTATGCACTGTAAGTGGATCAACCAGTCCTGCTCCAAGACAAGGACATGAGAGCCTTGTCGGGGAGATGGCAGGTAAATTCAGTTTGATTCCTGCACTTGGCAAACTGCTGAGAAGATATAATAACAAATAAAGTTAATATATATGTTTCTACTATTTAAGATACTAAGGAGCAGGAATCTATTAGGAATGTGTAAATAGAGATCATGAACCAAATTTGTTCATTTTTTTGTCAGTCAGGGAGTATGTGGATAAGGACAGTCTAGATACAGGGGAAGTCTCCCCTGCAAGCTGTTTTACTACCTGTTTTCTCTCAAGACTTGACTTCAAGCCATCCAGAGGCCATACTGGACTAACCAAATAACTTGCTTGCTGAGGAAGCCTGGGTATGAAAATGTTCACTCCATCACTTCAGCCTTTTGACCCTGCAGACAGTAAGGACACAGTCTGTGATGAATTTCACTACTTTCAGCACCACCAGAGCAGTTCCCTGTGGCAGCAGAAACCTATTTGGCCAGGCACACCTATTACACCTTCCTTGTCGCAGAAACAGCTTTCTCATCACTTCCTTCATTAATCTTGTACCATTTCACAGAGCAGTGGTGCAAGGCCACAGAGGGGCTGCTTGGCTCTGGCCTCCCTTTGCAGAGACCTTCCTCTTTTCTTTTGGCTTCACCACTGGGCAGATACCTCAGTTATGTGAGACAGGTAAGTAACTTCCATAATGTTAAATTAATGATTGCAGCTCCTGCTGCCACCTGCCACAGGAACACCATGCAGAGACCTTTCAGTTTAAAACATTAATGTAGCCGACACAAAGGCTCGAGGTGCTGGCTGGCAGTGTGGTTCAGTTCAGCATCTGTGCCACACCAACCTGCCTTACCCTAGGTATTCATTCAGGGGTGACCACTGAGCGCCTTGTTCCACCTGACTGCCTGTGGGGACTGAAGCTGCAGGTGAAGATTCTGTGACTTCCAGCTTTTGCACCAGAGCAGGAATAGTCTTCCAGCCTGTCTCATCAGGTTTCTCAGTGCCCTGTTCCATATGCTAATAAGAATTTTCCGTGTCTGCCTCAGCTTCTCCCCCTGCAAGTCCTGCTGGAGTCATTTTCCTGATGAAGCACAGATTACTTGTTTCCTGGAAGCGTCACACACCACGAGATGTCTGGGTGCAGTTTGTCTGCACTCCAGAAATTTCCCAGCTCCATGGATGGGCCATCAATAGTTCAGGGGAGTGGCATGTCTGCCACACCAGAAGGCTACTGAGGGGAGGCTTGGACACACTTTCCAATAACCTATAAACTGGAGGTTCCTCAACTGCTCAGGCAAACGTAGGAGGTAGGAGATGAATATGGAATGAACAGAACAACCTTTGACACTTCAGCCTCCACCCACTTCACATTCTCCAGGATATCTGACCTCCAGGGAAACACTCTGCCAACAGTACTTCACAATACAGATCCGTTCAGGGGTAGGGAATTTAGCAAACACCTCTCCTGCAACAGACCCGGCTGGGTATCTGCACACTGGAAAGGATCAGAGCAACTCCAAGGGTTATCACACTGTTGGATTGGCAAGGTCAACAGGACAGAGGGCAGGAGCAAACAAGGACAGCGTTGAGGCACCTAGGCCTCCCAGGCCATCACTGACAGTTTGCTCACAGCTCTTCACCTTCTCCCTGTTCAGAGCAGGCTGATGGAGAAGCACTGGGTGTCACACATGGGTCTGCTCTGCCAGTGTCTCCTGACATTGCTCTGTGGAGTCTTCAGGGAACAAGAGGAGATCCACCTCCAGATCCTCCACTGGGAAATGTTTTATGGAATATAATGCTGCTATGTGCACACACTGCCTATTGCTTTACATCCTCCGCACAACAGACATAATCACACTTTGGGCCCTGCCTTCACCATTCTCCAATTCAAAGCATTTATTGTATTTTTTTTCTTTTCCAGTCTCTGAAGGTAAAGAATGTGGTGGGAACAGAGATTTTGGGAATCAGGTGTTCCTTCCTGTGCTACACAAAGTCCCAGGAGGTCAGACCTACTTGGTCTGGAGGGGAGCAGGTGTGAGAGGGATGGGATGTATGTATATCTACTGCACTGAAGAAAGCAGGATTGTCACATCATTCCCGAATGATAACAAATACCGAAATGCACACACACACACCCACACATATACACACATTATGTACTTACAACTTTTTCAACCATGTTTATATATCGATTTTTATAGACCTTATATGTGTGATTATATGTGTTTAGGCAGGTAGGCGTAAATACATATACGAACTGCACTTAAACGCCATCGTGTCCTCACACATGACCACAGAGCCGTACTGTCTCTGCGTTAGGCGCGGGCTCTGTCCGTGTGCACACACGTGCACGGAGCTGCCGCGGTGTCACTGCCCGGCCGTGTGGGCGCCGACACGCGCGCACACACACACGTACGTGTGCAACACCTGCCCACGCACCCGCGGGTCTGTCCCGGCTCCCCTCCCCGCCGTCACCGCCCCCGGCCCGCCCGGCCGGCGGGGCCGCTGCCGCAGCGCGGGGCGGAGCGGAACGGGACGGTCCCGCCGGCCGCCGCCCCGCCGAGCCCCGCAGCGGCGGTGCCGCCAGGCGCGCAGGCGGCGCGGGGGGCGCGGCGGGGCTGCGGCGGCGCTGCCCGGGCGGGCGGCCCCTCTCCCCGAACAAAGGGCCGAGCGCGGGCACAGCGGGGGCTGCGCGGGCGGGCTCTGACTCCCCCGCCCGCCCCGGGGGGAGGCGCCCGGAGCGGCGCGGGGCCCGGCCCGCCGGGAGCCGCCGGGGATTGGCTCGGCCGGGCGCGATCCAAAGGTGCCGGGGAAGCCATCTGCGGCGCAGGCGGTTTCGCCGCCGCTGTGCGGGGGGAGTGAGGGGGCTCTCCCGTGCGGGCGGCTGGGGGATTTTTTTTTTTTTTCTTCCTACCTTTTTTCCCCCCCCACCCTCCTCCTCTTTCCTTTTCACGGGATCATGGCCACGGCGGCGGGGCCGTGATGTCCGCGGGAGCAGCCCCGTTGCGGCAATGCTCCCCGACGCAGCTCTAGGCAGGGGAGGCGTTTGAGCGGCGGCCGCACATCCTCCGGCACCGCGGCAGCACCGCCGCCGCCGCCTCTCCGCGCCCCGGACCGGCGGAGAGGGGCTTCGCCGCCCGCCCGCCGACAGCAAACCCGCCGAGCCGGGCTTTAAATTGATAATAACCACACTAGAGCCCCACCGGTGCTCAGAGGCGGGAGGGATCGCAGAGCGGCGCTCAACATGGCCACTCTGCTGCGGAAAATCGGGCTGATCCGGCTGCACAGCCGGGACACGGAGGACCCCAAGCACCACCACCACCACCGCAGCAGCAGCCAGCAGGGCTCCTCACTCCGCGGCAGGGGCAACCAGAAGAACAGCAGCAACAAACCGCAGCCGCAGGGCCCCCCCGGGGGCGGCTGCAGCAGCAGCAGCAGCGAGGGCAGCCCCGGGGGCCACAAGAACAAGAAGGCGCCGGAGCCGGCCAAGCAGCCCCCGCAGCAGGCGCGCTCCGGAGTCGGTCGGGAGAAGCCGCGGGAGGTGGGCAGAGAGCCCGGCGCCGGCAAGGAGGCGGCGCAGCGGCCCGGCCCCGGGTGCGGGTCGGGGCCGGCGGCGCTGGTGCCCGCGGGCCGGCAGCAGCACTGCACGCAGGTGCGGACCCGGCGGCTGATGAAGGAGCTGCAGGACATCGCGCGGCTCAGCGACCGCTTCATCTCGGTGGAGCTGGTGGACGAGAGCCTCTTCGACTGGAACGTGAAGCTGCACCAGGTGGACAAGGACTCGGTGCTGTGGCAGGACATGAAGGAGACCAACACGGAGTACATCCTGCTCAACCTCACCTTCCCCGACAACTTCCCCTTCTCGCCGCCCTTCATGAGGGTGCTCAGCCCCCGTCTGGAGAACGGCTACGTCCTGGACGGCGGGGCCATCTGCATGGAGCTGCTCACCCCCCGCGGCTGGTCCAGCGCCTACACCGTGGAGGCCGTCATGAGGCAGTTCGCCGCCAGCCTGGTCAAGGGGCAGGTAGGGCTCCCTGCTCGGGGAGGAGCACACGCATCCATCGCTCGGGGTGCGGGGCCGAGCGGTGTTCGGGTGGGAACCCCAAAGGCGGCCAGCCCGCGGCTGAGCGCGGCCGGGCCCCGTCTCCCCGAGGACCTGGTGTCACCGGTGGGGCGAAGGCAGGGACACACGTGTTTGGCTCCGAGGTCCCTTCTCGGGCAGGTGCGGCAGAGGTGCGGTGCAGCTTGCAGGGGGGAGGACCACATGCATCCATCGTGTCCTCCCGCCAGGCTTTTGTCCCTATGCTTGGCTCTGCCGCCTGTGGCACACCAAGATACCGTGCCTGTTACCCCTGATGGGCACATCCTTCCCCCCACAGCAAAAGGGGGCTCCCCGGGCTCCAGTGGGGTTTGGGATTGGAGCCTCCGGCCCTTCACCAACCAGTCGGCCATACTCGCTGGTCTCTTGCGTGCAGTGCTGCCGCTGGCGGAGGGCGCGACGCTGGAGCTGCTGCCCCCAGGTCTTTGTCTGTGCTGTCCCGCATAGCATCCCTCCGGGGACAAGGAGCGACCCCGGCTTTGGGGCTTGGCACACCGCGCTGAGGTGTGTCGCGGGGTCACACCGGGAATCGCTGCCCGAGCAGCACAAGCTGCTGGCAAACTTGTGCAGGTTTCAAATCGTCCGGCCCGAAAAGAACAAGTAATTTGGGCTAGGTACTGCAGCTGCAGCAGCCAGACGGTTCCTGCCAACTCTTCTCTTCGAAGGAGGTGATCGGTTCTCTCGGCAGAGGATCTCGTCTGAGCTGAATCGGTGCATTTTATGCTGCTTCCCCCCCCCCCCCCCCGCTTTTTCTTCTGCAGAGTATCTGTAGAAGAGAAGTATTTCGTAAGCCGTTTTTAATAAATGGGCAAATAATGCTGGTAGGCAGTACCTGTTTATGGTTATTATAGTGGGCAATGCACACATGGCTCTGACGGGGTGGTTTTCCTGTTCGTGAATGCCCTTGAACTCGGGGGATATGCACAGCTCCGTGTCTGTCAGTAAATGATACTAAGCAACTTCTTAAATTTGTATCTTGGCGAGGAGATGGGGAAAGAGTAAATAATAACATACTTTTTATTTGTTTAAAAATGAGGTTACTCCTGTTTGCGTCTATGGAACTGCTTGCCTGAGCAGAAGTAAAGGCTTGTTTTTTCTTAAGACTGAAAATTAATTTTGATTTTTCAATAGGCTCTGTTGTAAGTGGCTTTTCCTCCTTTTAACCTATTTGATTTGGGCCTACTGCTCCTTTTTTTAGTCAGATAGTATTTTTCTCTGCACTTCATTTCAAGAGGTCAAGTTTCCTAGGTCACCTTGGGATATAAAAAAACATCTACCAGGAAAAAAAAAATTAATTAACAGAGAGCCTGGGGTACGTTGAAGTTCTGTAACTGCTCTTGCTGCATCTCACTGTTTGTTAACCTGTCTCTCTTTAGAGAAGTCATAGTTCTTGTTATTTGTTAGAAGGACAATGCTAAATTCTCTCATTTTGTAACAATTCAGCCTCTTTGTGCAGTGTTGAATTTTAAAGGGGTTAAATTAATATTTACTGGGATCATAAAATGGCTCAGTGAAGAGAATCACTGAATTGTTTTATTAGTAATAAACTCTCAGCTATATAATCTGACAATTTTCTTCCCTAAACCACTTAAGAGATTTCGAGAAAGTAGTAGCAATTTTTGATTACCAGGCGATGTTTATATGTGCATCATTAATAAACACATTTAAAAAGCAAGAGTTTCAATAACATTCTTCCAGAAGTTTACAAAGTCAATTGCAACAAAAAGAGAACTGGGATTAAAAAAAAAAGGCAGAAATAAACTGCTGACAGTAACTTAGTAGTTAAATAGATATAACATGGCACATTTCAACCTCTCAGATTGTTCATTCCAAGTGGAAAGGTTATTAGGCAGTACGGTCAATAAATTTATTTTCTGGGTTAGAGAGATGTTGCCTGTGATGGGTTTGCCGGCCTGTCACCGTAGCTGGGCTCTGTGTCATGGGAACCACGTTTCTGTAATTGCACTCCCCTCGTTATGTAATCCCCACTCCATTGCATAATAGGGATCAAAATACGACTGGCACTCCCCTATCCCCGTTTCATTTTACAGGTGATCTACTTTTGGCCATTTAGTTTTTAAAAATAAAAACAGAGCCGACGGAGCGTCGAGGGCTGAGGTGCTGCATTCCCCAGCGCTGTGTGGCCAGGTTTGGGTGACTCCTGCCATGCTGTGGGCAGTCTTGGTGCCTGCAAGGAGCCGTCCTGAACAAAGAGCCATGGCTGTCACCAGGTTAATTGTGTAATTTCTGTAAGCAGCCTGCAACCTGCAATAGCATGAAATATTCAAGATGCTGTTCATCAGTAAGGCTGGAAGGGTGAGGGCCGTTCTCCATCGCCTCAGAATGAACCTGCCTGAGCAAATGGCAGCAGCCACCCGGCTGAGGGGGAGATGGGGCACTGCCACCACCAGTGAGTCAAAGGGACCTTCCAGAGAAATGTCACTGGTTCCCAGCACCATGATTTAGCATGAAATCACTGTGAATACTCCAGCCTGTTACGCATCCAAGAGTGAGCCTGGCTGGCATGGGCGCCAGTGTGAGTGGGCAGGGCTGAATATTCCACTGGCACACCTTCCTCCTTGGGGCAATTCAAGGGATAGAACCAAGGTGGCTCATTTCGTGAGACATTTTTTGTCAGTCCCATTTTGCTGAGCCAACTGTGGCACTGTCATTCTCTACTGGTTCTCCAAAGAGAAACAGCACTTCTTGGTCTGCTGGTAGAGCTGATAGTAACTGAGAGCATGGTAACGAGACCTTCTGGTTTTTGACAAAGTGATCCAAAAGCAGATAAAATTAACATTGACAATATATTTTCAGGCAGTTAAGATTCTTGACAAACTCAGATTTTTTTCGTGGATTTCACAGACCTTTTAGCATTAATAGAGAAATTGAGATAAGTCATTCTGACGTCTCATGGGATGTCACTCAGGAGTTGAGTCTGTACGGAGACTTAAATGTGCAACAGAGAAATTAAGAGTTAGCACTTTCCTGTTACTTTTCAGCATTGCCATTGTACGTGGGAAAACCTGTGTCCAAGTTCCCAAACCCTGAGCATGTCTCCCAGGCCTTGGATTTTAAAGCAGGGTGGCTGTTTCTCTGGATTTCACCAAGCAGGAACCGTACACTTCAGGTGACCTTTGCTTAAGAGACGCCCTACCTTACGGGATCCACACCCTAGCTTCCTACCATGAATCTACCACTGTATTTTTAGATTATTTTTGTCTGTAAATAAAAATGTTTAAAATGGAAGAGCAATGACTTTTGTTTGAATATAACAATTCAGCAGTCCCAAATTTAAGGGTTTTTTCCCCTCAGTTTTCAAGGAAAAAAATGTTAATTAGCAAACAAGTTGGGGTTTGTTTGGTTGGTTGCTTCAGCTATTCAGCTGAGAAAATCAATTATTCACACAGCTCTAGTCAGTATCTTGAGGGGAATTCTCAGTACATCAAAGGCCGAAGACTGTTTATCTGTCTGGGATCCAGAATCCTATTTTAAAAAACTTGGTGTTGTCCTTAACTCAACTGTAGCCTTGCTTTTAAAGGGATGACTTTGTACTTGCTTCCTGCACAGTCAGCTGCTTGCTGGCTCCTGTTGTCACAGGCAAGAGCTTGGCCCTACTGAACCTGCGAGACAGTTGCCATGAGCCGCTGCGGAGCCGGGGTGCCAGCCAAGGAGGTGGGGTGATGCTAATAAAATAATTTAAATACCAGTTGTTTATCGTTCTGGAGGCAGCTGTTTGACATGTCTGTCTAGGCAGAGCTTCCTGTTTCTGTCTCTCTGTGTCTATCCAGGCCATGGAAGTGGCCCTTGGAGTGTTACTCCTTCTTAGTCCTTTAAAATGATTTATTGATAATTTCAGAGAGAGGTTTAAAAATTAGTTGCTCTCCACTCCCAGATAATGGTGTCATTATCACAATTATATCAGTAACTGAAGGAAGGAAGGAAGGGGGAATGGTGCCAGTTGAAGGAGAGGGATGTCACGACAGAAGGTTCATCATGGCTCTCCTTGAGTGACAACACACACGGATGACACCAGTGCCCGTGTTTCAGGGAGGAATCGTCTCTCTCGTTTGAAAACGTGGTAGATGATGTGGTCCCAAAGGAAAAGGAGCCAACTTTGTCCAAAAATAGGAGAGGTTTTTGTGTCTTGTAATATTTGTATTGTTTCTCACCGGACGGAATGATTTTCTGGTGGTTTGACGGACATTTAAAAGAGGACAAAGCTATATATGCCAGCATCCAAATAATGCATCAGGAATTTTTTTTTCTTTTTTTGAGAGCAACAAACATTGCTGCACCTGATGCCTTGGGGACTTCTGACGTAAGCTTGCAGTAGTGCTGACCAGGAGATGCCTTTTCCTCTTTTTTACAAGTCCCTTGTTCTCTCCATGGAGGCTGGAGACAGCCGGCCGAAGGCAGCTGTCAAGTAACTGCCAGCTCTGCAGATTGTCATGAAAAAAGGTCTTCGTTTTGAGGGAAATACTCCCTTATTCTTCCAGTAAATAGGAGGAGCATAAAAAATTTTCCAGGATTCCTGCAGGGAATAGAAGAAACAAAAATTTTGCCAGGACATACTGCAATAGGAACAGGGAACCCCTAATTTTGAGTATTGCTGTTGTGGGCTTCTATATAATGATTTAAATAAAAATCAAAAGATAATTCGTAGTTAAGCTTTAATTTTGTCTTGGAAAAGTTCCTGAATTCAAATAAAAGTTGTTGGTGTCTGGTACTTTGATCCCTCACATTGTAACATTAGAAATACCTCTGGAACCCTGTTCGTTTGCTTCAAATGCTGTGTGCCTTGTATGACTATTGAATGGATTTATCTTTCCATTTTAAAGATTCTAATATCCCAGCTGACTTTTACCAGATCGAAACAGCAGAAATGGGCTCGTTTTATGAAAAACAGCTACAGAAGGTAGCTGTTAATCATAGTCTAAATTACTCCCTCTTCATCCTTTCAAACAAAAGTGTGAGCGAGCAGATAGCAGATGGGACTTGCATGGTGTCCAGGAGGTCAGCAGACTCCAGGTCTTTCAAATATGTATAGCAGAAATTAATTGCAAATCCATGAGTTTTCATACTCCAGATGCTGGGTTTGAGGAGTGTAGCCATGAATAAATCAGCTAATCTCAAAGGCTGCAGAAATGTACAGAGAACACAGTGGTCTCTGAATTATTTGGAGCCATTGTGTGCTATTAGGGCCTTAAAAAATAGAACTGCTTTGCTTTTTGCTTTTGATTAGTTGCCTGAGCAAGTGATGATGGTTATCCTCAAGGGAGGAAATGTTGCTTTAGGTCCATGGGTGAAAAACACATCGACTCATATACAAAGGTGACAGAGGAGACAAAGACTGTGTTAGGGGACTTGTTTCCCATGAAAAGGTATAAATGCTGGGCCAAAGACGTAACAGAATATTGTTTGCGTACAGAGGAAAATCAGATCTGTTGGCCTTCTAAGATGTCTCTTTTATTTCATTTGAGAAACCTAGGATTGTCAAGCTGAAGTTTAAGTGGGAGCATGTGTATTGAGATGCTGGGCCTGATGAACGGGCTGGAAAAAATAATTGTTCATGTGTACTCTGATATATTGCTGTTCTGACCATCCACTATTATTATGCAAATATATGCTACTGAGAGGAATGAAGACACAGGGATTCCAACTCATTGAAATAGGAGGTTGGTTTAGTTCTTTTAAAAAGCAGTGGGAACATAATCTCCATTTTTCTCTTTCAAAGCATAAAAATGAAAATTTTAAAATACTTTCAACTGTCCTCCTTACTGTTAAAATAGTAATCAAATAAACTAAATCCCTAAATTGAACTAAATTACTAATTTTAAAACATGCTTTTATGGAGGGAGAAGTAATTAGCTGATCTCCTAAATAAGAATTTGAAATAATTTTGGCTTTGGATTTTGTGAGAAAATTGAATTTGCTGAAAAGAGCAAGATTCTTCTTCCCTGAATTATATAAGTGTTCATTTTCTTTAGTGTGAGTGCTCAGGCAGAGGGAACCACGAAGCATTGCGATGCTTTGTCAGATACTTTATTGAAAATTGTATTTTTTCAAATGCAGAAAGCCTAGTCACGAAGGGTGATGTCCTGAAGGAGTAACCTAAATAACCCACTTTCTATTGTGAGGAAGATTTACTCTTCCTTTTACAGGCTAGCCTTGAAAATATGCAGCTTTCCTAGCATCCACACAATGCCCAGGGATTTCCATGCATGACTGGATACTTCCAGATTGAAGATTTGTAACTCCACAGTAATTCAGCTCCTCATATCCCGGGAGTCTGATTGCCAGGCATGATCTGAGGCATGTCCCCCTGTGGGCATCTGCTCTGACAAAGCGGGATGGTGGTTAAGTAACATAATATTTGCTGCATTTCTTTTTCCCCTCTAAGCTCCTTTGGGCTGGCGAGAGTCAGTGAAGGGCTCTCCTTTTCCTTGACCTATTCAGTCCTTCACATGCAGTTTCCAGTTTTCTCCTGTAAATGCCAAAAAAGGTAATGCTGACGTTCATTGCAAAGGGAGCTGGGCAGTGGGAGGATTGCTGGGTGCAATTCCTCTGCAGTTAAACAGGGAGAAGGTGCTGTGGTAGTTATGCTGGCTGAATGGCTCAAAATGTGTCTTAGTTGTAAGGTGCACAGGATCCAGTTGTCGCACTTGTAAGTGGAATAGCAGGTTTCTCTTGGATGTCATTGTACTGTTTGAAAGTGCAGGGTCTGGTCTGAGTTGTACTCCACAGGTCGTTTCTGGAGGGTGCTGAGCACACGGTGTTGGTCTTTAACTCCATCTGAAAACAGCAGTGACTGAGTAGATGCTGGAAGTCTCAGGACAAGCTTTACAGGAAGGACATGATGCTGTTACCTAACCTGGCTCGCAGTGAAATGAGCACTGCACTGGGAATTGAAAGAGCCTGAGCTAGGAAGAAGCATAGGTGTGCTTTGATGGAAACTAATTTGTAGTCTGGTGTGCACGGAACAGGTAAGTGGGCACCACACTTCAGATGTTCAGGTGATTCCTCTTCTGAAACAGGATCAAGGTGCCAGTCTGATTCGCCCCATTCCCATTAAAAGTCACACTGAGGAAGGATACATCAGCTGTGCCTGTCCTCAGCCATATGTGGCAGATGTGTGCCTCCCTCATGCACGTGCAGAGTCTATCCTTGGAAAATGTCTTTTTATCTGCTTCACGATTTTGTGCATTTTCTTTGTTAAAATCGATGATCCTCATTGATTTAATCCTTTTGCTGCACAGGCTCTCCAAAACCCATGGAACTTCTGCAGTGACTCCTTGGTAGAGTTACAAGTCAGTTATAATCCCAAACCTGCATTCAAAGACGAGTGAAAATAAACCCGAGGAAGGAAGACATAAGCCTGCATTATGAAATGGCCTGGAGCTCAGATGCTTGTCATAGTCAGGCTTTATGAGCTGTGGAATGATGAGGTGTTTCTCCTGTTTCTAGGCTTGTGTTACAAATGGTAACAAGCCGCCAGCTGCAATATATAGGGCTCATTCCCATAATACATGCCCATGAAAAAACCAAAAGCATCGTAAAGCAAAAAAAATTGATCTTACTAGTTTTTCAATTTTTCTGTGAATTTCTATAATTATTAAATTTTCTGTAAATTTGACAATATTATTTCCATTAAAATATACCTGGCATTGAAGTGTTCTATAATTATTTGCGGGAGGAGGTTGTTTCACAGTTTGAGCAATTAGCCTGAGAAGAGCTGATCCGAGTTTAGCTTCCAGGTTTTGCCACTGACTTCAGGTGCAGTCATGGGCAAGTCATATAACCTCACTATATTCCTCTTTCCCACATGTGAAGTACAGACAACTGTCTTCCCAAAGGTCATTTGAGGATATGTGCTTAAAGCACTCAGAAGTGAGGGCTCTCTGAGTAGATGTCCATGTGCATCAGTATGAAACATACTGCAGTCAAGAGATTGGCATGTTCATATAAATAGCCGTGGAAAAGCACATCCACTTGTGACTCTGATCTTACTAAATTTGGGTTTAACTCGACTAGCTGTTCCCAGAGGCAGCCTGCTTTTTACTACTGTTTTGTTCTTGTTTTTGTTTTAGCACTGTAAAACTTAGGGAAATGTGAAGATAGACATTGTCGTGGTACCTTTGTCTTTACAGCCTGTCACAAAGGACGGTTGGCTTTGCTTTGGTTGGGTTCACACCCGTGACTGTGTTTGACTTGGGTAACTTCAGGTTCCTGATGTGGAGGACCTGTGGGCTTATGCAAAGAGTTGCTGTCATGTTCCCAGCCTTCTCACGTGGACCAGCCCCCAGGAACTCTGCCAGTGCCTGATTCCACAGAGAGGTAGTCCAGGGAGCTCAGCAAAAGACTGAGAATACATTGCAGAGAAAACATCCCTCTGTCACCTAGACTAGTGGGTGCTCTTCTGGTGGCAGGGGACAGTGATTGTCTCTTTTGACAGAAGCCCACCATGCTGTCGTATCTTCAGCCGTGGAGATGCTTGAGGCACCAGAAATGTAGCCGGCGACCCAAATTTTCTTATTCTTTTGCCAGCACAGAGTTTGTCCCACCCATAAAATGCAGTGAGGGAGTTTCTTAACCCTCGTGTGTGCTGAAATCGTGCTGCCAGCTCAGTGCTGACTTAGGGAAAGGCGAGGAAGAGCAGCAGTGCTCTGTAGCTGTCAGACGGAGATTGGGGCTGTAAGCGTTTGTATCGATTAAGAGCTACTGGCACCAGGCTGCACACAGACAAATGAGCATAAATAATTACTCAGCTGGAACTTCTTTTTCCTGGACAAAGAACAGTTACGCTCCCAGAAGGCACAATTTATACGATGCTTTAATGCCGGAACTTGCTAAGTTTTCACTTCTTTTATGGATTATTCTTAAAAAGGAGACCAAAAAAGGCATGGAAGTACTGCTTTGGAAATTACACATTTGCAGCAAAACCTCGCGGTTTTAATTCACTTTTGCTGCAACATTATGAGTATTTGTCTGTATCACGTTCTATACCGCTTTATTTTAGCTATAGCTAATAATCATATACAGTGCAATATAAATTGTGTGTGGTTTTTGAGACATGATTAACTGTGCCTCATCAGTACACGAAGGAAAAAAATTATAAACCATGTAATTGGGGGGAGAGACTGTGTATATTGCGCTCTAACAGCGATGTTGTGACACATTGCAATCACTGCACTGAGAGCATGACAGTAGCTCACTTTAGCATCGCTCTGCTTTTGAATGCCTCTCTAAAGCCAGTGGAAATATTTTCCTCTGAAAGCTTGTTTAAATATTCTAGGAGAAGGCTGGTTCAGGCTTAAGCACTGAGTACCTCTGTTCCTTATCGGAAAATGTTTGTTTGCATAGAACAGTTGGGGCCCAAAGCCATTAGTCACTGGCACATTATGGAACCTGTTACGTACCAGAAACTCATAGCGTGCTTCAATATTTAGGAAATCCATAGATTTTGTGTCATCCATGGAGAGGCCTGGGACAACAGACTTGGAAAATGGGCATATCCTTGTGGATCATCTTCTTGTCCATGGACGGATCGCCACAGATGCTGTGTCTGGCATAGTGACTTCCTGCAGTCTTTTGTGTGCTTCTCTTTGCTTGCTTTCTGTCTCTTGACATTTACCTAGGGGTGGGTCAGCAGAGCCTGCTATAAAGATCTGTTAAGAGATGGAGGCAGAAAAGGAAACTGTAGCCATCCGTGTATCCTTACGGGATGGGCCAAGTTTAGCCCCATGTGCAGAAGGCTTATATGATTTGCCCTTGAGAGATCAACCCGGAGTTATTTGCATTGCCAGGACTAATGAAAGTACACAGGGCTGAGGAGATTGTGTTAAGAGCTGTGCTAACAACGTGGAGGTTTGCCTGCTTCTGAGTCTCTTAGCTGTGCACTACTGGAAATGTACACAGCTTTTTGTTAGCTGGTCCAGGTAAAAAAGTCTGGATGTGACTGAAGGGTTTGCCGTGACATCTCAGAGAGCCATAGCACAGGGACTTACATTGTTTCCACAATAACTTCAGTCCTGTAAGGGCCGATGGCTGAGTACAATAAATCTCTGAAAATTTGGAACCTAATATAGCAGGAAGTGGCATCAGGAGAGGAATGACTACAACATTGAAGCTCCTTCAGGAGCTGGCTGTGCAGTGCCACAGCTGACCTGTGTTGACATTTCAGCTCCAAGTGTCTAAGCTGGACTTGGAGACCACCACAGGTCCCTTCCAGCCAGTACTTTTGGTGATTGTATGATCCTGTGGAAAGCTGACCTCCATTACATAGTCCTGTCCTTCTAGGGAGTGCCAACTGGACACACATGGAAGCACACCTGGTACTGTGCTAAAATTGTTTGGTTGGATCTGGGAACTACTGTCATTGATTTGACAAGAGAGGGAACTCACTTTGTCCAGAGAAATCCTCTTGAGGCCATCCTGACTCTGGAAAGACCAGAAGAAATGTCAAGACTGCTTTTCATGACACCATAGGCCAGATATTGGCAGATACATGGTCATAGTGGTCTCAAGACTTTCAGGCTTCATATCTGGATTCTGTACAGGACTTAACTCTGTCTTTGACCTAGTTTGTGATCTGGTGATGCTGGGAAAGAATCAACATGGCATATTGCTGATAGTGGTACTGACAGATTTTAAAGAGCTAGTAGTTGTTGAGTTGAATATTTTTGAGGATGCACTTCAGTGTCACAGAGCATTATGAAGGGGAGATGTGTTCACAGAGACTACTGTGGCATCATTTGGAAGTAGAAAAGCTCCCAGATTTGCCCACAGAGGTCCAGAGATGTGAATGTGTCATGGTCTAACCTCAGCTGCCAACCAAATACTGCACAGTCGCTCTCTCACCTCATCCCCTGGCTGGCTGGGGAGGAGAATCAGAAAAAACTAGTTAAAACTTGTGGGTTGAGATAAGAAGTTTGATAATTGAAACTAAATAAAATATAATACTAATAATCATAACAACAAAACCCCCAGCTGTAATTAAAAAGAGAGAGAGAGAGAAAAAAGCACAAGAAGACCGAGTGCTGCACAATACCATTACTCACCACCCACTGACAGATGCCCAGCCTCGTCCCCAAGCAGTGACTGGCCCCTCCCAGCCAACTGTCCCCTGTTAATATACTGGGCATGATGTTCTATGGTGTGGAACATCCCTTTGGCCAGTTCAGCTCACTGTTCTGGCCATATTCCCTCTTGGCTCCTTGTGCACCTGCTCACTGGTAGAGCACAAGGCACTGTGAAAAATCCTTGGCTTAGTGTGAGCATTGCTCAGCATCAGCTAAAACATCAGGGTGTTATCAACATTATTCTCATGCTAAATCCAAACCACTATTTCTACTAGAAAGAAAATGAACTCTATTGCAACTGAAACCAAGAGAGGGGGACAAATCACGCATGAGATTCACCTTGGGCATTTTGCTGAACATGGCAGGAGGGAGTGGTTGGTCCCTTGGTTCGGCCAGGATCCTGAGAAGGCTGCCCGCAGCAGATCGTGTTCCAGGAGGTCTTTCTGCCCGCCATTATCAGGGTTAGAGACTGGATGCTCATCGGCTGTTTGTGCAAGCTCATTAGTTTGGGCAAAGCCTGGATGAGTGGCGTGCTATTGCTCGCTGTGCCACGCAGGCTGGGCGCAGCAGGAGCACGAGCGAGGGAGGAGGCTGAGCGCAGCACACGTCCCCCTGCACTTCAGCACGGCTGCATAAACCAGTTGGGTGCTGTGGCATTGCTTTCACCTTTCATATGTTTCTAGCTTGTTAAAATTATATCTTGATAAGTACATGAAGTCACAGCAGATGGCAAAATCTGAAACGTTCTCTCCAACTCTTTAATTAGGTTTTCAGTTATCCCTTTATGAAAGGCACTCTGCGAGTGTCTGAAAGTATTGCAAGTATTTAAATAAGCTCCTGGTGTGACTTCTCAGAGCTGCAGTCAACACTGATATCTTTATGAAAGGCTTTCTTGGGCTTTCTCTGTTGTTTTTAACCTCTTGTGGAATGTTTTGATCTTGTTCAGATATCAGTTTGATAACTTTCCTTGAGGTGGTGCTGGACACATCAAAACGTCGGCAATGCTAATGATCGGTATTCCTTACCCCGGCAGTAGTGACGCATGTGGTTTGGGGATTGGTCAAAATGCAGTTGTGCCCAGCAGAGCTGTGGACAGCACATATTTACATACTGTATTTACCATCACTATCGTGTTTACAGAATGCAGCAGCTCACAGGCTCCTGTCCAGAGTTAAAATGACTGCATGTTTAACTAGCAGGCTGAAAATAAACTGTAGTCAGGGCTGGTAGCGGTGCCTGGTAAAATGTTTGACACTTTCTTCTATAATTGCATCCAAAATGACATTTTTTACTTAAACTTGGTAAGAGTTTTCTGGGAATAGCAAAAAGCTAAAAATCAATAAGACAGTAGATACCACCCAAGTATAGGCTTGAAAGCATCTGAACTCTGTCAGCTGAAATTCCAGCCTTCTTTCTTTTTACCCCAGGTTTACTTGAGGCACCAAATAGGGAAACTTGCAGTCCAGGAGGTTAAATTTTATCCAAATTATAAACAGCTGACAGGATATTGGTTAATAAGAGACAGTGCTGACCATGCCACCCATAGTTTCTGTATAAGCATAGAAATACATGGACTACAGCGGGGTAGAATTAGCTGGTCTTTGACGGTGCAGTTCACAATCCAACCTGCATATGGTACCAGAGTGGAAGTGGATTTAATGATCCGTTGCATTAATAACAGAAAGCTTTCAGAATAAACTCATGAAATGACGCTCCTTTCATCTGATATGGCTCCAGTAACATTTCACATGATGTGATGATATTTACCACATCATTACAACACCAGAGAATTCTTACTTTTCTGCTTTGAAAGCCGTACATAGTCGACACCAAACATGAGCTGTTCACAATGCAAAGATTCTATTTCTAGCTACAGCTTAGTATTAATACTTTGTTAAAGCTGGGGAAGATGTGAATCATACTGTCCTAGGTGCTATGCATGTAATTCAGAAAGGTATCAAAGCCTTAAAATATAAAAAATAATGTGCAAAACACAGGAGATGGCAAATGGATCTAATCCAGAAATTAAGTAGCAGAGTAAGTTTATATTTACTTTCAAAAGTATTTCATCGGTGAGATTTTGAGGACAGCATTTTCTGCGCTGATTTAATCTTCTGTTGCACTTTGTCTTTTTCTGTGTTTCTCTAACACAGTGTGATCCCAACAAAACCTCAGATTAGGAAGAAAATACAAAATGTTTTGTAACAACAAAAATACTCCTGCAGAATAATTATGATTGATAATTATATATGATATAATTATGTATGATAATTATTCAATAAGATTTTAAAAATATGTTACCCAGCTTTATTTAATTATTCCATCTGTCACAACTAAAAATGAGCATTTTCTAAGAAAATTTATGATTGGGGCTCTATTGAGATCCATTCAGATCATCCTTATTTGGGACATATTAATTGCCAAATCTGTGTGGAGATGTAGAAGGTGTCTTGCTGTTTGCTCTGTCAAGGGGTATTTTCTAGTCTGTAAATGGCATCCAGGGAGAAAGGCGACGAAAAGCATCGACAGGTAAAATAGCTGTTTTGGGGAAAACCACATGGGGATAAACTGACTGTGAATAAGTTGAGGTGGGAACTGGAGGGTGTTCGTAATCTTTGGTTAAAGTATGCTCTGAGGGAGAACTCAAACTGCACCAAAAAATGGTTTGTTAAAACAGGAGTAGGAAACAGCTTTTTTCTTTCATATGTCCATAGTTTTGCCATAACAGGAGCAGTGCTGAACACAAAAGAGCCTCTGCAATATTGCGACAGCTTTCTAGAAAGAAATTGTTTGTCCATGCTGCAGACTAATCTTACTCATTTTAGTCTGTGAAAGTAAATGTGATACTCCAAGGACAGATTTTGTTTTCTTTTTTCCCATTTTTGCCCTTTTTCCCTCCGTACACCTGACTATTTCCTCAGTATTTGTTGCATGCTATCGCAAATGCCAATTTTTGGGTTAAATTCCCAATTGACACTAAAATCAGGGAAGCAAAAGATGATTTTTGAGCTAAAAAACAGAAGAAAATGAGAACATACTAACTTGAACAGAAAAAAATGAGCACATACTAACTTTGTTCTTAATAATTGTAACACTGTAATATGGTATCTGCTCATCAAATACCATTTATTGTTAAAAAGGCTTTCATGCAATCTGTCAAACAATTACTGAAATTACTAGATTAGTGACTTTAATAAAATTCTATTTTGTAACAAATCCAGTAGGCATAAATACTTTAAAGGTATTTATTTTATTTTATTCATTTTTTAAAGGTATTAATTGTTTTAGAGTGGTCTTAATCTGCAGCTATAATTCTTTCATCTGTCTCTGTTGGTTGGTAATTGACACAGACCAATGTGAAAAATAAGGTGAGCTATTGATAACTCAGTAAAAGTCTCTACTGCCAAACAAGGATTTGAACTTTTATACGGCTGTGCAGTTAGAGGTAATATCTAATTGCAGAGTAATAAAAATGCAGTATTATGCCAGTGGGTATATTTTCATTTATTATCAAACTTGGCATGAGGGCGTAATAAACAAATCGGAACATTTGATTTAAGATGGAAGCAAGTAGGTTTAAGGCACTCCTTTTGAAAAGGGCAGAGCTGTTCATTTCTCAGCGGTCAGGTCGGAGGAAGAAGAGCGGAGCGTGTTCCGCGGGATGGATGTGATTTTCGGCGGGGGCTGAGGCAGGGGCAGCCCTGCGAGCAGCCGTGCCCCGGCAGCCTCTGTGTGCCGGGGCTGCCCCCGGCTGGGCAGGAGGGGCGGCAGGGGTGGGCAGGAGGCTCCTCCGGCCCGACGCGGGATGCCGGAGGTCCCGGAGCAGCCGAGAGGGAGGCGAGCCCTGAGGCACGGCCGCAGCGGCAGCCGCGGGTTGCTGTATGCAGGGCAGCGTGCCAGCACAGGGGCTCCCCGGGAGGGAACAGCCCGGCAGATGCTTTTTTTTGGTTTTTTTTTTTAATCCGTTCACTGAATCATTTTAAATCATCTCTAATAATGCATTTGTCTGCTCAAGTCGGGGAACTGTGCTTGCTGGTACCCGTAAGTGAATGCCTCTCGGCCTGATGCGTTGAAAAGTTAAGCTGTGGTTTCCAGATGCATGTTCACCTCTTTAATGAAGGTTTTCTTTTTGTGTTTGGCGCAGGGCCGCATCTGCAGAAAAGCTGGCAAATCAAAAAAGTCATTCAGTCGAAAGGAAGCTGAAGCAACATTTAAGAGTTTGGTGAAGACCCATGAAAAATATGGGTGGGTCACCCCGCCCGTCTCTGATGGCTGATGTTAGCAACCTGCACTTGACAAAAATGCTGAACAAAAGTACTGTGACATCTCCTCAGTGCTGTACACCGCCCATCCTTTTCTACTTCAGCTTCAGTTACATACCATGAATGTCAAGGAGACATCTAAGTTATTTATGAACAGATGTGTTTACAGAGGGAGAGAAAAAAAAATGCTGTGTAGGATTATATTTCAAGACTGGAGAATGGTCATCATTGAAGTCACTTGAGCGGATGCTGAGATTGCGTCATTTGCCCCCATACAGCCCACATTGTCTTCAGCTTCTTTCCATGACAGCAGCACCAAACAGCAGTACTGGAAAGTCTATCCATTACTGCTCAGTTCATTTAAATGTAAATGAAACAGTTAATATTTAATAGGGAAGCAGTGCATTGCAGGTACATGTTTGCTGTGCTGTTTATCTTTGTCTCCTAGCAGGTCAGCATAACTTGAAGATTTGTCTTTATGTGGAACTGTGGTCTGCTGTGACTAAATTTAGACCTCATTTGTGCTCTATATATGACCTTTAATTCATAAATGAAACCAGAATTAAAATGCTGAAAGGTCCTAGTGTTGAAAAATTATTAAGTGGAATCACCCAACCGGTTACAATGTGCTCTCTGTGCTGATATTGTGATGTGCTGTTCAGAAATAAACCAGTGCAGTTAGCTGAAGGTTAGGTGGTTTTTGAAAACACATCCACGCCAGGGCTCAGAGGGGTTGGTCGGTGGTAGCAGAACAATGATTACCCTGCCGGTACCTTCTGCAGTAGCATGTGGCCTGTCAGTTCTTCAAAACAGCAAAACAAACGAGTGGAAATGGACAAAGCAACCTTAAAATTTTATCTGTTTAATTTTGAAATTATATGCCAGTAACAGAGTAAAAATTTTCAAGTCAAATGGAACATGGTTTGTAAGATGATTTGCATGACTGGAATTTTTCTTTTTTATTTTCACTCTATAGACATTGTATGTACTTAGAGCCCAGTATCTGAGAAAACCCACTGATGTATATAAATGTCCTATTATTTAATCATTAAAATTTAAGTTTTCTGGTAAACCAATTGAAAAAAACAACTTTCTAAGGGACTCCATAAAAGCTGAAGGTAATGTTAAGAATGGTATAGAAAAGCATTAAAAAATGTGGATTCCGAATGGAAAATCGTATTGGACACGTGCTGAATAAAATCACCAGTATCGTTCTTTTGCCTCGGGAATTCAATCATTTTGGCCAGCTTTTGTATTCGAAGTAATAGGTTTTCTGTTGTGGCAATCTAAGCACCATATAGATGTATCTGTTGTGGTGGTATTTTAATTGAAAGTAGGACAGTATCGATTGTAAGACTGATTTGGAGGGGGAAAGCAGTGTGTGTTTGGAAGCACTTTCCATTGTATGGCTAACACAAGAACAAATCGAAATGGTTGACCAGTTTCTGTTTGTATTACAGCAACACTGGAGACTATACAGAGAGCTTGGGGGTCTGGAGTTTGATTTAAAACTGCAAGCAGCATAGAAGAACAAAAGGAGGACAATGGAGTTCAAACACAAGAGAAGAAGCAGCAGAGCAGATATTCTTGCAGTACTGGTGCAAAAACACTGCTCAGTTAGGCTGTCGAGCTTTGTCAGCTAGATACAGAGAGAAATAATCAAAGCCTTCACCAAAAGGAATATGCAGGTCAGAGCCACTCGGTTTTGTGGGCATACCTGGTTTCTTGCACTTCTGATCTTCATCAGTAGTCACTTCTCTTTCTCCTCTGATCATTTGTGGTGTGCCTTAACTCAGTTACAAAGAGAAATGCTTCATACCACAAATCTTGCTATCATTTGTCTTGCTCTGCTTTATACTTGGAGACAAGGCTATAAGCAGTGTACATATGTACTTTTCCTCTCAAACTGCGTGTCAGTTCTGTGCATCCAGCAGCAGAATGTGTCTTTTGAGTGAGGAATAACATTTCAAGTAATTCGCTTACTCCATTTTTATAAACTTTCTTTGCTCTCCCTTATGAAAGAGGAAACTGTTATGTTTAGTTAAGCACCAAATACTTTGTAATCCCTAGCAAGACTCCCTGAGAACATAGAGAGTGATCTAGCACTGGAAAGCACAAGGTTTATTTCCCTTCAGAAAAGCTCTTCCCTCATCAGCACAGTAAAATTATGTTAAAAACAGCATGAAGGTGTGGTAGGTCTTTGGGGGGGCTTATTTAATTTTCTGCTGTTTTTTAACCTGTCTCTTTTTTTCTGTCAGTGGGTTATTTTAAATCTTCCTGAGAACCATATCTTTAATATTTAATTAAAGGGTTAGCTAAAAGGAACGTAGTGGGTGGATTGCTACCACTTCCCTCAAACCTACTTATTATGTGTCTTCTTAAGTGCGCTTTAAATAGTTAGAGCAAACATCATCGCTAAAAATCACAGTTACTTTCTGGCTGTAGGAGGTTCTCTGCATCACTCAGCGTCTTGGAGCAGTAGGAGAGGCAAATCAAAAAATCTGGAGTGCTTTGAAGCTGTAGCAGAAGGGGAGCATAGTGCGTGTGATGATGATAAGCTGCAGCAACAAATGGTGCGAGGAAGAAAGAAGGCAAAGTACACTGCATGAACTGGGGCAGGATGAAGTTCCTGCTGCACCAAAAATAATACTGCTGCTATTAAAGAGACCATGGCTTATGGCAGGAGCAGCCTGTGCTGGGGGCATGCAGGAAAAAGGGGACAGCAGGGAGTGCAGAAGCTTTGTGCTTCTGAGCAGGGAGGGAGGGAGGGAGGGAGATGGCTAGGAGAGTGGTTAATTAAGAGATCTATAAAGAGAGTTGATCTATTTTAGGGGAAAATTAGTTCATGGTTTTTGTCTAGCTGTATGGTAGACGGGTTCTACTTTCTCTGCAACAGACAAGCCTAAGAGAAAAGTGAAGGAGAAAACTGGGAAAGATGTATGAGTGGAAGGAAAAGAGGAAGACGTGAGAGAGAGAGAGAGAGAGAGAAAGAAAGTATGGGCTGGAGAAGATATAACTGGGCAGGTAAAACACAGGACCAAAAAAAAGACTGATAATGGAAGGGTATAAAACCAGGGAGGCAACACAGCATTAGAAAAAGCAGTTTAGGTAGGACATACAGCAGGAAGGGATTGCAGAGCTGCTCCAGGTACGTAAGATCCAATAATGTCCTTTTTGTTTGTATCCCAGAAAGTGAGAGCTCCTTCCTTGTTCTATCCTTTTGGCAGCTGAGAAGAAGGATGTTAGGATTTGGAGCTGTGTTGTGGAACTCAAATTGGGCCGTCACGTCTCTTCTGTGACTGAGAAATAAACCCAAGTGTCATTCCCAGATTCTAAATTCCAGGAGGCCAAAATGAAAACAGATTGGACAGTCATCTGCTTGGTCAAAGTTCCTTAATATCGGCAAAGTGGGAGGATTTCTCTTGCAGACAGCAAACCTCAATATTCCTCATTTATCCAATCAAAAGTCTCCTTAGGATTTCTTGAAAATTAGCAGTCAGCACAGATCCTTCAGCTCTCATTAGACCCATTTCATCAGGAACATTATTTTCCATCTGCTGTCCCCAGAACAGATGATTAATTTGAAACTATCATCTGGGGAGGTGTGAAGCTGTATTGGGAAGTTACTTCCTGGCTTCTTTAGAATATATCCTTTTGGAGGATCTTCTTTGAGTCTGAAAAAGCTACTTGAATGAATACAGGCATTGAGCAAAGCAACCTTATGATAAAGGAAGAAAGCTGAATACCTAAATCCTGAAAGATTTCCACAAAGAGCAGAATTGATTATTTATATGGCAATGTATTTCTATGTCATTAGAAACTGGTCCTAAAAATTCAACAGTCAAAACCTTAGCAGTCAAAGACCTCTTGAACTTAAGTTGTTTTCTCTCCCAAACACAGTGTGTCTCCTTCATTCCAGCCTAAACTTCAGTCCTGAGCCCAGAGAAAGATCATAGGTATGGTCTGTTTATTTGGTGCTATGACACTGTCATATGTTAAAAAAAGAGACTCGTTTCATTATCCTTGTCCAAAGCAGTACGTAAGATCCTAAGATGAAGCTTCTTTCATAAATAGCAGGGTTGGAACAAAGCCTTTCTAGTATGACAAATACATGTGCTGTGACTATATATATATATATATATATATATATATATATATATATATAAACTTTTAGAAAACTCATTTAGAAAGATTTTGAGAGTCACAACTGCCAAGCAGCGATGGCCATGATGGCCAGTGCTCTGATGTGCATGCACTTTCCATTCCACAGGAACTTGCAGTGGAGAGAAATCTCTTCTTGATAGGCTGACAGTACAGAGAAAAATACCATAGAATTAACTGGCTTTGGGATTTAAATAATTAATTTAAATTAAATGGGTTTTCTTCTCCACTTTTTCATTTACTTTTTTTTTCAAGATTTTCAGGCGCCCACATGGAGACACAGTGTCTTCATCCTCCACTGCAGTATGATCAGCATGGTAATTTACATGACTCCAGTGAGGTGGTTGACTATGAACACACTTCTTGTTGGAGAAGTTTTTGGAGGATAACTGACTTCCAGCTGAATGCCTGGGTGTGGAGCTTGGCAGACGCACTGAGGATTCACTTGTCGGTGTTACGTAGGCAGATGTGATGCATGCAAAGGCATCCCAAAGCTTCGCTGAAATTACATGGGGAAGCATTTGCATAGAGACAGTGTGAAAAGTTTGTCTCTTCCAGTAAGTAACTTCTGGTGAAGAAGTTCCTCTCAAACTGTGCTGTGATCTATACTATAGAAGTAAGTAGGCCAATGTAATTGGTGGCACAATATAATTTTCCAGTTATGTTTTCCTTCCCTGACAAGCACCAACTTAAATAGTCTGCTACAGACATCACACTTCAGAAGATGACAATCAGTAGCAATGCTGAAGTAAAACTCCTGGATATTATCTCCTCCAGCCTTCCCAGTGCATTCCTGAGGGGAAGATGTAGCCCTGATCTAAGTGAACAAGCGAGACAGAGAGGGCTGTGCACATGCACTGAGAGCATGCACTGCCCTACAAAGTGCCAGCTGTGGGACAAGGGGGGCAGCAAGCCTCTGAGCTTACCTAGACAATGTGCATCCTGTCTTGTTTTCAAATACTGACCTTGCAAACACTTCACAAACATGCATATTACTTGGATTGAATCGAAGGGTTCAGCACGCCTCTGACCCAAGTTCCTGCTTGTAGAGCAGATGGTTTACTAAATACACACTGTGGGTTTTCATGGAAGTTAGTGACACAGTTAAAGTTTTGCTTTGCTGGCTCTGAAGAATAAAATGGCTGTCAAACTAGGTCTGAGCACAAATAGGTTGGAAGTGAGTCACCTGCTATTATCAGAACAGTTGCTGTGTAGAGGTGGTTTCGTCCTTACATCAAAGGGTGAAGGTGAGGTACTGCAGAGAGAGTCACCAGTAGGACATTGCAAGAAGACAAAAAGACAGCCTGCCTCTGTCGTGTGTGCGTCCCACGTTACTGACTACTTAATTGCATCCTCTTAAGCGTACATTGCTCTGCGTTGTAAATTTTACTCCCTTCAAAGTTTTACTGATATGCTAAGGAAACATGAAGCAAGTTGTGTAAATTTACATTAAAAGCCTTTGTTTCAATCTGCAAGCACGCAAATGCCATGCTGACGCCTGTCAAATTTCACCAGCAGCTTCCTCGCACAAGTCATGGACAAATGAGTGATGACGGTAGTTAACACAAAAATAGAACCTCTGTAATTTGGATGTTTGACTTCGTCTTTTCGCTGATTGCTTTGTCTTTCGGTTTGACTGACTGCAGACGAGAACGTCAAGCTACCAGCAGTGGAACTGTCATAAACAAACACCATAGCGTTTGTTTATTTATAACAGTTCCTTTTGTTCATGCTGCTAAATAAGGTGGCAATAAATATTCATTGCAGTTGTGTTTCACCAAACGGGAATTCAGAGATAACTCCTTGCACTCGGAAAACTTTGCATGTTATGCTCAGTGTTTGCCACCACACATAGCATTCTTTATCTTTTGCTGTCAAATATTCTTGTATTTTCTTATTCAGTGACCTCCTGTGTTTTAAATTATTTGCGGTTTATTAACAGAAATATGTGAAGTATGTTGCAGGTCCTCTTGGCAAAAATCAGTGAAATGTAGCTGAACCAAATCTAGTTGCCTGGGTGACTTAGATGAGTGCTTCACTTGCCATTTGCATTAGCAAGATCTGCAGACTTTCACTAAATATTCCTCAACAAAACCAAGACTTCAATTTCAGCACAAAATCCATGCTGACATGGATTAGCATGTGTTTCGGGAATGAAAGCAGACCATCCTTACGAAAAATTTAAACCATTTATGCCAGCATCATTTAGTTCTGAAAATGCATGGTAACAATACAACACAGGTAATGCCTTATACTGGATGAGGTTTTAATTATTTATAACATAAATAATTAAGTACATAAATATACTTTTATAATGTATTAATAGAATTTGTGATAATCCCAGCAAACTGGGAGGAGTGATTGATATCCTGGAAGGCAGGGCTCACATTCAGAAGGTCCTGGAGAAGCTGAAGGAATGGGCCAACAGGAACTTCATGAAGTTTGACAGTGACAGGCATTAGACCCTGTATTGAAATGGAGCCACCCAACCGACCAGGACAGGCTGAGGCTGTCTGGCAGCTCTGCAGGAAAGAACTTGGAGCCCCGGGAAGACAGGAGTTACAAGGGATCAGCACTGCACCCCTGTCTCAGGGAAGACCAGCCACACACTGGGCTGCCCTGGCAAAGGCATTGACAGCTGGTCAAGGAGCATGATTATTTTCCTCACTTGTGAGTGACTATGTCCAGTTTTGGCCCCCCAGAACATGGCATTTTTTGACAAATTGAAGGGGCACCAAGAGGGTTCAGGGTCTGGAGCCTGTGATGTGCAGGAAGAGGCTGAGAGAGCAGCTTCTGCTTAGACTGGGAAAAGAAGTCTGAGAAGGGGCTGACAGCAGTCTTGCACTACCTAGAAAGGGATTACAGAGAAGATGCATGAAGCCACTTCTCTGACGTGAACAAAGAACAAGAGGTAGTAGATGCAAATTGCAGGAAGCAAGGTTCCAGCTGGATGAAGGGAAGAACCTTTTCCAACCACGCAAGCAGGCAAGTACTAGAGTAGGTTGTCCAGAAATAATGGAATCTCCACTGTGGGAGATTTTTGGGATTCAGCTGCATAATGAGCTGCATAATGCCCTGAGTAACCTGATGCATGCTTGAAGCAGGCATTTTGACTAGAGATCTCCATAGGTCTTTTCCAAACTAAATGTTTCCATGATTCTGTTACATGTATTATAAAATTCTGCTATTCAGAGATATTGGGAAAACAAACTTTATGGCCAAAAACATGCCTGATTCATAAAGCTGCTAACCTCCAGAAAGTGTAAAGTATTCCCTTCCAAGCACCCTGTGCTCTTAACTTCACTGCATGGATGTTGGAGTCTGAAGTTGTACAAACACCTATTGAAGGTGTCACTAATTCACACTAAAATTCTTGCGTACCTGCACCAGCTACGACTCCACTGCTACAAATACTTCCCATGTAAATGCATGTTCTGAGAGAGCTTTTAATTCCGCCTTCCCTGAAGAACTTCAAGCTTAGCAGGTTTGTCATGTTGTCTGTTTTCCTGCAATGCTGTTGTATAATGTATTTAAACCCTGTTGGTATGCACTAGCCAAACTCTCACTCAAGACCAGGGTCCACACCAGGATCCAATTATTAATTAAGACCACCTCAACCTAAAGTACTCATTAACCTCCTACAAACAGCTGTGGCTGCAGGGCAGGCATTAACCCTATAAATCAGGCCCTGGGAGGAGCCAAAGAAAGAGGTGGTTGTTCCTGGTTGTTGTGTGTTGCTGGAGCTCTGCGATGAGACATTATAATCCAAGGATCACAAGACTGCGAGCTCTGGCACACAATGCAAGATTGAAAAATACTTCCCTCAGTAGAAACCAAGGAAAGCAAGCCTGAAGATTACAGAGAGGATCTTCTGCAATAAAGACCTCTAAGTTATGGAAAGCAAGACACTCCAATTGAAGCTGCATCACAGTGCAAGTTGTTCCTGATTGCCAAGGTGAGCTATCCTTGAGTTCTTAGGGCCAAAGCCCCTGTTCCCAATAATGGTCTAATTTTACCTCCTCTAAACAATCTGCGAATTAACGTCTGAGGAGAAAAGGATTTTGGTGACATTTCTGACAGGGACTTTCTCCTGTAATATGTCATATCGTAGAATCACAGAATATGCTGAGTTGGAGTGGACCCACCAGGATCATGAAGTCCAGCTCCTGGGCCTGCACAGGACACCCCAGGAGTTACACCCTGTGCCTGAGAGCATTGTCCAAACACTTCTTGAACTCCGTCAAGCTGGTGCTGTGACCACTTCCCTGGGGAGCTGTTCCAGTGCCCAACCACCCTCTGGGTGAAGAACCTTTTTCTAATATCCAATCTAAACCTCCCCTGACTCAGCTGCAGGCCATTCCCTTGGGTCCTGTCACTGGTCACCACAGAGAAGAGATCAGTGCCTGCCCCTCCTCTTTCCCTCACAAGGAAGTTGTGACTGCAATGAGGTCTCCCCTCAGTCTCCTCTTCTCCAGGCTGAACAGACCAAGTGACCTCAGCCACTGCTCCTTTGGTTTCCCCTCAAGGCCCTTCACCATCCTCATTGCCCTGCTCTGGACACTCTCTAATAGTTTAATGTCTTTTTTATATTGTGGTGCCCAAAACTGCCCCCAGCACTTGAGGTGAGGCCACCCCAGTGCAGAGCAGAGCGGGACAATCCCCTCCCATGCCTGGCTGGTGATGCTGTGCCTGATGCCCCCCAGGACAGAGTTGGCCCTCCTGGCTGCCAGGGCACTGCTGACTCATGGTCAACTTGGCCTTGGACAGAACCCCCAGGCACCTTTCTGTAGCACTGCTTTCCAGCATCTCATTCCCCAGTCTGTCCATCCATCCAGGATTGCCCCTTCCCAGGTGCAGAATCCGACCGTTGGCCTTGTTAAAATTCATATGGTTGGTGATTGCCCATCTCTCTAATTTTTCAAGGTCTCTCTGCAGGGCCTCTTTGCCCTTGAGGGAGTCCCTCCCGGTTTAGTGTAATTTGCAAACTTTCTTGATGTTTCTTCAAGTCCTGCATCCAGGTCATGTCGCAGTACAGTTCTGCTTTGCATTTGATGTCCACATTCTGCTGCACAACAGATCCCAATCTGGTCAATACACATACTTCCCTTGTCCACCTTGTAGGGTCAAAGGCTCTACAGGCAGTGCAAGGACCTGGGTTTACCTTTCCTTCCCTTCTCCCTCGTATGCTTTCCATCACCGCACCTGAAGACGAAAGCCGCCTCTGATTTCACTTATTTTGACCCCATTTCTGACATGAAGTTGTGTTGTCAAGTACCCCTCCCTCACAAGGGCAGTCAGAGCACTTGGAAAAACAAAGGGATGGAACAAAGGGCTCATGTATTCCAAGTGAGTAGCCCTAGAGGACAGCTGGTAACGTTGCCACAGTGAATAGTGCTGTGATTCAGCTCCCTTACCCTCTGCATCCCACAAAATGGAGTCATACTGGAAGTGCCGTCAGTCGGAGTGTAAAGCACTGCAAGAGCAGTTTTGCTGCTCTCGGCGAGCACGAGGGGTGCCCAGCCTTTACAGGGCTCCTGCAAACAAGGTGCATCTGTGCTGAGTCGCTTCTCCCCTCTCCTCCCTCAGCAAGCAGAAAATATCCGACCCTCGTCCTGACCTTCTGAGCAGTTGCTCTAAGGGCAGTCAGTTATCCCTGATGTATTTTTATTTTTTATATGTATTTTTATTTGATGTTTTCTTTTATATATATATATACACATACACACACATATATATAGGTGAACTCTGGACCCAAATCAAGACCAAAGGTGAAACAGACTCTGTTCTGGTATTCTTTTGTCCCTAATACCCATGAGGTTTTCAGACCTGGGGCATAACTACATAGACATCTTCTGCAGGACTTGGGGTAGAAATAACAACTTTATCTAGGGCCATTTCTGCTCTTCTTTCTGTATTGGCATTTAATTTGAATTTAATTGGAATTTAAAGGTTCCTTCCCATTGGAAGTAACCTGAAGAGTCCAAGTATTTTGTGACATGAATTTCACTGACAAGATGACATGATCCATCCATTGCTAGCTGGAGCTATCTACAATTCATGCACCAGCTCTCAAAAAGTGACAGCTGGGTGCTGCCCACAACACCCATGGTAAATTCTTTATGGAAAAAGCATAAATGTAACTAGATAAAGCAGGGTACGAGTGGTGAGGATCCACCGTGGTGAGGGTGGCAAAGGACGAGGCAGAAACACCTTCACCAGTACACCTACTGACCATGTTCCTGGAAGAGCTAACAGATTCTTTGGAAGGAGAAGAACCAAAAGTTATTGCATCTTCCTGAAGGAGAAGCTTCACTTTATGCTGTTGGTTTCTCTTGAAATCTTCTGTTAACAGAGAAGAACATTAATTCCTGCCAGTAAATGAAGCCAAAGAGGGATGGATGAGAAGTCAGGGGTTGCCTAGATATTTGAAAGATGACTAGAAAAATCTTTATAGCTCTTTGTCCTACATTACTTCACATGCCTTGAGCAGCTATTCAGTTAAATATGCCTTTCCACCTTCCCAGTGTTTTCCCAAGTGATTTGGAGTACATGTGGATTGTACTCAAGGGGTCCTGTCAGTGACACCATCATGGGCCAATACAGACTGCTTTTGAATATAAAAGTGCTGGTAGAAGGGAGAGAACTCACAAATGTTAGTGTATTCCCTGCATCCTCAGCTAGCAGGCACTTGTAACTGCAGAGCTATACTTGATTCGATGTGTTTTTAGGGGAGTTTTATGCAATGTACCAGCTGGAATGAGGTGGAAAGTTGTCCTTAAAATGTAAATTGAAGTGCGTGTTTATCTTAATGACCACAAAGAAACATGCTGCAGCCTTTGTGTGGCTTCAAGTTATGATCTGCTGGGTCAGAGCAATTCTGGCAGCCATCTCCTCTTAGAGCTAAATGTATGAATCTGAGAGTAGAGAGCCCTGGTTTATAACAAGGTCATCTCATCTCTGTCACTGAAATTAATTTCAAGAAATAGATTCTCTCTTCAGGACACTTTGTCAAGTGATCTGAGATTTTGCCACATGACGTGTAACAAGAGCTCTAATATAATAGAGAAATTGAAGCAGCATTTTGATTCCCCAGTACCGACATACCTTTGTCCTCTAATGCCGATGCTCTTAAACTGATGGGGAAAGCTTAAGAATACTCATTAACTCACGAAAGCAAACAGCTGGCATATCCAGCTTAAACTGACGTGGGCAAAGCACAGAAGGTTTTTTAAACATTTGGCCAGATTTTTCTCTACATAAGCAGAAACTAGTAAAAGGATAGGACTGCCCTGTTTCCAATAAAAAATGTCTTCAAAGGATCCTTAGGAATGTCCTTAACTTCTTGCAGAGGCTAGTTTTACACTAAGGGCAAAAAATTTCTTTTAAACAGACCCCCCTGCCATTGTGCATTGCTTCCAGCTCCACAGACCTGTCCTGCCCCTGGTTCCCTGACAGCCTGCCAAACCAGGAATACCATTGCTCAGTAGATGACAAAACTGGCAAAGTTTAGTCAACATCTGTAATGTGAAGAGATTATCCTCTGTGACTCAAGCAACTAGTCAAAATGTAACACTTGGTAGTAAATTATTTCAATTAAATTAAATTTTTCAATCTGGAAGAGAAAATTTAGGTATCTTTGATGGAATCCACCCTCTTGTAAGTAAACAAAATCTTAGCTTCTCCATCTCAGAAGGAAATAAGCAATAGGAGACTGCTTCTTATTTCAAAGCTCCTTGACCAGAAACATCTCTTTGTCTACAGGCTACCTATGGAAAAGAGAGATTTTTTTTCCTTCCCATTTTTTGTCCTTCTCTAAATGAATCATCTGTGGGTGCCTAAGGATAAACCTGCCAGATTCCTTGTACTGAGGTAGAAGTGGAGGGAGAAAAGTAAGGCAGGGTAAGGGAGAAGAAAGGAAAGGAAAGTTAACACAGACCAACCTGCAAAGATGTTACTGATCTAGCCAAAGGGAGCAAATTCAGAGAATCAGCTACAAGAAAATGAATTGAGCTGAGACAGACAACCACCCTCATGTCACTCCTTCTGCAGTCTCTCTTTTTGTCACTCTCTATCAGTAAGGCAAACATCCATAAAAGGGACTCACACAGTTAAATCTCAGTTCCCAGGAAATACCTTGCCCTCCCTTCATGCATCCATTCCTTCCTTCCTGAGCAACGTAACACTTGGCATTGAACCTGAGAAATCACTTAAAAGGAAGCTTCAGCTTTTCAGAGACAAAAGTAATTAACATCCCCACCCCCAAAAAAAGACAACAAAACCCCATCCATTTTATCAGCACTAGTCATCAGCATGCTTTTTACTCAAATAAAAATAACCTTTAACTTAGTGTAAAGGGACACAACTATTTCAGAAAGTGGAAAGTGGCCTTATGGAAATTAGTAAGAGTTGGTGTCAACTTCAGCATGATCCGTGTGTCATTCTGAAGACATGATGGCTTCTCCAGATTGCTGCAAATGCCAAGCACTGGGTGTTGCATTGAAGGATGCCAGAAGGCACCGGCATTGCCTCAGAGCTGTGCGTACCCTTAGGGAGCAGCTGAAAAGGATGGTAATCACGGAATTACAGAATGGGGTGAGTTGGAAGGGACATTTAAAGGCCAGCTAGTCAAAGCCCCTGGCAATGATCAGGGTCATCTTCAACTTGATCAGGTTGGTCAAAGTCCAGCCTGACCCTGAGTGTTTCCAGGGAAGGGGCATCCACAATTTCTCTGGGCAATCTGTGCCAGCGTTTCACCACCCTCATCATAAAAAAAATTCTTCCCTATGTCTTAATCGACTCTCTTTCAGTTGGAAGCCATTCCCCCTTGTCCTATCACTTCAGGCTCTTGTGAAAAGTCCCTCTCCAGCTTTCTTGCTGGCCCGCTTCAGGTACTGGAAGGCTTCTATAAAGTGTCCCTGGAGTCTTCTCTTCTCCAGGCTTAATGACAACACCCTCAGCCTTTCCTCACAGAAAATGTTCTCCATCCCTCTGATCATCTTGGTATCCCTTCTCCGGACTCACTCCAACAGGTCCCTGTCCTCCCTGTGCTGAGGACCCCAGAGCTGGATGCAGAGTTCCAGGTGGGGTCTCACCAGAGCAGAGCAGAGGGGCAGAATCCCCTCCCTCCCCTGCTGCCCACTCTGCTTTGGATGCAGCCCAGGACACACTTTGGATGCAGTTTGGCTTTTGGGCTGTGAGTGCACATTGCCGGGTCATCTTTACATTCATCAAAGCTTCTCAGTTTGCAGTTAGAGCTTTGGTTTTGTCTATTATTGCACCTGATCCCTCTGCTCATCGCTGATTGAAAAGGAATCTTAGTTTTCACATTGTTACACATGGGGCAGCTTTGGCTATTTGGTAACTTTATTGCCAGGATATTTAAAGGCTCAGAACATGCTCCCCCAACGTACAGGCTTTTCCTAAAGAATGCTTAATGATATTTATACATTGTATCTTAAAATCTTTCAATATTACTTGCAAATTCCAGTCTGTGTTCATGACGTGCAATAAAAACAACTGCTTTGTGTTGTGCTAGGCAAGATTTGAAAGAGGCATCTGGTTTGTATTTTTGATGTAATATACAAATGTTGAGATCAGTACAAATTAATTTTCCAGCTGGATGAGAAAGTCATCTAATTCTGTGTCCTGATGGCTCAGAGGGGAGAGTCAGAATCTTGTCCTGGGGATCAGAATGATTCAGTCTGGAATGGAGATGATCTCATTCAACCCTTTGCTCCAAAAAGGTCATCTGGGACATTAGGTCAGATTCCTCAGGGCATTGTCCTCCTGAATTCCAAATATCTCAAAAGGTGGACACTTCACCACCCCTCTGGGCAGCCTGTTCCAGTGCTTAGTTACGCTCTGGGAGTTTGCCCTTTTCCTTATGTCCAATTAGTAGCATGGTGGCTGGCTCTTGTCTTCTTTACGAGAACCTCTGGCAGGGGCCTGCATTGGTGAGAAGTGAATAAAACCAGTGCAAAAAGAAAGAGAAAAATGGTTACACTTCCCCAGCTTGTGTCTCAAGGTGACATTTCAGTGTTTCATCCTCACAGAATCTCCCACCAAGCAGCAGTCTCCCATGAGCTGCCTACAGCAGTGCCCAAACCTCACCACCATATTGGCGTTCTCCATCTAAAATTCAAGTGTTTGAACAGTTTTATTTTCTCCTTCCAGTTGTCTTTCCTTTGTGTTGACTAGAGAGGGCCATTTGTCATGGAATCCTCCATTTACTTGTCTCTCATTAGATTCTTCTTCATTCAACTTGCCTTGTAATAGTCTCAGGCTTCAACTAAAACAAACAGCTTTGTAGTCTCCACAAATTTTGCTAACTCGCAGTTCACATCGTCTTTCCAAATGTCCACATATTTAACATGTTATGCAGATCACCTGCTGAAGCCTAATGTTTTTAAACACATTGATGTTTCTAATCTCTTGCCACCCTGAAAATTGGTTTCTCAGTCCTACTCTGCTTCTTGTATCATGGCCAGATTTGTAGCCATAAGAAAATTCTGCATTTTTATAGCTGCTAAGAAAGGACTTTCTGAAAGGTTTTTCAATGATTGATTGAATTATGTTGTCCTTTATATCTTTTTAAAAAATTGTTATTATTTTGGGGTTTTTGTTTCAAATTATCAATTAAACCTATTTGCCAGCTGCAGGCATAAGGTTTACTGGCTCTTGATTCTGAGGATCACCCAGAAAGCTTGCTTTTTTAATCTGGAAAATAAAAAAAAAATAAACAAAACCCCAAAAAACCAGAACAAGACAGACACTCAGCATTTTGTGTCTCCTTAGCCTTCTAGCACAAAATCAGGATTCATGAGAAATTAATTTCTAATATGTAATAGATACTATTTTATACATTATGTATTATTATTTATATAGATAGATTGTATAATGCAATATTATGCATATATTTTATACATTCTATAATGTAAATAGAAAAATTATTTACATTGTGTTATATCATAAATCATAATAATTCAAAGAGGCTTCAGGGTGGCCTGATTGCAAGCTTCCAGTACCTGAATGGAGACTACAAGAAAGATGGAAAGGAACTATTTACAAGAGCAGGACAGGGTAACATGGCTTCAGACTGAAAGAGAGTAGGTTTAGATTAGATGTTAAGAAGAAATTCTTTATTGTGAAGGTGGTGAGGCACTGGAACAGGTTGCCCAGGGAAGCTGTGGATGCCCCATCCCTGGAAGTGTTCAAAGTCAGGGTTGGATGGAGCTCTGAGGAACCTGGTCTAGTGGAAGGTGTCCCAGCACATGGCAGGGGGGTTGGAACGAGATGGTCTTTGGGGTCCCTTCCAACCCAGGCCATTCCATAATTCTGTGAAAAAATATGTGACGTGTTTTTATGTAATTTGATAGCCCTTAGTATATTATATAATTATACTAACGTGCATATATTATACACTCTGTCATACAAACCTGAAACAACATACATATACAGTATATAGTGTATGTAATATAATTGATAATATAAAATACATATAGCTTATCAATAATCAGTAAAATTTTTAAATAATAGATTTTAACTTTAAATAAATATAAACATTTAACAAAAATCTAAATTGTTTAAGGTAATCTGAGTATTGAGGTTTACCATGTGTTATATACTATGATATAATTTCATTTGCACCTTTTCAGTGTCCAGCTCATGCCCCTTCCAAACTCTCGAGCACAAACCAGCTGGGCCTTTTGGAACATATGTGCCATATTGGTTTGGTGCCTCCTATTTTTTCACCAGTTTGTTCTGTTACTTCCTGTCCTCACAAGACTTTACCATCATTCCCGAGCCCAGAACTGGCATCTCTTCAATATTGTCTGCAGAGGCGGTTGCTGTTAAGAACTTGCCTCGCAATGGCCTTAATTGCTCCCTTCAAGCACCAGGGAGAGCAGCTCTTGCATGGACGCATTTCCCTCAGGAGCTGCAGCCAGTAAGGGCATCAGTGCTTCATCACATCGCTCAGTCCTGGAAAGCAGCAGTTCCAGTGCTGTGCTGCATACACACAATTCCCGTGGGGCATCTTTTCCTTTTAACATCAGATGTTTGACCTTCAAAATCCTTCCACATTCCTCTCACCCGCAGCCAGCTGCAACACTTTATACTGCTTGTTATTCCTAGTGTTGCAGGATTCCTCTGTCTCCCAGCAATCTTTTCCAGCTTCCCAAGTTTCTCCTAGTGCTTATCCTCTGCCCTCCCACTTCCCGTCCTTTTCATCCCTTCTCCTTGAAGCTTTCCCTGCCTCACAGCCTCCCTGGGGGCTCGCTGCCCGTTTCACCTCCCTGCTAGGAAGCCCTTTGTGAATGGATGCACCCTTCTGGGAAGAAGCAGGCACGCAGCATTTAAGAGCACATCCACAGCCAGGCCACACGAGCTTTTCCCCTGTGCCAGGACAGCACCGCGGGGGCGCAGCGCTTACGGCAGTGAGAAGCTTTTACTCGCCATTTGCAATGGTTCCGCTCGCCTACCTCTGAGGAAGCATTGCTCGGGAACACTGCTCCACTCAGGGCTCCTCCAGACACACCCTCCATCCTCCAGGGGTGCAGGGAGGCGGAGGCTTTGAACAGTTTCTTGAACAAGGTCACGCCCCTCCAAAGAACACTGGCATAAGGAGAGCTTGTGAAGCTGCTCTCAGAGGCTGCCTTTGCTTTGGCTTCTTTCGGCAGGTTGTTTCTGGGCATCCTTTACCATACGTGAGAGCAACTTGGTGCTGGTAGCACACATCTTCCAGGCGGAAGGGGGTGAGCAGATCTAGAGCCAGAGCCAGTCTTTCTGTCGGAGACCTTCGGTCCCAGTCAGGGATCTGGACGAAAATACAGTGATTTCCAGTAATCACAATGCATTCGTTGGATTCTTGTTGTCAGATCTTGCTTAGAAACAGTAGTTGGCATCTGTGCTTGGTGCAACCCACCATAAAGTCAAGCGTTGTCCTTATCAGCTGTTTCAGACTTTTTGTATTGTTTTTATGACTAGCATCTGCTGATCATTCTCTCACAGTAGGGCTCCTCTATTGGCAGTTTCAGCAGTGAGCCTGACAAAAGTTATCGTCCGTGTATTCCCTCTCTAAATCAATGGCAATTTGTTGGTAATCACTCATCTCCTACTGAGACCTCTCTGTCATCCTGTGTACTGTGCTTTTTCTTTTTTTTCATGTTAAAACACATCTACAGCATTTCAGGAAAACACAGGATTTCAGTACAGCTGCATAAAGTATTACTCCATGTAGGACTGGGGCAGAGTAGCTGGAAAGCTGCCCATCGGAAAAGAACCTGGGGGGGCTGGTTCATAGCTGGCTGAACATGAGCCAGAGTGTGCCCAGGTGGCTTGTATCAGAAGCAGTGTGCCCAGCAGGACCAGGGCACTGATGCTCCCTCCGTGTTCAGTGCTGGTGAGTCTACACCTCGAGTGCTGTGTCCAGTTCTGGGCCTCTCACTACAAGAAGGTGCTGAAGAGTGTCCAGAAAAAGGCAAGGAAGCTGGTGAAGGATCTGGAGCACAAGTCCAGAGGAGCAGCTGAGGGAGCTGGGGTTGTTTAGCCTGAAAAAAAGGGCTTGGGAGGACCCTATCCCTCTCTACAACTGCCTGAAAGGAGGATGTCGTGAGGTGAGCGTCAGCACCTTCTCCCAGGTAGCAAGTGATAGGATAAGATGAAATGGCCTCAAGTTGTTCTAAGGAAGGTTTAGATTGGATATTAGAAAAAATTTCTTCACTGAAAGGGTTGCCAAGCATTGGAATGGACTGCCCAGAGAAGTGGTGAGGTCACAGTCCTTAGAAGTGTTGAAAAGGTATGTGGATGTGGCACATGGGGATATGGTTTAGTGGTGAGCACGGTGGTGCTGGGTTGACAGTTGGACTCACGATCTTAGAGGTCTTTTCCAACCTGAATTGTTCCACGCTTCTATGAAAGGGTCAGCTGCCTGGGTTTTTTGCCATATTTTGCTGAATGGCCTCCAAACAGGAGCAGGTAAGCACTGGAGCAGCTGCCCAGCAAGGCAGTCCACCCTGGGGCATTCCCAAGACTCACCTAGACCCTGGCCAGCCAGGGAAGTTGGCCCTTCATGATGCAGGAGGCTCACTGCACCACCTCCCCAAGTCCCTTCCATCCCAGCCTGCTCTGCTGTTTCCATGGTCCCACATGCTCGGTTTAGTGGGCAGAGCTGATTTGAAACACAGTCTTGTTTGCCTCGAGAACACAGCCCGGAAATTAATCTAGAGAGACGGAAAATGACATCAGTTTTTTGTAGATGGCTGGCATGCTAGAAAGAATGTATCAGGGAAATACTCTGTTTCATGATGTTTACCTTTTCAGATTAAATCTGATTTAATGTGCTTTTCTATAAACTTGAGGAAAGAATCAGGCTGAGTTCAGCTTTCCTTTCAATGTCGTTCATGGAGGTCAATAGCATCACCCTGTTATCCCAGCCCTGTACCAAGGCAGCCTGGAGTACAAAATGTTAATGTTATTCCCTCTGTTCAGACACACCATTTGTATTACATTATCCCTCCTATTTCTTCTCCAAGGGAACAGCACAGTCTCTGTAATAGCATGATCAGAGATTTCATATTATTTTAACCCTGCAAACCCTTTTGTAGGACTTCAGTTCTTAACAAAGTGTGTCACGTCCATGACCTGTTGCAATTTGTCACAGGAAGGAAAACATTAAAGAATTAGTTATTTTTTGAGGCTTTTGAGTGAGGTATTATGTGAGTTTTCCGAACACCGGATGTAAATTCAAATCCTGTTTGGATGTGAAAAGCAGAATAACTGGATTCTCCATAGGAATCAAATAAATTGTTCATCAGTTGTGATGACTGCTTTTGTTATTTGACACACACTTTCTTGGTTTCTCTTTCTCTCCCCTTTGTTGCCAGTGTTGCTTGAGAAGGCTTTGATTAAAAAACAAAACAATACAAACCAAAACAAACCCAAAAACTAAAAACCAACCAAAAACCACCCCACCAAACAACTTTTTTTATCAGAAAGAAAACCCAGATTGGCTAATACCAGAAGCAATTCAGTTAAACACTGAAGTCTCACCCACAGGGAAGTAAGGCTCAGTTGCTCAGTTGCCTTAATGTCGTCTCTGACTGTCTTTAAGATGTTCCAGAGCACCAGAAATATCTCCATGGGACTGGCTGACATCCTGTGTGACCTACAGGAGACCATCAGCACACACATCTATTACTTCTCTCCACAGACCAGCAGTTTTTAAGATAAACTGCTTGCCTGCTATCAACACCTTCCACCAGTATTTCTTCCCTAGAGAGGCACTTCCCAACTTCCTTGGAACACGCTGGAGTCCCACCAGGACAAGTGCCTCACAGCTGTCTTTCCTTTTTGAGGTAATGAAGAAACTGAATCTCCTGCACCACCTGATTTTACCACACACCAACGAGCAGTGTCTTACATCCCACCCTGGTCAAAGCTCAGGCCTGGGCTGGTGCTTGTTTGGGTGGGTGGCCATCCCTTGACCAAAACTGAAGGGGGCATGGGTTTTTCTGTGCTGTCTAGTAACCAGATAAACAGATAATCATGCCCTCATTTAATTTTTTTTGAGGGAATAAAAATGTTCTAAAACTTCTCAGATCTGCCCTTTCTATCTGGAATTCACAGTCATTATGTACAACTCATCCTCTGCCTCTAGAGACAACGTAACATTTACAGCTGAACATATGACTTAATGAAAACAGGAACAATTCAGATCTGTAGATGCCTCACATTATTCATGTGCTGCAGCTCTCCTCAGCCAGCAATGCAGCATTTTGGAACACAGGACACAATTCCCCAGCCCTGTACATCTGCAGTGCTCCTGAAGTAACGGTGGTGGCACAAAATGCCACACTGGAGCCTCGTTTCTACCACAGCAATCTAACATTAACAATTTCATCAGCAGTTTCAACTCTTCTATCTTCTGATTTATGATATAGTTGAAAGAACCATGAAGTTACTCCTCCTGCATTTTGACAGATTCCACTGAATCAGCTTGAATTACAGAAAATGAAAAGCACTGGCAATACCAACCTACTGTACACAGTCAGCAGGGGATCCAGTAACTGCATTGTTAGACCATTGCAGGCTGGTTTAACTCGAGCGGGACAGGTACAGGTGCTTCCCTAATCACTAAATGCAATACTTCCCTGTCTGAAGAGGCAGAGGGTGGGTGAAGGTGTACTCAGCAAAATGTCTCAGGGGGCTGTGGCTGAAGGCGTTCACCTGGGAAGTCATGCTAGAATCAGAAAAAGAATAAGGTTTGAATCAGCTCTGGAGGGGAGCTGCTCCAATCCCCTTCTCAAAGCAGAGCTGGCTTCCTGGCTAGGTCAGCTTGTTCAGGGCGTCACTCAGGAGACTTTTGAAGATGTCCAAGGATGGGGGTCCATATCTCTCTGGGCCACTTGCCCCAGTGCTCAGCTCCTTTTCTGCAGAGTAATTTTTTCCTCATGTCCCACTGAAGCATCCTTTGCTGCATGTTCGTGTCCTTTGCTGTGAGTCACATCACTTTGCCCTGAGAAGTGCCTGTGCAAAATGCAGCTTAGCAAGAGAATTTCAGGACAAGATACCATTCTCTGCAGTTTGTTCTTACCTTGTTGAATGGTGCAAAGAAAATGCTGACAAATATATTCAAGAAAAAAGGATCAGCAGATGATTTCAAACTGAGTTGCCTGTTACCTCTTTCGAACCTGCATTCTCTATACAGCAAGTAATGTACCTAAAATGATGACCTAGCCCTTTAATAAAATGAGGCTGTTCATGCACACAGTACCAATGAATGTTCTTCCTCTTAGGGACCAGAGGAAGAACAAGATAGAGAACAATGAAAAAAGTTGCACCTAACTAAATTAGACAACTTCACAAATTAGACGAGCCTAATAAACATCATCAAAGGACACCTAGGGAAGTAGCTTTCACTGACTCAGAAGACTTAGCAGTCATCTGAAAAACCGAATATGGGAGATTAGAAAAGAGCAGATGTCTTTAAAAGGCTGAAAGATGCTGGGAAATAATGGAACAATCAGCTTAACTTCAAGGCTGTCAATCTGCCACCTGTCACAAGCTCTACAGTATTTTCACCAATAAAAAATATAAATCCAGATAGCCTAAGCTGATTTTGCAGCAATGAATTTAAACCCCACCACAAAATACATTACGAGGTGTAAAAGAAAAATATTTCTAAGGTGAAGACCATTTCAGATCAGCTGAGTGCACTTGTCTCTCTATACTCAGATCCAAAGTTAAGAAATTATAAGATAGAGAAAATGCAAAGTTTTCTATGGGGTAAAATTACTTCAAAAGTCACTTGGGACAAATGACACAGACATTTTTAGTATCTCAGCCTGCTTCCAACTCCTTCTTCACTGCCCTAAAGTATCAGCTGAAAATGTGGACACACAGTTGGACAGTGTACCAGACTAACAGCTGGTCAGGGAGACATCCAGACCTACAAGGGCAAGAATTCCTGGTAACACAGTGTACAGGATACCACCTTGTTGCACAAGTTGGTTGGTGAATTTGAAGCCTGAGAAGCCATAGAGGAGTTTAGGGGGTGGTTCTCAAGACTCTCCTTGGTAGTTTTCTAGGTTGATGAACCCTGGAAAAGACTCAGGGGAAATTGTCAGAAGTCTGATTGCTGTGTTCCTAAGGACATCTTTTTTCCCTCCAGTAAGCTGGTATTTTCCAGACAACAGGCATTCTATGAGAGTATTTTGTGGACATATATTTAATTGCTTAAATATTAGAAAGAAAATACTATAGTCTCTTTGGGCTCAGTCATCCTGCTCATCAGCATTTTGACATGAAATTCCTCTCCTATGACCTAGTCACAACAAAACAGCCAGCTTAGGATCCCTTCAGAGCTACTAAGGACCTGCAGACTCCCAGAAAACTATTCTGGGCAGGATACAATTCAGTTAGTAACTATTGGTTTAGGTCCAGCTTCAAAGAATTGCAGAAGGACCTTACAAGACCAAGGCAACTGGGTGATAAAACAGCAAAGGAATCTCAATGCAGACAAAAGTGATTTATGTGGGGAAAAATAATGCTACCAGCACATGTAAAAACCACCAGGTTCTCCACTGCTGCTCAGAACATAATAATGAGGTTATGACAAGCAATTCCAGTGAAACTTCAGCTTGATATTTAGTGGCATGAAGAATCACTAACCAGAGTACAGGAGGACAGAACAGTGAGCACATGCTTCCACAAATGCCAGATCCTAAGCACCATGTGCAATTCCTCCCTCTGGAAAAGGACATAAAAACTGAGAAACAGTCAGAAACATTTGATAAAGATGATGAAAGGTCTGGAGTAGTCTCCATGAGGGAATAAACAAGTTAGCTAGGACCTCTCAGCTTGGAAAAGAAGATGACTGATAAGGGATATGACAGAAGACAATAAATCACAAGGGTCCTGAAGAAACTAGTCAGCAATCAGTTGCTTGATGTCACTTTCAGTGCAAGAAGTGGGGATCATTGAACAAACCTATGAGGTGCTAAAATACTGCTTCACACAACAGCAGGTAGGATTTTGGAGCTCCCTGCTATACGATGAGAGCTAAAAGTCCACATGGTCTCAGGAAGCAAATTTATGGAGTACAAACACACAAAGGACCATTAAACCCAAAAGACATAATCTCAGGTCCAAGAAACCCCTCGAGTCTGGAAGAATATTCTGGGCAAGGATCACTGTATATTTACCCCATTCTTACATAAATTGTAAGAATTGTTTTGGCCACCATTCATATCGGTTTTCCCTTTGAGAACAGGCAGAAGTCCATTGTTAACACACCTGAAAGCATTTGAGCTACACAAAGAAGAGAACTAGGGAGAAGTCTGTAATTTCAAGGAATGACAAATGGAAAACGGGAAGAGAGAGGCAAAACATCAGAAATACAAGGAGGTATTCAGGTGAGGCAGGAGTGTACAGGCACGTTCCCAAGTGATGGTTTGGTGATGAAGTGACTGGAGTTATCCATCCTGCCAAAGACAGGCATGGATAATTCATTTAAAGAAAAAATTTGGCTACCTGGGCAAGCACCTATGCAGCCAATAGCTTGCTTAAATGTTAACTGCATAGAAATACCAAGTTGTCTTGGGGTGACTCTATCATATGTATCCCCTATCATGCTCTATGCCCAAAAAGTAATATTGTGCCTTTTCTGTGCCTTTAAACTGAGCTTGAAAAAAAAAAAAAAACAAACGAACTTTTCAAAACAGCTTCCCAAGGACACGGAGATACACTCCTCTGCGTTCTCTGGCTGCAGGAGCAGGAGGGAGCACCCTGCTCGCTTTCCTTCAGCCAGCGGTTTCGGTTTTTTTTTTCCTTCTCTTCCCGGCGTGAGACGGAAAGCTGAATTTTGTTTCCTGGGACTTTGGGTTTTCCCTTCTTCTCTTCTGGACTGTTCAACAACATCAGAACACATCGGGAAAATTTTTCCCCGAGGCCCGGGGGGTGGGCCCCTCGCCGACCCAGCTCCGAGGAGGAGAGAGACCACACCTGCAGAAGGACTCTGAAATCTTCCCAGGTTTCTCTCTATAGCGAGAGATTTCATTTCATTATTTAGCATTATTATCCTTTTCCTGTGTGTTTGTTAAATAAATAGTTCTTATCTCATTCACTTTCCTTCGAGAAAAAGATTTTTTTTCCCCGAACCCTGTGGGGGGGGAAAGAGTGGTTGTAACCTGGTTTCCTCTCAGAGGATATATTGCTAGATTTTGGCCAAACCGGCACACAAGTGCAGAAGAAACTTAAATTTGTAACACAAGCAGCCACAACCTAGGAAGAAAGCCAGATTTTAGTCAAAAAACAATACTCAGGTTTGTTTAAAAAACACGGAGCAATAAATTAAATACAATTAAACACAACCGTGTATTTGGTACAAGGGTGAGCCACAGGTGGGGCAAATCCCCCTGGAGGGAGAAAGGTGCAGGCAGGGTACGTACCCCGGCGAGTGTGGGATGCTGCAGGGTCTGCGGTGCCTCCGACACGGCCCGTGCTGGCTGTGGGCACCACACGTGCGGAGCGACCTCGCCGCGCTCCAGCTGCACAGCCCAGCGGCAAAGGCGTGTGGGCACGCCGGCCAACTTTATTGGGACATTTGTGGGGAATAACAGAACTGCTCTTGTGTCCGCGCCGCTTTGCTGGGGGTTGTTTACAAGGCTCGTCCTGGGCAGAGAGCAGGGAGAGAGAGCGTGCCGAGTTCAGCTCCGGCAGCAGTGCGGCATGAGCACGCCACCGATTGTTCTCCGGGATGGAGTTTTCCCACTGGAAGAAAGAGATGCTCTGATTTTCCTTTGCCGCAGCTTCAAAAAGGGGTTGTTACACGAGCTAAATTGCTTCCTTTTACTGTTAAACCTAAATTTGAAATTCATGGGCAGGAATTTTTCAAGGGGTCTGTATACTTTGAGAAGCATCATTGACTTTTAATAGGATTCGGACCTTTAAGAAAAAAAAAAAATCACCTCATTGGCACTAGGCTATGGTGTATCAATTTTGCAGCAAATTAAAGTAAGAAAATTCTAACAAATTTCTATAAGTAACAAATTATTAACATCAGGTAAATGCTGAAGAAAAGTATCTCCTGTGGTGCATTCCTTTTGTTCTCTCCTTAGCATTCTAGGCTTTTCAGTCAACAGATTTTCTTAAGGATCCAGCAGTTATCGGAAGTTGAGGACTTCTCTGAGCAGCACATCATCAGGCTACTCATTTAGATGCATGAAATTTTTTCTGTTTTCCCCTCTATCACATATAAAATCCCGTGCCATCAGTGCAAACATCTACAGTCCTGTGTTTCTAAAAACCAGCAATGCTAACTAGAGAAATCTCACAAAATTTAACAGGGACTACTTACAAGGACAGACTTCATAATTTGTGTTCAAGCTTAACATGATTGCTTATCACTTTGTCTTCCTTTTAAATTATTTGCAGCAACCACCCAGACAGAGGTTCAGCCACCCGAGCATCAGAGCTGCAGTAGCCGAGAGCTCAGCAGAGACAGACAAATAGAACACACGCATTTCATCGGGCTCCCAGCCTGGGAAACTGGGACAGTGCTTTCAGCTACTACCAACACAATTTTGGGCATCTTCCTTTTTGGCTATCAAGGCAAGAGCAACTGGGACAGAGCAATTGGTTTAAAGAAACTTGCAGAATATTAAAAAAAATACAATAAATCTGCAATCTCTGGATTTGCTTGGAGATATAGAGTGAAACTGCTGAACAGCACAAGAAAATTAGACCCCTAGTTTCTCAGCTGAAATCTCCCACTTGTACTTGACAGCAAAAAAATACACCTCCAAAAAGCCAAGAGCAAAGCAAAATTTCATAGATAACACAGGAAAATGGGACTACTGAGAGGATTTAAAATGATGGGCTCTTATTCTATTACAAGTCTAAGTCATACCCAATTTCAGTCAGTTTATGATCCAAGAACCTACCTTTCTTTAGCTCCCAGATAAAAGCTTCTTACTCTCATTTTAGTCTGCCAGTCATAAGCTCAGTCAAAAAAACCTAATCAGGACTGTTTGTTTTCTATAGTTTGCTTTCTGCTGATTTAATTGTCTGGATTGTCTATATCAACAAGTAGTCTTCTCAGCTGAACCTGTCAAACTTGTATCCTTAGCAGAGTCACTGACTGAAAGGCAGCTGAAACTGCTGCTCAGGAACATCAGCAGATACAGTAACAGCAGGCATAATTCAAACCAAATTTTAGTTTCTTCACATAGGTTTTAACACTTGACCTTTTGATAATTTATGGAGATCATCAGAACATAAAATTAGATAGATTCAAATCATCATCAGGGCTGAGTACTGCAGACTACAACAACTTGTGACACTGGTCTTTCCATCCTTCTTCCATTTTGAATGCCCAATATGCCAGAATAAATGCAAAGATATGAAAACCAAGGTTAAGTTTCATGCTTGAAATTTCAAGTTGCAAAATCTTTTTCCTCATATACTTTTAAGAATTAAAAATTATACTTCACACACATGTCCAGTCAAAAGAAAATTCTGCTGTGCTGCTCTTCAGCCTAAGGAGCTGCCAAAACAGAACCTGTCCCATCACAGCTCTCGACTCAAAGAACAAACTCAAACCTTAGCAAAATACAAGGGCAAGAACTGATTTTTTATTAACCTATTTTATGGACTCTGGAGAGGAAAATGAGTCCTGTCAATGGTTCCTCACTGCATGAGACTAATATCTCATCAGAGGACATGGCATTATTTCACTTTTATGTCTGTCCCTCAAGAATTCTCCCTTTGATGAAGTAGTTCAAGGGCAGACATCAAAAAGTCTGTTGTAGCAAGGTACAGCAAATGGATCCAAGCCACACAAGACTTCATCAACAAAAATACACATGGTAAAATTCCGCTTGACAAGCATAACAAATATTTGCATCACTATGGTCCTAGAGGAGGACAATACCTTGTACTGCTGGTCACTTTCCTTTCAGACCAATTTGACAAAAGTACACAGTAGTGCTGAAACTAAGCCACAAAGGATGGAATTTATAATATAAGTTTCTGAGGTAGACAACTTTTAAGTCAGATTAAATAAATTGCCCTTTTAGACCTAAATAACCTTTTAAGCATCTACTATACGACAACATATATACCACTGTGCTTTTCCTTTTTTAACTATTATTTCAGCTATAAACAAGTTATCTTGCAAAAATTAGAGACAACTCCCCCTTGAAGAACTGACAGAGGAACACATGACCACAGCAGATCTGAGTGACAGTCACAGACTCTTCCCAGGCACATTTCAAGACAGGAGTCTGAGGCACACTCAGCACACCTGAAGATCTAGTTAACAATATTTACTAGCTGGGTCTGTCAAGCAATTTATCACTCTGAAGAACCTCAGACATCAGTCTCTGGTAAAATGCACTCTGCTTTTTTTTTCTTCTAGGATGCTGTACATGGTTTTATTTTGAATAACCAGGTTGTCAGTCAGATATCCTGTATGTGCGTTTGTATGGATACTCACACTGATTCTTTTATCCTTTAAAGAACCTGCAGTTATCCATAGTAATCAAATTGGGTGGTAGGTGGGGTAAACAATCATAGGACAAAAAGTGTTTTTGGAGTCTATGTGCTTTGAATGGAACCCCAGGTTTTACCTCTGAAGGAATTTTTGACCAGTTACACACATGCAGTGCATTTGTGCATACCATCGTTCCATTAAAAATACAGGCTTTATATTTTACTGGTGCCTGGTCTGTTCCCAGCAACAGACACACAAACCCACCAATAAAAGGGAGTTTAAAATGGTAAAAAGAAGACACATTTGAAGAGAAATCTCTTTATAGCTTTCATTTAAAATATAAAATAGGTGAAACTTTAAAAGAGGAACATCCCATTCCAACCAAATTTTTAAAATACAGTTTCATGCTAAAAGCAAAAGTCTGGAAGTCAGCCTCATGGAAGCTGCCAAGCAATACAGAAAGAAACCTAATCTTTCACATTACTGGCATCCGTGTCTTTGCTTTCCTGGCTTACATGAGTGTTGGCATTTTTACTAGATTGATCTAAATCCTCAATTTTATTTTCTATTTCCATAGCACTGCTTTCCACAGGACTCTGGGAAGATTCTTCACCTATTTCTGCTTCCATTTTTGTGACTAAGTCACGTTCTTTATCTTCCACATCCATTCCTTCCTCTGTTTGTGCCAGTCTGTATTGAACTTCTTCCTCAGTTTTGTTTTCCAATTCCTCCTCTTTCCTCTTTGCTTTAAACACTTCAACTCCCATCATCCTCAGGTAATGAAGTCTCTCATTCTTGGGCACAAAGGCACGAAGTGACGTCTTCCCTTGCCAACCACAGAGCACTATTGGACACTGAAGATCATGAGGTTTTCTACAAGCAAGCAGTTAAGTTCAGTCAATTATGAGAAAGCTCATCTTCAAAACTTCATTTTATAGCCATACACCAATTCAGTTCTAACACTGAATGCATTTTGTAACTATTCACAGAAGAGGAAAGTACATTGTTCTTAACTTCAACATCTACACAGGTACCTGCTTGTCTACAAGCCAGCAAGCAAGCCAAAAAACCAAAAACTCAAAGCTATTGAATTTCTGCAACAAGCAAAATAATTTTCTGTCTCTGGTTTCAAAACTAATACATGGAACAGCAAGATGTAAGTTTACATTTAAAAAGTTCTCAAGAGTTTTGTCCACAGAAGTTACTTTGTCCACAAAAAGGAACAATAAAAAGTAACTTTTTCCATTCCAAATGCTGGACTTCACAGGGAAACAAACAAATAAATCACACGCAGTGAACTGTGGACCTCTGGCACAACTACCAGCTCTCCTTTATGAAGCTAAATTCTACACTTGTTTTAAGAATTCACAGACAAGACAGCTTCTTTCCTTGCCATATTCTCTGTATCCTCTCTGGCTTTACTGTTTCCCTCACTGCATCTCTAGGCCTCTACTTCTGTTTTTGCTGAGTGAAAATAAATTCTTGTCCAGGTCTTAAAAGTGCATAAATGGAAAGCAACACATCTACTTACTCAGGGTCTGGGTCGTACTTCAGAACTATACTTCCCATCGCTACAGGGAAGGGGAACAAAAACAAAACAGATGTGTTACTTGGTACAATGATAAAATGATTGTAATCTGAAAATGTTCAGGAAAACAAGTTTTCAGACAACCACAGAGCATGACATGGCTAGCAGTTATCTACATCAGTACACTGAATTATACACAATACCAGATTTTATTCCCTTTCTTTTCAAACCAAAGTATTTATACAGTTACAGAAGCAATTGCCAATTCTGCCTCCTCCAAAATCCCAAACAAACAAATTAAAATACAAAACAAGTGGATTCATTTACTCAGTGAATCTAGCAAGGAACTTTTACTCAATTAAAATAAACATAAGAGCATGCCAGCCCAAACTTTAGAACATTTTTTCTTCCCATTTTCTCTAATCAAACATGGACGTACAAGGATCAGCAATGAGTTGGAAATAAAACAATAACAAAAGGCTGAAAACCAATTTTCATTTCTTGAAGCATCCAGTGTAGAGGAAATAAGTTTAATATGAGTAGACATTGCTCTCCATATTTAAGAAAATCAAATTTGAGTAACTATATTTGATACATAAGCTCATAACAAGCAATTGCAGATGACAAACAAACAGTTTCAGCTGGAGCACTAACAGGCAGAAAAACCAGAAGCATATATAAAATCTTTGTTCATCAGATATTTTAAATGCTGCCCCACAGCACTGCTTTGCAGAAGTCATAAGTTTGGCAACTCTTCTGTTCTCTAAAGCTCAAAAACCTTAAAGGCTGCAATCAGAAAGAACTACAATATCTAGCAGCACACTGGCTTTCAGTAATGCTTACTTACCTAACAAGTGTATTTAAGATAAATTTAGTAAAAATTTTTAGCAAACACTGTTTATGTTACAGGATTTTCATAGTCTTCTGTGTAAAGTATAAAAATAATTTTGTGACAGCAAAATTAGCAGGCTTACCCATGTCTTTGACTTTCTTCTGTGTTTCACTGCTAAATTTACTTAAGAATGGATTTTCCTGGGTTAGCAAAATTTTGACATCTTCTATGCAGACATTTATAATCCTTGCATGAATGAATGGGTACAGAGTATAAATCCCCTGTTTAATAAATAAACACAATTATTTCAAAATTCAATCACTACTTTCTGAAGGAAAAATGTTAAAAAAAGTATGCACTTTACCTAATACCAGAAAACAATTTTCACATTTTAAACCATACTGAAAATGTAAATTACCATTAATCTGACAAAGTTAATGCCAGCTGTCTTATAGGCTCTCGAGGAAACCAGAGGAGGTATCTCCTTTGAAAACACAATGCTGTGCAATTACCTCTTGTGCTAATCTGAATGCACATCCAAACTGTTCACCATCACTGTTGCGAGACCAGACTTTTATCCCCGTGTTAATGACCTGCAAACAGCAAAGCCAATAAGCATCAGTAGGGAGTATAAATTCTAAATTACCACTCTGAACTTGTTTTTTCCTCAACTCTTCGACTAAAAGTTCATTCGCACTGGACACTGAATTAAAGTGAAAATTCATCCAAGGGAAAAAGGAACTCCTGATATAAAAATGTGGCGCTCTCTCAACATAAAATGCCTTTTACTTCTTTCCATATTGAAAACTGAACAGTGTGAGGAAGTGGTAGTCTTAAAATGAGGGCAACAAACCATGAATATCTAATTTTAACTTTAGTTTGAATAAGAATTTTCTGTGTGATTCTGGGAAAGTCAATCAATCAAAGACAGGATTTCAAAAATGTACAAGTGATTAATTATTTGGACACTATATCTATCCTCTGTGGTACTCAGTGTCTCACTACCTAATATAATGCACAAATTTCTTAAAATTTTGTCAATTATGTAGCCATTTCCTGCATGGGGGATAAAAGAACAATTCTTTATCCATCCCAAAGATCTGTTGCAAAGATGTACTGAATATCCTCGAAGATTTTCAAGATTTGACTGGACGAGGCCTCAGAATGTATCTGATTCAGCTTTGAAGTCAGCTCTGTTTGATGTGGGAAGGAAGCTGGACTATATGACCTTGTTCCAACCAAAATTACACAATGACTTTTGAGACAAATCTTTAGCATTTGCAAGGCATTTTCCATGGGGAATCATATAAAAAAAAATTTCCCTCTAATTCATGAAAACTACTTACTATCATTCAGCTTAACGAACTTCCAAAATATTTAGTTGTTAAAATTACTTTGAAACAACATCTCTATGTAACACAGCCAGTAAATAATTCAGCTGAACTTATCTTTCTGGTGGGCTTTCAAAGCTCTTAATACTTTTATAATTAAGGGGCTCATAAATACAATATTGTCAATGTAAACTTGTAAAGTTACCTGAAGACTACATAAAAATGCACACACACAGCTGTTATATATTCCCTCTCTCTCTACGTTTAAGTTTTCTTTCATCCACCAAAATTGTACTGATTTTCATCTCAGAGACTTATTTTCCTCTCAGAGTCAACTTTTCATCTCTAACACAGGAGGGACAGAGAGGAAAACATTAATCCAGACTTAAAAAAATAAAAAAAGCCTGTCAGAGGGCTAATCCTCTATGTAAACAGCACACTTGGCAAGTTCAAGGAGATATCCACTGATGCTTATGAACCATACCTTCATCTTCTCACTATTGTTCAGAAGCACATTCCTTAGCTCCTTAGAAACCATGTACAGCTGCCTCTTTTTTCCTTCTTGAGTTCGAGTCAGTAAATTCATCTTGGGAAATGATGGGTCCAATGCGTAAAACTTCCTGTGGCCATAATAATTGTTTTGATTAACTGAGCAATAAAATCACATACTCAAAATGCATGGTTTAGCCCATTTCTTCCAGCTATCTCTGTAAACACTTAGCACTTTGGCTTCAGAACACAAAGATTAGACTTTCTAAGCTACATGACATCAGAAAAGACAAGCCGTTATAGACACTGAGACACACTGGAAAATTTCCAGTGTGAACTCTAGTTGGCTATTTTCACTCAAGTATTTAAGTGTTGAGGAGAGGGGCCCTGGTGCAAAGTCAGGCAAAAACCTTTATACAAGACAAACAAGACCCATCCTTTGTGATGAACGGAACTTGAACTACTAATATTCCTAAACTAATAAGAATCTTACTGCCAAAACAGAAACATTTTTTTTCTTACTGGATAGGAAGGAACAGTGGATCATCTTCAGGGAGAAACACAAAAGGGTCTTCTTTAAAACCAAACAACTTCATTTTTTTAGATGGTGGTGGTCTAAAAAGAAAGTAACATTACACTGTCAATTTCAGTAAAAGTACTTGGTTTAAAATCAGTATATTCAGTTCATTTAGTCAACACTTGGCTTATTGTAGCAACAGTATGCCAAACAGAATACTGGCATTTTCTTGTGCTTTAGTAACACTACACACAATTTAACTTGTTAAAATGAGGATGTGAAGCAGTGCTTTGAAACAGAACTCACAAAAACAAGTAAACAGAGATTTCTGATGGAGTGATTGTGAAGACAATAAAGATCTTCCAAACGTTAACTTCTGACAGTACTTTTTCTCCTTAACAGAGAAGAAAGTACTAACAGACTTTACAAATGCTAATGAGAAAACTGGCTATTTTCCAAACTTGCTGAACGAAAGACAGACAAGACAGAAAACATGGAAATGCAAAAAAACTGAATGAATTCATTAATTTTTCTTGATCAACTTCTAAACAACAAAAGAACTACAGAGTACTCGGCAATTACTGTCACAGTACAAATACTTAGATGTGGTCCTTACCCGCATACTCCTTCCTTTTTGCTCTGCTCAGTGTCTGAATTCTGCAATTCTTGCATTTTCTTAGACTCTTCATTTTCAGCAAGTGTTGGTTCTTCAATAATACAGTCAGAACCATTACCTGAATTAGCTGCTGTCACTTCGGTATCTCCTGTTCTTTGTGGTAATTTCTGATGAACCTATTTGAAATTACAGTATTTTCAAGAAGGCAGAAGTGGTGTCCAACTTGTAACAGAAGGCAACTACATGATTAATTCTTGTCAATTTGTATACAAGTGCTTAAACAGATCCATTCAGGGAGTTAATCTGATTACTAGATCAAGATACCACTATAAATTGCATTTACCTCTGGTACTGATCCGGACAGTTTCGTACCAACTGTCCAAGAAAGGTATTTTTGTACCATCTACAAAATCATGTTCAAGCACTCCGAGAAGATTATTTTAAAACAGGATCTGCTGTTTTCCTCCTAACACTCAAAGTGACACACACATCCTGCTGCTGCACACCTTCTGTAAGAGTGCTATGATGTTCAACTTAGAACTGCACAAACTACTTGGAGGGTGCTTCCTTCTGAATAAATACTTCTTCCCTACTGCCACATAAATTTTACTCAAATAGTTCTAATGAAGCAAATCAAATAAACACCTAAAAGGGATTCACACAAGAAGTTTTTCTCATGGACATGACAATCTAAGAGATCAGATAAATCACATCAACTTAAAATCCTGTTGACAGGATTTTAAAGACAATTGACAACAAATGGATTAAAGGCAGACGGCTAAAGCTGCTGCTCCAAACAGTTTTACATCCGTTCCCCGTGCTGCTGATCTGCTAATCTGCTAGTGAATCACTCCTGAGCAACCAGCCACAGAGTAAGATAAAACTGAAATCAGAATTAGCTTACAACGCAGCAGAAGAAAGCCTTTAGCAGGGGACCACACACAGCTGAAGGAAGTGACAGCTTTAGCTATCCAATATAATCTGCTTCTGTAATTCTGTCAAAGCCTTAACTTTAGGGTCAAGATTTATCTCGTTATTTTACTATCATTTCAAAGTCCCCTTTCTTTTTTTTCTTTTTTCTATTTTAAAAGTTGTCATGTTTTTTTTCTTAAGTGCTTCATGGATTTAGGAATTTATTTTTAATTGACAAACTGAACTACAACTGAAGGGCAGATACAGAACAGTTACAGTATGTCTATTATGTGCAAACTTAAAAAAAAATCCCTGAAACATTATTAGTAATTAACATTTTAGATAATTTAAAAGAAGTTACCTTAGGCTGACGTTTATTCCATGGCATTGGAGACTTTTTTATTAACACAGCCACAAAGAAGCCACCTGTGTTCTGGTGATGTGGCAATATCCTAAGACTAAGAGAGAAAAGAAAAAAAATGTTGCAGCACATTCATAGCTGCATTTGGACTCTCACAAAATACTAGAAGGCCCACATTTATATTTACTTTCAGGATAAGGTAAGTATTCTTAGTAGGATTGTGCAGATTTAATTTATCAAACTAGAAACGGGATCTAAAATAGAGCATTCTGACAAAATGACTTGCATCAACGCAACACATTCATTTCACCATTCCCATCTGAGCTTTAATGACTCATTTCCAAACAATATTTTTAGGATAGCTATGGAAAGCCTTTAATAGCAAGTCACACTGTTAAACTGTTAAAGTTTTACATACTTTTTCAGTAATTTTGACTGTTTATCTCTATTGGATGCAGAGAATTTGACCTTTTCATGTGAATACTTATTCCTCTTACACAACTTGCAGTAATTTCTCCTGATTCACTGGAGTTTAAATATTGTGCACTGGCATTACATATGAAGCAATCAAAATATACTCAGACCTACACATTCCTATTCTGACCTAGTTATAATTTGCCCACAACCACACATGGTACATCAAATCCTCATAAAATCTACTTTGGGAAAAGTTACCAGCGCTCCAGATTCATTGCCTTTAGCTTCTCTTCATCTTTCACTGGAAACATAGTAGGACGTATTTGTGTTTGTCTATTTGAAGGCACATCTTTCCACTCTTCAAACCACTGCCCATCTTTCAGCATCACCTTCAAAGGAGTAAATACAAATACTATGAAGTATAGAGGTCACCATTTCACAAGTTTTAATTAAAATACTTGCAAACCAAGGCTCAGACACCAAAAAGAGAACTTATTTTCTGGTATAGAAAATTAAGTTCTTTAAAGCATATTGTTTCCTTGTGCATTGGACGTGTGAACTTCAGAGTAGGAGATTCTTGCCAGCTGCAGAATTTTTTGCTCCACTTCATATGCTTCAAAAAGCATGCAGTCAAAGTGCAGACTGGTGCTGAACCAACTACAAAGATCTCCGGTAACCTGCTAAAACATGTAAACCACCAAAAACCAGTGGAAGGACAGTGGAGAAATTTATAAGAAGATTGGCGAGCCATCAGATTTAGGATACACTACTCCTTTTTTTCCATGAGACTGGCTGTGAAACATTCTGCTATAGGCAGCTTCCAAGCAGTCGACAAAGGAAAAGAGCTACTGCAGTCTAGTAAAGATCAGAACTGAGGAATCCCAATTCCATTACATAAGAAATATGCAAGAGTGCAACAGAACAGCTTGGTAGGCAGAAAGCCGCATGACACGGGCATATACAGGTCACTGACAGAGATGATTTTGAGGAGAGCTGCTGAAGAACCATGTCCCCATGAATTTTCTAGCATCTGTACCTTTACTCAGAACTCAGAACATATTTATAGATCTGTTCTAAGACACTGTGTAGACATAACATCACCTCAGTCTGGCTAAGGGTCAAAGCTTTTGATGGACTCTTAAGATACAAGCAGAAGGTTAGAGCCACAACTCTTATAGGAAGGCATTCTGAATGCTCTGCAACCAAGGATACCAAACTGAAAAAATAAGCCAGGGAAAATTTGATTTCAGAGCTCTAGATGCCTGGTTTTGTACTGGATGCTAAAGCTGTAAGAAAGGTCCCAAATGGGGGTGTGCAGGGCAAATGCATAAAATTAATCACTGAAATGAAGAGCCATTTTTTGTTGTTAAGGCAACAAAGTAGAGAAGTTGCACTGATGGCGACTTCAGGACTGGCAAATATGATGAAGTGATTTCATGCATCTCACCACGATTGTCTTGAAAGTGTAATCAAGTGTTCTAGTGGAAACTGAAATGTAACATTTATCTGGAACACAGATTTCAGTATCATGAAGTCTGGCACTTCTCAGCCACTGATCAGATCACACATTTTGCCTTTCCACATTTCCTGAAATAGAAATTACTGTACTTACAGGATTAGTATTTCAAGTCAAAATATGCTACATTTCATAGTGCTAGATGGAGACAAGACAGACTGTACTTCTGAACTGCTCTTCTTTGGAAGTCACGACTCAAGCTTGAGCAAAACCAACAACAGGAGTGATAAATAACTGAAGTCTAAAAAATCTAGAACTATTTTGGTTTTACCAGAACAACTGCCTAGCAGCCCTGTGCTGTTCAGTTTTGGTTTACCAGCCTAACTGGTAGGCTGGTGTGACTGGTAGAATGACAAAGCACCAAAGAACATGCTGAACTCTCTTCTATTGCACTTTTTACTGACAACCTGTTAGGGCAGAAGGAAGAGTAAAAGTGTTGCAGAAGCAGATGACCAAATCTAGAGTTAAAAAGGTGTCTTCCTCCAAGCCCAAAACAATTCACTGGAGTTCACTCATCATCTGGCTTAAGGAAGGAATACTGAATGCTATTTCCAAGCACCCAAATGTCCCTTGAACGAAAACTTATTTCCGTTTTTGCTGTTTCCAGAGACTTACAGTCAACTGATGCTCGGGAATACTCAATGTAATCAGTTACAGAGCTCCCAGAAAACAAATGTTGCACCAGGGAACAAAACACTACACCAAGTAAAAACAGCACCAAAGCAAGCAAATACATCCACAATGACATGCTAGCCAGTGAGGCCTGGAAATATACAGTAGAAGCAAATAAGAGCTGAAGAAAGTCTGGCAACCTTTCAACACATTTTGTTTTGTCAGACTAGTTTTTAAAACCTGTTAGGGAGATTTATATTTCAACTGCAAACAGAGAAATAGATGCTACAGGGAATACTATATACCCTTAGTGATCATTATATAAATACATATATAGTGGCTTTATGGAGTACCAAAAAAAGGTAAAATTAAGCTCAGAGAGCCACAGTTATGCATTTTACATTTATTCTTCAGGTACAAGCATACAGAGTAAACCTTAGGAGCTGTAAGAAGAAAGAAATCAGCTAGTTTCTAAGCTGAATTTCCAGTGGCAGAACATAAACAAATCTTTATTCCCTGCATCTTGTTCATTAGCCTGCACGCAGGCATAAACCTGTCTGCCATTGCAAGAGATTAGTGAGATGGTACGACAGAATCACCACTGGCATTGCAAAGGCACCCACTCATAACTAAAATTTAATCAGTTTTTCCCTACTGCTAGGATGGCCTTCTACTTTTCTTGACTATACTCTTAACAAGAAGATGAAGCAGCTTTGGGTTTTTTTGCCCCTCCCTACTAGTTGGTTTCCAGAGCTGAAATCACTTAAGGCCTGGAACAAAATACAGGATTCTATTAATATTCTCGGATTAGTCACAACATTGCAGGTTTTATAGCTTATTTGCAGAAACAGTTTCACAGCTTTCACTGTCAAATGATTCAAATGGGCCGGCTGAAGAACTGCAGAATCTCACATTCACAGACCCTAAAGACAGAGATGGATGAGTAACATTAAAAGTGGCTGAAATCATGTTGCCATCTACAGGCCACATACACACAACAGAAAAGGGAATTGTACCAAGAAAGTATAGGAGACAGAGGAAAGACAGAGACAGAGGAAAGAGGTAAGAGGAGAGCAGATGAGGAGCCAAGAACTTACCTCCACAAAGACCTTCAGCTTAGCTCTCTCCCCTAAACATCAAATCACTGCCATTAATCCAGCTCAGCCTAATGTTGTGAAATGTTACACTTCTGAATTTCCCTAATTTAACGCTCTACCACAGACCAAAAACTTCAAAAAAATATCAGGTTGAGTACCTTCCATTTTGTAATTCCTGGCATCCTCTTCAAACCTGGTAACTCGGAAGAGACATCAGCAAGTTCTAAGGCACCTGAAATCCCAAGAATATAAACGTTCTTGAAAACAGAATTTAAGAGTTATGTTGCCAATTAACTTTTACAAAAATAGTTTTCCTTAAAGTTTTAAGACTGTTTTAAGAATACTACTTTTTAAAACTTTCAAGAAATTAAATGCTATACAACTTCTACCATGTACATTAATAAAGAAGGTGACAAGAACTGTTAATAATAACTACATAAGCTGCAAGCTATAAATTAACCAAAACATAACAGTTAGATATTTTTTGTAGCAGCTGCAGAGCAATATTCTACGACCTGTATCATTAAGCATCAGTGTTCTAAGCAATGCAATCACTGAAATTTTTATTCTCATTTACTTAGTATTTGGATTTACTACACTGATTAAGTATTTTTCAGGGAATAACTTTTGGTATAACTAAGCCTTCTGAAATGCCTATGATGTCCTAGTTTCAAAGACTTACAATCTCAATATATTCCAGTGAGAGAGGAAAGAGAATTTGTTATTTTTTAACTGGAAAGGAAAATTCCAAATTATTTAACACTAACAGGACAAAAGACTCTGTGCCTAAAATATGACAAGTTACTACAAGAAACATCAACAGAGTATAGTTCAATCTACTGAATAAAAGCTTTAAGCTGTCCAAACTTGAGAAAGAATTATACAAAAATTTACTGTTTAAATAGGTGATCTCCCTAGAGAAGAAAAACTTTTAACATTGCTTTTCTGTGATTCTGAATACTTGAGTTATTTAACAGTCAGGTAGGCTTTTCCTGATGTTGTACACAATTTATCAACCTGTTCTACATGACTATAACCATTTACTCTTACAGTGACAGCTTAAGCAAGTCTTTTAAATAAATGAAAAGATGATGTATGAATTCATAGACAAATTCAAAAATGACATCTCAAATGTGGTTATACTTGATGTTTTCCATCCATCCTTTGAATACTCTTGCCTCCCTACAGCATGACTACAGCTCATGTCTCAAGACTACATCAGACTAATCAGGCACTAAAGAGTCTTGTCAGAAGTACTACAATTTCCAACAGTTGCTACATGGTACAAAAAGGCCTTCTCCCTACTCCTTCATCCCTAAGGGGAAAGCAATCTCTCATCTGTTTCACAAGCAGCAAGGTAACATTGTGCTAGAAAGTACCAACAAACCTTCTGGACTGACCTGAACTAATTCTTGAGGTACAATGCCCCTTGCAGACCACTGCACTACCTCTTTACTAGTACCTTCTTTAGCTACACCTGTGTTCAAGTTCCAAGGATTAACATTCACTTGCTGGGACACATCATAGCCTCCAAGCAGGCCTCAAAATCCCTCCATGGGCAGAGACTAGATCCGAACGTCACAGCCAGTCAAGATCCTTCCTTCAAAGTATTGAATTTGCCCCAGGTGCTGCAATTGCTGGCTTTCACATCCTACTGCTTTTTTTGCTCCTATCCCAACTAGTTCTTAATGCTTTCCAATCTTGTCATTGTTAAAATTAATGCTGGCTTACTATGGCCTTCAATAAGCCAAGCATAGTATAATCTACTGGAAATGTGTCTCTGCCTACCAAAGAAACTACCTCTAAATAAAAATGTCCTTTCACAGAATCACAGAATAAGCTGAGTTGAAAGAGACCCACCAAGATCATCAAGTCCCACTCTGGCCCTGCACAGGACACCCCAAGAGTCACATCGTGTGCCTGAGGGTGTTGTCCAAACACTTCTTGAACTCTGTCAGGCTGGTGCTGTGACCACTTCCCTGGGGAGCCTGTTCAGTGTCCCACCACCCTCTGGGCAAAGAACATTTTTCTAATATCCTAACTAAACCTCCCCTGACTCAGCTTCAGGCCACTCCCTTGGGTCCTGTCCCTGGTCACCACAGAGAAGAGATCAGTGCCTGCCCCTCCTCTTTCCCTCATGAGGAAGTTGTGACTGCAATGAGGTCTCCCCCCAGTCTCCTCTTCTCCAGGCTGAACAGAACAAGTGACCTCAGCCGCTCCTCATCAGGCTTTTCCTGCAGACCCTTTACCACCTTTGTTTCCCTCCTCTGGATGCTCTCTAATAGTTTAATGTCTTTCTTATATTGCAGTGATTAAAACTGCACACAGGACTTAAGGTGAGGCTGCCCCAGTGCACAGCAGAACAGGAGTAGAAATTAAATAGTCAATTCCTAATTAACCTGCAAGCGTTTTAGCTGAAGTGCTGTTTCTAAGACAATGAAATTTCATGCATAATTTCAGGCCAGAATAGTTACTGGCACAAAGTAAACATTACACATAACAGGCTACCAACTTCCAGAGTAAATGCAGCTCCAGGAGCAATAGAGCTGCTTCTGCTCTCTAAAAGGCTCAACTTAAAAGTCTGTGGAACTTTTCATGCCAAATCTAATTATAAGATGTTTCCAAATTTCAGGTTATTGATTCAGAAAAAACAGTACACACCAGCTATGAAATGGGCTACTAAACCCTACTATCACAAAGTGATGCGGTGCAGCTTCCCAGCTCATCTCAATTTTTCCACCTCTTGTAACCTCAGCCTTCACATGCAAGTGAAAAATGCAAAAAAACTCCATGAGCTTAAACACATTAAAATTACAAGCATGTAAAAATGTGGGTCAAAGGATGCTAAAGGTATCAGTGACTCCCACCTAATGGTGTACAATTACCTTGCTCTAACTGCTTCTAGTTACACTGGGCTTTTTACTCCTGTAGTGAACAGCAGCAATGTTCCACACTGAGTTTTCCAGAGGAATTACAAATGTCAGACATGGACTCCAACCAGTGAAAGCAGTTAGTGGGAGCCAGATAACAGAGACTGAATGCCACTGATCTGTAGAACTGTATTCTGTATCATTAACACAACTCTTCAGGTTTTGTACTTGCAGCTGATTCACGCCCATTTAAGAAGACTGCTCATAGCAACATTAATGAAACCCTACTGGTACCAAAAAATTTCTGTAGTTTTGCAAACTAGGAGTGTATTACCCACACTAAGCTTATCACTAGTACCATCATACACATATCCTTTTTTGGGTTGAAAGGAAAAAAACAAAAAAAAAAAAAAGGAAGAAAGAGTTCCCCACTCTGTTCAAGCTCACATTCTCACCTTGACTCTTTTCCAGCAGAGATGCGATCACAGCTTCATTTTCGATGGGATTCAAGGAACACGTGGAATACACCATTCTCCCACCTTCTGCCAGCTGTTCAACACCACGGGTTGCAATTCTCAACTGCAATCTAACAGAACACTCTTGGTCTAGCCAGCTATCATTCAGCAGCCCAAAAGAAGCTTTACTGCAGACACACAACTGTCCACGGGCTAAGCCAGCACTTGGGGACTTCTACAGCTGTCAGCAGTACACAAATTACAGCCAGTGTTAACCTAAGCCAGCTTAGTGCAGTCTATACTGCAGACACACTCACAATGACACCTATTAAATTAAAACAGCAATTACATCAGGATAGCTTTGAACATAACATTCTCTATTTTTTTTTGTTCTTTCTAGTACCCCATCTATTTTACTATACAGTACTCAACACTAGAAAAATAACACCCCAAAACATGACTCTTCCCAGAAATCCAGTTAAAATGAGGAGTAATCCAATGATTACAAATATTATGGACAACACAGCTTAGCTAGCAGTGGCCTTCTAAGAAAGGTATCACTGAGCTGGACCACGAGCTTAAACCCTACCTGCATACTTACAACTAAAATGAAACCTGCAATAATGAATGACTTGCCAAGAAGTCATAGTCAGCTGAGTCACAGCAACCAACAGCATCCCCAGCTTGTTAAAAATACTCAGTAAAATGTTCTGAGATATTTCATCTGTGTTTCAATCACTACATTTTACCATGTGCCTGCACTAGGCTAAGTACTCATTCACCATCAGTTTACATAAATCCATCTCAGGTAAGTGGAACCATTTATGTATGATCTCTAGTAGTCTAAAGACTTCAAAATATTACTATTAAATTTTACAACTTACTGTATTTTCCAACAGTATTTTACCTGCCTAAATGCTAACAATCTCAACCAAGTGATTTGTTCCATTTTATTAGCTACCCTCTCTAAATCAATTCAATGAATATTTTAATGTCAGATATTTGTAACAATACAAGCAATTTAGGTTCACATGCTCCCCTCCTCACATCTGAAACCCTACACTTCCTCTCAATAGCACTACGATCTTGATTTGAGAGAAAAATGACTCTTCTTAGTGTCTGCTTTGTCATGTATTAATATGTGAATGCATGCAGATGTTAAAGATACAGAAAAAGGAGAGAAAAATGAAAGAAGTTCAGATGTGTAATACGCATTTTTTACCCATGGAGCTGCAAACTGTTTTGTGTTGTCCACTTCTTCCACACATCAATGTTCTTCCTCATGGTTCCATCTCCACTGCAACAGAGGTTCAACAGATTTGTATTATTTGTGTGTAAAACTCATGCCATATCCAAATCACTTACAGCAGCACAAAAATAACAGTCCCTCTCCCTTGTAACTAGTTCTACACTGTTCTGTTCTGTTTCCTCACCGTCTTTGTATTTCGGTGTCCTGAGTATAAGGTCAAAATTTGAAGCCCTTCAACTGACCAAATTTAAGGACCACTTGGAATGAAAAAATTCACCTTGATTCCGTATCCCCACACTTAAAAGGCATTCGGAAGTTACTACAAATCCTAACTCACTAACCTACTCAAAAGGCACAATTCAGTAACACAAAAAAATCAGCACTGCACTTAAAGCACTAAAATCCATGTATTCAAATTTACATGCAAGGTACCTGCAGGGGACGTCACACAAAATCCTGTCATAGAAGAGGATCTCTTTTCTTCCATCAACATCTATTTGTAGGTTAGGAATGCTGGAGGCATCATGATTTACCACCATGATGCATGGACTGTTTAATCTCTTAGCCTGATGAACGAGCAAATAGCAGCGCTTGTTGTCAACATCATTGGCAATTACAAAACCCTCTGGGAACATAAAATAGTGGGAAAATGCTTCACTATTCAACAGCTAAATGATTTTACATAGTTTGTTACCCAATCTTCCAAAGCTGTGTAAACCTTTCACTAGAGATTTTTACTTAAAAGACTGCTTATGAATAGAGGAGCCCTTACTGAGCATAAAATAACTTAAAGTATGTTGAAGGTTAATTGAGGTGTCATAGTCTCAAGAGTTTTAGCTCCCATCCAGTGGCAGTAAGACACAGCCAAGGGCTCTGAGCTTTTCAAAGTAAAACCCCCAAACAGAAAAAAACCCCATTGTCACCAATCTCTACATCAGCAAATTTTCAGGAGAACATGGAAAGAATCCACACTCTCTACAACTTTACAGTTTCAATGGGCAGTATTTTCTGTGAGCATCTAACCAAAAATAAAGCTTCTGAAGCCTACAAAAATGATAAATATCACAACTGCTTTAAGCCTAAAGCAGCTTAATCCAGTGTTTGCAGGATACCACAAAACCACAAAGGCTCTTGGGCCACCATCTACTAAGTAAACCTGATTTATATACAGAAATTAAGCTCTAATCATATGTACTGTAGTCTGAACTGTAAAGATACATATAATTCATCTCTCTTTTTCAAGCAGAGGAAGCCCATGGAGTTTCAAATCAAAGGTGGGGTTCCTTTCACCTCATAACAACCCCTTTGGGAATTCAGTATGTAGTTAAATGCAGTTACTCCTCTGTGACATTAAAAACAATCTACTACAAGAAAAAAGCAGAAATTCCAAGTCACAAAAGTTTTTAGAGTTTTCCAGACTTACTGGGAAAAGGAACATTCATGTCTGCATGCAACATTTCAATGAGCTGTGCAGTCTTAGATCCAGGTGCAGCACACATATCTAGAATCTACAAACATAAGAAAGTAAAAAAAACATCCTGCCTTGTACTTTTTAAGTACTTGAGAAATTTACTGTGTTCCTGTTTAAATTAAGTATTTTTGAATATGCAGAATTATGATTGTTCTGAATGCCAATTTGAAAAAAACAAGGTACAATCCTGTTCTTTGTATGCTTTACCTCCGAAGGTCGAAAATATAAAAAGGATTTTAGTTTGTAGGGAACAAAAACATCAGCTGAAAAAAATTTGAAAGAGGAACCTGGATACAGATACGGGGATATGATCTTTTTATCAGCTCACAAGCAATTCCAACTGAAGTTAACTGGAACTTTACATATACACACACACATATTAAAGGCAAAGTTATACTCAAAATCAAGTAGTACTTTTCTTTAAACTATCAGTAAATTAATCAGACACAGCTGTTTATACAGATTCTGTAAAAATACAGAATCTCTCCCTCCTTTCACATTTCCCTTTCAAAAAATGAAGGCAGCATAAATCTCTTGTTTCTCTGTCTTGGAAGAAGCACTTGGGAAGTGTTTGAACTGCCCTGAGTCAGCTGAACAGAACAGCAGAGACCCCAACAGCAGAGACCCTCCTAGGTTATCACCAGCTTGGATTGTGAGTCACTGGCAGAGTCACTTCCACAGCAAACCAATTGACACCTCACACTGTTCTCTTAAGCAAGGAAGCTTAAGAGTCTTTCCTCTTGCCTACTTACAGATTTTCAGAAACATATGTCTGTCTCCTGGACCTCTGGCTCCAGTAAAAATCAGCTGAGATTGTGCAACAGGATAAAGGATGGGAATGACCTGCTCAGATCCTCATGCAAGCCCGTGGCATGAACAAGACTAAACCAGAAGATAGCCCCCAGAGAAACACGAAGAGAGCTCCAGAGAACATGTGGTAAGTGCTGTCATGCAGCAGTGCTAATGCAGCATGAAACACACCCTGCAAGATCTGCTGTTTAAAGTCAGAGCTGTGATGCTACTGTTTTCTACTTTTGCAGACAATGCAAAATATGATGAAGAATGTACAAGGCTAAGAGTGCTCTAAAACTGTCCAGCAAACTGATGGTGAGGGAAAACTAAATTGTGAAAAATGGATTAAAAACGAACACAGTTTTGGAAGTCTGACAATCATTAATTTGATCCATGTGGAAGATGGAATCAGCGTGTTAGACATGACATACAGAACATGCTGGTTAAGCAAAAGTAACCTGCAATTCTGGTCCTAACAAGCAGCTCATAAGCTAAGGCACTAAGGACCATAAAAGGTTCTAAATGACAAGTCAGGGCATCGTTACATTATTAAACATTTGCTGTTTTGGCACAAGAGAGGATGAAGAACCTATTCTTAGTCTGATTTATGAGCAAATTTGTGAAATCTTACATGCATTTCTGGAAAATGCTGAAATATGCACCCAAATTAACCATTCAATGTAAAACCTGTATACTGCTATCTTGGCATATACAATGTAAGGTGTGTGCAAAAACAGCCCCACAATTTGTGTTTTACATTAAGATGAATGTGTTCACTACCTGTTCAACTCTAGACAAAAATCAAAATACACCTGTGACACATCAGGACTGAGTCTTTCAATCCATGACGCGCTTAAGAGAGATGAGAAGACCTTGCCTCACATAAAACAGCCAGAGCTGTCTTACACCAGGCTGGGGTGAAAGTAGGACAAAACAAGGTAAAAAGTTATATATGCTAAGTAATATTAATACAAAACCAAGTACATACAAATTAGTTTTTAAAACATATGTCAGAAGTTTGATAAACTAAAAGCATGATACAGCATGAAAATTTAAGAAGAACACGACATGGCTGCTTGAGATAGCAAGGCAACTAGCTCATTAATTTAACAGATCAACAGAGTAAGGCCGCCTGACAGATTCGGTCTGCAAACAAGCAGAGAGTATGAAAACATCACGAAAGTTAGAACAGAAAATTTGCTAGCAGACATCCTCATTTCTATGGCGTGCCATAAGAAAATACCATGGGCATTCCTCAGACACTTCAGTTAAAGTTAGCACCCTACAGTGTTTAGCCACCACTAGCAGCATGTTTCAGCTCACCCAAAATATTTAATCTAACAGATTTGTAGAGCAGAACTTTTCAACTTCTTCAAAAGGCACAGAAGAGTGAAATCTACCTGGTAGATAATATTATCACTTGCATCTTGAAAACTACATCTGTTCATAGTGTGATGGAGAGAGGAAGTTGAAAACAGTCATCTGACTTTAAAAGCAGGTTGAAACAAGAATACATAACTCAGATGCAGCTAAACACATTCACACTTTGAAAATAAGACTACGCAACTGCTGAAAACCTAAGTGGTTTTTGCAGGGTATTACACACAGCTGAGAAAGCAGATGTTCCTCAGATAGTGTGTTTGTGATATGAACATTAGTTGAGTGCTCCTGTTGACGTGCAGAAAGCATAAAACATACCAATGCAAAAGAGAACTGTGTATCAGCCTTGATACTCCTGTTGTGATTTGTAGTTTAATTAAGCTCATTTCAGAGAACAAACTTTAGTACACATTATATTCTAGACTTACCTTATGATGAGGGCTAACATCGAGCAGCAGAGGTGGGATCATACTAACAGCTTCCTGGCGACTGATATTTCCCTTGAAAGGAAAAAAGAAATTAAATTTGGTTTTATTCCATGAAAGAATGCATTTCTTTTGCAATAAAACTTTTAAATTGCTATGTAGTAAAATAACAAAGCAATCAGAAATACACTACTATAAACTTAGGATTAAATTTTGTTAGAATTTAACAAAGAAGAATCACAGTATTTCACCCAACTGTAATTTCTAATAATTGCATATTTACTCCAATTGTATTAATTCTGTAGTTTCTGCTCAAAAGAGAGGAGAAACTGGCTCCAATCAAGTGACAAACATCCATCACTTAAGTGTTGTCATGCACATGCAAGCACTTTTTATCAGATTTAAACATCTGGTTTCTAACAGCAACTGACTATTTTACAGGGACTCATTTTGGCATCCTCAAACAACAATAAAAAATGCAATTAGTTGCATTGGAAAAAATTTGTAGCTGCAGTTATACACCAGAATCATGGAATGCATCACTGCTAGCAGCAACACAAAATCCAGATTCTTCTGAGGTACTTAACTTCTGCGAGAAAAGGCAGAGTCTCCATCTTTCATAATGTATTTCAATAAAGCATTGCTCAGGATATGCCAGAAAAAAATCAAGATGTATCAAAAACTTACACATTCTGTCTCGCTAACCAGAAACTGATGAAACTTCTCCAGTTGTGGAGACTTGCGTAAGATTTTTCTACTCAAGTTAGTGTGCCAAGCTAACTCTTCAGGATACCTGGGGAAAAACAGATAGGAAAAGGGCAGAGGCAAAAGAAAAGAGACCGATGAGCCATGCTGGATGCCGGGAACATGCAGAATGCCTTATCTCGCCTCCACATCACTCACCAGCTCAGCGACTGCGGCATCTCGACTTTTTGGCCATCCACCTCCAGGTCCTGCAGCTCCCGGAAGTACTTTTCCTTCAAGCAGTGGAGAATCTCTTTGGCGTGGCTGCATGCGAGAGACACCCGGAGAGACACCGGATGGAGAATTACGGAATCACAGGAGGATATGGGTTGGAAGGAGCCCTAAAGATCGTGCAGTTCCACCCCCCTGCCGTGGGCAGGACACCTCCCCCTGTGCCAGGGGCTCTGGCAGCCGCTGTCGGGAGCGCGGCCCGGCGGAGCCCCCAGCCCGTACCTGCGGTAGCCGGTGATGCGCAGCGTGGCGGGCAGCGGCTCCCGCAGCGCCGCCATGAACGCGTCCCACTCTCCGGCGGGCACGATGCCCAGCTCCCGGTAGTACCGCTCGAACAGCTCGTTCTCCTTCACGATCTCGGGGTAGCCGCCGGCCCAGCCCTGAAGAAAAGCGCCGCCGCCGTCAGCCCGACGGCCCCGGCTCTCCCCGCCCCGCTTCACCTCACCCGGCCCGGCTCTCACCGCCTGGTCTCCGCCGCCGCCGCCCCGCTCCTGCCGCTGCTGCTGCCGCCGGCGGTCCCGCGCCCTGCGGCCCATGGCAGCCAGGCGGCGGCCGAGCCGCGCCACCAGCCCCGCCGTGGGGAAGAGCGGCTCCCACTCCGCCTCCGCTCCCGTTCCCGATCGGCCGGAGGGACCGCGCGGCTGCCGCGTGCTCCCGGCGCGCACGCGCAGACCCGCCCTCCCCCGGCGCTGCTTCCCGGCGGAACTTCCCGAGCGCCGGGCGCGGCCCGGCCCGGCCCCACCCACAAAGGGCGGGCGGGGGCGGGGCCGCGCCGAGCACGGCCCCGGCGGCCACTGGCGGTGCCCGATGAACCGAGGCGGCGGAGCGCGATGGGGTTCGGCGGTGCCGGTGACGGTGGCGTGTGCGCGCTGTGGCGCCGGGCCGAGGGCCCCGAGGAGCGGCGGCTGCTGGAGCTCTTCTCCTACGGGCTGATGGCGCTGGGCGCCGCCTCCGCCCTGCTGCTCCGCTTCATCCCCATGCCCTACGGCCGGTACTCCTCGCGGCGCTTCGGCTGGCTGCTGCCCGCCCGCCCCGCCTGGGCGCTGCAGGAGCTGCCCTCTCTCCTCGTCCCGCTCGGGCTCGCCGCCTGCGGCGGGGCGGTCGCGGCCGCCCGGCCCAACCGCGTCCTGCTGGGCTGCTTCCTCCTGCACTACGCGCACAGGTGCGGGGTCGGGCGAGCGGCGCTGCCCGCGGGCACCGGCGGGACTGGGGCGGATGGCGGGGGCTCCCTGCGATGCTGGGGGCAGGAGAAGGGATCAGTCTTCATAGAGATGCCTGGTTGCTGCTTCCCGACCGAAGGGGTTGAGGTTCTCTTAATTAGCGTTTGTTACTTAATGTAATGGTCACTGACATCTCTTCTGCTTCGCTACGTTAAGATAGTCTGTGTTGTTACGGGAGCCGGGTAAATAGCCGCGGTGATGCGGTGTTGGCTGGCTTGTGCGCACTGTGCTGAGCACTGCGATGCTCAGCGTGCCGCTCCGTCCCTGTGCTGCTGCGGTGGCTCATGGTGACTCCCGCCTCAGGAATGGATTGACTAGGCTGTCTTAAGGTCACAGGGTCACGACAAGGAGAGTTCAGCACCGTGTACTGATATAATCTTGATGTTGCGAAACAACAGCTATTTTACAATTAAATTGTTCAACATTATCTTTCAACATAGCGTTCATTGCAGGAGATGAACTGGATGAGCCTTGCGTGTTTCCTCCAGCACAGCACATTCGATGATTCATTAAAATACTGTCAAAGCTGAGGCTGAGTGCCCTTTGTTGCCAGGTAGTCAACAGTATTCAGGCATTTTGTAAAAATACTTGGAGAAGGCAACTTAGCTGGAGCCCAGGTGCGATCTTGCTGTTCCCTTCAATTTATGGACAGTAGCTACTGGTCATACTCCACAAGAAAATTTGCCACCAAGACAGGAGCAATAGATTTGTCAGGTTTATTTTAAGCCACTTGTGTGGGTGATATGTTGTTATTTTCTGGTGATTATCGAGAAAAGCTCTTGCTTTTGACCAAGCGTATTCCACAGCCTTGTGGTGGGGAGGTATATGACGTGGCTGACCTGGAGGCTGCCTTTGAAAACCTGGAACTGTGTCTTTGCTCCCCCTTTTTCTATTCTTAAGTGTAACGTATTAGCTTTGACATGGGATCTTAACTCGTCCTTGATGTCTGGGAATAGCTAGGAATGCGAGGCAATGGTTTGTACAGAAAGCTGGGCTGTGCTGCAGTTTCTTTTTTTCCAGTTGCTTGTTGCTATTGCCAAACCTGAGAGACACTTCTGTAGGTGAACGTAGACTGGAAGAGACCTCTGTTATCTAGTTCTGTTCATTGTAGCATAGTGGGTTTTAAATAATCCTGTAATGAATTTGTTACTCTTTCTTGAAAGCTGTTAGAGTTGTGGTTCCTTTGGAAAGATTATTTTGAAGCAATCGTCCTTGGGTAGATGGAAAACACGTGAAGAGTGCTCAGGCTTCTGTGATCCTGCTTCTGTATCATTATAGATCATAATTAAATCAATAGACCATTGGGAGTTGGCTAGTTCCACAAGAAAGAGCACAAGAATATTCACCTGCTCTTCTTGTTTGGAGCTAGTTTGTTTACTTGCATAATCCCCCAGGAAAAGCAATCAAGATTCCTTTCCCAAATGGGATGGCAATTGTGGGTTTGTCACGTCTTTAGAGGTGTCATAGAGCATACCAAAATTGTCGAGGTGAAGCAATTATTGTTTTGACTTACGGGGTAGGGAGGAAACTGAGCTCAATTAGGTTAATTTCAAGGGGATTGACTTTCCCCTGGAAGTGCTGGGGGAATCTGGTGGAGGGATCTTGAAACCTAGCTCATTTCAGAAAGCTTGATGATACAACTGAGAATTTAGTAACAAAGGAGGGCAAAAATGGGCTGTGCTTAATATCAGTTGCCTTTACTCCTCTCACCAAAGTAATTGCTTTGGATACAAAATTCAAAATTTCTGCCATACGGAGAGAGAGGACTGATCTTGTAATTCCAATTAGGCAAAAAATTTAATGTTTTAGGTGTTAAAGCAAGTGCAGATATCCTTTCAAACAGGCACCAAGGACTGGTGCTGAGAATTTCAAAAGTAGGGTAGTGTGGACAGTGTTTGGACTTCAAAACTATCTTTTTTTGTGGTTAATACAATAAATTTTCTTTTCTTTGCTATAGGGCACTCATCTTTCCTCTTCTGATCCGTGAAGGAAAACCAACACCGTTTTTCACTTTTGTGTTAGCGCTTCTGTTCTGTGTTTTCAATGGATACTTGCAGGGCCGAAGCTTAACCACCTATGCAACTTACCCTCCAGGCTGGTTGGGTGATTCACGCTTCATTACAGGTGAGTTAAATCATGGTATGAGAACATCAGGTGTAGTTTTCCTCTGTCTTCATAGCTCTTAATTTTTTATTGTGATTTTATAATATCTTCAATGCCTTTTTATAAGACTTCTCATAATCTTCTTATTGGTGTAGCTGGAGGCCTTTTAACCTTTTTTACTTTAGAGCTGTGAACTGACACGTCTTTCTGCAGTGCTAGATGAGCTGGTTGTCATCTTTACTCTTTAACACCCAAGTAAATGCGGGTCGTGTATTTCTTTTGATGTAGAAACTTGAAGCCCTACATGGAACCAGCAGCATGCAGGTTTAGAAGAAGCAAAGATTTTCTGTGTGACATGTAGATTAAACTAAAGTAAACAAATTCATGGAGTAAAAAAACTAGCAAGGGTAGCTGCTAACTACCGACATACCATGGCAAATGCTACAAGTCCTTGGTGTCAGGATATCTACACTGAATATACACACAGGCACCAATCCACCTGCCCTTCTAATTGGGGGGTGGCTTTGTCAAATGACAAAGCTGGCCCCACAAGGAAGGAGTGGAGGGGTTGATCATTCACTCCCAACTGGGAAGTGAGGTTGCATTTATACTTGAAGCCATGGATATGATTAAAATGCTAAGATACTTAATGACAGTATTTTATTTACCATACTTTTTTGTTACGTAGGCATCTACTTTTGCCCACTGTCAAAATGATAGGATCATTTCCTAATGAAATCTTTACAGAAAGATCATTTTCCTTTGAAGATAAACCAGAATATTTTGCCTTATCAGTCAAAAGCAGAGTACTGGACTGTGATCGTTGATCTGAGTCAGTACCCTTCTTTTTGTTATTCTGTAGCCAGAGCAAGTTAGTGTTTCTCCTGGATTTCTCAAGCCTTTTACAGCGAGAAAAAGAATTTATTGTCTTTATTCCAGTGTTATTGTGGGTGACAATAGAGGACAACTGTGCTACATGCTGTCATGAATGTAAAGGTGAAGAAATTTACATCTAAGTAGATTCTCTTGCCAAGATTAGGAGGCAGTTCTGCTTGTGTGCTAAAAATAAGAGAAATTGAGGTACAAGGGAGTGACTCCAGAGGGCACTAGAATATATTTGAAATTTTCTTGGTACTTTCAAATTTCCACTCTCCTTAAATTGGAATCCAGCAAAAAAAAAAAAGTTTAAAGGATTTGTTGATCAAAACTGTTGAAGACTCTGAAGCCAGGCAGACTTTTTTTTTCAGTGTCCTAGTTCAGTACCTTAGTCAAAGGATAACGCAATACAGTGCTGTGAAGAAATCATGATTAAGGAGCCATAAATCAGTTCCTCCTTACTCAAATATCTTTAAAAAAATCATCAAGTTAATAAGACTTGTTGCTCAAATTCCCTTGAGTTCTTTTGGGTGGGTTTTTTTTTAAGTCTCAAGGATTTCTGAAAGATGCAAATGTATAAATGACAATAGTTAGGTTCATCTGCCTTCAGTTATGAATACTTCCATGTATGAATTAGTTTGGTTTGTATTTGTGTTTGAAATACATGCTTATATATATAGATAGATACATATCTATCTATCTATCTATCTATCTATCTATCTGCTAAAGTAAGTAAGTGTTGCTTTGGTGACTTTTGTAAGTCAATATAGTGCTTTAAAAAGTTATCCTGAAAACTAAGAAATTGAAGATTCCTGGTATATATAATCAACCACTTTAATAGTGTGACCATTGCTGATTTTTTGAGACTGTAATTACAACAGACCTTGAGATAAAATTTAGCATGCCCATTAACAGCTAAACTGAAGACATTATTATTATTATTATTATTATTATTATTATTATTATTATTATTATTATTATTCCTCCTGTAATTAGAATATCTTTTGGATTTTTTTTTATTTGGTAGTGCATATCAACATAATTGGATCTTAGCAATTTATAATTGCTATTTGGTATTCATCCCAGCTGGGCATCTCCAAATACCTGCAGTTTATGCTTGTGGCTTTGATCAAAGCAAATGCCAAAGTGAAGTATTGTACACTGGGTACTCCTTGAACAACTGAACTATTATGTTCTAGTACTTCAAAAATATCTGACAATGTCTTTAAGCTTCTATTTAAAATTACTAAAAAAATATACTAGACTACTAGAAAATAACAATAGCAAGAAAGCATATTTGCTGGTAGTTAATAAGATATTTCTTAAGCTGTATGAAGTTACATGTGGAAGATAAATGAGAGAGTGTCTACAAGTAGCAGCCAACCAAGGTTCAATAGCTGGAAGCTGAAATGAGATAAATTTCCAGTGAAGACAGAAACTTGGAGAAGGCAGGCTGATTAACTATCATGGTAAGAGGTTGCAAACAACTGATATGTTCTCTGACTGTGGAACCTTATAAGTTATTTTGTTCCCCAAAACAGACAAACTATATAATATCTGCACCAGCAATTGATTTGGAGCAGGAATATGGTTTTGGTGTGATTTCCTCATGGTTTCTCTGGACTGTATGTTGGTTTAGTTCAGAGTAGGGAACATATCCATTTTTAGAGGAAATGGGAATGTTCTGCTTCAAATGCAGAACCATGAGCTTGCAAACCAAGAACAACTTCATAATCTTTCGCAGCATGAACCTTACACCTGTATGTCAACAAGCTTGTGAACTTACCAAGAGAGCTGGTCATACCCTGAAGTGGTGACTGCTACAAACAGGGACACCAACAACTCTGTGCTTCACCCTTGTGTCCTTTCCTGATCTGTCTGCACTTTTAGTTGGAAACTCCTTTCTTCCTTTGCTTGCTTTAGCTTCTTCAAACCCCTTGCAGTATTCTGTGTCTTTTCTTACTCCTTTAAGTCCCTATTCAACTGCTTCCTTCGAATGTTGATGGCTAACTCTTCTGTGCATCAAAACACTTTTTTTATTAGCAGCTCTGCAAAGCAGAGCAGCACCTGCAACTCACAAGGTGCAGGTGACAGAACATCAGCACCTCATCTGTTGCATGAAGCTTTTTATCTGGCAATCAGGCAATTAAGCACACGTGCTACCTCTGCTCTCTTCACACATCCGACCTGAAGAGCGCATATGTATTGTCCATCTCTGGGCATAATCTTGTAGGCAAGGGATGTGGGTTACCAGTGTCTCTCCTAATACTGATAGGCATCTAGATGCTCCAGATGATTGTGTCTTGTTGGAAAGACTAATCCGCAGAATCTGAGATGAGGCACTGGTTAACCTCAAAACACAGACCTTATCTGTTCCTTATCAGCAGGGAGTGCTGCCTTCAAGGGAAGATAACATAGGTAACATGTTGCCAAGGGGTCAGAATAATGAATTTCAATCATAAATTCCTTTTGATTTATCCTATCCTCATGGCAACATAAGGATGCAGAATGTGACAACAATCTCAGTTTCTGTGAAAGGCTGTAAAAAATGGCTAAACCATTTTGCTGAATGGCACGAGTAGATGGTACATTAATTCTTTCACAGTTGTATTCCTTTTATTGCACATAAATCTGTTGGGGAAATTCTGATATGCTATCAGTAAAAAAGTAAAAGGAGAGTGGGGCTAAGATGTGTCCCTCTGGGAAGATTAAAAATGGCTGTTTTCTTTCAGTGTTTAAAATTTTAGCGTATTTGTTCTTCTGTGTGGAAGTTAGGGAAACATACACATTATATCTGCATATACGCACATGCATACATTTATATAAGTCTAGCAACATAAGAATAAACTTCATTTTTACAGTGTGATTTCCTCTCTAGGGAGTTGTTGGTACTGTGAGCTCTACTAGCTGAAGAGCACAGTGTGGGACTGGGACTGTGCAGGATGTCACCAGAACTGTCTATGCTGCTTACATTACTACTGCTTTGAGACAATATGCCTAATGTGATATCTGACTGTAGTTTGTTTTCTGAACAAACACAGTGCACGTAATGCAGTATTTTCAATATTTCTCTTCAGGTTTCTTAGGGTGGTTGATCGGCATGGCCATCAATATTCATTCTGATCATATTCTCAGGAATCTGCGAAAACCAGGGGAAACCGGTTACAAGATACCAAGAGGTAAGCAAAAATGGTACAGAAATTAATACAACAGAAAGAAGTATCTCTCATACAAGAAGAGGTGGAGAGAGCTTGCACTGTTCAGACTGGAGAAGGCTCAGGGGGATCTTACCAAAGTTTATATATACATGATGGGAGAGAACAAAGAAGAGAGAACCAGGCTCTCCTTAGGGGTGCCTAGTGACAACCAGGGGCAGTGGACACAAAATTCAAGCACATAAAATTATATCTGAACTTTTTTTTTTTTTTTTTTTTTTTTTTTTTTTTTTTTTTTTTTTTTGCTGTGAGGGTGGTCAAACACACAGGTGTGGAACAGGTTGCTCAGAGAGATTGTAAGGAGACTGAAAACGAGACTAGGCATAGTCCTGGGCAACCTGTTCTGGCTGATCCTGTGTCAACAGTGGGGGCTGGTCAAGATTATTTCAAGAGATCCCTTCCAACCTAAAATGATTCTATGTGAAAATGAATCTAAAGCTTGGTGTATTTTAGTGTATTTTAGAGGAGATAGTAATTTGTTATATAAGAGGCAACTGGAAATAGCATTTTGTTGTCTACCTGAGGAAGTGATTTCACAGTTTGAGAAACATCTTATTTTTTTTCCTCTTAAGCCAAGTATTGTAAGGAATCTGTTTCATGATATCACTTGGCTTGTGCAAATCTTTGGGTTTCTTGATCGATGTCAGCTATATTTTTAAAAAGGGGTAAAAATGTAACAGCATTGCCCAACTTTCCAGAGAATCAGCAGGTGGATGGAGAAGAAAGACCTAAATTATCAACCCAGTGTGGGGGCAGGAAGAGAGTGCAGAAAGTACTCAGCATGTGACCCATTGCATGTCCCACATATGAAAAGGGAGGTACCTAAAGTAACCAGAGAGCAGCAGTAATTGTGGAAAGGGAGACACAGGGAAAAGAGGACAGAAATCCAAATGAATTTGTCATTATAAATTCTGGCCTTCATGGGAAAATGGAGAATATGAAAGGCTTTCTTATGGAGCCTACTGAAGTGTTAAGGTTTATTGACACTTTTGGAAACAGGCTCTCTTCCAGGTATGTTACACTCACGGAGAGCAGAAAGATAATACCACCTCTGAATTCTGCTCTCTCGCTACATTTTTTCTCTTAGTGGTTGCTTTTTCTTGGTTGTTAAATTTTTTTTTAATAAAACTGTAAGAACTAAGATATATAAGGTATACTGTTATTGTTCACCAAGAAAGTAACTTATAATTTTAATAGATGTAAATTGAAATGCTCATGTGAAAAATGAATATGAACATACTGTACTGTGTTCAGTGTACAAAAAAGTTCTGAAGGAAATGTGTTATTTGCGGCAATATCAGGAGGAGCTGGTCTTTTTGATGTTGCTTATCCAGTTGAAGTGCTAGAATTTCACTTTTCTTCTGTCACAAAAGTAGTATAATTAGAGCAAGGTCAAAACATGTCCTTTATTACATTTACCAAATACTTGTTTGTTTAGTCCCACTGGTAAAGCACATACTGAGGTGTTATCAATTTGTACACTGACTTTGGAATTAGGGTGAAATTCTTGATTTATAAAATTCCCAGCAGGTGAGTACCAATTGTTTATGCACAATTGTCTATACAACAGATTTAACATAGACTGCCAAATTTTCACTGAACATAAGGGTTGAAACAGCAGATTTATCTTCCCATCTATCTAGATGAGGAATGGGAACAGAAGTGCAACAACTTCGTAAGCTAGAGAATAAATTTGGAACTTTACTTCATAATAATATTGTTCATAATTAACTTAATTTCTAAAGTACTTAAAGAAATGAAAAATTGTAGGCTAACTAACCCTATGAGTATTTTCTGGGACTCAAGGGGAGTATGTCTTCTATTTTTACATATTTTAAAAAAGGTTTAGTGTATGAGCAAAGAACATATCATTGTTAAGTAATTATTTGCAAAGGCATGTACTTGCTTCTGATGCTAGTAAATCATCTTTTCTTTAAATAATGAAAGAGGAAAAATGGAGCTACAAAAGATCTGTCTTAGAATGAGGTCTGAAGTGATCCTTCATAGTATAGCTTGAACTGAAAAACACTGCCTCCACTGCCCTTAAAGGTTAAATAGAGACATTGGTGATATAGCTCCTATTTGATGTACAGAAAAGATAACATTGGGCATCTTGATTAAGGTATTTTGAAATAACTCTGTCCTGCTTTCAGGAGGAATGTTTGAATATGTCAGTGGAGCCAACTTTTTTGGAGAGATCCTGGAATGGTTTGGGTTTGCCCTTGCCTGCTGCACCATTGAAAGCCTTGCATTTGCATTGTGTACTCTCTTCATCCTGGGTTCAAGGGCAAGACAACACCACAAGTAAGTGTTTGTGCCTTGTCATTTGTGTTGTCCCTATGCCACAATGCTCTTCCATTTCACAAATTATGCCTCATCCTATAGGGATGTTGCAGAGCAAGTCTTGTGAAAGAGGCTGCTGCTGTAGGGCAGAATATGATAGAGAATACCCTGAGAAGATCAAGCACTGTAGAATTTCAGCAGAATAGCACAGAGCATAAACACACAGTACAACAAGGTGGTCAAAATAATGTTTAAATGAAGATGGTTCATCCTGGATCTGTAAAGATTATAGACAAGTTTGGCAATATTGTCTTAATTAATCAAATACTATACTTTCCCTTCTCAAACCTGTTTCTGTAATATTAAAATTTGGAAAATCACTCAAGCTGTCTTTAACAGGCACACTTTGTAGTCATGTCTGTATCATATTGTCTATAATCAAGTGTATGGACAATATAAAAACAGTTCCGGTAGATGATATTTAATAAAATCTCTGCTCTAAACATTCTGACTGCTCATGTACTGTATTTATAATGTGGCTTTCCTGCTAACAAGAAGGACCGTACTTTGGGGAGACTTGTTTCCTGAAAGGATTCTCATTAAGGAATAGCATGGTTAAAAGAACTTGAACATCTTAATTTTATTTTGGTTATTTTCAGCTTCCTGCTATGGTTCTCATGTTGAAGCTTAGTGGCATAAGAGGAAATAAACATGAATTTAAGGAGGAGATGGGTTGAAAAAAAATTACTGACCACCAGTGAGGGCAGCGAAGTCTATGTCTAGTGGAGCCCTGAAAACCTCCAGAAACAGAGGTTTTCCTGCCCCTTGTTTGTAGGGTGTTCCTGGTCTGTATTACCCTCCCAGTGAATGAGTTTCTTCCACTATCCAACCTGAGCCTTCCAAACCTTTTGCCTATGACCATCTCTACCTGTTTTATCATCTGCTATTAGTGAGCAGAGTTGCAGAGTGTCTTGAGCTGGGAGGAGCATTTGAAGTTTGTCCAGTCAACTGGTGTGGCTGCTCCAGCCAGGGCAAGCCACAAGGCAATGCCCAGTTGCCCTGGGCTCATCCAATTGAGTTCTGAGTGTCTCCTTCTTGCCAGATGAAACAATGACAGGTTCTCCTGCCTCTCCTTGTACATTGCGTTCTTCAGGCTCAAATTCCATGGCTGGTTTCCATCAATCTTAAGCTTTGATGGCACCCTTTCAGAACATCAGGAAAAGCTAAATGTTGTTAAAGGAAGTTACTTACACTAAAATGGAAGAGGGGTACAGGAAAAAAAACCCAAGCAACTAAAGAGAGAAACCCATATAAGTGAAGAAACATGTTAGTGTAGTTTGTTTAGTTTAAAAAACTTAGAATAAATGACTGAAATGGGTAAATAGGGTAATAATGGTATTCTCTAGATGCAGGTTATCGTGCATTGCGTGGTTTGTGCTGTTTATTCCAGCTTTGATCTTGCAGTTAGCTGTTGATATTGTGAATAGCTACACCTTTGAGGAGCACAGGTGAACTTTAGTTCTTTTATTTCAGAGAAGCAGAAGAATAAATACTTAAAAATGGGACTAAATGTGCTTGTTATGGAAGGTGAAAACACAATATCTGGTAGTGCTCCACATTTTTTTCTTTTTTGAATTGTCTGGATTTGAAAATAGTGATGGTCTTTGAGGGATGTTAGCAATGAGGCTAGTGCAATGTTTGTCATGTTCAGTTTGATTTTCCAAATTCTAACTGGAACTGAAGATGTTTCTATGCAGAATGGGACTCTCATTTCAGTGTGTGAAGTATCCCTTGCTTCCATATGAAGTAATTACGTAATGACACAGTTTTGATTTAATTTAATTTTTTCTCCCTCTAATTCTAAAATGTCAAAATACTCAAGATGTGTAACAACATAATTTTTGAAAGAATGGGCTATTCCTTCCCTGACTGATCTCACCACATCTGTTAGTTTGATTTCCCATTGCTGGCAGCTGTAAAGTAATTTTGTTGTGTTTGGTGATTAGATGTCATTAGGGTGAGTGCAGTAAATGCCATTTTTCTATCCAGAGTAGGTTCTAAAGGCATTTGTTTGTAGGCAAAAACACGTATGGATTAAACTGAACACATTGTACAATTACTTAATTTCCTCAATAGCGTTTTGAAGATTCAGTACTCATCAGATTTCTTTCTTTGTTTTTCAGATGGTACCTTGAGAAATTTGAAGACTATCCAAAGGACAGAAAAATTGTCATCCCATTTTTGTACTGAGCTGTGCTTTTAACACTTTGAGATGGATGCTTTTAGTAACAGCCAACATTTTACAGATGCTGGCAGGTTAGCAACATACTCTGATCATCAGTGTGACAAAGCCTTTCCCTCAGTGCTGCTATTACTTACTGCTTTTTCCTCTTAATGGTAACCCAGAATCTGATGGACAGGGTGAATAGGAAGAGAAATGCTTTTCCAGCAGTGAAGCACCTTCATAAATGCATTAGGCAATGAGTCTGAATTGGCATCATGGGAAGTACTGTGCACGACTTCTGATGCTTCTTTTTCTGCCTGTGAGGGCTTCTGCTGCTTCCACTCAATGTAGCCATGCTGTCCTGAGGACTGTGCTGTGAGCTCAGCCACCCTCGCTGCAGTCTGGATGGTGTGTTCTGCCTACACACACAAATAGGGTTGATTTTATTTTTTTTCCTTGCCTTACTAATCCTTTCAATTCCCCCTACCTACATCTCCAGAAGAGCTGGTGATGCAGACCAAGGAATTAAAATAATATAGTTGCTTTTAGATGAGAGGCAGTGTTTTTCCTTCTCTTTGCACCCTTACAAATACAGGGACATTGTATGGACAATATTTAATGATATTTGTGTAAAAGTTGTACTGCTAATAGATTAATATTGTCATCTACCTCTTAAAATTGATAGCTATCTCAATATGCAATATGTGTCATCTCACTCTAAACTGGTTTTGGAAGTCTTTACTTAGGATACTTAGGCTGATCTAGCATTGTTAACAATTGTGTAATGTTTTCTAACTTACTTTATAGAAAAACCTTGGGATTTAAAAAAAAAATTTCTTACTATGCTGTTTTAAAAAAATCAAGTGTCTTCCTTCTGTTGCTAACATTCCAGATGATTTTATATTCCAAAATTCTGGAGCCTTGTGTCAGTTCTCATACCCCAACCTTTTACTCAGGAAGGACTCCAGAATGGTTTCAAGAACATGATGGGATCCCAAGCATACAGATTTTCAAGTTATCTGTGTCTTTTGCATGATTGTAATAATAAAGAATCTTGTAGAATTGCTGACGCAAAAAAAACCCCCAAAACAACTCAAGGGAAAACTTTAAAAAAAAAAAAATCCAACAAAACTCCCTAGTGAACAACCAAATTCTAATAATTAAAAAAAATAAAAAACAAATGAACAACTAAAAAATCTTCCCCCAAAACCCCAAAACTCTGCTGCTAATATAATTTGAAAATAAATGGAATTCAAACTTTTGCCAAGTGTCGTCCGCTCTGTTTGCACTTTTATGTTATGTTTTTCAAAAGAAATTAGTAATATAATTTTGCCAGATGCTAAGTTTTCCAGTAGGTTATTGCAGTAAGATTTGTTTTGATGAACAGTCATGGTGCTTGCTGGAGAGGGAGGATGGTGAAGAGCTTGATTTACTCCTCAATGTCAAAATGGAGTTATTGGACAATAGAAGTTCAATAGGATCACTTAAAGAGTATTCTGAAGATAATTTTAGAATCCTAGTCTTAAATATCAGGATATTTCTAAATCCTGTAATCTCTGCAGCATTTTTTTAAATCTTATCTAAATCATCCACCTATCAAAATCTCTTTTAGTGGGAAAAAAATATAGGATTCAAAAACCACTATCTCCTCAAGGTGTTTAAACACTTACATAGTTTATGGTGAATTAATATCTTTATTGGGTTTGTGTGGCCAGATTTTGGTAGTGAGGGCCTACAGGGGTGGCTGTAGAAGCTGCCAGAAGATGTCTGGCAGAGCCAGCCTGCTCCTGACCAACGCTGCACGCATAAGGAATGACAGTAATGTCTTTGTGATAACATATTTAAGAAAGAGAAAAAAAATATGTTCTTGGGCAGAGCATCATCTATGCAGGCACCAAGTGGAGAAGGAGTGGGAGGAGGTGCTCCAGGTGTGGGAGCTGGGATTCCCCTGCTGGAGCTGTGCCCCTGCAGCCCATAGAGGACCACGGGGCTGCAGAGATCCACCCGCAGCCTGTGGAGGGTCCCCATACCTGAGAGGAGGCTGTGAACCCATGGGAAGCCTGTGCTGGAGCAGGGTTGTGAGAGAGACCTGTGGAGAGAGGAGCCCATGCTAGAGCAGGTTTCATGGTTGGACTTGAGACCCGGTGGGGGACCCACACTGGAGCAGGCTGTGCCTGAAGGGCTGCACCCTGTGGAAGAGCAATCCATGTTGGAGCAGTTAATGAAGAGCTGTTGCTCGTGGGATGGACTCACATTGGAGAAGTTCATGGAGAACTGTCTCCCATGGGAGGGACCCCACTTTGGAGCAGGGGAAGGACTCTTCTCCTTGAACAGCAGGAGAAACTATATGTGATGAACTGACCATAAGCCCCATTCCCTGTCTCCCTGCACCTCCCTGGGGGAGGAGGTAGAGCTTGGGAAGAAGGGAAAGGTGGAGGGGAAGGTGTTTTTAAGATGTATTTTAGTTTTCATTATCCTGCTCTGATTTTGTTAGTAATAAATTCAGTTAATATCCCCAATTTGAGTCTGTTTCATCTGTGGCAATATTTGATGAGTGATCTCTCCTGGTCCTTATCTCAACCCAGAAACCTTTCTCTATGTTTTCTTCCCCCTGTCCAGTTGTGGACGGGAGTAACAGAGTGGCTTTGGTGGACACCTGGCATATGGCCAGGGTCAACTCACCAAAATATCTTATATCTTCAGGGATATTTGTTTAAAAATCACTAATGGGACAACCTACCAGTAAAAGACATCTTTCTGCAGCACTTTAGACTCTAATCTAACACTTTTTCTTTTACTTTTTTTCCTTTTTTGAAAAGGCAAATGTTCTTTTAATAATAAACAGTGAAAGAAAGGTCAGTGTTCACCATGCCTTTGTATATTCAAGAGCTGTAGCTCTCTAGTCAGTAGTCTTTTATAATAGTTTCCAGCAAATTTGTACAGATGCCTCAGTTTTGCTCTGCTACTATGCTAATAAATATTTATCTTGCCTAAAAGTTCAGTTGGTTTGCCCACATAATGTTAATTTATGGTTTGTCTACAGTGAGATGAGATCTGAAGTGTGATGGTCTGACAGCTTATCCCTGTTCTCTCTCTTGTTACAGAAAAGGAGAAGCTAAGGTCTGTGGGCTGTGAATGTCAGCATGTTTAGAAATTTTAGTTAATTGGATTAACAAAAAAAACCCCAAACCCAAGCCAGAAGGTTTTGTTCTTTGTGTGATTACATTTTATATTCTCATTATACTTCTAGAGCCTTCCCTAAGTAAAGTGCAGATTTTATTTGAGGCAGTTCTTAGGGCACAGGTCTTATGAGGAGCAGCTGAGAGAGCTGGGGCTGTTTAGCCTGGAGAAAAGGAGGCCCAGGGGAAATCTTACTGCTCTCTACAACTGGCTATAGCCGGGTGGGAGACGGTCTCTTCTGCCACGTAACAAGTGATAGAATGAGAGGAAATGGCCGTATGTTGTGCCAGGGGAGGTTTAGATCGGCTGTTATGAAAAATTTCTTCACTGAAAGGGTTGTCAAGCCCTGGAACAGGCTGCCTGGGGAAGTGGTGGAGTCACCATCCATAGAGGTATTTAAAAGACGTGTAGCTGTGGCACCAAGAGACATGGTTTAGTGAAGGACTTGGTAGTGCTGGGTTAAAGTTTGGACTCAATGAACTTTGAGGTCTTTTCCAACCTAAATGACTCTGTGATTCCTGCATTTCAAGACCCAGGATTGTTGGTGAAAGCATATGATCAACTTGGTCAAATGCTAGAACTGCCTTTTGTTTAAACAATATCCCACTTATTTGTCATACTTCACTTGTGATCCCTTCCCTTTTCAGCAGCTCTGATGGACTTTTCTGTTGGAAAATATCTAATACTGAAACATTTTTCTTGAGAATATGTAATGTGAAAATGAACTCTATTCTGCCCATTCCAGAGGGAGAAAACATGCATACTTGCTATTGAGTATAATATCTGTCGCTATTTTTAATAGAGATACTTCTAGTCAGATTGATACATCTTGCCCCCAAATCCCTTACTAATAAAACATGATTTGTGGTGTCTTGCTTGAATACTTTTTTTTTCTGTTAGCAATCCCCAGTCTAACTTGTGGAGATTGACCAAGGCTTTCTTACCAGCAATGTCATTTTCCCAGTTGAGATCCTGGGGAGTATAAAAACAAGGTTGGATTAGAATGACCTAGATGCATGTGTGAACTTGATGAGATGCACTCATCAATTTTGCAATTATTAAAAGTCACATGGTAAATTTGTCTACTGATACATTCTTAGTTACGTAAAACAAAGTATGTCGCTGAGATGTTCTACACTCACAGTTAGAGCGAAGATTAACACATGCAGAGGGTGCTCGTTTGGGTTCCTCTCCTGCTGCAAGGCCACTTTTCACTTGAAAAAACTGTAGCAACTGCTGTTTCAACTATTTTATTTGTGCTTCAGCACCATACTATCTTTTGGGGGACTGAAGATAGTGTACAGATGACTTGTTGCATAAACTTGAATTCTTCCAGCAGGCAGGAGATCCTGAGTGCCTACCACAGTTTTTATGTCCTGTTTGTGATGGAAATATATTACTAACTTTCGTATGAGTCTGTTCTATGCTCCTCAGTTTTACCAACAACAGTTGTAGTTGTCAGGGCAGCCTTTCACACACACATCCATTTTGTGAGGAAAGCAGATCTCAGGGTAAAATTGCACCACTTTTTGCAGAGATGCAACATATCTATCATCATCTATGTGTTCATGTGCCCACACAAAAATATGTGTAAGCAAGCAATTAAATTCCTGTTGCAAGACAACTGACGGGCAAAGCCTTAACCAAGGTTTGCATCTAAAAGAGTTGCACAACTGAAGCTTGCTCTTGAACTCTTAAAACAACATGTTCTTTACATCCCTTGCTTGATTTACCATGTTTGCTTAAAAATCAAAGCCAATATATGATGCATTGTTGTCTACAAGTGGACAGTGGAAGCAATAGGTTACGTGCTCGCAGAGACAAAAGAAAACCTAACACTTGGTACAGCCTTTGGTGTAATGCTTCACTGGAGATGATGCATTACCAATGTGCTAGCAAGAGTGTCTCAGTGGTGTTGTTCGTCCCTGCTCCCTCTTGTTTTGGAAATGTCTGTCCAGTTTCTGAGAGGACATGGGTGGCTGGATCCAAAGAGATAGCACTAGCAAAGCCACATGTTCCAGCTGCTCTGGAAGGGAGCACTCCATTTCTCTTGGGCTATTGAAAGGGAAAACCACTGCAAACTTAGTTATAAACTTCTACCAGAAAAGAAAAAGCTGTGTGATCTGTAAATGGGGGCTCAGACATTGAGCAGCACTGTCCAGACTAAAGGCCAGTCCAAAATAAGCAAGAAAAACCTACTTCAGGAACCTGCTATCTTTGTGTCTTGCTGGCTGCTTCACGGGGTTGGAATTTAATCTTTTTAACCTATATCAGAGTATTGGTGAACAGTCCAAGAGGCTTTCAGTTATGCCCCCACTCCACATGTTGTGTTTGCTGCAGAAGACCAAGAACCAGCTGCTGTGCAGAGCCAGGGTCCTGCTGATGTGCAAGGAAGCCCTGTGACAAAGCACCCCAGTGCAATAGCGCAGATTTGTAGGATTTTAATGTTTTGCAAAGGCAAATATGTTTCCTCTTTCATTCTCTGCCTGTCTCTTCGAAAAATGGTGATGGTATCTGAACAGGAGAACTGACTTGAATGTCCCAAATAGTACTGTGAAAGTGTTCAAGTGTTAAAGGAGAGTCATCAGGATATACTAACATCAGTAACCAAAGATGAAAATAGTCCTTTTTATGCTTAAAATAATCCCTACAGATTTTACTAGGCCTCTGAGTATTAGATTAACCATAATATGTAGTCTAAAACAGTGCAGTATATGGTCATTACTGATAGAATAAAGTAATACTAGGAAAAGTAGTTTAGAAAATATGAGTAGCTATGAAGACAGCATATAGCACTACAATCTTATGAATAGAAAGCTAAATGACCAAGAAAAAATGAGCTGAGATATTTTCATGAGCAAAAAGAGAACACTACTCTAGTGTGGAGTCCTCCATGGGCTGCAGGTGGATCTCTGCTCCACTATGGACTTCCATGGGCTGCAGGAGCACAGCTGCCTCACCATGGCCTTCATCACAGACTGCAAGGGAATCTCAGCTCTGGCACCTGGAGCACCTCCTTGCAGCTCCTTCCTCACTAACTTGGTGTCTGCATAGCCATTCCTCTCACATATTCTCACTCCTCTCTCCACTTGCAGTTGCACAGGGACAGTTTTTCTCCCCTTTTTAATAGTTATCCCAGCAATGCTACCACCGTCACTGTTGGGTTCAGGCTTGACCAGCGACAGGTCTGCATCGGAGCTGGCTGGAATTGGCTCTGTTGGACACGGGAGAAGCTTCTGGCAACTTCTCACAAAAGCCACCCCTGTAGCCTCTCTACTACCAAAACCTTGCCATGCAAGCCCAATGCAATGTTTGAATTCATAAAAGTTCAAAACAAAACAATAACATGGCACTTGTAGGAAAAGTCTTTTGCCAATTGCTTTAAATGGTTTTCCTAAACTGAAACTGCCATGCAATGTAGACATTCCAGACTTCAATGAATAATATGAAATAATTACTACTCTTAAAATGGTTACTATTAAAAGTAAAAAACCTTGAAGTAATTGTACTTTGTTTCCTATTTCTTCATACTAGATGAATTGTCATTGCAACAGCTTTTAATTTCAATTCAAAGCAGACAAAACAATCTCCTTTGCAGATGCAACCCCATCTGCTACTGTGGCTAAACCTCAGAGATCTTCTTGAATATTCTTGTTTCTGCATCAGATCAAAAAAAGACAAATTGCAAGTAACACTGCAGATGACAAACCATGCCTTATTTTTCATCGAGTAATACTGTCATCTTCTGCCACTTTGTGTCTTCATTAACACTAGGCTAATTAGAAACATGAAATGTGATTATCTAACGTTTTCTTACATATAAAATCCAGTCTAACACTGTTCTCAATTGTCTTATTGTGGCACTGCACAGATGTGGGCTTACTGGGTACCTATTGCATCATAGCTTCCAGTCCCCTCTAAGCACTGCCTAGAGCAGAAATTGTTACAGCAGCACACTCAAAGACAGTCCTCTCCTCAGTTCAGGGACCCTGGAAGCAGACAAGAATGCACCCCCAAACATGCACGAATAAATTATCAGCAAAGGTCTGCACCAGCCATCTGTGTCTGTGTTGCACAACATGTAGAACAACAAGGAGTGCTAATCTTCCTGCTTGTGGTCCTCTTCCCCCTCCAGCTCCCAACATGGTAGCCCTCAGTAAGATGAACCATCCTCTGCAAACTTACTGATAGCAAGACCAGTTCCTTGCCAGCACCTAGGGCACAGACCGTCATTTATTATCACAGCATTCAGCAAAGCAGGCCAGGAAAGACGGAAGCCCACACAGAGAATTTCTTAATTCAGCCTTTCAGAGGCTTACAACTTTTGTTTGGTTTTGGAAGTTTTTTGTCTGTTTGTGGGAAAATGTCAATACAAGCATACAAAGCGGGTGCCTCCAGCAGATGGGCTCAGGCACCCCGTCTGCCCAGTAGCTGCCCCTGAATCTCAGTCTCCCCAGTCACTGGCACTTGGATGTACCAGCCCATGCATGCATGGGGACACAGTATGAATCCACCATTAACTGTGCTCAGACACGGAGGGCATCCAGCAAGAGGCCCTGGGTCCTCAACCTCCACAGCTGACAGCCCTTGGGCATGCAAAATTCTGAGAGGCCTGCAGCTCCATCCCAGCTGCTGGTATACTTAGTCTGTTCTTGTCTCAGATTTTCACTATACACCTTCAGTTAAAACAAACAAATAAACAAACAAACAAACAAACAGCAACACCGTGAAAAAAAAATCCATTCAGTGATTTATTCATGTAATGTTGTTTTACACACAGTGAATTTATGGACTATCTCATGAACTGATCACAAGAGGGATTTCTGGAGAGTCTCCCATGGAGAAAACATTGCTTACCGAAGCAAAACTTTACTTTGTTGTGGGTCTTTTTTGTGTTTTGGGGTATTTTTGTTTGGTTGGTTTTTGGTTTGGGTTTTTTGGTTTTTTTTAATCCTATTGAAACTCTTTCTCATAGAATTGTTTGTTTGTGCTGGTGAATTTTTGCAAAGCACTGTTTACAGGAGGAGCAGAAAGGGAAATGCTGGTACTGACCAGAAGAGCCAGGTTCTACTTTTAGTAGTTATTTGCAACTTAAATATGTTCTAAAGTAGATGACTGTAGCATAAGATGTAGGGGAAAACACAAAATACAAAGCACAGCTCTATTGTTTATAGAGGTTGCTCTCCATAACACCGTATTTTCAGCCTAGGAAAGTATGTCTCCATGGGCATTTTAAACGGCAGCCTTTGACTGGGCTTTCATTTTAAGTAAATCAATTTTATGAAAGGTTCTCCAGTAAGGATTTGGAATGGATACTAGTGAAGACTACAGGTAATTTTGGTCTCCAGGGATAAGGCCCCTTATCTTTGTTAGCCTCTGTACAGATGCCGCCAGAGAAACATACTGCCTTTTCCTACTCTGTGTACAACAGCAAGGCCAGCTGTTTGGCAGCAAGGCTGGGCATTCAGCCAGAGCTCTACTTGATCTAGAAAAGGTTTTATCTTTCTTAATGTATACTGTAAATATTTTGTTCTAGCAGATCCAATTTGAAACTTTCCAGGGTGATAGATGAGACCTACCCTGAGACATCACAGGCCATTTCTTCTCCCTTGTGGGTAACTGCAGATGAAGTTTCTGTGAGATCAAAACATTTTGTCCATAATTCTTGACGGCTTCCATGTGGCTCAAATGAGAGAGTTCAAACTGAATGAGAGAGTTTGAATCAGGCCCAGCAAAGAATTACACCATGCAGTAAAAATGTCAAGAAATTGTTCTTCGCAGCTGTGCAGAAAGCGGAGGCAGAGCTGTCTATCCTATTGTCAGAGACTGAAAATAGTTCATGCCTCAAACATTGATAAAAAGTTTTAAAGAAGCTGCAGCCACAGAAACCTCCTTGAAGAACTTTGGATTGTAAGTCCATCTGCTGATTAGATAAACCCATTGTTCAATCACCTCAGGCTGAGGGAAAGGTATGCATCCACCTATTTTCTACTTTTCTTTCTTTCTTTCTTTCTTTCTTTCTTTCTTTCTTTCTTTCTTTCTTTCTTTCTTTCTTTCTTTCCTCTCTTTTCTTTCTTTTCTTTCTCTCTCTCTCTCTCTCTCTCTCATATTTACAACCAAACAAAACCCTTACTATTGTCACTGGCATATGGTCTTGCTTGCACCTTAATTCGGGCAGAGGAATTCCCAAAGAACCTTAATAACAATTGGATCATAACACCTATAAATGGCACAATCAAGGGCAAACCACATCCACCCTGTCTCCAAGCCCTATGCCAGAGCCATTGCTAGTAGTAACAGATGGTTTCCAGGCCAGCCCCAGGCAACAGAATCCTTATGGCAAAGCCAAGTAGTGTATGGTTAACACGTCCTCAACAAGAAACATACAACACTCAGGGTAGGGAAAGGATTTCACTTGTCACACGGATACTGAAAGCAGAAAACAGCAGGAAGAAATACAGGGCAAAAGGTGAAAAAGGCAGCTTTCACATCCTCAGGGCAGATTCTCATATGTTCTCCCATCCACTCCTGACAGATCCAGTTCAAGGGAAGACTCTGAAAGGGTCTGCACTTCACAGCCAAGAGTCAGCCACAGATTTATGCAATTGAACTCCTGAAGCATCCCACTGGGTAGTGTGGGGTGTAGATTAATACTGTGTATGGTTCTCATAGGTAAGTTATGGAAGAGAAGGATCAAGAGAGAGTCCCCACTAGAGGGCAGAGGGACTGATCAATCTACACAAAAAAGGAGCTGAAGGAGAATGACTGTACCGTGTAAGAATTGTCTGAGTCCCTGACACAGCACCCTGTGAGAACACTACTCTAAGAAAGGATCACCTCTGGACAATATGACCTACATCATCAACAAGGGAAGGAATCAACAGAAGCATTTAAAATAGAATGGCAACAAAGTTGTGAAAGAAGCACTTTTCAACCCCTAAGTGATGTAGTGTGCAGTTGGAAAGGGCAGCAGCATGGCTTGATGCTCAGAATCACATCTGTGGAATTGTCTGTACGGCCAGTCTGATTAACTGATGGTACATGAACTGAGCAATTAAGATGCAAAAATTGTGGAGGAGATTCATTCAATGCATTTTGTTTCTCCTACCACGCAAGACTTGTTGGCAGTACCAATCTTAACTTCCTGCACTGGTAGCCACATGGCTTCACCAGGTTCTGAGAATCCTGCATCATCCTAAAAAGATTGGTGTTTACACTGTGTTAATTACTGTCACCTTCTGAGTCCATGCTCAAGAGATTATTTCCATCCAACAAAATAAGTCTCATGGACCATGTCCACCGCCTCATGAGGAACCAGCTGGGATGAACTTCACAGCTATCACCAGGCAACTCTGAATGAGAAAACAGTTACAGCCTGGTGATGAAAAGAGCTCTTCCAGGTCCCACCAGCCAGGCGTGGAGACACAAGCACATCTGTCTTGTGTCCAAATTAACTTGTTTCCAATGAGAAGGAGGTCCATGCACCCTTGCTACCATATCAAAAGAAAAAGACAGCTGAACTTTTGTGTTTCTGTGAGCAGAATGAATACTCTATCTGTTTGATGGTGTCAGTCCATACCACACCATGAGCTCTGCCAGAAACTCTGCAAGTAAAGCCCATCCCATTGCAAGCATCATCTGTCAGCAACCATGGCAAAGATCTTCAATTTGAGCTGTAGCACTGGAGGCTGGACTATTCTGAGGCAGGCTCCCAGCTGCAGGGCTGCCAGACCTCTCACTCAGCTAAGGAGCATGAGAATCATCAATGAACCGCCTGGACACCAGGAACTCAGTGAAGAGGATCACCAGCCTGTGAAGCCTCACTGTGGGAACCTGGAGCTATTTCCAGGCTTCTGGATGCTTTGAGCCAGTGGCGAATTTGAGGCATGGGAAAAAGTAAAGCTGCCCCATCACAAAGCTACACTGGAGCTTCAGTGTGGCACATGGCAACAGGAATGGCAGCCTCTCCTTGCTCCAGCCCATGACCTGCCTTGAGGGAGCACCAAATATTCTGCTATCTTAACCTGAGCACAGTAACCACAGGCAATAAGAAATCCTAATTTGTTTCAATGCTGAAATTTCAGCATCTGTTTCAATTTCAATTTCAGATTCTGTTTCAAATTCAGTTTCAGAATCTGCTTCAATTTCAATTTCACTCCTCCTTCCTCATTCAGTTTCTGCTCGCACCACAATAAACGAATGCTGTTTCTTCAATGTTACCTGCACGTCCATAGAGGTCATGAGCCCTGGAGCTCAGAGGCATACACTTACTGTGAAGCCCATGCTTGCTGAGATTAGAGACTGATACTATGAACAGACTCCTTAACTCAGTTTGCATGGCTGTGGAATGGAAACTGCCATTGCAGGTAACTATCATGTTCTCTGTGCTGGGTTCTGCCCTTGGATCACAACAATCTCCTGCAGCACTAGAGACTGGGGGAAGAGCGGCTGGAAAGCTGTCCATTGGGAAAGGCCCTGAGGGTGCTGGTTAACAGTCAGCTGAACATGATCCAGCGTGTGCCCAAGTGGCCAAGAAGGCCAATGGCATCCTGGCCTGTATCAGCAATAGTGTGGCCAGCAGCATTAGGGCAGTGATGGGCCCCCTGCACTTGGCACTGGTGAGTACTCAAATCCCGTGTTCAGTTCTGGGCCCCTCACTACAAGAAGGATATTGAGATGCTGGAGCAAGTCCAGAGAAGGGCAATGGAGCTGGGGAAGGGTCTGGAACACAAGTGTGATGAAGAGCATCTGAGAGAGCTGGAATTGTTTAGCCTGGAGAAAAGGAGGCTCAGGGATGAGCCTTACCACTCTCTACAACTGCCTGAAAGGAGGCTGTACCCAGGTGGGAGTTGGTCTCTTCTCCCAGGTAACCAGTTACAGGACAAGAAGAAATGGCCTCAATCTGCACTAGGCGGGGCTTAAATTGGCTATTGGGAAAAATTTCTTCACTGAAAGGGTTATCAAGCATCGGCACAGACTGGCTGGGGAAGTGGTGGGGTCACCAAGGGTTGACTCCCTGAAGGGATACTGGAAGTATTCAAAAGACGTGTAGATGTGGCACTTAGAGACATGGTTTAGTGGTAGGCCTGGCAGTGCTGGGTTAAAGGTCGGACTTGATGTTCTACCAGGTCTTTTCTAACCTAAACAATTCTGTGATTCACTGCTTATACCCACCAAGCACCAGATACTGGCACCAGCATCACAAGGAGGGGTTGGAATGCCCAGGCATGTTCTATTCATCTACAGCCTTCAGGATCTCAAAGGCATGTCTGTTGGACTGCATGCGTGCAAGGTCCCAAGGTGAAATGGTACTGACAAACTGAAGAAGTCCTGGAGAAGTCCCAGTGTCTGTCTGTCTGTCCACAGTCTGTTCATGCACTGGAAAGAACTGATGGTGAGGCTGGTTTTTATTTCTCAGGAAAGACAGAGAAAATTGTAAAGTGCTATATGGTTCCAGTACTGAACCACAGGACAGGAACCATAGGAGGATTTGGTGCGAGAAAGTTGGAGTGCTGGTAGAGAGTCTGGGGAAGAAGTGCGTGAATACTCTTCTGGTTCCTGGCCTTGATTTTAGGTCCTTGAAAGAGCAAATGGACATGTGTGTGCTGATCGATGAGCCTTCACACTGACAGTTTTCCTGGCCCCCTGGCCAACACCCGCACCTGTCCACCCCACCTCTTTTGCTTCTCTTATTCCTAGTCCAGGTCTTTCTCTACATCAAATGAAATTGTCAGCCGTGTTCTCTTACCAATGCACGCTTTTCCTATCTTTGTTCCTATCCTCATTCTAAAGGACCAGCTAAACCATATTATTCTTTCTTATCAGTCCCTATCTAATCTATCCTACAGCTGCTGCACATCAACTTTACCTAAAAACCCTGCCAAAAAATCTTGCTCTCCTTTGATCTTCCATACTTCTCTGCTAACTTATCCGTGGCCCAATGAAAATACGGCTTGGGTCAGCACTTTTATATTGGCATCAAGCTGCTTCTCTTCTGGAAGTATCCTTCCTGAGACGTCCAAGTGATTTAGTTGTGGCCCAAGAACAGTTAAAAATAATAGCTTTGAAGGTGGAGATGCAGGACATAGATATATTTAAGGAGAGGGAGGTGCATTGCAATAGAGCAGTTTCTATTTAAAGAGTGAATGCGTGTAGGTATGTGCCTGTGCTGCCTATAGATGAGGACCAGTGGGCAGGATGAGCCAAAGATAAATACTTAGCCAGTTGACCACGCAAGATAAATTATCTTCTAGAAATCTGTACAAGATCAAATATGGCTTTGATCTAGCGTGGAATCTAATAAAAGTGAGCCACATCTTCCACAAAGACAGTTTTTGCTGACACCTGACGTAACTTTAATTCTAACCACAGTCGGTCTGCTATGCATAAATGATCCTTCCAGCTTTAGTACAGAAGAAACTGGTGCCCTGTCTGATGCCAGGTTAACATGGCAGATCAGGGCTCCAGGGCACATCTGCACTAAGAGACTTGTACATCAGCTTTCTCACAGCTTGTCCCCTCTTGCTCTCCCCAGCAGAAAGCTTACACCCAGCAGATATGAAGAAAGCATTTTTACTCTAATATTGTTCCTAGGAGGAACAATGCATTACTTATAGATTCTTCTCCTGGAAGACAGTCTAGCCAGATCTACTTTTTCCTTCCATATTAGTGCTAGTGCCCTCCCCTTTGCCAGGATTCACACAACATATTCTGCATGCCCTCAGCTGTCCTCCACAGCAGCCTGGAGAGTGACAACTTAAAGATGATCCTGGGACCTCCTAGATTGGAAACACAAATTAGGGAGGAATCCTGACCAGTTTATTCCTATGAACTTTCATGAGAGTCCCCTTAATATGCTCTCTCAACCTGTCATTCAAAAGCAAGTGACCTTTCTGACAAAAGCAACTCTTTGCAGGGCTCTGTTAATCAGGACAGGAAGACAGAGCATCTGATTTCATACAACTCTTCAGATTCCACTTAGAAAAATACTTTCAAAAGCTTTATAGATATTTAGCATAAACTTCATTTGTTTATCATCTCTCTCACAGAGTATTTTCTACAGCTAAAATTATTCTTAAAACCCTCTTTGTGCTTGTTATCACAATTTAATTCATGTTTAAATAAAGCTTTGAAGAAAGAAAGTCTGTAAGATTTGTCTTCAATTAAGTGTTACAGCTGGCAGAACATCCTCTCTTATGAAAAGTGACAAGTCTCAAAGGCAGAATTGCTAATCCCTGAGTTAAAAAACAAACCTTCCAAAACCTGTATGCTCCCAAACCTTCTGTAAATGATTAAAAGAAACAAAATAGAAGACAAGAACAACTTTAAAACTTTCATATAACATCCTTGATACGGAATAATTAAATATGTCACGGAATACTGTAAAAATATGCTGTGTTAAGCATTTAATTTCTGTGTAATAAGCTAAGATAAACATTCATAATAAAGAAGACTTTTGAAAGTAATCCCTATCAGAGTCCTGAATATAGCAATGGAAATAGAACGTGGGAATGTCAAGGTGGCACCCTTACCTTGCTCTTGTTGCAGTATTGCTCATCCATACCATGCACACAGTGATGAAAGGTCTCCAAGGCAGAGTTCCCGCCAGAAGTGTTGACACACATCCAGCAGTGTGAGGCAAGAATCACACCCGGCTGTCCGTGTGCCCTCTCCCACTACGATGCCACCCTGAATGCACACAGAACGGAGCGGCTTGTGAGCCGCCTCCCACGCTGTCTCCATTTACCACACAGCTATTTTATGTGCGCAGCTAGAAAAGTATTTTCATGTGCATGAACATGCCTGGATGGAAGCTGCAGCTGTTCAGCTGCTGATTTATCATGTGTTCAGCTTCTCTGACACAGGGCTGGCAGTCATTGTAAGATCAGGGAAGACGGGGTGGGAAGAGGAGATAGCTGGTGGTTGACAGCTGTTTCAGGCTGTGTACTTTAATTGGCTCTGAATATGCCCCAACAACCTAAATTTGGCTGATGCTTACTGTTCATCAGAAGAGGACATAGAGCCTTGATGAGAGGAAGGATTGAGCCAAGTAGAAAATTTAAGGGAGAAAATATAACATGATTTAAGCCTGTTCAGGGTTACTCATGCCAGGCCTTCTTTAATGGGAGACACAAGCCATTTTGAAGAAGGTAAAAGCCCGTATTTTCAGATGACAGATTAAAAGAATGCCTCAAATCATAACTTGTAACAACCAGAAACTTGTGTTCTGGATTCCTCCTCGTCTCCTTGTCTCTCTGTTGTGAGCTACATTTGAGACATGAAAATTGTATCTCCAGTCTCCCATTCAGGAATGTATTTACTGAGAAAAAAAAGTGATGATAGTGCAGCTAAGGGAACTGTTCCCCTGTTACCTCCTCCCCAACGCCATCTCCTGGTGACTAGCACACTCTGAAGGTCCCTTGTTAGAGATGCACCTCCTTCGGCAGGACAGCCTTTCTCTCACACTCCCATCCAGCTTGAGACCTTGATTTGTTCGGTTCTTTCTTCTTCCTGCCTTCATCAGGTACAAGTCTGGTCAGATATACTGCTGAGTCCTACTCTCTGTGCCTTCTACATCCATCCCACCACAGAACCACAGAATATTCTGAGTTGGAAGGGACCCTCAAAGGTCATTGAGTCCAGCTCTTAAGTGAATGGCTATGGGCCACAAAGGCTACAAAGGAGAGCAGAGATGGTGAGCATGAAGGAGGCGATCCATCAGAGGCTTGCAGTGTGATTGCAGGTGGCCAGAATCAAGGTCATATGGGTCAAAATCCAAATGCCACATCCAGCCTTTCCTTGAACACCTGTAGGGATGGCGACTCCACCACTTCCCTAGGCAGCCCATTCCAATGTCTAATCATCCCTTCTGTGAAGTAATTCCTCCTAATGCCCAACCTAAACCTCCTCCAGTGCAGCTTGAGGCTGTCTCCTCTCATTCTGTCACTGGCTGGCTGGGAGAAGAGACCAACCCCCACCTGGCTACAGCCTCCTTTCAGGCAGCAGAAGAGAGTGATAAGATCACCACTGAGCCTCCTTTTCTCCGGGCTACACAACCTCAGCTCCCTCAGCCACTCCTCATGGAATTTGTGCTCAAGACCCTTCATCCGTTTTGCTGCCCTTTTCTGGACTCCCTCCAGCTCCTCAATGTCCTTCCTGATCTGAGGGGCTCAGAACTGGACACTGGATTCAAGGTGCAGCCTCACCAGTGACAAGCATAGGGGGAGACTTTTCATTACCTGCAACTTCACAAATTCAACAGTGGGAAGGAAGCTTTATTGAAAAGAAATTTTTTGGATGATCCAAACTGTACTTGACTTTCAAACATTCCGAGAATCTTACCTTCACTGTGGTGTTTCATTCAGTAAAGGACAGCTGAATTAAAATCAACCAGACTTTTAAAAAAATTAATCCTTGCAAAGGAAGTTCTTACTTGCTACTTTTAGAGGGAAATTCTCACTTTAAGGAGACAAGATTAGAAACATGCTTTATTTAGATTTCTCACTGGAGAGGCTGGAAACAGAGGAGAGTAAAACCTGATGTTAGAAGATGATAATTTTCCTTGTCCTCATGCCACAATACGTCATTGGGTATTATTTCTCCATATTGTACTCATTTATGTAGGAAACATGTAATATTTCCTTTTCTGCAGAGATATTTCAGTGATGTGCCACAAGCTTTGACAAATCATCATGAGACAGATGAAATAACTGGTGAATTATCAAATTATTGCTTATAGATTTCTCAGAGATTTCCTTCTTCTCCAAGTTCTTGAAATGTGGACCTTCAAGCACATTGTGCCACCCATCCACCCCATGTTCTCTATTACACTTACATGGTATTTGCTGCCTTGAACCCACACAAAGCACTATTGTAGCTTCAGAAATTCTGTCCAACACAGCTTAAGCCAGTGAGAGACAACACTCTCTGTGGCTACTTCAGGAAACTGCCTAGCCTCTTCCAAGACAGCGTTGGGGTCGGCGAGTGTCTCTCCTCATTCAAAAGCTGCTTTTGAGTTACTGCCTCTTACAAGGCAGTGGTCTCTACCACTTAGATCTCAAAATGAAGTTAATTTTAGCAAAGTGGGAAATCAGGCCCTCTTGAAAGTGCTGACTTTTAAAAGATGGCAGCAGGGCAGGGAAGGAAATAAAGAAAACAGGTCACGAAACTGCTGAGCTTGGAAAAGTCTCCATAAGATCGGCCATTGTGTCTCTTTGGTTTCGCCCTTCACCTCTTTGAGCAACCTGGTCTAGGGGAAGGTGTCCCTGCCTATGGCAGGAGGGTTGGAACTAGGTGATCTTTAAGGTTCCTTCCAATACAAACCACTCTGTGATTCTATGATCCTATGAAAACACTGATCAGTATTCCTTTATTTTAAGAGTTTTAACTCAGCAGGTTGAAGATGTGATCTTTACTGGATGTATGAAGTCAAAACACGGAACTAAAAGGGTTGAGATGTGGGCTCTGCAGCTGCCTCAGCCTTCTCAGTACTTCACAGTCGATCCACAAAGTAACTCATCCAACCATTAGCATACCACAGCAGCTAAGCTTGCAGAAATACTGACTATCCTCACCTCTCCTTGCTGTACCCAGGCCATCAGAGAGGCAAGAATGCAAAGTATTCAGGGCTAAAAGAAGAAAGAGACAGTGTAATTCTCTGGTTTATTTCTTATGGCATTTATATAAAAAGAAGAGAGTTGAGGGGCCTGTTTATTTGTCTTCTTTCAAGTTCAGTTAAAACCCAAACAAAACAAACCAAAATCCTTTGGAAGATGAACCATAAAACCAAGGACTGCTATCAGTAAATCAAGCTGAAATCTCTGCTGAAGATCCTAATACTTCCTTGACCATGTAAGAAATTGTGGTGAACATACCTTTACATGAGACATAATTAATAGCTCTTTCATGTGGTTTGGTTTTGGTTACTTTATTGTGGACTTTTATGTGTACTTTGGCTGTTAGTCCTGAAAATGGGCCTATTCCTTAACAAAAACAAATTAATGACCTGCTCTTTCTAAATGACTTCTGGTAATAAACATTAGGCTGTCACCCTCAAATCAGTTTCCCTTGCTCTGAAGTCTAAGGGCATAGTTAGAGAATACAACTGCATCAAACACAACTGCACTCTGCCAACAAATGACAGTCTTGTTCTCTCATGCTCTCTCCACCCCCTCCTTAGCACCAGCTCTGATCACAAAGTAAGCTAATTCAAAATGAACTGCTGAAAACTATTACTTTTCTTCCAAGTGCAGTCTTCCCTCAATTAACAAGTTAAATTGGCTCATTGATCAATATCAGGGATTGTGCAGGGCAGCAGGGAAAGAAATTAGCAGGCTTATGGAGAGTGGGACCTCTCCTTTTCTTACCTTCTGCGGTGATCATTCTGCTAGATCATTCAAGATATACCACACAACTGCATTGGAGGGCTGTTCTAACTAGGATTCCCTGATTGTATTTGTCTTCATGCACGTACAGCTCTTCTCTGTGCTGTTCTGCAGTCAGGTTAAGGGCTCTATTGAACAGTCTGGGGAGTCCTGGATGCTGGAGTTTCTGGGGGTACCTCAGGAGAGGACACTTTATCCATACGCATGCTGAAGCTGCTCAAGGAAAAGGCCGAATCACTGCATTAGAAAGAGAACCATTATGGACATCATTCTGGGAGGCTGGCTGCTAAAGCCCATCTTTAGATCACGGTGTGTCAGTGTCTGATCCCATTCCAATAGCAGTATGCATTTTACCTAGTGATCACTGCATACAAAACCCATCCATTAGAGACACCCCTTGGAACAGGCACTGTCTCCCTGAGACTCAAGCCCAATAAAAACTGAAGTACCCAGTGGAAATGTGCTTTATGGTGCTGTCTTGGCACTATCAATCCAAGGAGAGCCTTCCCTTGGTTATGAACTGCATGGTGCTGCCTGGATGCATCAGCTGGGCCTCCCCTTTCCCCCAGGGAATGAGTGGCCCTGCTCAGCCCCACACTCTCCATCACTCAGCCTCCCCAAAGGAGGTCTGCCTGCACTTGCTTCTTCTCTGAATCAGTCCTCAAAATCCACCCTTTTATTTTGCGGGAACTGGGCTACCCTTCTCCAAAGGAATGAGCTGTGGCATGGAGGGGTCAGACAATGCAGTGTTTGTGAGAAACCAACAGAGAGGCAGGGCTGCAGCTGCACCAGCCGCTCACAGAGACGAAGGGAAGACAAGTGAGAGGGAACCTCATCAGTGTCTGTAACTATCCGAAGGAAAGGCGTCAAGAGGATGGAGCCAGGCTCTTCTCGGTCATGCCAAGCAATAGGACAAGAAGCAAACGGCAGCAATTGATGCAAAGGAAGTTCCACCTAAACATGAGGAAGAGCTTCTTTCCTGTGGGGGTGACCACACACTGGAACAGGTTGGCCAGACAGGGTGTGGAGATACTCAAGAACTGTCTGGATGCAATCGCGTGCCACGTGCTCTGGGATGACTCTGCTTGAGCAGGGAGGCTGGACCACTGTGGTCCCTTCCAGCTTGACCCATCCTGTGACTCTGGGAGTTACAGAGCCGCCGGCACCGCGCTCCGGCTGCCCCCGCCCGCCGCCGGGGGTGAGGCACGGCCGCCCCGCTCCGCGCCGGCGCAGGCGGGCGAGCGCCGGGGCGGGGGAGCATTCCCAGCTCCCTTCTCCCTCCCGCTTCCCGCGCATGTGCGGTTGCCAGGGCGGCCGTCTCCGGTGAAGGTTTAAAATCTGGGGGACATGCGCAGTGCCGGTTCTGGCCCTGGCGAGGGGGACACGCCACATTGGAACGGCGAGCGGAGCGCTCCGGGCAGCGCCGGGTACAGTTTGCGCCGCCTCCGCTTCCTCCCGAGCCGCGCTCGCCGCGCCCGGCTCTGCCTCCGGCCGCCCTGCCGCCCTCCGGCGCTGCCTCCTCCCCGCGACACATGCCGCTGCTGCCGGGCCGCTCCTAGCGCCGCTGCCGGGCCGAGCGAGCGAGGGAGCGGGCGGTGAGCGGGCGGCGGCGCGGAGCTCTGGCCGGGCAGTGAGGGACGGCGGCGGCGGGCGGGCGTGGATGGATCCCCGCGTGGCCTGGATCCAGCCTGAGCAGAAAGGACCCGCGAATGCGCTGTGGATGCAGATCTGGGAGACCTCGCAGGGCGTGGGGGGCCGGGGCGGCGCCAGCTTCCCGCACTACCTCTGCCTCAACTCCCCGGCGCTGGACTCTGCCGCCTCTCCGCCCCGCGGGCACGGCTGCGTGCGGCTCGGGGCGCCGGGCGCCTGCTGCTCCTCTTCCTCGCCGCCTTCGCCTTCGCCTTCCCCGCCGGCCCTGCTGACCGGACTGGTGCCCGCTGTCTCCGCCGGCCCCGCGGCGGTGAACGGCGGCGGCGAGGGAGGGCGGCGGCTACAGAAGTCTCCTTCCGTGTCTTCCTCGTCCTCCTGCTCGTCGGTGGAGTCCGGCACCGAGAGCCCCGGCTTCTCCTCCTCGGGATCGTGCAGCGGCGGCGGAGGCGGCGGCTCCTCCTCTTCCTCCGGCGGCCCCCGGGCGGTGGCGGTGGCGGTGGCTCCTCCCGGGCTGCTGGGCAGCGGGGCCGGACCCGGGGAGTTTTTTAACTTCCACGAGAACAAAGTGAACGCTGTGAATGGGCACCACCAGCCGCCGCATCCGGCGCGCAGCCCGCACCCGCCCCCGGCGTCTCCCCAGCAGCACCAGTACCACCCGGGCCGCAGGAAACGGGAGAATAAAGCCAGCACCTATGGGATGAATTACCTGCTCTCCGGCAGCCGCGGCGTCGCCGTCAACAACTCCCCCCACCAGCAGCGGCAGCCGCCTCAGCCAGCGCTGCAGAGCCCCGGCACCCCCTGGAAGACCAGGAAATACAGCCCGGGCGTGCAGGGGTGAGCAGCCGGGGCCCCGGGGGCTGCTGCGGCCCCAGAGGGAAGGGGGGCCTCGGCCGCCTCTCCTGCGGCCCGTCCGGGCGGGGGGGCGGTGGGTTGGGGTCACACGAACTCCTCTGGAGCCGGCCGCGGCAGGGAGGCCGATGGTAGGGGATGGCGGGGCACAAACCCGTGCCGTTTTGTAGATCACCTTGGTCTGTGCCGGCTGGGTGGCTCCTGTCCGAAGCAGCGATTCACGCAGGGCCAAGGAACCCTTAGATTCAGGGGATTAGGCCTTACCTTGTAGTAGGTTGAGAGGTGAAGTTGTCAGACCATTATCAGAGGTCACTTACAATAATTAAAGCAAGGATGGTGGAGGACGCTTGCCAGAGCTGCCAGGTGTCAATTCATATTGTAAGGGAGAAGTGGAAGGCTTCCGTTCAGAGGAACGCAGAACCCTTGTGCTAATTTTTAAATGCCTCTGCTTAGGCTGCAGCAAGCTAGTTAGCTTCGGGAGTGTAAGGAACATCACTTGAAAGGGAGGTGCCGAGTTCTCTCTTAGATGGTCATGAAAGTCAGTGTGATTTTTAGACCATTTCTCTTAAGTATGTTTTAGCTCTAAGATAGGTTGAGCCAGCCAATACCTGTGCAGAAATCTTGTCTTTTTGAAGAGAACACTTTTATGAAGCTTACCCTGTCTTGTAAGCCATACCTTTCTCATATAAATGGGTAGTTAGTAAGGCCGAGTATTCAGTTTGATCTGATTGGCATGGAGAAGGGACTAAAATTGAACAAAGCATGTCTGGGATGCTCTATGAGATTGCTGTATTTCACCTGTCAAATTTCATTCAATCAAGAGGAAGTGTTACTTTCTAAAGTTAAGGTTATTTTATTATTGGAAGAACTGCTAGCTGCATTGACTGACTGTGGCAGATTTCTGATGTCACTTCAAAAATAGTTTCTTGGAACATGGTAACATCAAGACCTTTGGATGCCTGCGGAGTAAAGGCGCAGCATATTTGTAGAGGGGAAATAGCTAAAGATAACAGGGTATGAGCTGGAGATTTTTAAGTGAGAGATTTAACTTAAGGACAGTGTCTTCCTTTTATCTTTTGTGTGGTACTGTTAGGTGCCGAGTACATTAAAAGTTATTAAGAAGTATTAAAAGATATTTTTAAAGTTCTGTTTTTGTAAACCGTAGCCTCAAGAGGGGGAGGACAAGACTTGTGACTACTGCTTTTTAATTTCAGACTGACACTGAAAATTCAAATTTCTTACCGGAAGCTAGAATTTGAATCTTTAAGAGGTGTCTTGCGCTAGGAGCTTTGAGTCTTATACTAAGAAATTTGTATGTCTAAAGTTCCAATAGTATCTTTAAAATAGTGTGAAGTTTTTGTTTTACTTTCATAGCGATGTGGTAGAGCACTGAGTTAACTTTTTAATCTAAGTCAAGTCAATGTAAGTGAGGCAGATCTCCAGGCATGTGGAGAAAGGAGCAGCCTGAGTTCACCCAGCAGGTCTATGGCAAACCTGTGAATCAAATCCAGGCATTGCAAGTTCTGTTCTGTAGCTGTTAGGCAGCACCACCTAGGCCTTTCACATATCTTTATTTTTCATCTTTTGTCCTTCTGTTTTCTTTTGGCTTTCCTTTAATAGTGGCTATGTCACTCTTGAAGTATGAGTTTATAGAGAATCCGTACACAAGAAAAGTGTTTAGCTGGGATTCAGTTGCACTGTTCAGTTCCATAATGTAGGTAGTTCTTTTGCTGATGTGTTAATGACAAGTTTTTTGCTAAATATCTTTGGAAGTGGAAGCTCTGTTTCCTGATCTTCTCTCAAGGATCTCTGTTAAAAAAGCAGGACCTGATTCTGGGAGTGGGATACCGGTAGCTACAGCATGTGTGATCCTGTAGTTCCAGAGCATTCCTTAAAGTAGCAGGGAACTAACTAGTGCTGAAGGAGAGCATGAAGCTTGAAACCATAGACCTAAATATGACAAGCAGTTTCTGCTTTAAAGTTCGAGTTCTGTTACCCAAGGTGAATCTTGGACAAGTGTGTATTCTTAAACAATGTTCTATTTAGTGTTAGTGATTTTTTTATGAAGTGCTTGCAGGATTGAACTAAGAATACTGTCACTGATGGAGGGGGTTTAAGTATCTGTCTTCTGCAGTAATTCCTGTTTAGTGGTGAGCTTCACTTTTTCTTAAGCCTGGCTGGTGTGTTATTTGGCAAATCAAATAAAAATGCACTGAAAAGGCTGGGATGGGGACAGATCCCTACAGGAGTTTGTTGTGGATCCCTTATGTTCCTTTAGTTGCCTGCTGTTCCCTGGAGCTGTCAGCCCGGTCCTGAAGTATCACTTTGATGACTCGTCATCTGTTGACAGAGCATCTTCAGTGTTGCTGTACTGGTGTATGCAACTGTTGAAAAATGTGATCCTGAAAATCTTCAGCTGCAGTCTGGTTTGGACATTGATTATAGGAAGAAGGACTTGCTCATAGGTGCTCTCATGCTTGCCCTGTACGTGAATGGTAGGGCTCACTCTGCTGTGAATATTGTTCCTAAAAGAGTGTTTTTCTACAACATGCTGAAATTTCCAAGTGATACGCGGTGGCTCACAGTGTTACTGTATTGTCTTTTGGTAACAGAGTAAGAAGGAGTAATCTCTGTTAGTGCTCTCCCAGGCTGCAGTAGTACTTCTGATGAATTGCCTGTGTGCTTTGAAACAGTACTGTGCTCTCTCTGCTTTCTCATTCAGAGCTGAGGATGGTCTGTAGCACTGCAAGTCATTGTTGTATTCACACTGCTCATAGTCAGTGGCTTTGTGGTGATAGGTGTGGTGATGTTTAGGAATACTGTATGTTATAAAAGCTGTGTTTTCCTCTGCTTTATATACAGCATTCCTTTTTTTTCCAGTGGACTCATGCTTTCACCACTTTGATAGCAGCATGACAATCTTTGTAAAGGAAATTTTTCTCATAAAACACAAGAGTGAATTGCTCTGCTTGATTAGATTTCATCCTAAAGCTGTACTTTTGGATGCCCTAGATTGTCCCCTGTTGTGCTTTTACAGAATTTTGGAAGGTAGGGAGTGAGGAGGTTGAAGCCATATTTATTCCAGTGCTTCAGCAGAGTGATTAATATAGCAGCGGTGTAAATTCCTGTATGGCTGCGTTTAGTTTAGGGCTACAGATGACAAACTGATTGGTTTCCGATACAAGGCAGAGAAGCGTCCTTTAATATTATGAGGTTAGTTCAAACTGTTGTGACTGATGTTCAGAACTTATTTGTTGGTATGTAAAGTATCCTCTCATGTGGTTTGAAACTACATCTAGCCTCTTAGGGTGTGCATTCTTTGTTCAGCAAATACCTTCTGTTTTTGTAAAGTCAGTATCTTAAATATATCTGAGTAGTTTAACCATCCAGGGAGTTTAAAAGTGCTCAAATACTATTTCAAAATATAGCATCAAACTATTCTAAACTTTTTGCTAAGGACTTCACAGCTTTTGTTTGAGTGCACAGCTAATAGAGTGCTTTCTCTGAAGATGTAGCTCATAGCTTGTGAATAGTATGAAATCATACCAGATTTAATAATTTTGCTTCTTAATATAAATTTAACAAGGTAAAGAGTTAAAGCACTTTTAACAGTATGAGTCTGTTCTGCTTAATACTGTCAACTAAGTGTTCAGTCTAATTGTAGATGTTGAATGAGCTTAGTGCTGAAATACCTGGCATATCTGCTTGGCACATTACAGTGCTGTGCAGAAATAACAGAACTGGCTTGTTGAGGATTAGTTTGGATACCAGAACTGTTATGATACATTGGAATGGGGCTCTGCCTGGACTAATTAGTGTTGCATGGTGTCTGATGACTTCCTGCGTTCAATTTTTCCCCTATATAGCTGTTCTCTTTAACTCTCTCTTGATAATGGCGTACAAGATCTGCTGCAGAGTACAAGAGCACCAAGACCTCCGCATTTCCTTAGGCTGAAGGAGGGTTCAGGGCAGCATTCCCTGATGACCACAGCAGGTCCCTGGGGAGAGTTCATGTAAGCAAGGTAAGCTTATGACAGTGCTTCCCCAGAAGACTTGCTTCAGTGTTCACCAGTTTGCAGCTGGATGATACTGTGTACAAAAAGGGATGTCCAGGGATGTGGTGGTGCTCCTATATGCTAAGCCTGTATTAGGCCCTCTTTATCTCTTCACCTGTATGCAGTGTTTCTAATTCCAGTCTTACAGGGGTTTTTTTTTGCATTTTTGATGTATTTTGGAACTTTGACTAAGATAAATTTAATTACAGTTTTGTGCAATGTACTATTAAAAATCCATTGCATCCAGGGCAGTGCATAGCTCCAGTTGCACGTTTTTCAACCCTTGCTTTTTATTATAGTGCTGTCAGAGCTGTCAGATACAAATTAATGTGTGGGGATGCCACATTGTCAGCCCCTTCTGCAAATTTTTTTTTCTTCTACTTTGAGCTGAAAGAATATAGGCTTTGGAGATGCAGAGCATCAGAAAGCCCTTACTGCCTGCAGTGAAATGTCCAGCTCTTGTAAGGGCTTTAGGGGCCTCCCAAGGGTGATTATTCTTAACTCCTCCATGTACTTAGCAGTGCCGTCTTGCTCCACCACCTTCTAGTAAAGAATCAACACAGTGGGCTGTGCTTCATCCACACTGCTGTCCAATCCTTGGTGTCTGCTGTGTGTGGTGCTAGGTGGACACATTTAGTGGAGGCAGGTCGTGCTGGCATTGTACACTCAATTCTTGTTTTGCTTGGCTGTGGGGTCAGGGTAGAACTAGGCAGTACATATGCTGGAGTGTATTCAAGGAGAAGTGTGGAAGTAGTTACCTGTTAGTCGTAGTAAATTTCTGGAGAGAGCACCAGGATGTAGTTGGATGGATTGTTTTCATGCCTGAAGGTTGGTACGAAGGAAAGTTCCAGGGTAGCTGCTGGATGAATTGTCAAAAGAACAGGACATCTGTTTTTTTCCTGTGGTCAAGTAAGTTGCCTTGGTAAAGCACAAAGTTTCCATGTGAAGTGGATACCTAGTGTGGAGTTAGAGACTGATGCTGTGGGGAGTGGAATGAAAGGAATGTTTTGGCAGCAGTAGGCTCCAGAGTCACTAGAGGTACTAGCGGTCAGAAAGGCTGAGCTACAGTAGTAAAACATGAGAAGGCCTTGCATGACAGGTGCTCACATCTGTGTGTAAAGGAGAATGGGCCATGTTTGGAGCAGTTTAATCCCGGCATCAGCTTCGTGGTGGTTTTGCCAGTTGTTAGGCTTTGGCAGTAGGGACAGTTGGCACTAAGAACATCAACAGCTGTACTGGGTAAGACTGTTAGAGGCCAATGCCAAATATTGGGAAAAGAATATATCAATGTGAGCTTGTGGTGATATTCCCTGAAAACATCTCCCAGCTTTAAATTATCTGTGGTTCTTGGATTACCTGGGCTATAGGCAGGGCATTGTTATGCTTATTGTAGATTTTATGCATGAATTTGTGTTGTCTTGATCTTTTATGGTCTGGGATCAGCAATGACCTGTGGGAAGATGTTCCTGAGTGAGTAAAGCCATGCATGATGTAAAGATCTTTTTATTTATTTAGTTAGTTAGTTTTTTGTCCTAAGGCTGTCACTAGGGTTGTAGTGGCTGCCAGTTGCAGGTCGATGTATTACAGAGGCAGACCATGAGTGCTTTTTTGCAGAGGACTTGAAAAAGGAGGGGGAGAAAGGCTGAATCACCTGACAGTTGTTTTCTAGTCTGTTTAATCATTCCTTGTATTGAAACTTTTTCCTGCCTCTAGATGTTTATCTCCTCTGTATGCTTTGCAGTCCTGTTTTATCTTTGGAACTCACATGAACCAGACCTGTGTGTGGTAGTGTCACAGTATTCCTGAATCTTAGGCTATCTTGTTCTATCTTGTGTTTTGTCTCCTGATTACTAACGTGGGACTTGCCTGATGTTTCTGTGCTTTGAGGCTTCACTAGTGATCTTCCTTTTATATGGAAACTAAGAGTTCCAGCTGCTTGTTTCCTGTTTAAAACAATTCTTTACCTATGTGGAGGGTCTTGCCTCTCATCCCATGTCAGCTTAGTTTCTTCATAAGCCTGCATAAGGACGTGTGGGGCCATTGTCAAATGCCATTTGGAAATCCAAGAAAATAACAGATTTTCCTTTGTGGTTCTCTGATCCTTCCAAGTAGCTCTGAATGTTTGGGGTTTTTTTATGACACTACTTCCATTTATGATAGTTATGTTAGCATCTTGATACCGTCATAGCTATTAATTTGTTGCATTGATTCTACTTTAGGCTACTTGGAGTATTTTGGATGTCAAAGCTAATCTTTTTAAATTAAAAAAAGAAAGATTACTTCCTGTTCTGGTACAAATGCAGTATCAAGTGAGTGTGACTTTTGGTGAATACTGAATTACCAGGAATAGATTTTGCTGTGAAGTATTTTCTATTAAAAAGTTTAGGACAAGTTCTCCCTTTGTAGTTGTGGATCAGGGAAGTCTCTGAGGGATTAAAAAAAATAAAATACTAGCTTCTCTACATATCATGCATTGGAATCACTGCACTTAACAGAAGCAGGTTTTTGGGCTCTTGAACTAGTTTAGGCTTTCTCAGTCATAGCTTTGCATCTCATTAAGTTGTTCCTCGTAATCGTTTTTGATATCCTTAATCTTCCAATCCTCTTTTCCTGCTTTGTACACGACTTTGGGGTTTCTGAAGACATCTTCTGATGGAATCCTATGACAAGGTAGTAAAAGCTCTTTTTTTTCCGCCCTAAAACCTGATTAGTGATGCACGCTAAACAACCAGTGTGATACGTTTAAAAGTCTCTGAAACATGTTCTTTTGGTTATGATTTTAAAGGAGCTTCCACTTTTATATGGCAAACTGCAGCAGTACTTAAATCCAGAAAAGACTTTTCTAGCTTTTGTTGCCTTGCAGAGATGCTGACTGTGAATGTGAAGGGTTTGCTGCCAGTAGTGCTTCAATGGGTGCATTTTGAGTTAGTCTGCTGCTCAGGATTATGTCAAGAGTTGCTTTTCTTTAATGTTTCAGTGGCTAACCTGGTGTAATGAATACCTGATCTACATGGGCATAATTAGTCTCTCATCACTAATATGTTTCTGCTGTTGCAGTCTGACTTGTCTGGGATGTTAATCGCTTGCTATCATTGGGCATTTGGAAAAGAAAGGTATTAAGGCAGGAATTTCGGGGTTTAGTGATTCTATTTATTGGCATAGCAAACTTGCGGATTCAGTCCCAAGGTTTAACATATGGCATTCTTCACTGGTGCAACAAAATAATTGTGATGCTTTCTTGGTGGTGTAGGGAAGTCCATCAGTCCAAGTCAGGAGTAATGTACTTCAGAAGCTTACATAGCGGGTCTACTTTGCCATGTATTAAATTGGAGCTGTACATCTGCTTATTTTAAAAATTTTTTATGGTGCAGCTTTTTCAAAGTACATCCAGCCATTAATAAGGTAATTGGTTGAGTTTTATTGGATTGACATACTTTGCAAAAATAGGTTAGTTTCTGATTATTTTTCAAAATGCAGACAAATTCTGTTACTTAGGTCTGGAAATTTGCAGTGTGAATCAATCCAACAAACTTAGTTTCTTGAGTGTGTCAACTGTCAAAGTGTTCCTAAGAGGTAAAATCTAATGGCAAGAAACTTGGTCTAAAGTCAGGATGGGCTCTGACTTGCATGACTGTGGGGCAAAGAGAAAGCTTAGAGAGGAAATAAGAACAATATAATCTCTTGTGGAAAAGGCACAATACATTTTATGAACTACTCTTTGTTCTGTGGGTGAGAACAGAAGTACTTTTTTCTGCCATTCTCTCCTTTATAGCTAAGTTGCAAAGTAAGCTCGATTCTTACTTGAGTGTGTATTTAGGGTGCCTGTCTGTAAAACATTCACAGCTCTGATTCATAAGTTCTATGTAGTTGAGCTTTTTTTTTTTTTTAATTCTGCCAGTCTTTGTAGTTTGCTGTCTTCTGTACAATTACGTTGATGAAGATGATTGCTGTCTGAATAATGTAGTAGTATGAGACTGATTTGGTGCAGCAGTACAGTCTGTGACTGTAGCACTGTGTTTTCATAGTTCTTCTTATCTGTAAGCTTAGAGCATTGCACAGGGCATAGAGTAGTACTGCCTGAGCCCTGCTGGTGTAGAGGAGGACCAGTATACAAAGGTAAAGGCATCCAATGGGTGTTGTGAGTGGGAATGGGAAGAGAAGAATTGTAGTTCATCTCTTCTTGGTCATAGTTGTATTGTAGTCCCTTTTGCAGATGTCTTAATCTTAGATCATACTGGGAAAAGTCTGTCTCAGAATATATTATTCCTTTCATATATATATATATGGTCTCCTTTATTTCACTGAACCGTGTTGCTTAGTTAGTTTTAGACTTTAAGACAGATTTAAACTACTGAATGCATTTGATTGTTGTAGGGTGAGATTTCACCTGCATTTCCATGATAATGCAATTGTGCTTTGCCCTAGTTGTAGGTGAAAGTACATTTCAACAGATTTCCAAGATAAGTGCAGTGACTGCTGTGCTTTTTATCATGTAATCTCGAGACAGTGAAGTCCTCACACGTGTTTTGGAGTTCATACTTCATTGAAGGAATGTATTCTATGACTTGTAGCCTTTATTTCAGCAGAGATTCTTTTGAGATGCTGCCTATACATCCCCATTTCTTTACCTCCCTTTTCTACACGCCCCTAGTGTTAGACATCCATGCTTTAACTGTGGCATCTATTCTTTCCTTTTATAAGGATTCTTGCATGATGTGTTAGACTTCAGTTAGAAAAATACTCACTCTAGTAAGTAAAGAATATGTTTTTAAAAAGCATTAGATGTTCCACGTAAAAGATGCAATCATGTTTGTATCTGTTCCTTTAGAATAAATTAATGTGCTTAGTAGTGTAGTCATGTTGAAAAGGAACCGAATGCTTACTTGAGGGAACAAAGTCTCTTTTAATTTACCTTCTAGTTTGTTGATGATGTTTGAGAATTTCATTTCACTGCGTTAAAGTTAGCCCTTGAAGTAATAAGTTAATCTTATGTATAATAATATTTGCAGTAAATTAGTAAAGTGGATGATCTCCTTTCTTAGAAACCTACCTTTAAGCAAAAACATTGCAAAAGTCTGAGAATGTCACTTGAGTGTTATTTTAACCTAGAACTGTGTCTGCCTTTCCTAAAACAGTAAAGGGGATAATTTTTTGATAAACAGAAGATGTTAATTCTGTTGCATAGTTCAGCCCGTAAGTAGCAGATGCTTGCTGTGCTTAGCAGTGATAACATCAGTGAATGGTAGGTTCCTCCAGGCTGTTAAAATTAGCAACCTGAATAATATAGCAAGTACAAATAACCTCTCTTCTGCATCCCTATGTTCTAATCTTTGCCATCTTATATTAGGTAAGAGTACAGTTATAGCTTACCAACAAGTTTCTTTCCCAGTATTTCTCTAAATGCAGTAGAACTGTCTTGTGAAAAAGTTGATTAAAAGGCCTACATTTGCTAGTAAAGTAATACAATAGGCATCTTAAAATGTTATAGGAGATAGCTAGGTGCTGGGATGCTGTTGGAAGTCCAAATTCTTTTAGAAGCCAGAAGGGAATTGAGAAGATTGACTTGTCTATATGTTGAAGGAAGTTCTATAAAAAAGGAAGAGTTAGGATGTTAACTTGTATCTGCATGTACATCAAGTGCTGCAAGTGGAAATTGTCTTCCTAATGGTTAAAATACTGTCACAGTCCTGACTTAAGAAGTGCTTATGAAAATCATAGAGACTACATGGACAAAATACTTAAATAAAAACTATCCCTGTATTGGCTGGCTGAATATTCCACTGTTATCTGTTTTTTTCAGATGCCACATTTTCCTTCAGCTAGCAGAGAAGTTACTCTGGGATTAGTCCTAAACAGCATGCAGGATCTTATTTTATATATATAAGAGCTGGGTTTTTGTGACTGTTCCAGTAACCTTATCTGAGCAAAGATGTTTACAAATATGCAAACCATTGTAACATTAAATTTTAAAAAAGCATCTCTGTTTTGAGAAGCTGCTTCAGTTGAAATCCAAAGAGTAAAATGCTACAGTGGTTGTGTTGTCATATGCCGACTGTGAGTATAGCGTTGATTTTTATCCAGAAGGGCATAGACCAAGAAGATGATCTCTAAGAAGTAGGAACTGTTGAATTAAGGAAAACTGGAAAGAGCAAACAAAGTAGAAGTCTATTAAGACAGAGGGTTGAGAACTAGTTTGCTAAATGCATTAAGACCTGAAAGTCTTGAACATTGAAAGCAAGAAACTTGCCAGAGTCAGTAGGGCTCAGAGAGAGACATGAAATGGCACCTGAGGGAAGACAGATCATGTAGTAAGAGCTAAGTGAACTAATTGCTTTCTGTCAGAGAAGGACTTAAGAGACTTCTCAGCAGAACTTTCTTTGACTCCAGGCAACTGCAATTTTAAATTTCAGTAAGAGTCTGAAGTAATTTACTCTTGCTTCAGTAAGAGTAAATCCAGTCAGCAGAATGACACCTGTTGTACATCCATGTCTTGTCATATATGCCGAAGAATTTCAGAGGAATTAGCCATGAGTATGGCTTGAACTCTAAATGAGCTTTGATATCCAGACCTTTGCTGTTGTCCTGTGCAGATCGAAGCATTAAACGAAGTACTGCCTTGCCAGTGCAAAGTAGAAAATATGAACCTGACTTCATAGTAAAAAGCAGATCAGGGAAGGGAGTGTAGACTAGTGATGAGTGGTATTCCTCTGAGTCTTTCATGATGTGGTTAACAATTGTGGTGGTGTTAATCATCTGAAGGGAAGCTCAGTAGGGCATCAAAGTGAGGGTACTGGTGTGTTGGCTCTTCTTCTGAGCTCGCTGATGCACTGAGGCTGCTTTTGAAAGGCTGTGCTGTGTGTGGCAGAGGTTGTGATGCATATGGGGACAGAGACCCCTTTTATTCTCCTCCTTCCCTAGTACAGGATGGCTACTGTAAGTGCATTTTTTCCACGAGTGTCTTGATCTCCTGGAGTGGTTGGATGGGGCTGATACTATAACAAAAGAAAACTTCTTGCATGAGCAAACATAAGGAAAGGGTCTAGTGCATGTTTTGATATAGTTGTATCTCACAGGGCTCATTTTCTTGAAGGATTCATTCTTAATCCATACTCCTGTGTTCAGTTTGATAACACAGCTGCTGGATTTTTTTTAGAAGAATGTTTGAGATTCTTTTTGAAGACTTTGTAAAAACCAAACATTTACAGGTTTGTTGGGTTAGCTGCTTAGAAATAACCAAAGGAAAGAATAAATTATTTACTTTATAATAAGGGAAGGTTACAAATAGAATTATTCAAGACTGTTGCTCGATATATTCATAAATACCTGGAGGGAAGGAATGAGTGAGAAAAGGACAGAAAGGATAATAGAAAGCTAGAGCTGACTGCAGACAGACTCAGTGGGAGTTCATTGTTCATTAGATTATAAAATTGCCGGTAAAATTAAATTCTAGTAAATATAGAATCATGACTGAAGAAAAATAATTCAGTCTGAATATACCCAGTGAGTGGGCTTTATGTTGGTGATTTTGTTCAGAAAACACATTGAAGCTCCTTCATAATGGTCTCTTTTAAAGAGCAGCTGTGTGCTCAGATACCCTCAAGTAGCAGCAATATTCACAAGTGTAGGGACAATAAAATGGAAACAGGCGTGTGTCCTGGACTGAATGGCAGAATTACATGTTGACTCTGTGTGTGCTTCTGCCCACCTGTCAGAAAACACAGTGCAAATTGAAAACAAGCTGAACAAGGTTAGCAGTGATCAAACTTTGGACTTGCTCTTGTGGAAGGGGACAGAAACCCGTAAGGATTAGTAGCTTGGAAAACTGCTGGTAGATAGAGACAAATGGATATGAATTGAGAGCCTCAGAACTCTTATGTTTTGAGATGAACTGCCAGTAACAACTCTTTTTTTGCCCCAAAAAAAACATCAGATAACATCATTACCATGCAGCAGTTTAAAAGAAAGCACTCTTTATTCTGATGCATACTTAAATTCTCGTGGAATGCCATGAATAACTAAGCAGAAATGGACTAAAAAACCTGCAAAAATGCCGGATGAAATTACTGGAGGCTTGGAAGGATGGCTGCCTCTTTGCTTTTCCTGCCTTTTCTTGCTTTCACCCTGTCTCTGCCTACGGCAGATTATTATAGGCAGAAGAACAGGACGTCTTTAGTTTGTCCCAGTTGCTGTTAGGTGTATTCAAGTATTTTATTCATTGATCTTTTTGTCTTGGAAAGGTAGAAAAAAGCATACTTTCTATAAACAGAACAAAATAAGAGCATGTTAGTTTGTATTTTCTGTCTTGCTCTAAAATTTTTGAATCAAGTAGATTCATCAGCAAATTGAAATGTTAGTTAAATCTGCTGTGTAGTTAAATGTTCAGTTGTGGGTCCAGGCACAGTTTAAGATAAGAGAAAGGGCAAACAGTAATTCAAAATATGTATGCTTTTTGGAAGTGTCTTTGTGCTTTGCTGCTAAAATCTCTTTGGGTATGGAAAGGAATACTGACACTTAAAAATTAGGCATGTGGTCTCCTGGAAGTTGCCTGCTAGCAGGGGAATTACCTAGTAAAATGGATTGCGAAAGTCTCAGATGAAGAGTTGAGTTGTTCTAGAGATGTATTAAGTTTTCATTTTGGAAGTCTAAGTATATAAACTATAGATTGATATTTGGGTTTAGGTCAGTATTTGGATTTCACTATGATGTTGACTAGATATGTTTCATGAGTTAGACAGAAATCTTAGAAATATGTCAGCATCAAAAAGATATTTTGGAAAAATGTCACAGCAGTAGTTATTTGCATTTTTTGTTTGGCATTGCTTGATGTTTTTCCATTGAGGGCAAACATGACATTCACCTGAAAACTCAAATTTGGCAGTAAGAGTTCTATAGTATTGGTAGATATGAAACAAAAGGTCGTAATAGGTGTATAAGGTTCCAGTGTCAGGACTCCTCATGTAACACTGATATAAAAATACTTTACACTTGAGAATATATTTAACATTTCTCATTTTGACTTCAGTTGGAAGGTCACTTTCTATATGAATGAATGGCTAATGAAGGGCTTGAGTGTCAAAGGAATCTCCATTTGTCAAAGTGGACGTTTTTACATCAAGAAATACTCAAATGTCCTTTTTATTGTCCTCTGCAAAAACTCATTAATGTCAGTGTCCTGTTTGCAGTCTGTGTAAACTGCCACATACACAGAAGTAAGAACTGCTGGAAAAATAAACCTGCTTGAAGACTTTAGTCGGTCTTGTGCTGCTTCACATTTGCATCATTATGTAGTTTTTTAGACTCAGCTTTGTTTTTTAAAGAAAATAATCATTAAGAATCAGGAATTGAATTTGGCCTTCACTGTTGAGCCAATAAGGAATTTAGTAAATGTCTACTAGAGTTAGTGTTCTGAGGTCTTTGGTTAAAGGATGATATTAAATAAAGCCTATGGCCTATTTCTTGTAAAATTTACTGTAATAGTTAAATTGTCACTATAACTGATCCTACTTTCTCCATTAGACTACATGAAGAAATAATTGACTTCTATGACTTCATGTCCCCTCGTCCTGAGGAAGCAGCTATGAGAAGAGAAGTGGTAAAAAGAATAGAAACAGTCATCAAAGATCTTTGGCCTACCGCTGATGTGAGTGTAACTTAAGTTGTGATTTGCTTTTCTGGTAAATGGTAGAGCTTGGCTCACTTAACCTTGCTATTATCTTTCTTTGTTTTAGAAATGAACTGGTAACTCTTCAAGTTTAAGGCAGTCGACTTAATATCACAGCTCTTGCAGTATTTGGAAATCTATTTTAAAACGTGGGGAAATTTCAAACCTAGATTTTGTGTTAATGAATGCTACCGAGTATTTTTTTCATTTTGAGAACTGGGAATGTGAAGAATTGTTAGCTTTTAGTAGTGCATTTCTTAAAGTAAAAGCTTATTAAATTGATTGTCTCTGTATAATTTAATTTTGAATGTTAAAGTGAGACTGCCTACCTATGTATCCATTTCTGCAAGGAGTCCTGACTGGATATTTGTAAATCAAAATATTTTACAAAAGAGCAAATAAATTCAGATTTTTTATTTTTGGTATTCTTCATGAATTTGACATTCAAGGAATTACTTTAGCCCTGCTGTGGTGGGAAAATTGCACTCCCTGAGATACCTTGCAATCTAAGCTGGTGTAATTTCAAACACTTTGTTACCCAATGAATCAGCCTGTTCATCCAAAAAGAATGTATTCTAAACTGTATTTTCTAGCATCACCTTTGTGATTAGCAGATTGTAGCACTGTCATTGGCAACCAGAAAAATGTTTCAGACCGCTGTGATTTCATAGCCTTCCATAGCAGAGAGTGAAGGCTCAGGCCACAGCACTGAGCTAAAAATACTGTAAAGCTCACCTGCTTCATCCTCACCCATGTTTTTCCTTCATAGTGAGGTTTTTCTACCTTGTGGAAATCGATATAAACACTGAAAAAGCCCTGTGTTGCTCAGGAAAAAACTAAGTGAGCTTGTAAATTGGGCTCTGCTGTATGGGAGAGGGAAGAACATCTCAATTCTTTAGATGAGAAGGTCGCTGAACGTATTTGATGTGGCCTGTGGGTGTATCTTCATCATGCCTTCTCTTCCACACACAAACACCTGCTGCTACTTCATAGCTGTTCTTAATAGTAAAATCTGGAGTATTTATATTTACCTGAATTGTATGTTTAGATGTACTTGCTATTTTTTAAACCTAAAAATTAGGAAAAATTTTTCCCTTAACCTCTTCCAATTTCAATAAAGCTGTCCTGTAAGGAAAGGAAGGAGTAGGAGGGAAGGAAATTGATAAAAGCTTGGTTGTCTGTCAAACTGGAAATAAATACTGAACAGAACTTGCTTAAATTTATTCTCTGCTAGCTGAAATGGTAGTTATTTCATGTTAAAAAAGCCCTATTTCCTCTAAAAGTTGCATCTGTAAGAAAGAGTGTGTTTGTACAGAGAATATATGGTAAAGTAACTTTTTTACTTGGCTATATCCTTAATAAGTTAAGAAAAGTATTAAGTTTTGTGAAAGTAAAAGGAAGTGAACATTCATAATTGCAAGATATTTTCCTGCTGTGTTCTTTTCAGGTCCAGATATTTGGCAGCTTTAGTACAGGGCTTTATCTTCCAACTAGGTAAGTAATAGTTTACTCTTATGTAAAAGTTTGTCTTCTTTTAGTGAAATGGTAAATTTCAAAGAGGAGTTTAGACTGGAATGTGAAAACCTGTCAAACCTTCAGTTAAACTTTTATCTAATATTTCCTGTGACAAAGGGAAGAGCTTTTGAACTTCAAGATTTGCAGTAAGTATTTGATGTATAATCTTACTGCTCTGCTTATTGACCCTTTGATTAATTACCTTTTCTTCCTTGTGTCTGGGGTTAGTCTTTGGCTTTTTTTTTTAACATGCAGTGAAACTGAATGTTTAATATTTCTCTTGTAAAGATTGTGTTTTGTTAAGTAAGATTAATCTGAGAATGTGTCACTTATCACAGAGTTACTCTGTAAAGTCAGAAGAACCATCACAGTGCTGTATTCCCATCTTTTTGGAGAGCAAAATGTCTTACTTAATTTGGCATTTTATATCACTTAATGCTTCAATTGGATGTGGAAACCTGTGTAGCTCTGTCTTAAAGACTATGTTGTCTTTACATCAATTAAATTTTCAGTAGGAAAGAACTGGAAATTTCATTTCTATGAATACCAATCACTGATAAAATTCTTTGGATTATTAAAATGCCTGTCAACATGAGTAGATAAATGAGGGATGGAATTGGGCTGTGGAAGTCAGAGGGGAGGAAGCATGAAAGGTAAAAGGGAAAGGAGCTCAAAGAACTCATCAGAGTGCTGGAAGCAGGAAACTAGAATGCTGCTTTGAGTCCTAAAACACCATGGACTCTCTTGCTTAACGTTCCTAGAAGCAGCTTATTGGGAACCTACATTGCAAGGTGCAAAATGATCACCTTGTACAACTTGTAATATGTAGAATGCCAGTTTTACCGTATTTTTGGTAGTGTATTATGCTTTAGAATTAATGGATTTCATGCTGTGTTCTTTTTGTCTAGTGATATTGATCTAGTTGTTTTTGGGAAATGGGAGCGACCCCCTTTACAACTGTTGGAGCAAGCACTGAGAAAACACAATGTGGCTGAGCCATATTCCATTAAAGTACTTGACAAAGCCACGGTAAGTAATGGCTTTGGAATACTGAACTGAAAAACTTTCAGACCCCTTAAGATGTTGGTGATAAGTAGTGTTCTTAATTCATGAAGCAAATTATATTATCTTAAGCTTTCTGTGCAAGATTTCAGTACAATCTGTATGTGCTTAGCAATAGCATGGGATCTTTTACACTGACATTGGTAATTCTGTGTACTGTGTTTGCTGAAGGCCATACTTTACACTTACGTTGTCAATAAAGATCTGAAAGTTAGTGTTTGCAAAATATCCAGTAAAATAAGTTGACTCTTTGCATTATGTTTTTCCACTGACCTTTGAGGGGAATTGGTTTAGCCAGGGGCCAGTAACTAGAGCTGTCTGGCTTTCAGCAGGGTTTTCAGGTTTCCTTGTTTCTGATGGCATAGTGAAGTGTTCCAAACCTAACATTGGGTTTTCCCTTCCAAAATACACTACTTGAGAGCTTCATTTCGTTTGTGACACTGATATGTATTATCTCTTGCATCTGTCTTGTAAGCCTGAATCATGTTGAATATGTTAAAAACTTAATGCATGCAAATTTTATGTTACTGAGCAAGTGATGTTTTCTCGAGGGGACTAAGGTGAGTATTCCAAACTTGTGTTTCGTGGTCCCTGAAACAGTCTTCCTCTTGTAGGCTTATAATATTCCTGTGGCTTGCATTAGAGTAGCAGTACATAACAGTAGCTTTGCTAGCCTTTGGTTTACCTGAGATCTAATGGGATTTTCAGAATCTGTATTACCATTTAGTGATGGAAAACGGCACTAGAGCTAGGCTTACAATTCTACTACCCCTTCTTTTTTTTTCTGATGTTGGTGTAAAATGATGCTATACTTCTGCTGGGTTTTTTTTTTTTTCCGATTTCAGATTAAAAATATGAGTAGTTCAATGTAAAAATAAATGTTACCAGCTGAAGTTTAGGTTATGATTGTAAGATTATTTTTTAGGACACTGCCTTCCAGGTGGTGGTGTGAAGCTGCACTACATATTCAGTCATTGTATAATAATTTATTCCTGCCATATTGCTACGGCTGCTTTGCTTTATCTCTTCTGGCTTTCATTTGACTCTGCATTGAACCAGTTCATCTTGATAAACCAACAGGCATTGCTTTCTGCTAGGCTGGTTTTCTGTCAGTTTAGCAAGTGAATGGTGCAGTGCTGGGTCAGAGGAATGCAGTTCCCACAGGTTATGAGATTAGAAGATCTCCTATTAACTGGAATGAGTCATTAAATTAAGTAAATTAAGTTGTTGTATGAAACACTGCTATTGCAGCTATGAAGGCAGATAGCTAATGGCTATGGGAGAGTACCAGGGTGATGGTCAGTTACTGTGGTTGTACATTAATCACATCCCTGCAATGCATTCACTTGTCAGTCAGCTTAGGATTGTTACCTCCTCTCAGACTGACTTGATAGTTCATTGGACTGCTAATATCCATGGATCTTGAGTAAACTAGGGAATAGCACCAGTGCTGTATCTCTGGGGATTCATAATCTTGTCTTAACCTTTTCAGGTACCAATAATAAAACTCACTGACCAGGAGACAGAAGTGAAAGTTGACATCAGTTTTAATGTAGAGACTGGTGTGAAGGCAGCTCGATTTATCAAGGAATACATGAAGGTATCAGCCATATAGTGAATGTTATGCTACTTACCAAGGATGTGCTAGATGCTTAGCTAACCTTTTTTGGTATAGCTTGAAAATTTTTTGCTGAAGACTATTTTCATTAATATTGATGAAACATGGATGTTTTAATTTATTATCTATTGGTGTCTATTCAGTGTTCTCTTTGAGTGCTAGGTGTTTGAGTGAATAAACCTGTACACTGTGAAAGGACTTCTACAGTCATGTCTAGATCTGCAGATAGGTATAAACTTTGCTTCTAAAGCAAGCCTCTTTTCAAGTTTTGCGTACCTTGAATTTAAGTGATGCTGCATTATGAACAGTCTTGCTAAACTGTCAAAAAACAGTTCTTGTGTAGCTGCACACTTAAAAGTTTCCTTTTATGCTCTGTAATAAAAGTACTATTTAGAGTGAAAGCTTTGAATATAGTAAGTGACACTGGCATTCAAAGAAGGATATAAAAATCTTACTGTTTAGGTGGGAAATTGATATGTAAGGTCTTTGATCAAGTAAGAATTGAAGTCTATTCATACATTTCTAGAATTAAAAAAAACATATTTTAGTTCTTTCTGTGGAAACACTGTATGGCACACCACTGAAAATATTTTGGTGTTAGATGAATCTTTATGTGTTGAGATTGTGTAGTTCTTTATTTGTTTTGGAATGTTGACATTGTCATTGATTATACTTGTTTTGCTTTGCAGAAATATTCTTTGCTACCTTACTTGATTTTAGTATTAAAACAGTTCCTCCTTCAGAGGGATTTGAATGAAGTTTTTACTGGTGGAATTAGCTCTTACAGCCTAATTTTAATGGCAATTAGTTTCCTGCAGGTAAGTCTGTTCCCTATTTGTTTCTGTTCTTTGAAATATTTTGGGTTTCGTACCTATGCCCTTTTATTGTCCTGTTTCTTCAGATGCCCCTTGCAATGCGCAGCATTACTGTTATGGCTCAGCGTGTTTGACTCTCGAAAGATCCTGTGGACTACCTCCCAAACATCCAGGATCTTTTCAGTGTGAGCTGGAACAGCAGCAGGAGCCTTGTGAAAGGCATAGAGGCTGTGCATTGTGCTCTACACCAGGGCCTGTACCTGAATCGCCTTAACGGTGTTTCATAAATCTGCAGGATGCAGTTTGTCTCTTGCTTCCCAGACTACTGGTACTGCATGTGCAGAGTACTTGATTTCTGTGTTTATTAAAATTATGAAATCCAACAGTCAAGTTGTTTTTTTACTTACGTGTTGGTTAGGTTTTGACATGTTTAAGACTGGCAGGTGCTGTACTTGACTGATGAAATAGCCAAGTTACAACATTACAAATAAGTTACCACTTCTCCTAATACATTTTTGTGACAGTGAGCCTCGTACGGGTATCATAAAGTATGGGGTTGGCGTCTCTCAGCAGCTGTGGTAATGGAAAACTTATGTATTCTACTGCTGGTTGTGTTGACTGAACTACTACTATAGATTTTATATACCAAATATAATAGGTGGAGATACAGACACAAACTGTATTTCAGTTGGGGTGACTAGATTGCCCCCCACTTTCTGAAAACATTGAGTTTTGGATTTTCTGTGAAAAATTGGTCACTTAGTTACTGACTAGGCTATAACTTACTATGCAGTACTTCTTTATTGCTTTTGTCTTAGGGAAAAGAATTCCCTAGTCCTCAAAAAGCTACATGAGGAAAGATGAAGGAATTCTTTGGCTTCCAGATACTGCTGAAGTGCTGCCCCCTCTCGGTTATGTGAGAGTGGTTTAAGTATGTGAAGAGTGAATGACTCAGTTGAGACTTACGTGAAGAAATGCTCAGCTGTTTAAATGAGAGCTTTTTGTTGCCCTGTGTTATGATCTGAAAACTACTAATTTTTAATAAGCAAAACTGGTTTGTGTTACAGCTACATCCAAGAATTGATGCCAGAAGAGCTGATGAAAACCTTGGAATGCTTCTAATAGAATTTTTTGAACTCTATGGAAGGAATTTTAACTACTTGAAAACTGGTATTAGAATAAAAAATGGAGGTGCCTATATTGCCAAAGAAGAAATCATGAAAGTCATGACTAATGGATACAGACCATCCATGCTATGTATTGAAGATCCTCTTCTGCCTGGTAAGACTGTACACTTCTTGCAACATTCCAGATCTCTGGCTCAGCTTGTGCTCTCGGCTTGCGTTAGTCTGTCAAACGAGTTAAGAAGCTGCACTGGGAAGAGGCTGTTGCTGGTGTAGAGGTACAGTCAGGTAGGAGGGCTAAGGGATATGGACCTGAGGTCTCCCAAGATTCTTAGCCTGGGTAAATTGGATTACACGTAAACAGCGCAATTGCATAATGCTTTGGAGATCCAGAACTGTGTTGAGTACATAATAAGATTCTCTGACAGTAAGGAAAGGTAGTGAAAGAAAGAATTCCAGGAAATCCTGGAAGGGGCGTTGTTAGCAGAACAGTTCTCCAGTGTTGGCTGTGAGAATGAGATTGGAAGGTGTAGCTTTTCATGCCACAGGCTAAATCACACCATATGGGAAAGAAAGACCCCAGATGCAGAACCTGTCCTGCAGGGAGGTGCCACAGAGCCTGCACAGGAGCAGGGGTGGATATCTGTGAAATCCAGCTGCATTGTGGTGGTGGTGGTGGTGTGGAGAGCGCTTTGAATAACTGGCTTCTGTGCTGCACAGGGTTCTTTAGAGAATGCCAGTTAGAGCTTTAGAGTTGCATGTTCTTTTGAAAGTACTTAATACAAAATTATTTTTTTTTTTTTAGATTTGGTTTTGATTCAGTAACCCTCAAAATAATCAAGCTTAATTTTGGCTAAGTGCCTCAGGAAAATTTCCAGCTTTATAGTACTCAGTTTGTATTCTATTTAGACTGTCACAAGTAGCTGGAATTCCAAACCAGCTTTTTAACAAAGTCAATTTTCAGTTAATTTGGACTTCAGCACTAGCATTTCTGGAATGTAATTGGCAGTCAAAGTCCATATTGTCACATCTTGTGTGTTGACTGCTTATGTACAGCACTTTTAAAGCAAATACCATGGATCAGGAGCTGAAGTCTGGCACTTTTCTAAATACTCAATATGCTGAATGTTCATAGTTCCCTAGAAGAGGTTGCAGGCTGTGATACTCATGTCTAACCATGTCTCTGATATGTTTGTAATTGAGTTTGTGTCCATCATGACTCTTGTACTTGGCCAGGCACAGGTGTGATTGTACAGAACTGTCACTGTCATTGAGATTTCCTTTAGGAGCTGTGTACTTACTTGCCTGAAGACCCATGTGAATAGCAGCATGAGCCACAATTGTTTAGAGTCAAAAATCTTTACTGCCCTCCAGTTCTGTTCCTTTCTATCTGCTGAGGACTGAAGGAGAACAAATTGCATGTGCTACACAATTTTTTAATCACTGCTAACGGTTCTCTGGAGAAGAAAAAAAAACCTTTCAAGTCCCCTAGGGGCTCTGAGCTGTTCCTCCTAGCATTAATCTTGCAGAAACAAAGAACTGTAGTTTAGAATAGCTGTATGCTATCAAAGAGTTGATAAGAATTAAATTCTAGAAGAGTTTGTATGAGCTGAGATAATGTAATTCTTACAGGAGATAATGTTTTGGCAATGGAAGTGAAAGCTGACAATATTTTGAAGTTATCTGACCACTGTGTCTCATAGGGATATTTTCTAGCAGCTACCACAAACCTTCAGAACTTGCCTGATGAAGCTAGGAGGAAAATTACGTAGAACATATAGGATGGCTCTTTGAATCAGTTCTGATGAGTACAGCTTCCTTAGATCCAGACTTAATCACATATTCCTGCAGTATCTAAAATTACCTGTCAAGTGTGTGTTAGTAACGTCTAGAATTCTGTTAATTAGTTTAGTTCTGCTATTCCTTCTGTCCCAGTACAACAATCTTTTCCAAAGGTTCAGGACCTTGCCCAGTTGACAAGTCATCAGTTCTGATTAGTTTGTGTTCAGATCCACTCAGTGTCTGACTCTGAGGATTGCTGGCAGTACTGTGAAGGAGTTGGGAACAAGTTATTTTGATAAAGCGTGGGCACAGACGTCTCGAGTTAAATTAGCATAAACTGCTGCAGAGTTTTACCCCTGCAAACCTGTGTTTGCACTGTATGCACAAGTTTTTAATTTTGTTTTTCAGTCTTTTTTTTAGCCTGATCACAACTGTCTCTAAAGTTCCTGTTAAGCCTTGGAAGATTACTTGTAAAGATGGCTTCTTAATCCAAAAATGAGACAATACAGGGATAAAAACCCCTTCTTTTTAATTTATCAAAGATTATCAAAGTAGAGTAAAAGTGAGTGTATACAGTAGTTCAGCAATGGGATACTGAAGGGTTTAACTCATAAGAATAGCTTTAAAGCAGTCTTGTAGGGAACAGGAATATGTTTAGTGGGATTAGTTTCTTTAAGTTGGAGGAGCTGGTTTTTATTCAGCGCTAAGTGGTGAGTGATGTCTGGCTAACAGTTGAAAGGTGTCATCAGAAGGATGTGATACTTCAATTCTACCTGCTCGTTACCTTCAGTTAGTTCCTGGATTTGGAAGGAACAGGCAGCAAACTATTGTGTTGTTGTTTTGGTTGTAGTGGGTTTTGCTTAGATTCTGTTAGGTACTGTAGGGTTTCCTCAGAGATTCTCAGAGACTGATCATTGTGCGCCAGAAGACGATAATTTCTATTATTTAAGAACCACGATTCCGACGAAGATGTTAGAAGTCTACAAGTGGGAAGTTTGTTGAAGTCTGGGTTTGAGTTATCAGACTAATGTAGTGGTGATGCATTTTGAAGTAATTGTTTATACTTCATCTTTGTACGTAGTCTAAGATCTTTCATCTTGAGTTAGTGTCCTAGGACAGGGTAATGAGATGAAAATTATTCCTTTAGCATTATCTAAAGGACGGAGTTGCCATAAACTTCTTGTAGCTGCACGATTTCAGTTTCTCAAAGCACTTGTCCTTTTTGTAAAATATGTAAAAAGTAAAAGAATTTGTTAAGGAGAAGTGCAAAGCCAGGCACTCAGAAGTTTGTTCACAAGAATATGTTGGAGCAGGGTAGATGATGTCATCTTAGAAGAGGTTTGTCTAAAGTTGGTCTAGCGGTATTCTGTATTGGAAGACATAACTGTTTGCACTGACAAATCTTTTAATCTGTGGTTGTAAAACAAGCTTGGCACTTACTCAGCAGACTCTTAGGGAGGCTTGTTATTTTATACCTTTGTGAATCAGTTGATTACCAAGGTCCTCCAGTCAGTTCTGATGCTCAGAACAGAAATGATTTTGATCTAGTTTCAGACTGGCCGTGGCTAGTGTAGCTAAATTGCTACTTTTTAACACCAAGTTTAAAACTTGGAGTTCCAGCTGTGCTGCTCCATTCACGAGAGGATTTGTTCTTAATTCTGAATTGCTGCGGGCACTAATGAAAGTTCTAAACCTTACATTCAATGTGTTTTCTTTGAAAAGAGACTCTTTAACTTGCAGAGTTTATTATGCTTCATGTTGCTTGCTTCCGCATCTTGATAGGTCACAAGTACAGGAAGTAAATAGATTTGAGATTGGCAGCAGCTATTGAGATTCTCTTCTAGCCTTAGCGGCTGCCTAAAATTATTCATTGCAGATTTTCAGTATCAGCTATTTGTCATTTGAACCTGCAAATATATATGTTTGTGTGTGTGCTTAAAACATGTGTGTTTATAAAAATACACAGATACATTGAAGTTAGCATTTGAAAGAACCTCTTTAATGCTGAATGTTGCAAAAAGCTGTTGACTAGCTAATGGCTTAACATGAATGGGTCTGCTTCAGTCCTAGCTCATGGTCTTACCTTTACCTTTTCAGGCCGTGTTCTTAAAACTGCTTCAGGTAAAGGAAGGCTACCTGATGGAGTGGTAATACTGATAGCAAGTGATGGAAATTTTGGACATGCTCCTTTAGGGATGAAGGCTTTGTAAGAAAGAATAAGGATTGAATTATACATGAAATCACACACCATTGTTATCTGCTAATGTACATCTGAGGATTGAAGTATGTATGATTTTTTTAAAGAGTGACAGCATTTGGGTTGCGTGCTTTAACTGATCAGTCTAGATTGTGACAAAAGAAGTATGCTCAGTTATGTAAGACATGGTTCTCTAATGAGAGTGATCTCTCAGAAGAAAATCTATTCAGGACAAATGAAAATGTGGGATCTTCTGGCTTCTTTAATATGTTGCTTTCTGGATTGGGTAGGGTCATCTCTATAGAGACTGGACAGGAGCAGTTCACAGTAGCTCCAGCTGCAGCCCAAATCAGAAGCTCTGCAGACTGTAGAACTGATGAAGACCTGTTAATTCAGACATTTTTATGAACTAGTAACAAGTGCAGAATGAGGCCATCCAGGAACCTAAGCATGTATGGCATGAGCTATTCTGCCTCTGTTCTCAAATCTGCTTCAATCAAGACTCAAAACACGACTTCTTTGGTTTAAACTAAACTGCCCAAGTTTACTGTAAGTGGTTTAGGGAAGGCTTATGATTCCTTTTGCTGGAACAACAGAGGAGGTAGCGACAACTGATGAATGGAATAACCAATATTTTATGGCAGCCCTGTCTTCATTTTGGTGTAACTTTATGCAGAATACATGTCAAATGTACCTGCGCAGCTTTGGGTTAGACTAAAATAATACAGATCGTTTGAGCATGTACTGAGTGTATATTCTTAATTTATGTGAATTTATAGAGTCATTTAGGTTGGAAAAGAGCCCTAACATCAAGTCCAACCATAGATGGACTTGAATTTAGCAGGAGGTGCAATTATGTGTGTTTAGCCACTTGTATGTATTCCATTTCTGTATCGCTTCTCAATTTAATTCTCTTACATGTGTATGTTTAGAATATCATTGCATGGCTGGACACAAGTGTCCTGCCTCTGAAAAACCTATACTGAATTAATCATTACTTTTCTAGTAGAATTAACATTGTGTTCTGCTTTCATGACCACTAAAATATCTTGGTCACTTTTCAGCTGCCTTTGGACTAAGTCCTTTGTGAAGTCCTCTGTGAAGAACATTACCATTTGTTCCCTCCTAGATTCATTGTCCTAGGCCCACACTGATCTCTGCTTTTACTTCAGAATAGTCCAATAGTAAAGAAACCATTTGGAGAGGCTTCTGTAGCTTTGAGCCTAGTGGCTGCTGGATGCTGCAGCGGTGCATTCAGAGCAAGATACTCAGTTATGTCAGTAAACAGGAAGTATTTCTTGATCAGTTTTTATTTGACCATGTGAATTACTGGAAAAATTCTGGTTTCCCAAAATGCTGTAATGTTTTCAGTTAATTTCCATTGATTGTGCTTTTCTGTTAGAGTGGCATTATGGTTGGAGAATTTTGAAAGGATTAAAATGTGTAAAACCAAGGCTGTGTTTTTTTCCCCTGGATCGCAGATCTCAGCATGTTTGTCTATAATGGCTTGCTGAACAAAACACTTAGGGGAGTGAAGGGTTCTTCTAAAGTCAAATTCAGCCTTGTTGGATTTAGTCCTCCAAAGGATGGATTCTGTCCTTTACCCATCAGTTTTTCAAAGCAGATTTTTCATTGATTTCTTTTATTCATGGGTCCTAATCTGATTTTCATAGTTGGTGGTTCATCCCTTTCTAATGTTCTCACAGCATTTCACACATCACTCTGAAGGAGGGAACCTTTCACTGTAAGCAGTTTTCTACCCACTCAAGACCTAGTCTGTATTTTATGCAATTTGAAAGCAGTTTTATTGCTCCTTAAATTGAGTGCTGACAGTGAAATTTGGTGTCTGATGCCAAACACATCTACAGAAAGCCTCCAAATGCTTTTTGCTGGTAATAGCAAGATCGTTCTAGGTATCAGATGGGAGATCTGTTCTTGTACATTTTCACTGATACAGAAGGTGTAGCATGTTCCTAACTTGTGCAGTTCCTCATGTGGCTCTGGATTTGGAAAGAGTTCCAGTTAAAATGCCTAAAAAAGGGCAGTTGAGAGTGCCACAAACTTGATCAAAAAACAATGCTGTAAAAGCTTCTGGAGTCTTCTATGATAGATTTTTGAGAAACTGGCTTATCCTGTGGAGATAAATATCTGTATGCGCTGGTATATTAATCTGTTGTTTTGATAAGGTTAAATAGGGTTTGATGTGAGTCTGTTTGACCTAATGAAGATAATGTGGTTACACAAGTGACATTTTAAACTGAATTTGGCCTGCAGGAACTCTACTGGTAAGTGAGACATGATGCTTTAAGCTTGGTAGGTTCCCTCTTGAAGACAGCTCTAAGAGCTTTAAGCTGATCTCTGTGCTCTGTTTCTTTCAAGCGCTATATGTGAGTATTTTAAAAGTGGTAAAGTGAATGCATAATGTTAAGTGCTATTCCTAAGATCAACTTCTTTTGTTGAGATAGGTACACTTAGGTGTTCCTGATGTGGCTAGGATGGGATAACCGGTTTAAACAGAGTTAAGCTGTATTGTTAAGGCTTCTGAGCTTTAAGTCTGAATAACTTTTTGGTAACTGATATTAAAAAAAGATGATCTGATGACTGTCACATTATTTCAGGAAACGACGTTGGCAGAAGTTCTTATGGTGCCATGCAAGTGAAACAAGTTTTTGATTATGCCTACATTGTTCTTAGCCATGCAGTATCACCACTTGCAAGATCATATCCAAATAGAGATTCTGAGAGGTAATTAGTTCACTTTTTCAATATCCATTTGTCTGTGTATTCGGTTAGGAATGTTTGGGTCTAGATTCATAAAAGGACTATTGTTATTTATTGTTTAAGTGTGGTTGTATTGAAATCTGCACAGAAATTTAAGCTGCCCAGGGATATGAGAGTGCAATGCCTCAATGTGCAGTATTGAAATGAAGAGAGTATGATAAAACCCAGGATGAGTCCAATGTGAGATTCTGTTAGAGTGGAAGGGAGCCAGAACATAATTGGTCTTTCCTTAAACATTCTGCTTAAAGTATTTCAAAGGAGGGTTTGCTGGTTTCATGTTTAGTATGATACATGTCTGTTTTGTGGCAGAAAGAAATGTGTGTGATCAAGTTGTTTGTTTAGACAATTAGAAAACTAGACAACAAGGCTGAGAATTTCCCTGGTTCTTTAATACATGCCCCCATAAGCTGTTTTAAAAGACTTGATATGTATTTAAGAATTTAAAAAATAATTAAAAGTACTATATAAAAAAAACTTAATAGAATCAGTTCAGTTTGATCATAATGCCAGAACTGCCATTAAAAGTAGCATACTTCTAGACATGCCATTTTTAATGCAGTTCTTAGTGTCTTTTGTAGAAACACAGCCAGTATTTTCTGAGCTCTCACCTTTGCAATTTCTGTTTTTTGAAAGGGAAGGGGGAAAGACAATGAAGGCATTCATTGAAGGCAGCCATGTGGTATTTCCATTCATGTATCTGCTCTAGCACCTTTTGTTCTAAGCCTCAGTGTGAATTTGGGCTAGATCAGAGGATGTCTGTTCCCCGAGACTTCCCTAAAATCCCAATGGCTTTGAGCTACCCAGCTTATGACAGGAAAGGATGGCTGTAACATGTCACATAAACCATCTTGATACAATTGCAAACTCTAGTTATGATGTAAACTTCCAGCATTAATGTCGTTGGAAGGTGAAATAGTTTTCCTGTAGTAAGTTTACATCAAAGTGGATGCAGTCTTTCACTTGAGTTTAAAACCGACAGTACTTGAATAGTGCCTGTAAATCCTTTAGGTTTTCAGTGGTATTAAATTCACAAAGGTTGAGACTGCACTGTGATGGACGTACAGAAGGAGTGGTACAGAGTTTTGCACGTTGACATTTGAGACTGCTAGCTTAAGATATTAAAGGTCACTGTTAAATGTGTATTGGCTGACAATTCTTGGTACTGAATGAAACTTTGTTCTTACCTAAGTACAGGTAGAGTAACTTAGGGATTCCTGAAGTTTGCTTGTTTTGGGTCCTGGCCTCCATTAACTTCTCTGTTTTTCTCTGAAGGATACAGTCATTCTCTTATGAAGTATCTGTATTTACTACAGACATCAAAAAGTGTATTTGTAAAGCATTTAATGCGAGCCTCAGGTGTCATCAATACGTGCTTTCCATGGACTTGTACTTGTTCCTGTTTCTGGGGAAATGTTTGAATTTTGTCACGACTGCAAACCTGTGGAGCAGTCCCAGCAGCAGCGTTCGGGTGTCATGTCTGACCTGTCTGTGCATTCTGGGCTGTCTGTGCCAGTGACATCTGAATCTCAGAACCCATCATGCCACTGGCTTGCAAGAGGAACAGCATTCAGCAAAGTTCTATACACAAATACTTACCCTAGCACCAGTCTTGTCAGTGCCAAAGGGCTTGTAAGTGGATGATGAGCTGTTTGGTGACAAGTTTGTTGCAGAAATCAACAGTCCATATTTGGTCTCAATTAAACTTGATGTGCTTGAGTAATCCAGGTATGTTTGTGGATCCCTCTTCCTGCTGTAAGGCTGAGTGGTCCATGCTCTGTATAAAGACCTTTCTGGTGGCCTGACCTAAAGCCTGGCCATCTGGGAGCCCTTTGTCCTGATCCGTTTTTTCCCTTTTCTAGACTTGTTATTAGGTAGGTTAAACTATAGCACAACTGTAACTATAAACAGTGGGCTCCATTTAAAACCAGGGACTGGCTACATGACATTCTACTAGAGAGATCGAGACTAAATGAAGAGTACTTAAAAGGATAGGAAGTTTCAGGAGGCTGAGCTCCCCAGGCTGAGTTTATTCAGTTTTGTCCTAATCAGGGCTAGTGTTTTCTTAAGTGGGATGGTTTGTGCTTGAACTATCTGATGGGTTTGAATTCATATTCCCCCTTTCCAGGGAAGGTTTCTGTGTACAGAGTTCTATTTTGTAGATGACACTCTCAGTAGATTTCACATCTTTCTTGGTGATTGTTGTGGTTCTTTTTCAGGGTCAGTCCAACACAAATGACCAAATGTCTCCATTAATTTAAAGCTTTCTAGACAGCTGCTGCTTCTGATGTTCCCAGTGGGGAAAAAAAAGTCAGATTTTATTCCTTCAGCAGCATATGCCTTTTTCTTCTTCATGTTCTGTAGTAGCAAGTCCCACAGAATAATAAGGGATAGATTCACATCACTCTTACCACCCTCTTCATTCAGGCTTTCAAATAGAACATCTGACGTGTAGTGGGAATTAAAAGCTATGTTCTGTTGTGGAAAAGCTTTCTTCTCAGTGGAAACAGTAATCAGCTGAATCCTGAAGGTAATTCTTACAGCTACAGAAATTACTTTAACACTATTTTATCTCCAGTCAATCCCACCTGTCCCCTTCCAAGAACAGCTCAGGAGAGCTTGATTGACAGTTTGGTTGATTTTATTAGAGCTAACAGCTTCCTGTCATCTTGGACAAAGAAGTTTCCTTTTAGGAAAACAAAGAGACTGATCTATTTTGAACTTGTGCAACTTGTATGCAAGGTAAAGTTTGGTGTTGTGTCTTCAGCCAAGGTGATTGAAAATCATGATTGATTTCTTAATAATTAGGGCCACAGAGACATGAGTCTAGCTGTGAAATACAGTTATGGACAGGATATCTTCTGCTTGAGGATTGGTGTCAGTATGTGCTTTGAGCAGCTTTCATATGATCTTTGGCCCTAGCCTGTCTCTGGGAAAGAGTGTGCCATCTTAAGTGAGCTCACTTCTTTAGTCTGTGAGGAATGATATTTTCGTAGAATCATTTAGGTTGGAAAAGACCCCTAAGTTCATCGGGTTCAGCTGTTAACCCAGCCACTACTGTTCACCACTAAACCCTGTCCCTCAGTGCCATGTTTACGTGGCTTTTAAATACACCCAGGGACAGTAACTTCATCACTTCCCTGGACACCCTGTTCCAGTGCTGGACAACCTGTTTGCTGATGAAATTTTTCCTAATATCCAATCTAAACCTTCTGTGGTGCAGCCTGAGGCCATTTCCTCTTAGGCTTTCACTTTTACCTGTTCATGTGAAGCTTGGCTGGAGCTTTCCATATTTGATTTTGCTGAATGTGATGTCATCACTCTGATCCTTTTAAGAGTGATCTTAAGACTGATTTGCCCAGTCATTGTTCTGTAATGAGAGTTAGAAGGTGTCCCTGTGAACCAAGGTCTTGCAGTGTGTAAAAGGAGGAGCTTCTGAATTCTTACTATAAAATAAGCTAGACCTGTAAATAGCTTATTCCTGGTCTTACTGTATGATAATATTAAGGGAAAAAACTTAAAGAGGCATCTTTCTCAGGAGAGCTGACTAATTTTACTAACCAGTTAAGTGTATTTTTTCATGTCTTCCTAACAAGCATCTTTGAAGAATTGTTTTTCTCAGACATTGGTAGAAATTTTGTCCTCAGTCAAAATAAAAGCCCCAAATGCATGAAATTTTGTCAGAATAAAGGCAGGGTAGATTAACAGTTTTTTTGTTCCTAAGTATTTTCAGTATTGAAAACAGATTTGAGCACAATTTTCAAATACTTGTTTTAAAAAATTGTTCTTTGAACCCATGGATATGCTTGAGTCCCATACATAGGAAATGGTATTCTTTGAGATCAGTATCTGGTTTGATCATACTTGCTTCCTCTTTCTTTGCTGCTATATTGAGTATATGTCAGTATAACCTTAATCACCTTTCAGTTTCTGACGTCTCATAATGAATGTTTTTAATTTTGCTGTGCAAGCAGTGTAGCATGGATCTGCCTTTGGACTCCTGACCTTATAACTGAGTGAATTTCCTTTTTTCTACCTTTATACCAAAAAAGAGAGTTTAGGGCTCTGATCTCTGTGCTCTTTGAAAGGAACCGATGAGAGAATGTATTCCCCCATTCTGTGCATGCAACTCTGCCACAATTGTTGGTGTAGCAGTCGCCTCACCCATTAGGCCTATTTGATGGCAGGCATTTTTAGTATATCAGTCACCCAGTCTGCTAAAAATAGCAACCTGTAATTGTTCATTTTGCTTCTGGTATATGAAATCGTGACTCTTGATTTACTTCCAGGAAAGTTCTCCAAGAAGCCTCAGGCTTGACAAACTCCTTTTATGTAATAGCTTGTGTTACTCAGCCCGTGTTCACTTTCTGGTTCTAAGACCACAGCTGGTGGTAGTTGTGAAATTTATGCGTTATCCTGGAGTAAAAGATCAACTCTTTCTGAAGGCATTCTCTGATGAAACTTTTTAACCACAAGATTTCCTTCTCTGTCCTGGTGCTGAAGAGACCCAGCCTGGTGCATGTTTGAGTCCCATACTGGCATTCCTGTCTGGGGAACTGCAAGGGCCACAGCTGAGTCTCTGCAGTTTTCATCATCCCTGTCTTCATTCTGTCTCCTCTTGCTCAACTTAATTTTTGAGACTGAGAAACCAGAACTGCATTGAGTATTTAAAATGCTGCTACATCATGGGAGCATACATACATTAACAAAATGTGATCTTCTGGTTTATTTGTTCTTTTCTTAGTGTGCTCTGCTTAGCTATTGAATGTTCCCAAAGAATCATCTGTTATAACCCAGATCTTTAATTTCTAAGTGGTGACAACCACACCTCTAATTCTGCATGTAAAATTCAAGATTTTATTTTCCAGCATGCATCATTTTATCTACATTACATAAATAGAATGGTGGATGACATACATTCTGTCCTGGTGGCCCGTCTGCAGCTATTGGACTTGTAATTTAGATGATGTTATTTGGTTCAATGTTTGCTTAAAATGCTGGACTGACTTTTTTAGTACTAACAGCAACATGTCTTTAAAGTTGGAAGACTAACGTGGAACATGTGGTATTTGGTCTTGCATGAAATAGTAATCCCTAAGATAGTAGGAGAATTATTGCTACTTCAAGTGTTACTATGAAACCTAGTAAAGGTAGTCTAACTATGTTAGGGTTTTGTATGTCCTGCCTTCCCATTGTACACCTAAACCAAAAGAAAATTCCAGTACAGGTACAAGGTACCTTTGTGATGCAAAATACAAAATGAACTTTAATATAACCATTGAAGATTAAAAAAATTAACATTACCTGTTCCAAAGTGGTAACTTTGCACAGCCCATTTTTGTACATTAGTCATTCATGTATGTTGAGCATGGAGTTTATAGTTAGAGTTTCAGTGACTAGTCTCTGATGAAAAGAAAGCTTGAAAATTTGTCTCTCAAGCAACAAGACAGCTCACTCCTGCTCAAGAAGTACGATTCAAATATATGAATGTTTGGAAAGTGTGTTGGAAAAATGCTACTTTGTTGATAACTGGTCACTGTTCAGCAGGACCAGGTAAGCTTTTTCTCTGAGCCTCTTACTGTTATGAATTTATTAAAATTCTAACTTGTTTTGGAGCCAGTCTGTTTCTTGTTGCACTACCTCATGATCCATGGTACTTCCTTTGTAATTGTGGGGGCCTTAACACCTTTGAAGTTGTTTTGTAAATCCGGAAGCAGATCCGGAAGCTAGTTGCAGACAGTCAGTCGTGGTGCTGGGATGTTCGTGTCTTCCGTGCATCCCATACCTGTTTATAATCCAGACTCTGTGGAAAAACTTTCTATATGGAGGAATGCAGGGACCATAAATTGCTTTTATCAAGTGCACTGTTACCAGCATGTACATTCTTTATAGTTAATATGCTCTCCATTTAGAAGTACAGAGTAAAAATCTTACCTATGTGTCGCTGCTTGCATGTTAGTATGGTAGAAGAAAAATAATATGACTATAAGTGGTGCTTCAGTGGATTAGATGGTGTGCTAAAAAAAAGAAGGTTCAAAAAGATTCTTTGGTTAGGGATATCTTAAACTGACTTTTAGCATAATTTGGTAGCTTGTTAAAATGCTTGCAAATATGTAACCAACAGTCTTTGTTTAATACTTAATTGAAAAATTTTTTTAGCACATTAGGTAGAATCATCAAAGTGACCCAAGAAGTGATTGACTACAGGGCCTGGATTAAAAAGAAGTGGGGGAGCAAAATTAATTTATCACCTGAACTTGGTAGGTATAGCAGGAAACCAACTTAAAATTTTTTCTTGAATTTGATGTAATTCAAAATACTCATGCCTTGAAATTAATCATTCAGATATACAGGAAAAAAATAAAAGGAACTTGTAGCTTTCTAACCCAAGATTAGTTTTCTCTGAGCCTGTTTTTCAATTAGCTTGTTAAACTGCAGCTCTTCTTAGACTTCAAGGTCCGTGTGTTTGTATTCTGTGCTCTTAAATGATACTTATGTTTTCTGTTAACAGATAATAGGTTGAAAGTAAGAGACCAGATAGCTCTCTGCAATGGAGAACAGCAGCAGAACAGAGACTCTGAACCACCTTACAATCAACACTTGGCGTTGTCATTGGCCAGTACACAGCAGTTATCCTCTGGTTCATCTGCCTCTTCTGTGTCATCGCTCTCTGGCAGTGACATTGTAAGCTTTTTCTTTTAATGGGTTGAACTAGTAAGTAGCAGAGTTTATCTTCAAAGCCTCAATCGATACGATAGCAGTTAGTGTGATACTATCTCTAAACTGCTACAGCAAATCAGTAATGTCCCCTGCTCAGAAAAATTACTGAAATCAAATATTTTTTTAATTAAATAAAATGGGTCTTATTTCCATCCTAAATCCTTGGTACTCTTTGTGGTAGTAGTTAGATGTAATGAAATATAACAACCCAATTTAACAGTAGCTAATTAAGTAGAAGAGTAGAAATATCTTCATATATCCTTCCATTAAGCAAAATCTTCCATTGTCAAATTCTGATCCTTATTCCCCATACCTGAAATTGAACATTAACATTATATTGTTCTGTGAAGGTGAATAATACTCATTATTTTCAGCCAAGCAGTCAGTTCATGTTTTAATGGTGACAGGGCACTTGCATAAAGTCTTGTTGTCAGCTTCCTTATTTGAAAGTAATTGCTGGGCTTTATTGTAACTTCCTGGAAGAGGAGGCTGCAGTCTCTTGAGGTATGTTCCCAGACTCTTTAAGGTTTGCCAGGTAGTTTTGTTTTGGTATGAAGTTAAATGAGTGCAGAATTGGGCAGTGCAGATTATAAAGCATAGCATTACAAGGCATGAGTGGCTCATTGTAAGTCTTCTGAAGCATTTTGTCATAGGTAGAGGCATTGATGGAACAAGATGTAGTATGCAGTCAACTATGATAGTGAATAACTGGATGATGCCAAGAGAGAGCCAAATACCTGTTTCTTGACTGCTTTCAAAAACTAGTCAAATATGGAATTAAAAATTGGGAATTGTATTCAACAAAAATTTAGTAACTTTTGAGGGACAAGTACTGCCTTTATATGTTCTGGTTACTTTCTGTAGTTACTTTACACTACTGGATTTTTTGGTGTTGAATTGCCTTTTTATGCCACCTTCAGTAAACAGGACAAATGTTTTAGTTGTACCATCTGGCTGATGAGCAAAGAGCAGCATGATACTTGCCAGTGGTACTATTAGCCATGCTCCTGGTTTAAGTATATCAGTGGGAAAGATTTTGCTGTAGTAAATTTTATGAAAAAATGCAAGTTATTTCCTTGTTACATTGGGAGTGCACAGTATTGTGTGGTGAGTTGTTATGAACTCCCCTTAGTCCTGTTTAGCCTGATGTTGAAGGTGAAACTTCATTGCCTGATGCCAGAGAAATTAATGAAAAGTGAAAAGGAAGCTCTCAACAAGATAGAACTGAAATCAACCTGATTCAGGAAGAGATGCCTATTCTGCCAGAGTCAGGTGATCCATACCACAGTCTGGCACAATGCTGTGCCCAGGTTGCAGCAGAGGAACGTCTGGCATTTGTGCCAACTTGGTATTCGTGCCAGAACTTCTGGTGCAGTATTAATAGGCATGATGTGGTGAGCTTTGCTATCAGCTTCAGAAGAAGGTAATTATGGATATGGTGCATCTCATCACTTTGGAGTTACACACAGTGTTACCTCTGATCTTGTGGAAGGCTTGTTCTTCGGGAAGGATTCTGTTTTTATTTAAAGTTAAATACTCTGAACTTTTCTGATACTGGAAGACTGAAAGCAAGGTATAGATTGTAAAGAAAATGCAGGTGACAAGGAGACCATAGTGTTACAGCTTGCTGACCTCTTCCCAATAATTAAGGTTTTATTTTCATAGCAAGATATTATTCCCTAATGTCGCTATTAACCTTAAGCACAAAGTCTACATTAAGACATTGTTTCAGGAGGTGCATTTTTTCATGAGTGCACAATGTCTTTTGCTGTTTATAAGGTGCAAGATCCTCTCTGTTAAATTGGAGGGACTAGATAGCGTATTTGCTTTTCTATTTACTGCTAAAGTTTCACTGGTAATAATGATCATCTGCATCTGGTCCTTTCTGAGTTCTCCTACTAATAAAGTAGAAGTCAGCTTACTTGCGTTGAAGAAGAGGTAATAGGCTTGGAAACTTGTGACATTACTTCGTCACACTGCCCCTCTCCAGCCATCCCCTCCAGCACAGAAGTAGTTGTATTCTGAAGTCATCTCATCACTGTTCATTGGTGATAAGTCTGGAAGTCTTGCATATATTTGTCAACATATCCTGGAAACAATATTGGCAGTATATATTGAGTGTGCAGGCATTATCAGAGCACTGCAGTATTGCTCATAGGGATCCTAGAATTTTTATTAAACCCTATAATTTGATAGTTGGTTGCAATACAGCATGCTCTATGGTTTTTAAAGATCTGCTTCCTTGGAGTTCTGACAGCATTACATATTTTGCATTAATAATCTGTAAATATGATTCAGCAGCTGAATAGATAAGGGTTCTGGTGTCTTGGACTTACGGTTCTGTCAGCTGAAGTAATGATTATAGATTAATTCCGGCAGCAGGAGAACAGGTCTCAGAACAATAACAAGGAGCATGTTTTTCTCAAGACTGGATTGGCGTAAACCGGAGCTAACATTCAGAAGACAGTCTCTCAGTGGCTGTATATGCTCAGAAAAATGGAAGTGTAGGGAGATAAGAGTCTACAGTTACTACCCTGAGTTCTCCATACTGGTGGCAGCCTTTTGAAGATGAAAACTTGGGTACCACTGGGGAACAGGAGAACTGCCTCCTTCAAGGACAGTCTTCTCTTTCCCCGTATGTTTTAGATTTATGTGCTTTTTCTCAGCGTACCATCTGAAACTCAGGAGGATGTTTGCTTTCATCTTTGCACATCTAGGATTAGCTTGCAGGAGAACACACTTCTGGGCCACTGTCTACACAGCCCAAAATTAAGAACTGGATCTAATGAGACCAGATCATAATTTGAACAAAAGGTACCCTTTTATGGATTTCTCAAGGTAGCAAAGCTATTTACAAAATCCCTTAGTCTAGCACTTTCCGGCCAATGGAGTTCTAGCCATGCTGTCTTTAGTAGGTGTCTTAGCCAACTGCAAAATCTTAATCACAAAGGACAGCTTTTCAAAGGGCCAGTAGATTTTGGATCAAAGACCTTGTGCAAGAGAAGCCTGTCTTCGGGTATCACTGTAACTATTAGTGGGAGAGCTGTTCAGTTTATGGGGTTGCCTTACTGCACATGTCAGTACTGAGCTCTGACTCACTCACCAGTACTTCTAATATAGTTCTTCTCAAGATACTGAGTATTAAAATTCCTGCCTTGTTACCTTGGCTCTGTGAAGAATGTAAATAGTAGTGATCAGGAGAAAACTAAAAAACTCATGTTAAAAAATCTTATGGATACAAGGAATCTGGTTATCAGAACGGATTAGACTGTTCATATATTTTTCTCAATTATGTTAATTATCAAACTGATCTATGTAGTAAGTCTTCTCTCAATGAAGCTTTCTGCTGATTTCAAATACCCTGTGCTGGCCTGAAAAAAAGCAGTGTATATTCCTCACTCCTGCAGACAGGTAAGTTGTGCAATACAATGCATTCCCATATGATCCAACAAATGTTGAAGTGAATAATGGAAGATGCTTTATAAACCTCTTTGCCATCAAGGACAGTACAAAGTATGTGAATTTTTACTGTATGGAAGCAAGAATCAAACTGTTCCATAACAGAAAACAAGCCTCTGGCATGAAAAAATCTCACCTTCACACTGAGTTAAGTGATTGCTACGAGAATCTGAAACCAGATGGAATGAGCTATGTTCAGCCCCAGCTCTCTACTTGTTTTGGCTAGTTGGCAGATGTCAGTCTCAAAATCCAAGCAGTGACCAAATTCTTCTTGAAAATGCTATTTGTGTTGGTTGCTTGCTTGCTTGCCTTGGCATTTTCTTTTCTGGGTGCTGTTTTTTTCATTCTGGACCTGCACTCTATAACTGGTGACCAGGATTTCTTAAAATGCCTTTCATTAGCTCGGGAAGTCCTAGAGTATATCTACTGCTTGATCAACAGTCTCTGCCAAGTAAGAAATAATCCTAGGTATGTTTCTGCAGTCTCATTTTGGTCTGGTTTGGTTTCTGGTGCTAAGTATGCTCTGCAGTTTTGATGATGTGATGCCAAATAAAGCTTAACATTTTATGTGACAGTGATGCCTGCATATCAGTAGCAGATATAATGGCTCATAGGAAATTCTTTAAAGCTCTTTTCTGTTACCTTATGGATATATAATGTCATATCCAGTCCATCACAGAAACTCCGAGTTGTCTGCTACAAGTTTGGTTCTAACAAATTTCATACACCTTCTCAGTGTTTCTGGTGATAATGTCATGTGGGCTTCTATGATGAGATAATTTTGTGAAGACCACTGAGTTCTCAAGACCATGCAGTCATGCTAAGGTAGTTGAAGTTTCAGTGAACAAGGTACCCCTGTAGTCTAGTTTTAGAGATGACACAATCCTTGCCTCTTTTTAACATTGACAGTATCTTTTTTCAGACTGTTTTTGAAATTTTAACTGTAACCCTTGCAGGGTTATATAAACCTTTCATCAGAATGTCAGTGTGGGATCTGCCCACTGTTCAGCCCCATCAGCTAGAGAATATGCTGAGCTTCAGTGTTTTGTGACTGTATCTTTTCATTGTATTGAAGTATTATGTATTCAGTACCTTGATAGGATGCTTACATTCTGAGACTAATATATAAATATGACTGATAAGAATCAGACTCATTATTCTTATAGTTCTGCTGAATGCATACAAGATCCAGACTTATTTCTGGAACTGTTACTTGCTTTGCAGTAATTGAGGCTTAGTACTTGAACTCAACATGCTTAATGAAGATATCAACCATCTCACCTTCCTTCCTGTTAGCCAGACTAAATTTCAGTTTATTAGCAGGAGCTATTGTGCTTCCATATTCACAGAGAGAGGTAATAGAGTATATGACATACCTTGTCTGGATAAATGTGCTTTTTTAAAGTGATTAAATTTGCAGGCATAAGGCGTGCTTATCTGCAGTAGAGGGACAGACACTTCAGAATATGTAACAGCTCTTCTTGTAGTCTTGTTCAATCCATCTTAATGAATGATTAATTTGTAGAGTTGTAGTTGAAATTGTTTGTATAAGGAGTGGGGGCAAAAGGAGGTTGCCTAATAAAATTCTCATCCTGAGAGTGGGAGCTACACACATTTTTCTTTCTATACGCCTGAATATTCTCGTGTCCTAACCAAAGTAACTGTTCAAATATGTATGAATAGTTGATCATCTTTGTGTAGAATAATGCAGGTTTTGTCTTAAGCTTCTCCCCTTCCTGAACAAATAGAGGCAAGTTCTTAAAAAGCCTCTTAATGTTTAGTCTTCAGAGAGATGTTAAGTGCTGATTTGCACATAGGTTGTCTCCAAATAAAGCAGTGGCAACCCTAAGTGCAGGACAGCCTGGTGTTAATGGGGAAAAGCATTTAATTGACATTTGATTTGGGGCATTTAAGAGTTTAAGCCCCCAAATCCTTTAAAACTGCGTTGTTTTTTCTTATTCTTGCTATGCAGATTGCTAACACTTCCTGTGGATCAGAAGGGAACAAATGTTTTTAGTGCTGCTTTTACTTATTTTCCTCTTTCGCTGTATGGCCCCATGTTTATTTTTGAGGTTTTTAACCTGTATCTCTGACAGTGTGGTGTTTTATACTGTCTCATGCTCTTCCTTGGTTCTTCTGTATCAGTTCCTTGAGCAGTGTTTTCTCCATATCCACTTGAAGTAAGAGTAAATTTCTGCAAAGCTGCAGGAGGCACAATTTTGAATACAAAATTCTAAAGTCATTTTTTTCAATAAGTTGTTCTAAGCAGTAGAGGATACAGAGGGAATCTGTAATTCAGCAAGTAAAGTGGGATTTTTCTGCTGTGAGGTCAGTGAAGTAAGGACAGAAGCACATAATTTTGGAAGAGTCAACTTCAGAGTAGTTTCTGGTGCCAAAGTCTAAGTTGTAATCTTGCCATATCTTAACATTCCCTCCCATGAAAAAAAATACCACAGAGGTACCCAAGTCATTTTAGGATGGAAGAAAACTTAAATTCAATATTTATAGTCTAGTATGGTGCATGTTCAGCTTTCATAATGAGTTCTATAATTTGGTGCATAACTTGAAAATCAAACTGGAAATACTTTTATTTTGTTAACAATACAGACCAGTTGAAAGCCTGTGAAATGAAAGTATTGGAACAACAAAGGAAGTTTTAAATTACACACTCTTGGGGCCTTTTTTTATTTAAGATGGCTTATCTGAAATACAGTGAGTATTGATAAAACATGGAAAAAGCTTGCAGTCAGGCTTCTCAAGATATAATCAGGTGTGGTTGAAGGGGTACTGTACTTGTATTTAATCTGGTAGATACTAATTAAGGTAATGTTTTCAGTTGTCTTTCTGTAAAACAAACATGAATGCTTTTAAAGGATGCATATTTTTCAGTTTGCTTGTGTGTCCGATATTCTTTCACTTTTCCCCTTCTGTAGTCTCAATGACCAATTTCTTTGTGCAATGAAAGGCAGAAAAATCAACCAATTTCACCTTAACTCAAGACTTGTATTGTTTATAGGCTGGCCAGTGGAAGTGGAGCAAGTGTATTGATGCACATTATCTTGTGACCTTCCACAGAAGTAGGAATTTTGTTCATCTCAATTCTACTTTACTTACACCATAGTTGAAGTTACGGCTCCACCTATCAAGAAGGAAAATGGCACACAATGTGGAAGAAATGGGGAGAGGGCAGGGGTTGATCATAAAGTCAGCTTGGAAGCACGGTGTTTTATCAAGCAGAGTTAAGTACGCTGGGACTAAAACCGTTCAAGTGAGAGCATGCATTGAAGTTCTCCTGCGCATGGCCCCAAACTATGACATGTCTGCAGTTCTCTGGTGTTGCTTTATGTTCAAAGGAGTGTGGTTTTACGCTTTACATAGCCAATTCAGTAACAGGATGTATTTGCTAGCCAAATTTCCTTTCATTAGCTGCTCCGGCTTTTCTGCACCGTTGTTCATCTAATCTTGTGGTGAGCTGATTCAGAAAGTAAAACTAGTAAGAAGGGGATTACTGTTTCTGTGGTTCACCTCTGTGGATTAGCTCATAATAATGTCAGATACTAATGCAGGTGTAATGGAGAATGCCAGAATGGGAAAAGAGGCAGAAGGAGTCAGACTGGCAGCAGTAATCTGTTAGATCACTGTAATTGTAAGAAAGGAGAGGAACACTTGAAAATGTACAGTGTAAAGTGTTAACTATAAACAACAATTTTCAGTTCTTTGCTTTCAAAGATGGAACACGATTTTTACTGAACTGGTCATTGTTCTCTCACAGCTTCTAGCTCCTGAATGTTATGGGAAAGAGAAAAAAAGAAAGGTTTAATTAGTGGAAGAAATTTGGAGAGTGGAAACAATAAGGATCATTTTGCCAAGACTTTGTGTAGTTCATTCTTGGAGACAGGGGGCTGAAAACCCAAATACATCACATTATCAGGAGACTTGCATTCTATTGTTTAAGTTTTTATTTCTGAATACTGACTTTAGGATAGTTAGACTCCTTTAGCATTGAGCCATACTTAAACAGACTGGGGTCATGAATTAATCTTAGGTGACTTCAGCTTTTAAGAAAGCATACTGTCTTGGAAATGGAAAGCTCTGAAATGGTAGCTGTTGTTAACTAAAAAGTTTACCAGGTATCTTAAGCCTTGAGTTACTAATGGAATTGGAATAACCTCTTATGGCCAGACCTAGTTAGTAATGAGTTTTGGCAAGTAAATATTCTCTTGGTGATGAGGTCCTGGGTCTTTTTATAATGGGAGATGCATTCTGCAGAAGAGTAAAGGATTTTATTTTGTTCTCATCCTGTGTCAGGAAGAGAAGTCTGCATTTTAAGATTGCTTCAGTTCTTCGTCTGTCATATGACTGCAGTGTTTCACTGCTTCTGTCTAGGCAGAAGTTCATCAGTAACTCTTGAGTTTCTAGGTATCTTCCATACTTTGTTTTTTCCAGCATTAAAGTAAATTAGAGTTCTCAGTAATCAGGGCTATGAGGAGTAGAAATCTTCCTTCTGGGTACTAAGTTCTTAATCAGGAAGTTGAAACTGGTTAAAGAGCATGTTTTAAAATGGAAATGTCCCAGGAGGATAAACCTGCATCTGGTAGTCTTTCTTGGTTTCCAAAAGCATATCTTTAGAAGATACTTTCCTTGCAGGATGAGGTACTCTGACAGGCATTCACAGTAGTACCATTCAAGAGGTCAGGAACTTACCTTGGCTCTTAGTGCAGTCTTGTAGCTTTATGCCTACGTGATCTGCTAAAATCAATTGAGGGATCTTAACCCCTTTAGTGAACATTTATCTTTTTTAATGTGACCTCTGTAGCCCTCAGTCTGGTAGTGGTCAGAGCTTTTGTCTTCCAGATGTGTACCTAAAGTGTCGAGAGCATTATCTCCCATGTATTTACTTGTAGGTCATCTGAACTCCTGTAGTGCTTCAAGTTTGCATGTTTCACTTAAGAATCTGGTCCAGAAGACCAAGAAAGATTTAATCCTTCAGTGTAGGCAGTGCTTATGGAAAATCAGATTTGTTAACATTGGGCTCAATTTTCTGATCAGAGGTTAATATTTCAGTTTAAGAAGGGTAATGGTGCTCTTCACAGAAGGGTTTTGTTGCTCTTGAGAAGTCACGATATCAACTCCATACAGTAATCCTATTATTAATCCAGAAAGGCCTTAGAAGAAAGAAATAACCTGCTTGTATGAGATGTGTTTCAGTAAATAACCCTTGAGGCAGAAGAACATACCTATTACAAAATTAAAATAAAGTAACACAAGCTTCATTTATGGTGAAATCTAATCTCAAATGATATGACACTCTTTTCTGTCTGCTACTCTTTCCCTTTTGAGCAACTTTTTGTTGCTCAAAAGCCCCTTAGAAATCTCATTAATGAGAAGTGTCCCATCTGGGTTAGGTATGTTAACCTTCGGAGATCTGAGTGTATCTAAGCAGAAGAGAAAGGGGAGATCCTTTGAATGGAGACACTAAAATTATTCTTTGGTCAGGTTTGTGAAGGCTGCATTGCAATAGATTTGCACATTGGTTTGGCTAGACAATAAGATCCCCTTTTCCATCCCATCTGCTAGCTCATGGGTACTTGTGAGCATGCTTAGAACTTGTATGTTCATTTCCCCCCTTCTCATAAGCTTTTTAATAATTCCATGACCGAAAGTGTCCAATCTTTGTGGAGACCCTAGCTTGTGCCCATGGTGTTGATGCTGTAGGGTTGGGCAAAGGAGAAAAATGCCATCTAATCCCGGCATCAGCTAAGCTTAATTTTTGGTCAGTGCTACAGCATGTAGTTTTCCACTATGATGAACATATTTATTAAAGAATAAACATCTGATTTCATAAATAAGAACTTTTTGCACAGGTTGTTTTTAAGAGTATGATGTGTCTCTAGTGAATTCATGATGCAGTTATCTGATTCACAAAGGCATACTGTAACTTTTATCACTAGTTGAACTAATAGGAGAACAGCTCCTTTCTTTCTAGAACTTATTTTTTAGTAAGCACAACTTTATAGAGACCAATAAAAGACTGGTTGGTCTAACAAACTGGTTTTATTGAGGATTCTTTCTACTATGAGTATTCAATTCAGCTGGGATGCAAGTTTTGCTTTGTAGTAGCTTATTGCTTAGGCTGCTCAGTATTCACAGTTGTCCATCTCACTTATATAGTCTTTTTCCCCAGGAAAAGCTTTGAAATATTTTCTTGTTTTTGTTCTTGAGCAGCCTATTCTCTGACTGAAGAATCTAATTTAGAAAACAAGGCCATGTGAGGGCAAGTAGTAGTGCTGGAGGTCTATTTAAAGTTGGTGTGATTTAAGTGAAGAGTCTTTGCTTCCAGGCAATTAATCTTTAGAGACAGAGCAATAGAATACTTCAGTAATTACTTTACAGTAAAGATCTGTGATGACCTGAGCCAATAATGCCTTTTAATGTGGTAACTTCTAAACTACTAATTGGCTAAGCCCCATCTCTTGCTGTATTTTGAACCAGACAGCCGGGAGTGGAAAAAACACTAGTGGTTTGGGATAAAGAATAGGTTTTTCCATTGTTTTCAAGTTCAGAGTTCTTTGGAATCAAGAACGTGGTAAAAAGCAGCAGTAAAATGTAGGGAAAGCTACTTCTGCCATTATGTTATGGCTGAAAAATAAGTTTTACAAGATTTTTTTGTGTTCAAAGTTGTTTTAAAAGGCTGTAGCTTGCTTTCCACCTTTCTCAACTTAGAAAATAATTGGTCATTTAAGAATTGAGGTAGTCAGGTATTTTCAGACTTAAGTAATTCCTGTAAACCGCTGAATCTGTGCTTGCCTCCTTTTTACGTGCTCCAGACACACAGTACTTTAGCATCGCCAGTACGTCTGCTTAGGATGCATCTGAAATTGCTGGTGATCAGGCTGGAAGGAGGAAGAATAGTAATCAGTGATATCAGTTCCATTTGCAGTATCTTTTCTGTTACCCTGCATCCATCTTGCTTTCCCTGAAGAATTATCCCTCAGATTTCAGATGGAAAGCGAGGGGAGCAGGACTCCCTCTGAGCAGTGGTGTGTGTGACTGGTTTGTGTATACTGGTCTTGACTGGCAGAGCATCAACTTGTTTCTTGGTAGGTGGAGCCCTAACTTTGCTGTTGCTGCGTAGAGTGGGAGAAGAAGGTAGCAATTACAGTGAGCAACTTTGCCATGTAAATCAGTACAATCCAGAACACTGTTCAGAGGACTGAATCTGTCGTGACACCTAAAGTTCTTGCCCTTCTATCAACTACAGTGTTGCTGTTCTTGTTCTGTTTTTTCCTAGCCTTAGTTCTCATCTTTTAATTTGAATTTGGTAGAGACATAACTTTGGCTTTAGATTTGTGCTGACTGGAACTGACCTGCGATTGCCATAGACCTGTTGACATTGTCTTCTTAATAGAGGTTCAGTTAAACTTTTGCTAGATGTATAAAATAAACATAGTGCTGGCTTTTATTTTATATTTTTTTACTATTGAAAAAAATCATTATGTTTTATAGTATTCACTTGAGTTGATATTTGGGTGCATTTTCACGTGCATAGTCTGAATATACCGTACTTTCTGTAAAGTTGCTTTTCTTTTCCCCTTTTTCTCTGCCAAAAGGAATCAGATACAGCACCTTGCACAGCTCCTAATGTTTACCAGTTCAGTCTTCAAGCACCGACTCAGCTTATGGCCAGTTTAGCACCCGCATTGCCCCTGCCAAGTGGTAAACCCCAATCTGCGCCTCCGAGAACCTTGATAATGGCCGCCAGTAATCAGGTATGAGCCAGCAACTCTGTCACGAGCAAGCGATCACATCGCAAGCGTAGGTCGTGTGCGCTGTGCTGTCAGTCTGAAAGCCTCTGAGGATAACCTTCATGTAGCATGTGCTAAGCTTCGTGTGGTCACAAAAGTACTTACCTGCTGTGTCGGAGGTGCGGGGAGAGCAAAGGGTGGGAAAGGGTTTAGAGTAGAAGAGCTCCTCCACAACACGGACACCTGGGAGTAAGTTAAAGAACAAGTGTCAGGTGTCTGACTCTTCAAGTTGTGTTTAAGAATCCTGGTGCCCAACTAGTGGGATATTTGTAGATCTTTAGGCTATTTAATTCCCACCACCTTATATGTGGTAGAGCTGTAAGATAGTTTTTGAATTTTAAGGAATAGTACTGCCCTTTGTAGGCTTATTTAGTTGTCTTGATTTTGAATTATTAGAACAAGTTTGGTTATACTTGCAATTTTCTGTAATACATTTTAAAGGTAGAGAACAGAAAATTAATTACGGACAAGTGTACAAGAATTTTTACCAAAAAATTAAATGTTTGCATAAATGTGTTTGGGACCTGAATTTTTTTTGGCTAATGTATCTATTCTGGTACAACATCAGTGCATCTTTCTGCAGGAAAACATTCCCTCAGTCTTGATAATTACAGCTATTAGTAAAACATGCCTGACATGAGGCTTGATGCAAATTATAGGTTGTAGGTTCCCCATGATAACAAAACTGTGAGCTGGTTTCTTTGAAACTTAGTTTTGGTCAAGTTCTTGTAAGGTTTTTCTTCTTCTCTGAGTCCTTGTATCAGAGTTCATGAGAATATTGGGCCAAGACATTTTCAGCTTAATGACTTTGCCTTTTATTTGATTCAGCACTTACTTATCTTCGTGGACCTTCACCGGACACTCTCCCATTTGTCCATATCTTGCTTCCTGGGGAGCCCAGATGGGGGCCCAGCACTCCGTGTGTGACCTCACCTGTGCTGAGTAGAGGGGAAATGATCACTTCCCTTGACTTGCCTTTGGTTTTAATCTTCTAACGGACTACACAGATTCTTCCCCTCCTTCCTTTCCCTACTGCTCGGTGCCACCTAGGCAATACCAGCTTACCTGCACAGGAAATGTTGTGTTAGTGAGAAGCTAATAGAATAATATATTTTTATTTCTGCAATTGAGTATTCACTGGCTAGTGAATAGAGTACAATCTGAAACTTTAGAAGTTTTTTTAGAATAAAACTGGAGAGTTATTTTAGGTTAAACTTCATCTAAAATACGAACCTAGTGTAGACTTTTCTTTCTCTAACAGCTCTGCTTTTCTAAAGAAGTACCCTGGAGCTAGTTAGGAGGCATGCAGTTGTTAGTACAAAACAAGCTGGCATTCAGAGTGTTTGCCACCGTTGTGAAGAGGCAGTGTGTTGTGTGAATTTTGGATCTCTGTTGGAGTTTTGAATCTTGGAAGACAACCGCTTTGTAGCACTTTTTCTGGCTTTCTGTTCCTTGGCTGTCCTTTCAAGTGATTGTTAATTCTGTTAGTAGTTTTATAGTCCTTACATGTTTAAAAGTGGGAATTTTTCTGTGGCTTTGCTTAACAAAGATGTGCCTTTGAGAATCGCATTAAATCAGAATAATTTCTTGCTACCTATAGTTTAGAAGTGGGATAATGGGATTTTTTGCATTGAATTTACCAAAAGCTTATATTTTGTGAAGTAGAAGTGTTCTTTTTTGATAAAGTTTATGATTGAGTCAGAAGTAGGAAATGAAATCATTTTACCCAAAATACTGTAAATATCTTCTTTCCACTTCCAACTTGCTGGAGCATGGCTTTGCTAGATTAGGCTTTTCTTTTGAGTTGATGTAACTTGAGACCCAGCTAGCTTATAACTCTTAATAGGCACATTCTACCATCTTAGAGGACTCCTGTCCTGATAAATCTGAACTTGTGCAAGACTTTCTTAAAAGCAAGTCTTTCATATTCAAGAAGTTTTCAAAGGGATTCATTTGTCTGCAAGGTGTCTTTAGCTTTCTCCCTTTTTTTTTCAGTTCAGCTTGGAAAGCTGTACCTGGGTGTCGAGTACAACTCTCAAAAGCAGGAGGTGCCAAGAGCACCAACTGTATTTTGAACAAATTACAGCCTTCTAGGCAAGTTTGCTGCTGTTAAATCTTCCTGGTATTTTCATTTTTTAAACACGTTTGGTGTGATTACCAATTCTGTTTATGTACTGCATAATTAATTGGAGGATTTCCAGATAGTTCAGGGACTGATGAAGCTCCTGGCACAGGTCTGTGTGCTTTTCAGGATCATCATCATCCATCATTTTTCCAAGGTAATCATTCTTCTACTCTGCTGACAGCAGTTTGAAATTTCACTTGGGGGAGCAGAACAGTTTATGAAGCTGCCCACTAAAATAAGCAGAAAAACACATGTTGACATGCATGTCCAGGTGAGTAGAGGGGGCAGAAATTGCTTGCTTGGTAACTTCCCAAGGAGAGGAGGGGACTATATTCCCTGTTCCTTTGAAGTTTAATTTATGCTGGAGTGCTGTTTGCTAGGTTACCAAAATGAAGACAGAAGAAACTTCCTTTTTCTTAGGTCAGAAGAACTCTTTCATTTAAGATGCTTTCTTTTTTCCCCAAAGGGTTGTGTCTTGATTCCACAGTATCTAAAGCCAGTAAGCACTAGTCCCTCTGCTGCACTGGCTGGCTTCTAGTGTGTCTGAGAAAACCTCCACTAAAGATGAGTGGTGTCTGATTGGGAATGTGTGTTGCTATGGAGACAACCAGGAAATGAAACTGTAATGTCAGTGCTGAAATACCACAGTCAAAACTTGTAAAAGGATTTGCAGGAGTAGGTTCTTTTTTTCAGATTCTTTTGAGTTTGGCCAAGTAAGGCAGAACATTTAAACCTATAAACTGCTTTTTTGTATTGCATTACAGGCACTTTTGTGGGTAACATACTTTGCTTCAGAGTTTGCTTTCATCAGAACAACTGTTAATGGTGTTGCCTTGTCTCACTATACTGCTATAGTGCTAGCATCTCTGAAATGATTGCTGAAAGGTTAGTAGTGTTGCGAACAAAATTGGTCAGGGACTTGAGTCAAAAATGTATTTCTTTTAGATGAGTGCAAACAGTTACGTGTACTTCACTTGGATGAAAGATAAGTTTGTAAAGACACATTTTAATTCATGTCAGTGCAGAACTTTACCAAATATTTCTGAGAAGGCAGGTGTCATCAACTAGCCAGTGTACAAATATGCTGAATTCCCTTTCTGTATTGCGATTCTCCATGGTTTTCGGTATGTCATCTTCAATTTAGAAATGACCCGATTTGTTCAATGGCATTTATAAGCTGTTTAGGTACTGAAGTTCTTCACTCAACCAAATGACATTTTTGTTTTGTTTTTTGAGAATGCTGTCATTTAAGGTGGAATAATTTTTCAGAGCCCATGTGTTTTCATAGGAAGGAGGCTATGGCTGTATGCTTCAGAAACAGTTTTGATTCTCAGTGTCAGATTCCCATCTTCTTTGTATGACAGAACATCGTTTGGTTTTTAACACATGCAAAACTTAGGAGATGATGATGTTTTATTTCCTTTCCTAAGGAAAGAAGAGAAGGAAAAACTGTCTGAGTTTCAAATGTTGTTTAGCTGAAAACAGTACTAGAGATCTTTCATTTAGGTTGTCCTATATTTATACGGACAGTCTTTTTGTGGTGTTATCTTTCCATGTATGGAAACTGACTTAGCCTGACCAGACCCTGGATAACCTGATCTGACTCTGCTTACAACAGAATGTTGGGTTAAATGGTCTCTGGAGGTCTCCATATAAACATACAGTCTAGATGTTTATACAACTGTATGAGAGCCTCATTGGCCACATTGGCGGTTGCTTCCTGAGCGCTTTTTGAGTTGCAGGAAAGACAAAGTAAAGTCTAAATAGTAGTTTCTTAGAAACATAAACAAACCTACCATAAATAAAAGACTTATGGAAATGTAGAAGTCATACCTTCCTTTTGTTTGCATAGTACTCCTTTATCTTTCAGTGTCACTGTAATCAGATTTTTGTTCACAAACTGAGATGGATTTGAATGATCACAGATTCATTTCCTTTGCAGACTTTTTCACATGTACTGTATTGGTATCTCCTCATCATTTGAAAAGAGGTTTTCTTACTATAGTAGTAGTTTTTCTGTTCCAAAAAAAATGTGGGAATTCTCAGTGAGGTAAGATTTCTCTTTAAGGTCTGAAATTGTCAGCTTTGTGCTAAAAAAGCTCTTGTTCCCTGTAGTGACAAGTATGCAGATACATTTCATGGCCCCTGTCACAACAGGAGCAAAGTTGCAGTATGAGTTCTGTCTTCTGGTGGCATTGTTTTGACTCCTGCCCCTCAGTTTTGAAACTTGGGTAGTGACAAGATCAAAAAGGGTATTTATCTCATGTGTCATTCTACTTTCTTTGCCATAACGTAGTTCAGTATTTGCTGTGATGCTGACAGTAGTCTCTACTGTCAATCACTCACTTTGGGGACTAGGCCCTGTGCTCTCTCAAATACTAGTTTGTCTTGGAGCTTCTCATGCTAGTCTTGCCTAACCGGTTGTGAAGAGTGAAGAGAACCTTGACCTTTGTGTGGTAGCTCTGCCAGTAGCCTGTAATGAAGTGAAATAAGATATGAAGGATTGATATAATCTGCTCCCTTGCAGCTTTAATTTTTCCAGTTCTCGTCTGCTGGAGTTGTTTACAATTTTTCTTGCTTTTGAGCTCTTTCTAGTCTCCATGTTGATTTTTCTTTTCTTTGCTGTTCTCATGGTTGGCTCCATAAATGCTGTTTCCCCCTTTTAATAACAGCAGAAAAGAGTTTGGGCACGTTTTATAGAATCTGTTTGGGACTAATCAGTTGTAGCTGAAAGTACCCTGTAGGTCCCAAAAAGAGAAGTGTCTTTGTTTGTAGTGCTTTGGGCCTTATTTCCCTACATTGCCATACTAAACAACTTTTGGAAGAACTTGTTTTGGTTTTTCTCTACTTCAGCTTAGAAATCTAAACCACGTAGAAATCTTACCAGGTTAAGAGTACACCCAGGTAGTATGTGCAAGTATCTTGTAGAATCCTGTTAACTAATCTAAAGTAATGAGACTAGGTTGCCTAATACTTGGCTTATTGCTTATGCAGTTGTGACTAAAATGTTGGTTAGGTCATTGTCCATTATTTCTCTGCAAAACAATGAATTTATTTCATAAAGAACAAGAAGATAAATTTTTAGTGTATTTACAGACATTATGCTCAGAAAGTGAGCAAGTGAGTGCTACAAGCCTAAAATAGAGGATTTGGACATACTGCAAACTTTGTGAAATATTTTGAGACTGCATGTTAGGTTATTTAAGGAATACTAATAATATTAATGGTACATTAAGGTAGGTCTGAATACTACTCTGATATTTCACATGAAATGATTTTGAGGTGTATGAATTTGATTACAAGTCTGATCAACTGCAGACTAGGTTCAGTCATGGCCTTTAATCCTGTACTCTTAACAACAAAATAGTAAGTAAGTGATCTTTCAAAGCTGTCTTACGCCTTTTCTAAGCTTTTCCTTTACCTCTGTAACTACTTACCAATTGTTTTGGAGCACTGTATGTGTAGTCTCTTTTGAAGCTGAGTACAGATACTTTATAACCAACATTTCTCTGCCTTTTTTTTTCTCCTTACTTTAGAAATGCTATCAGGCAAAAAAAAAAACAACGAAAGACCAAAATGATTCAGAAGCCTGTTTATGTTTAGAGTTCAGCTCTGTTATGTTACTTGTGTTATTTCAAATTGTAGGGGATTGATTTTTGGCTATAAATTTTCTTTTTGAATAATGGCAGTCTTTAAATGTCAGCAGTTCTGTATAGTAAATTTGCCAGTATTTAAGAATAGAAGTTTGGTTCCTTAGCAAATAATTACTTGGTATTTCTATTGCAACCAAATTTCTTTTCTTGAGATTTTTCTAGGGCTTTTTCTTTCTCTTTTTTTTCTCTTGGTTTTTTTTTTTTTTCGTGTTAAGTCCTGGGTTTTTCTGTTTATTTGTTTGGTTTTTTTCTATTTTCTGGTGTTTTTTCCTGGAAACTTATTTAACCTGGTATGTGATGCAGAATTTCACCTTATCCCCACCCCCAGGCTTGTCTTAAATGTGAAATTATTTAGTTTTCCCTCCAGATTTAGCAGATTATTCAGCACAGCTAAAAACCAAACCAATTCTATCATTCAGTTGTTGAATCAATAGCCCTAAGATGGGAGAGATTGTTCTATCTAGAGAAATAGATCCAAAGAAGTTGAGACTTCTAAATCGAAGATTTATCCATCTATCACAGACGAAGAGCTTTCTTTTTGGATTACCTGATCTCTCTCTAGCCATCATCTGCTTACAGACACGTCATCTCTCAGTGACTGTGTGACTCCTGAGCATGTGAATGTCCAGAAGTTTGTGCACAAGAGAAAGCTGTTTGATACAGCCTCTTGAGATTTACAAAAACATGAAGCAAATTTCTTTTATCAAAGATCCTGAAAGAAGCTAAGTGAATTATATGTGTCCCCTTTTAAACAGTTAACTAATGGGAAGATGAGGAACTAAAATTCAGTTTTTGTAAGAAATTGAGTTCACCAGGATAGCCCTACAGGAGTTTGTGCTGCCTAATGTCTAAAAGGCAGTGGATGAAGCCTGGTGAAGTTTGCTGGTGGTCTGAAGCACCTTAAGGTCTGCCTGAGAAGAGGTGCAGAAGGACCCTTCAAGGTGATGCATCAGGAGGGAGAGAAATAATTTAAACTTTGTAGAGGGTGGTAGGCCCTGAGCTGACAGTTTCTTGTAAAGATGACATCGTGATGTTTTTGCAGAACACCAACAGTGGGTATAATTTTGCTGCCTCTTTCCTCATCAGAGGAAAGTCAAAACACAAATGGAATAGGGAAAGATGTTAATTGTAATCAAACATATGGAATTGCTTCTCTGTAAAGAAAGAATGATTGTTTAACCTCGACAAGATGAGGTATATGATCTAGGTCTGTGTAGTCATCAGCAGTGTATGAAAAAGTTAGAGAGCAGAATGACAAGAAATTATTTACTCCAAGAACTGATAGATCATCCTGTAGTAGGCTCAAATTAAAAGTGGTGCTCATTTAAGCTGTGAAATGCTATAGCACAGGATGCAAGATGCTAAAAGCTGATGGTTTCAAAAAATCAAACAAACTAGTGAACAAAATGTAGTTGAGAACTAGTAAACATAAAGGTATCATCTGTGACTGAAGTGGTCCCTGAGTCAACTTCCTTAAGTACCTCTCTCATCTGATGAGTCGTAAAACTGATGGATTCAGATCCTGCTCCAATAGATTGATAGTCTTTATCTTGCTGGCCTAAGAACAATGCAAAGTGCTTCATCACAAGCTTCATTCTGGCTAAATTATTAATCATTCTTTGAAATTTTGTTTACCTTTTGAGCAAACAAGGGGTATGACATCTTTTAGGATACAGGTAGATGCACTTAATTGTCATACTTGCTGTGCTCCTTGTCCGGTCTTGGGGTCACCTGCCCTCCTGCCCCCAGTGATTTTTTTTTTTGGTGAATCCTCACTCATAATGAGGAAGAAATTGCCAGATTTTTCAAATTTTCAGCTGAAATGGATGGTTAAGCTTCCTGAAGTTTGTATGGTGCTTGATCAGTCTTCTGTTCTAGTTGTTCAGTAGCAATACTAAAGTTTTCCCCTGTCTTTCTTCAGCATATAGTTGAGGGTGCCTGTGGTGACTGGCTACTTTTAGTGTTTTGACTATTGTATTATAGGGTCACCTTTAGTATTTAGAGTATTTTGATGTCATTTCAAGTAAATGTTTATATATAATTGAGTCAGAGATATACTTACTGAACTAGAAAACTTTGCAGGAGATTGTGACAAGGTGGTGTGTTTGCTTGAAGGACTGTTTGCCAAAAATATAAAACATTCCAATTTTTTTTTGTTCTGTTTCATGTTGACTTGCTAAAACATCTACTAGAAGCTATTTATGAAATGTACATCAATAAATTATGTTTGAGAAGTTGTGTCTCTTAAGAATGAAAACGTCTCAGCCTGCATTTCCTCTTTCTGTTTGTCCTTGAAGTATTTTGCCACTGGTAGTCTGAGGATAACACTTAGTGCGTCTATCTTGAGACGCATGTTGAAGGTTAATTAGGTTGCTGTAGGAAACTGTACAAATCCAAAATAGTTTTAAAGGTTTTTTGCCACCCTGCAGTTAACTGTGGTTGTTTCTCAACACTAGTCTTCACCACTTTGTCTTTCTGGATGCTCAGTGTCTCTTCAGTTACAGTTTGACAGTAAAATGTTGCTTATGGAATTACGCTTTCGATAACTGGGTTTTTTTGTGCTCACAACTGTAATGATGTCTTGGTGTTCTCGTTTCTTTCTACTTCACACTTGTTTGGAAATACAGAATATGAAATACCTGCAGCTACTTTAGTGTTCTAAGCAGTTGTCTCAAATGTTAGCTCTGTGTTCCTGTTTGACCACTTAAGGTTAGAATTAGCTTTTGCTACAGGCAATCAGTTATCTGTTAAGTTGCTGCTGTCAGACATCAGAAAATGTTGACATGCTTGCATTGATGTTCTCAGTATTTAGGAAGTCTTTGATTTTCATCTTCTGAAACTCTTGTACCTATTTTAAGTACATACCAACTTACTGTATGCCAACTTAGTGCATACATCTATACTGATCATGATGCCTGTAGTGCCTCATGGTGTGGTAGGTTTACTCAGGCTAAACCTTCTGGGCAATTTTTTGTTCCAAGTTATTGGAGATCCCTCGAAGAAAGTGTCATGGTGTGTTTCTGATCACTTAATTGTTTTGCCTTGGTCTGCATATGAGGTACAGTCTAGGACCTGTGTAACCTGATGATCAGACCAGTAGGATTTACAAGCTCCTCACAAGCCATACTTAGTTTGCCTGTCAATGACTTGAGATTATGGGAAAAGCAGACTCGTACCCTCCATGCATCAGCTCATGTGATCATGCCCTTATATTTGTCCATGATGTTTCTGAAAGACTTAAGTATCTCACTTGGTCATGCTTTTGCTAAGATACTCCAAAATAGACACATCTGTCACAATTAGGATTTAATGTGGAACTTCTCTGGTTTTATAAGGAAGTTGTACAGTGAGTGTATTTCATACTGAGATCCGAGGGTTTTAAGGATGCTTTGAAATCTACACCATTTCATTTGCAGGACATTTTCTTCAGAAAACACTTAGTAAGCTGTTAGTGCCTTGGGACTTGCACAGCTACAGTTAAACAAACATGAAAAGACCAGTTGCTTCAAGCAATGTTTTGTGGAAGTGACTTACATATTGAGGAAATACAACTGGTAGTATATGTTTTGTTTGTTATTTTTATGCTTAAATGAACACTTACCTTATTTCATTTTTTTTTCAGCAGCACAGTGGAATGAAGTTTTCCATGAAAGGAACTCATAACCAAGGCAACAGCTACAGCCCCGTCGGCAGTGGAGGCATGAGGCAACCGGTTGGTAACCGAGGACACCACCAGTACAATCGTAATATATGGAGAAGGAAAAAACACAGAGACAGTTTGCCTATCAGTCTGAGCAGATAATGGCAGATGCCAAAATGACCTTCCCTGTTCAGACAAACTGAGTGAGTGCCACTCGACTTGAGGGATGGAGACCAGCGTCCAGCACATCGTTTTATTGGTGTTGCCAAATATCTGCAGCTGACTTCTTTGCATGTTTCTTTGTGTGGTGGTTCAGTCCATCTTCAAGAAGTAGTTGTGCTTATCTGTGAAGCCTTATTAAATGTGGAAGTTTGTTTTCTGCCTTCCCACAATGGTTCATTCAGTGCCGAAGCAGCTCTGACAATAGAACTGCAAGGACATTTACAAATGCTGTAGCTTTTTTGCTGTGGCTGTATCTGTTCCTTTTCTTTTATTTTAGAAGTGAAGGAAACTTCAGCCCCTTGGAATTACTTTTTTTTCTTCTTTGCAGCAGATCAAGTTGGGAATTCATAAAAGTAAATTTGCTGCTCTCCTGTTTGTTTTTTTTTTTTTTTTTCAAAGCTCAGTTTTTTTCTCTGTAAATATTGGAAGTATGATTTGTGCAATAACTTGGAATTTTTAATTTAATTTCATATTATCACATAAGTTATATTTAAGGGGAAGAGGTTTTTTAATTTACAGATCCTTTCCCAGGTTGCATTATCTAAGTTGGGGTCATAGTTTTGGCAGGTTGTCTGAGCAGTGTTATAAACATGACATTTAGTAATATTTGAGGCTTCTTGATTCACAATGAAAATGCGATTTGGCTTACAGTTTTAAGAATTTACGAAGCTCCAAAGCATTTTGACCCTGTGTTTTTTAGCTCATTGTCTGGCCTCTATCAGTCGTCTTGCTCTGACCAATGAGTTTTAATTTTCTTTAACTAGACAACAAATCCAACATTTGTAGTACCAGAAGTAAACCTTTTGAGAGGAATGGGGAAAAGGTTGGTTCAAGTCCTGATAGGAAATTAAAAAGCTGTGAACTACATGCTTTGATGCATTTTAGTAATGTAACCTGTTAATGTTTGGGTTGAAACAACACTATTAAACAGAGGTACCCGGCTTAAGGAATGTGGAGAAAGGAAATATGTTGATTCCATTAAGGAATCTGTATAGTAGTATGCATTAGTTCTGTTAAGAGCAAATATATAAAAAGTACTTCAGCTGCTCTAAGCATTACAAGAAGTATCTTTTAATGTGTTGCAGGAGAGCACAGCCCAGTGTTGTACACAGTATGAGTGGCTGGCGCTTAATTTACAGATGCATACAGGTATACTATGCAAGTGTGTATTGCCATGACAAACACTGTCTTTAACTTTTTGAAAAATGTACATCCTGCCTAACCCTGAGTTTTTAAAGCACCACAGTTGTCCTGGGAGTAGGTCACATCTCATGCCCTCTGACTTCCCTTTTTTTAAGTGAGAGTTCTTAAGCTATACAGAAAACTACAGGTAAGTTATGTAAGTCCACTAGCAGAGAAAGCTGAAGAATCCTGTTAACAGGACATCTATACTGTGTACAGATAGAGAAGGTTTTAAAACTGGTATCTGAATATTGAAATGAGGTGTCAAGCATGAAGCTTTTTAATATGCTGTATGCCTTTGAAGCAGAAGTAGTTCATGTTAGTACTGAATCTGTCAAACACAAACAGGTCCTTGAGGGGAGAGAGGGCAACATTCCAAAGTAGAGTAGTGCATATCTGTTTGCAGAAAGTTTGTCTTAATGCTCCAGACTCATCACAATAAAAAAAGTTCTAAAAATTGTGAGCTGATTCATAAATAATATCTAAGGGCTGTTACATGAGCCTGTACTGCTTAGTCTTCACACACTAGCAATATTGAGCATAACTACATTAAAGAGCCTTCAGAGGCTTTAATTGGTGTCTTATACTAGCGTCCATTTTAAAGCAAAACTCATTTGAAAAGTGGTATCATGTAACACTTCAGTCATGGTGAACCAAATGAATTGGCCTGGCTATCACTGTGGTTATGTGCTACAGGTTTAAAAAAATGTTTAAATTTTTTGTGTGGACAACTATGTGGAAGCTAAAATTGACATATTTTTATGTAAAGTTTTCTATTCTTTGATTTTTAATAAACTTTGGAGACCAGTCACTCTTCTGTACTTTTTTTTAATGGGAAACTTAATGGATGAAGTGACACTTGATATTGTCCCATTCTTTGATGTACTCTTTGAACATCTGCTTTAAATTGTTCATGCTGAGCACCTTCAAAATGAGTTTGGAAGATGGATGGGTGGCCTCAAATGATGGTGATGTGTTTCTAAAGGGAGTAATGAGCATGAATTTTGTAGTTGTGGATTTGATCCCTTGATAATGAGAAAGCAGAGGAGCTGGAGGTAGTTCCCACAGTATTCTCAAGAGGAGATCAACTGACTAATTCCTTGGGATACCTTAACTTTTCATTAACTCTTTTTTTTTCTAGTCGTTCCCTGTAGTTTCTAAATTCCTTTCAAAATCTTCATCTAGGTTTCAGCTTCCTCAAAGATTGGATGTATCTTGTCTTTTTTTGTGGAGTTCTACTAACCCTCTGAGAGGACTCTGAAGTGTCAGCAACTGACACTAGTTCAAAAATTTAAAAAATGGGTCTTTGGAAGGAACTAGTATAAATCTGTGAACGCTGAGAAAGGGAACTGAAGTGTTTTTAATAGACGGCAATGCAGGGCTAGGGAGTGACAATCAGAGAAGTCTGTGGTACTTTGTCAATCTTAATGAGTATCTGCTGGAGAAAAGCAGAGAGGTGGTGGGAAGGGAAAATAATAACCACTCAGTAGTAGCTGTGATAATAACAATTATTTTTTCTGTCAAGTCAGCCAGTGAGACATGGCTGACAGGGGGATATATAATCTCTGCAGACACAAAGATTAAGTGCAGCAGCCAGCATTGGTTTTGTAACTTCTGTTTTCCCAGACTCCACCTTTTCCCTCTTTCTGTCCAGGTGATGATTTTGCTTTATTCTTCCCACAGATTCTGCTCAACAATCTATCCTTGTTAGTAGTCTGCATTTAATGCATTAGGATTCTCCCTTGAACCCTTGTTCTCTGATAAAAATCTGAGATATCCCCTTGATCCCAGCCCTACACTGTTCATAGGCAGAACTTCAAAAGACTTCTTAAGTCACGGACTTAAGATGTGGAAGGAAGAGACAGCAAATTGAATGGAGGGATGGGACCCAGAGAGTCCATCATAGAAAGAGCTCAGTTGTGATCTATTCCTGTTTACAAGAGATGTTTACAAGAGGTGTTGCATTGGACTTTCCCTGTTACTCCATCCCAGTGCACTGGGGCAGGGTAAGAGACAGAAATGTGTTTGCTGGTACCATGGTGCTGGTTCAGCACTGTTTCTTTCCATGGGAACAGCCTCTTGAGAATGGTCATAGCAATAGTCAAGAGTAGCATTGGAATACAGCACATCTTCAAGCAATGTGAGCTCTTCATCATTCGTGGGTAAAAAAAGAGCCTAAATTGTGAGCTAACAGCCAACTGATCACTCGGTGTGTACGTGTGGAGAAGTAAATGTGTCAGCTTCTGTGCGCTCAAGGACAAGAAGCTGCCTACTTGCTGACTGCTGCCAGTGTATTCTGGTTATAAATTTAATAATACCTGGACTAAACCAAAGTTATGACCTGAATTCTTCAACTGAAAGACATGACAGAGCCATCAATTAGGTGGCTGCTCTTAACGCATTTGCACTGTTTTGATTGGGGCTTGAAGTGTTGTGGAAAGCAGATGTGTCACAAAAAGAGGATTTTGGAAGCAGCCTTAGAAGAAAAGCCTGAAAAGAAACATCTTGGAAATCAGGAAAATGTGTGAAGAAGAAGACCAGAGGATGCCTCAGAACCTTAGCTGATAGTGCCTGTCTAAAGCTCTGGTCACAGTTCTCAGTGTTACGCCACTGCAGAAGTTTTAGCTTAGAGCTGCCTATGGCACAGTAGCCTTTTGGTTTCATATCAATTAAGGATTCTCCAAGCATTTGCTTTCTTCATAATCCTTTTCTATTGACGGATTGTTGCCCGACTATAAAAAGAAATTATGAATGGCCCATGTGCAGCGCATACTGATGATGTGCATGTCTGTGTGTGAGGTCAGGAAAGAGAAGGGGCATCTCATCCAGCACCGCTGTTTGCCCCTTATCCACCAAGATGTGACATGTTCTTCGGATGTGAATTCTTCAGTGACTTAGGAGAGTTGCACAGTAGGTAGATTTGTGGTTTTACTAAAACATGCCTTCCAAATAGATGCTTCACTGGCTCATTTTCAAACCTAAACCAAACAGGATTTAGGAGCTCCTATAACAGGATTTTCTGTGTGAGAGGATGAAAGCAATGTTTAAGCTGGAAGTCCATAACCTCTGTGCTAAAATTGCCACTCTTTTTTAGTGAAAACTTTGGCACTGGTCCTCTGTGGATGTTTTGTTGAGAAAATCTTTGTAAGAAAATTCCTTGCTTCTTGCTCTCCTTCTTTCCAGAGAAGAAAAGGTGCATCTTCTGATGCCCTACATCCTCTCCTTCAGGATTGCCATTGGATGCATCTGGCTAATTTCAGGAGCCAAAATGAGCAGGTGCAATCTCACCCTTGTTAAGGCTTGTGTGCCCAGGTCGTAAGAGTCACTTGAGTACCACTTACTGTATAATTGTGGGTGAGATCAACAAATCATCTCTGTTCCCTTGGGGAAATTTCCTAGGAGGCTTAGGAACAGAAAATAGGATTATTCTATTAGTCATTCATAACGTGTGCATGCAGTCTTCTGTAGACGAGCAGAGCAGCGTTGCAGTTCCCAGCTGCAAGTGCAGGATTTGTTCTGTCCTCCCAAGGGCCCTGGAGGGAGCCAAGGCAGCCCAGCAGGCGTTTGCCCCTCAGATTAGGGGGTAACAGAGCAGGTCTGTGCAGCAGTTCCTGACCTGCTCCTGACACAGTGGCTGAACAAAATGACTTCATGTTTTCCTGCCATTCCTCTGTTACGAAGGAATTGTCAAGGAATACAAGGTTATGGGAGATGCATGTGCTGTGTGGGTGTGAGCGTTAGGAATTATGAGTGGGTAAGTACTGGGATACAAGTGCTCTATTTTGGTAGTGAGAGTTCCATCCTTTGAAATTGTAAAAACCTGGCTGGACAAGGCCCCAGGTAACTCATTCTAATTTCAGTCAGTTCTGCTGGACCACTTGACCTCTGTAAGGCTTTTCCTCATTAAATTTTTCTATGATACCACAAAAAAGAGAACTTTTTTTTTTTTTAAATTTTACTTTATCTCTGCTGGGTTTATGAAGTTTTTTAATGGGGGCATAAGCCAGGTGGGTATTGTTCGGTTTTTTTTGCTTTGTGCTGCACTTGGTAAAATATATCTGCAAATTCTAGGACCAATAGAATGAAACAATAGAAAGAACCTAGTGATCTCTGAAGTTGATAATCCCTGGAAATGAGTAGTCCCCAGTCATAAATTACTGATCAAGAAATATAATTCTTGTATCTTCTCTGTATGATGATGATTACTGGTAACAATGTTTTCTGAGTTCAGTCAACTTGCATTTGCAATGGTAACACAGTGAAGAAGTGTGGGAGTAGTGTCTTGTGTAGGACATCAGCAAAATACTCCAAATTGCCAAGTCCTTCACCTTTTTTTTCCCCAGTGAGTTGCATAGATTCATTATGGAAACTTGATAGTTAAAATTTGCTTGTTTGCCTTTATTCTGCAATACAGGAGTAGATAGATTACTTACACTTATACTCCCTGAGAAGCTGTAAAACAGTATTGATGGAGCTGAAAGCATCATGAAAAGACTTTTTTAGAGATAAGATTTGGAAGCTGCTATTAGCCTAAGTTTTACCTAAATAACTCAAGATTGTATCTGTCTAGATCAGAGTTGTTCCTTATGATGCATCATAGAAATCTGAAACTGAAGAATGTTTATCAAGACTGGATATGTAGAAAAGAAAATTTCCACCAAGAAAAAGCAGAATCAAAGACCTTAATGATCTGAACTTGAAATATAAAATAACCATTCCAGCAGAATGAGAATTGTGACATGCCAAGCTGCAAATCTATTAATAGGGACTTACTCGCCCCCTACTACTATTACTGCTGCTGCTAGTAGTATGATATATGGAGCACAGCTCCAGGATCCCTGAGATACTAATAAGGCCAAGACATGCCAAAAGTCCTTATCTGGAAAACTCATACCAGTATTTAATTTTTATTTCTGTCAGACAACAAAATTGGGCCAATTAGAAACAGAGGCAAATTTTAACACTAACTTATCAAATGTTTTTAATGCCTAACCCAGTATTGCTGCTATTAACATCTATATATTTAAATTGTTAGTAAAGCCTGTGGTGTGCTTCAGTGCTGGGTAGTGACTGAGCCAGGGTGTTCTGAACCAGAATAGCATCAATAGATGGCGCTGAGTGCAAATTTTTGGGCCAAAGTGGTGCAGTTAGTCGAAGATTAACTTTGGAAGCGGATTATTTTATCTGTTTGCTAACGATTGTGACACAAGAACTGCCACGCATGGGCTGAGTGTCCTGATGTCACAAATATGGGAAACGTGGCCTGTACACAGTGTTGGAGTTCTGTAGTACTGAGTAAATAGATATGGGATGAAGTATAAAGCATAGGGTTGGAAAATGAGGATTTATAGCTACTTCCAGTCACTGAAAGCTGCTGGGTTAGAAATAATAAAGAGGAGAGACACCTGGGCATATTTGTTAACAGTATGATTAAATTCACCAGCTTGTCTCACAGAGCTGATAAGAGAACCAAACAGATGAAATGTTTCCATTAGTGTTAGTGTTTTCCTTTTATTACAAGTCCAGAGTTTTACTGGTTAAATTACCTGTGGCTTTCCTCATTTCAGGGAGGAAAAAAGAAATAGACAAAAAAGAAAAGAAGCATAATCCTCTTTTTTTCTTTATTCGGTGATGGCAGCAGCTACAGACACAGGTTTAAAGCATTTTCTGACACCTCAGAATCCACTTCAGCTGGAGATTCATCAAAGCACAAGCTAGCTTTTATGATTGCATGTCAAAATGCTGTGGAGTACTAGGGATGACAGATACCATCACCCAGCTTTTTGCACCCATTTGCACTGTTCTTGTATTGACAAACTTTTGATCTTTAGCTTTGATGTGGGAGTGACTTACCTCCTGGGGATGCTGAACATGCTAGCTGGCTGTCACTTCAGATCTCTAGGTGATAAGTAGAAGATCTGACTGGATGCTATCTATCTAGGGAATGTGGTATGACTGAGGTAGTCAGCCTTCCTTTCTCAATTTTGGTGGAGAAACACTTGTGGTTTTATTCTGGGTTTCCTGTTAGATGCTTTTGTGGTATCTGGAATAAAAAGGAATGCAGCATTTCAGACCGCTCCAATAACCCTGACCGCTTCAGTGGATAAAATTGGATGTGAATTTCATGACACAATTTGACCTAGCCTGGCTTCCTAGCTTGGTCCCTGATGGCTCTTGCTTCCCATGCCTGTTCATTGGCCTACTGGCACAGATAGCTCCGAGCTCAAAAGTAAGGGAGAGGAGGGGTAGGGGACAGCTGACATTTTGATTTTATTTAATTGAAAGACTTGGAAATGCCTGGGTAGACCCTAAGATTCAGGATGCTGCCTGGAGCATCCGAGGGTGTAAACAGTCATGGCAGCCAAACTTTAAAGAAAGAAAAGGTTTATAAACTCTTCTCAAAATGACACACCTGTTCATTCACCTCACAGCTTCCTTCTCCTTTTCCCTACAGCCTTCATGTTCTGTAGGAACGAAAAGCCTGTGCTTTCTGGCTCTGGTGAACTCCTGACAGGAAAGAGGACTGTGGGGGAGGAGAGGCGGGGAGGCATCTGATTGTGAGGACTGTAATACTCTGGGCATGAATCCTATTTAAATTACCAAGGCAAAATGCACTATTCATTATGCATTTAAATTTCAGAGACCCTTTTGATGCAGGAGGTAGAAAGAGGCTCAGCAGGATCTTTCTAAAGATGTTTTATGAAAAGGATTGTGGTGAACATGAATTAATTTTCCAGCATTGTTTGAGCAGATTGCTGTCGGTAGTTACTTCACAATTAGCTTGTCCTTGCGTCTTTCTAGGTCAGTATTGAATCTGGAGAAAAAAAGCTTTTTTTCCTGTGCATTTTGCAGAGGTTTGGTTGGTTTATTATTATTTTATGTTTAAGTGAAAGTCCTTGTGGAGTCCTGGAAGTGAATGTTGCTCATCTAGCAATAAGAATTTAAATTGACCCGAGTATAGGATTTATTTTTTTAAAAAATTTATCTCCTTACAGAGTATTACAAGGTTTTGCTGTTGTTAATCAGGAAAATGCGATTTGTTAAATTCCATTTGCTCCAGTGACAGGGAGGGTGCGCTCTTGCATCACTCTTACTTCCCAATGCAAAAGCAACAGCTCGACCGTCTCTGGTTTGGAGGTGGTGCTACCGTGATGGGAAGACCTTTCCTGAGGCACAGGGTAGCTTTAGAGGTAATTTCGTTTTGTTTCATACGGGTAAGACTCAGAACACTTTATTTATAATCGATAATGGATGACTGAGCAAGGTAGTTGTTTTTATATCTATCAAAATTGTACTTGGGAAGCCCACGTTTGATTCGCGCTGTGCGGCTGCACCAATAGAAAAATGTTTAATCCTTCCAGAGGTTAAATTGTTGTTTCCTTCTTAGGGATCTCTCGGTCCCTTAACTATGTACATCCAGCTCAGGTGCTGAGCTCCTAATTGTTTTAGCATGCAGAAGAGGATTTTTTTCTCCTAAGTGCTCTTGGAAATGGAACTGGGACACTGGCAGGTTTTCTCCAGCTAGCCTGAAATGGCTGTTTCAGGTTGTTTCTTTTTTTCCCCCCTCCCTTCAACTTTAAGATGTCAGCTGAAAATAGAATACACTCAGCATGGATGTAAAAGACATTCTTGAAAACAGCTCCAGGTATCATCCAGTTTGGGAATTCTTTGATTTGTGCAAACAGGTCCTTGTGTTCAGGTAACACAGCTCCTTGTGTTATCCAGCTTTAGTTCAATGGTCAATTCACCATTAATACTATTTTTTAAAGGCTAGAGTTGTTAGAGCCAAATCTTAATTCAGTAGCATAATATCAGCAATCACCATGGCAAACGAGTTTGTGTTCACTAACTGTGCATGGGAAGGAACAAATAGGAATAAGATTTCTAACGCAGAGCAAAGATGTACAACCCAGAACTTTAATCAGTTCTTCTGTGCAGTTCAGGCTGAATGCAGGGAGTGTGTGTTACCATCAGTTTAAGAGTGAAATTTGTGCTTTTAAAGAAGAATTGAAATTGCAAGTGAAAGAGTTTGCATCAGTAGGCACTGTACTTAAATAGGCTCTTATGTTTAGTTAAAGAACTTCTAAACACAGCTGTGTTTGTTCACAAGGTTGTCCTTTCTTGCAGATTAGGATTAGAGTTATTTCAATCAAGGTTTGGGTGTTGGTTTTATTATTAGGGCTCCCCACCCCAAAAGCTTCCACCCCACTTCTCCCTGGAAGTTTTTAGATATAAGAGTACTGATAACTGTTTCTCATCCTGTACCATTTGCTGGGGCATTGCCTCCATTTACATTCACCTTCAGAACGAGCATCTAAGACTTTCATTTTCTTGTGTTCATGTTAATACTGTGAGGAATGGGAGGGGGGTTTGCAGAGCTTGGCTGTCACTGTCAGAAGCAAGCATTTGTTTTGCTATAGCAGAAGGACTTGATCTTTCCTAGAGCCTGTTTCTCTCTCCAGCTACTTCATATGCTGTATAATGAGTAGCACTTTAGAAAAAATCATGGTTTGTCTGTCCTGTGTATCAAACCCTCTGTATTTTACCAAACTTTTGTAAGAGCTGAATGTTCATAAAATATTTTAGATTTCTGGTTTGGTTACTGTATTTCTTACTTTGAACTCAACATATATTTAAAAAAAGCTTTCAGCAGCGCAGCAGAGCAGACTTTTTTTTTTCATGTAATTTGCTTTTACATACTTCTCAGTTATTACCTGCATGCTTCAATTCAGGTGAATTTAAGAATCTAAGACATCTATTCAAATATGGTCAGATTCGGAGATGCCAAAAGTAATACCCTGTTTAGTTTCTATGTAAATTGCATAGTTTCCACATAAGACTACACAGGATGCACAGATAGGACTTTTCACCTACGGCAAAAGATAAATGAACATGGATTTGACGAAGGTCTAAACTATCAGGTGAGGGAATAGTTGCCGGTCTCTTCTGGCAACAGTTGAACATCATCAAATAAGTCACGTAGGTGCAGGTTGAAAAAGAGCAAAGGGAACAATATTTCTAACTCCTGGTTTAGTTGCAGAATTTCTTCCTGAAAGATTTTTGTATGTGAAACCTTGAGTTTGAAGACCAGTTGGACAAATCCCAAGCAAAGAAAGCCATTCAGGGCTATTAAATGTGAGATAATGCCTCTGGATGCAGCAACCAGAGCTGCAAAGGAGTTGGTTTGGAAAAGGAGCACCGTGGTGAAGATGGAAACATCTCTTTTCACCCCCCTCCAGAGGCAGGCGACGGTTTCCAGAGCTTTAGCTGGCTTCAGGTTGAGGTAAACTGTCTCCAGATGAACTGAAAGTAGTTTGTATGGAGAAGGAAAGGGAAAAGGAGTTTCTACAATGAAAAGGATCTGGGAAAAAGCTTAATAAGAAAAAATTAAGGAAAATTGCATTACAGTAGTCTGGTGATACTGACCTTCTACTGCACAGGAGAGTGGAGAGCAGTAAAGGGCTTTAGAGAGAAGAGAAAATGAAGGATAAGCTAATTGCTGGAGAGGGGAAGTGGAGGGGGGGGGAGTTAAGTGTAACTTGTGGCAGGTGAGGAAAAAGTACAAGAATAAAAAGAGAGATAATTGGCAGGTGTTTATGGGGCTTAAATGCTTTGTTTGTCCACTGTGCCCCAGCTACCCCCCTAGCACGAAATGCAATGTGGTTCTACAGCCTCCAGTTACTGTTTCCTCTGCCATCCGTCTCTTCTCTGGTTTGTGGCAGTTGCCACCACTCTGTTTAGTGGCCGAGGCTTTTTTTAGCTCTGCTCCTGGCCACCTGTGGGATTCATCCCAGCAGTCTGGGGTGAATATTAGCAAGGAATATGCACTTATATATATGAAAACAAGCTCTCTTTAGTGTGTAGAAGCCTCTTTTCTATGAGTCTACCTTATTATTTCAATGTACCACTGATTATTTTAGTTGTACCAAATGTTGGAGTGTTGTCTACTGGCTCTGCCCCCTGGCTGTTGTCTGTTTTGATTTGGTACAGGTTTGGGCAGCCTGAGAGCTGCTGTAACCTGTGTGGTAATCCCTTGGTCATACTTTTAAAGAGTTTTTTGGTTTTGAGATTAAATATGTCCCCTCTTACTATGTGTTTAGTCAATCCTACACAGTTACTCTTAATCCTTGTGCTTGACAACGTCTAACACTAACCCAGTTCCCTTCAAATGATTTCACATGCAGGGAATGACTCCATTTTTACTCTGTAAGTACTCTGTTTATACAAGGACTTTGGGGGATGAAATCCTGGTGACTTACTACTTCATTATAAAAAAACATTTAATATACCCCTGTATGGAAAGAAGACTTATATCAGGTAGACTATTTAATGCATCAGGGTAATTCTTTTCTCCTTAGCTGCAACCTAGTATTATTTTTTGTGGGAGTGCTTCCTCTGTTGGTGCAGGTCAGAATGCCGCTGTTGAATTAACTGATTTACAGCAGCTAAGAAAAGGCTCTCAAAAATTTGAATGCAGGATATAATGCTTGTAAAATGTCTTGAGAAGTGTAAAATACTGAAATAATTAGTAAGTCCTTATAAAAATCTGAAAGGGTGATAATAAGATTTAAATGCCAGCATCTTGTCAGTGGTTGATAAATGGAGTGTATGTGGAAGCTGAATTCTGCACCTTCCCTTCCCAAGTAGGCTGCTGTCACTGGTGTGGCTGCTCACGCTCCTGTGAATTTAAGTAACACGATCATCTTCTTGATGTTCACCCCTTTTGAGCCTGTCTGAAGCTGGCCAAGAGAATGAAGTCTTCCAATAAAAGATAGACAATAGAATAGATGGGACAACTAGAAAGTGGAATTGCATAAGCTTAGATTTCTTAGGAAACTCCCCTAATAATATGGCCTTTTAGACCTGTTCATGGGTCTTGCATCCCACTGAACTGCAGTTTTTCTTGTGTGACAGATACCAAGATTTGGAAGCAGAGAACAATTTGATTAAATTTGTCTCTTTTGTTGCCGCAGGTACCTTCTGTGTTTTCTTAGAATATAAATCCTGCTGCTAATTAAGTTGTTCTCTACTTGATACGATATTCTTAAAAAAATATAGCTCACCTCAGGGAGTCCCAGAAAGTAGAATGTCCATACACAGGATTGTAATTTACCAGGAATAACTACTGCGTATCCTTTCACTGGAAACAATGGAAGCTATTTTCATTTTCTCATAAATTCTTTTCAGTTTGCAGAAGTTACTTTTATTCTCAAAAGCTGGAAAACAATCGTAATTCTGAGAAAATCACATATTGATAATTTGAGTTGAACAATGGAGAATAAAATTGTTCAAGCTGATCTCTGCTCCGTGCTCCTTTTTAACTGTAGAGAGGTGAACAATGATTAAATATAACATTTCGCAGAAGCAACATGCTCAAAGGGTGATGGCAAATACAAACCTTACATAATGAGTTTGAATTACTGTTGTATCTGAAGAAAACAAAACCCAGCAGAAACAGGTTGTTTTATGAGCAGCAGAACAAATCCATTCCAGTCTGCCTGTATTGTTTCTGGCTCCTGCCCTCTGTGCCAGTGCCTCATGTGTCTGCTGTGGTATCTCCACTGAGCAGAGGCCTGTAACTAACCTGGATATGGAGCTTTCCTGCTGACCATGGGGATATGGAGGGCACCCTCTCTGAATTAGTTCAGCAGTTTGGTGTCAGGACACTCATGTACTTGTGCTTCCCTTTCACCCACCTGTGGATTTTCAGGGAAGCTGTAGGAAGTGAGTTCCCTCAGGGCTTGCACAGCATGTGCGCTGCAAGGAGCAGCTGAGGAATGGGGACAGACTCAGCACTGAGGAGAGGAGGGTTCACGGGGACCTGACAGATTTCCAGAGCCCACAAGGAGATTATTGGAAAGGTGGAACTGGGCTTTTCATGATGTTGCCTGGTGGGATGATAGGAGCCAACAAGTATAAATTGAAACATGAGAGGCTCTGACAGCATGTAAGGAGAGACTTCTTAACCATCACGATGGTCAAACAGTGGACCAGGGTGCCCAGAGAGGCTGTGTAGTGTCCATTATCAGAAGTTCTCAAGACCAGGTTGGAGAAAACCTTGGGTAGTGTTTTGCTGGTCCTGTGTTGATCAGAGGTTGTATAAGATAACCTTCAGAGGCTGAAGTCCCTCCCAGTCTGTGCTATTCTATGACCCAATTTTTCTGTCCAATTTGGTTGACCTTGTGAGATAGCTGCATGGAATATATAGGGAATTACATAAACAGGAGACTGTTTTTCCTCTTAAAAAGGCCCCTTCATTTTGCTTATGATAAAAATAGATACATTTTGTTTTTCTTCTTCACAGCAAGCTCATAATATTTGGAGGGGAAGCCCTTCCTTCACCACATCCTACACCCTCAGCAGGTCAAGGGAAGTGAGGAAAACTTTCCTGTTAAAACAGGGCTGTGCAGGGTGAACTGAAGAAAGCTGGTTTTTTTGCTTTGGTATTTCAGTTTTGCTTCCAAGGAATTTCAATGGATGTAAGCATCTCTGTTCCCACCTACTTAACAGTTCAAATATTTATTTATATACTTTGTCTTTAAACCAATAGCTATTTAACCATAGTAGGAATAAGAAACTAAAGTTTAATCCTCTTCTAGTAATTCCTTCTCTTAGTAGGAGTGTTTACTGCTTTCTAGACTGACACCTTACAGAGCCTTTTTACTTCTACAGCTACTCTTGCAAGTGTGTCCCAAACCATAAAATGAAGGAGTCAGCTTAGCTAATTAGGAATATTCCCCATATTTCTTGTTCATTTACTTCATTTAAATATGGAAAAAGCCTCAGAGGCTAACTGTGGCTTTCTCTGTGAGGTGAGCTTTTTTCTTAATATGAACCTGCTACAGCTGCCTTGGGCACTCTTGAGGTGTGGTGAGTGCTGTCCTTTTCTATATCCTGATGTGGTTATTCTGGATGCAAAGCAGTTGATGTGACTTTTTTTAAAAAACCTCAAGACTTTGTAAAGACTGCTTGTTACATCTGTGGTATGATTGAAATTCTTCTTTTGCGTCATTAACTGGTAGAATTATTTTCCCTTCAGCCATGGTCTGAAGTCAAGAGTTTAAACAGGTTCAGAACTGTGCCTCCACTATTGATAACAATTGAGACAAAAACAGCCAAACAAGAAAAGATATTAGTTTGGAGACTATGTGGGCATCAGAGGAGTTTCAGGGAAAAAGAGTTGGGGGAGATAATCAGCCAGCTACATTTTCAGGGTTTAGGCTAAACAAAAGGTTTTCTTGTTACAAATGGAAATTTAATGTTTTAAGTTTGACTAAGCTGAGAAATTATGCTGAAAGACCAGCTTTAATTGCTCATGTTATATTTAAATAGCAGCAATACTTACAGAAGATACTAAATAGTTGAAAAATACACTTTCTGAAAGGTTACATCAGCATTTGCTGTATCTTTTATGTATTACTGTTAATAAATATATTATTGTTCTACTATCATACGAGGCCTGTATTTCTCCATACTTCATCATTATGTTAGAGGTGTAAATATCACATTCTGCGTAGAATAACTTACTACTGCTGCTAGATATATAAAGCTGTGCTTGTACAATACAAAGATAAAAGAAAGTAAAACTAAATTAGCCATGGGCAAGTGGTAACCAGGTAAACTAATTTAGAACAGCCTGGTAAAGCAAACTTACAGGCAGATCAGGAAAACTGAGCCAGAACACATCTGAGAAACTTAAGGTCTGGTGCCTTTTAAACTCATTACAAAGCTTGTGGCCTGTCAGTGGCAATGGCAAAACTGTGGTCAAACTATTAATAATTTTATTCCAGATTTTCTAGCTTTGTATCAGTAAGTTGAGATTTTGCTCAGTGTCTTCAGACCTGTTATTCCTCCCACATGAATTATGCATAAGAAACAAGATTTCCTATATATAGTAACTCGTTGGCTTCTAACATCATCACATTTGGATGCTGCACTACTTCTGTCATAATGAGCTAGCCTGTTTGGTTTAATGGCTGTGATGTCAGGCTCCAGGAGAAGCCTATTCTATAGCATTATATCTTTAAGATGCAAATTATGTCAGAGTCATTTGTTCTCATGCATAATAGTTCTTTAGTTGTAGCAGTACTTTCTGTGCTTGGACTGTGTGAACACCCTGAAATGCTTTTCATTCAGCCTCTTCTTTACTATAGGCTGGAGGACATCTCACCTCTATATATCAAGAGAAGCTTTTGCATTACTGCTTTTGAGGTCAGGGTTTCATGGTGTTCTTAGTGTCAGAAAAATGGTCTGTGCTATCTCTCTTGTGTCATTTTGCCCTTGTTACACACCAGGTTGAGTGCAGGTGAGCTACCTCTAGTGTTTGCATTTTCAGATTATCTGTACATTCTAGTCACCGTATATTTGCTCTTTGTCTTGTCTAAGGGAAGAACCATTCCCGTGGGAATTCTTTGATAGGCTTTGAGTGTTTCAGTATCTTGTCAGTCAATTAACATTCATTAAAGACATAGCCTTTGGGAGAGTCTGCTGGGAAAGCTCTGGTACTGCCTGCTGCATCTAGTTGTGGACCTGAATAGAAATCTGTCACTTAAGAGCAAGGATGAGGCTGGATAGGAATAGAAAATTATCTCTAGAGATTGTTTAAGATGCACTTTTAATATGAATTTAGATGCAGATATCTATAAATAGAATAAAACTTTAAATATTAAGATAGTTAAACATGTTTTAAAATGCAAATGGAAGACTCCATTTTCTGAGAGTTTTCTTTACCTTGGCTCTCTCATTTCCCGCTTCACAAAGTCCATTCTCATGAGTTTAAATTATTTCATTTTCAACTTCAAAGTAATTTACAGATAGGGAAACGTCCCTGAAACGTTCTTATGGTCCTACCCAAACTGAGATTGCCCCTGTTCAATGGAACTTGTGAGCAGCCCCTGGGTGGCTCCATCAGTCCAGATGTATCACAAGCACAAACTTACTAAGACTCATTTTCAAACTGTTTGAGGTTTTTGATCCTTATAAGGATCTTTTTGCTCCTATAAGAATCTGTTTTCAGAACACGATTGCATCAATAGTGCAGATATCCTACTCTTATTACAAATGAGTATTTATTCACAGCTCATTAAGAGTCATTTGTTCTCATGCAAAGCAGTTCATTTCCTTCCCTGATGTTAACTGAAATATCTGCCATTGTGTGTGTAGGTATACATGCTAGAATGACTTTTTGCCTTTTAGAGGAGGATGGCTTGGAACCCAACAGCAAATACTTTCTCACAGTGTCTCTTAAAACAACCCCCAACACTTTTCATCTCTCAGGCAGGCCTTCTCCATGTGCCTTTTAGGATCTGTCTTTCCTGACTATAGGTCATTGGTCCTGGATTGAGAGCAGTTTTCCACCTACTGGGAATACCTCTGCTGGCAGATTTTATGGTTTTATTCTTGGTTGTTTTGAGGTTTTTCAAGCACTGCATTATACCAGCCATTTATGTGGGCATACCTCAGCAACGTGTCCCAGTGCCGTGTGTAGAAAGAAAGGCCAGCGTGAGGCTGGCTCTCTGCTTATAAAACCAGAGCAGCTGTGCCTGTTCTGTGATATGCAAAGCTTTGCACTGATCATGTTCAAAGCAAGGCTTTACCCATTGCTTCTTCACAGTGTTGGTACTGACAACAAAGTTCTTCCAAAATCATCTCCTGTCTTTCATAGAAGTGAGAGGAAGTGGAATGAAAAGTCTTACATAAAGCATTTTGCCAGTAAAAGCTCTTCTCTCTTGCAACAATATGTTGCAAGAGAGAGGAGATTCTGCATCTGACAGGATTCTTTATGATGATATTTCCTTGTTCAAATATTCTGAGTACTATTTTAAATCTTGCTTGAAAAGTTCCTGTACAGTTTGTCAGTTTTTTGCATTTACTTGTGCCAATATGCATTGCTATACTCTAGGATAGCAATCTGAAATGTAGTTTGCAAAATGCTAGTTAGGAGAAAATTTGCCTCTAAATTCTTATGTAGGAGAAAAAAATCATGTGACTTGAACTGCACTGTTAAATTGGTTTCTTTCAAGTCATTGCTTTTTTTCCAACAAATATTTTATTATAAAATATGTGAGGATCTGGGAAATGTCCCTGCCCAAATGTCTCTTTTCTGGGTGTTTTATCATATCCATCTCAGTGGTACTTGTGGCTGCCCTGCATTCCAAAATCCATGACCTTAGGAAGCACATGGATTTCAAAGGGTAACAACAGAAGTTAGCCTCTTGGGTCATGTCTGAAAAGCAGCTGTCTGGTTGTAGACTTTCTTTCCACATTGTCACCTAAAAAATTCACATGATATCTGGATTCTTGACAGTGCCTGTAAGGGGTGAAAGGTATGAAAGAGTATGGAAGTTCCAGACAGATAATTTTTTAAATTATTTTTTAAATGAATATTTTAAAAGAAATATGTAAATACTTAATAGTCATTACTTATTAATCAATAACTACTGATTCAATTAATAAGAAACAATTCAATATTATTCAATACTAGAATGTTAAAAGAAATTCTTAAAATGCACATCATGTTTATCTACATACTGTTATAGTTTTATATATGCAAGTATGTATGCATACATGTGTACTTGTATGAATAGTTATTGTCATATCACGTGGCAGTGATCCTTTGTCAGAGGCTGGCTTCTGCCAAAATGATCTGGATCAATTCCCAATGAATCTCCCCCTACGAATGACTGGCCTTGTTCTGGTATGGGGCACTTAGAGAGACCCATGCCCCAGTGAGTGCCCTGTGGATTTTGCACACTATTTTTCCACTGGTCTGCAGTGCTTGTTGTGCTCAGCATTCCTGTGCCTCACTTTGCAGCAGCTGACAGCTCATTACTGTGTTTGTTGCTGATATCAGCTGCTGCTGCTGCTGGCGTTCCTTAACTGCTGCGTTTGCTCCCGTGCTTGGGCAGGCTTCTCCCTGCACGCCGCAAGCCTTGTCAGCAGGGTCATCCATCCCGGGACACCTGCTCCATCAGGGCTTCCAGCGATTGGGCACATTAGTAGAGCAGATCAGTGTCTTTGGACAAAGCCCCTTGCCAGAGCTTTAGAGGACACTAGATGGCTGTGGCATAGGACAGCAGGTCCATTCACCAGTCCATAACTGGCCACGAAGGTAACAGAGAGCCCGTGACTGGTGGGGTCTGCCTAAAGAGACATCACCGACCTGCCTGCGAGTGCTGCTCGCCAGGAAAGGAGATGCACGATGGGTTAAGAAAATTGCAGGCAGGGCACAGTTACTCATAGCAGTGAGGTGTGGAGCAGGCTGTGAAGAGTTGAAGGGCATTTCCAAACCACTCAGTCTTGTAATAAGCTTACCCAGATGCAATTCAACAGAGGCAAGCGCGAAGCAATGGGCTTCAGGGGAAGATAGATGTCGTGTCAATTGTAAACTGGTGGGCTCAGCGCTGGTCTGCACAACTCAGGGGCAAGATGGTGGGGTTATGCTGGATGATTCCATGAAGGCATTGGCTCAGCACCCAGTGATGGTCCAAATAGAAACCAAATGGGAATTTTTTAGGAAAACAATTATGACGTTCTTCCATTGTATAATTGTATTCACCTACAATGTAACTTTACAGCCTAGCAGAGACAGGGGAGATATAATAGGGGGCTACAAATCTGTTCACTGCTCTATGACACAAACCCTAGAGGTTTAAACTTCCAAAGCTAGCAGAAAACCAGTTCAAGAGCAACAAAAGCCTGTTGAAAGAGTGTTGGAAAGGATCATTCCTACCATTCTCTGCCCTGCCTGGGCAGTGCAGACCATTGTGTTGGACCTTTTCTTTACTGAAAGGGTGGCCAGGCACAGGAACAAGTTGCCCGGGGGAGTGGTGGAATCACCATCACTGAAAGCATTTAAAGGACAAGCAGATGTGGCACTTGGGGACGTGTTTTAGAGGTGGACTTGGTAATGCTGGGTTAATGGTTGGATTTGATGATGTTAGAGGTCTTTTCCCTCCGTAATGATTCTGTGTTTCTATGACTTTGAAGCAGAGGCTTTATCTTTCCATGTCTCTGCTATGTCCTGCTTAACCCACCCCTGGTGTCACTCGGGGCCTCTCGGTGATGCGCTGTGGGTAACAAACACCATGCAAAAATGCAAATGCCAACAGCAGAGAGGCTGCAGCAATGGTTTGTGTGTGCATCAGTGGTTTTGGCAAACTGTTTCTGGAATAAGCTATTACCAACTGTTTGTCTATTTAGAAATGATCAGTTTGACAAATGGTGGCTATAAAATGAAGACTCTTAAATTGCTGACCTTAGGAAGCCTGAGGAGGAGGTAGCTTTAGAAACTATGAAGACTGAAGACATCTTAAAATAGACACAAATCATATTTGCCATCATGAAGGTTATCCATCAAAAAACAAAATAGAAATCAACTATTTTTCCTCCTAAAATTCAATACGTATGGAGAATTTGCAGTTATATTTAGGAAAATAAGAAAGGAAATTACAACATCATGAATATATCTCTATGGATTTTGTGTCAAATGACTGCAAATCTGGTAAAAATACCTCTACTGAATTGGAGCCAGACCCCAGACTAAGCTTGAAGTTTTATATGAGTGTAAAGTAGACATGAACTTGTGCATTTATCACAGTTCAGGAGAAACCACAATTGAGGATTTAATCTTTAGAGTAAGTTTCCATTTAGTGTTCAATTTGCTGTTTTGTGTATCTCCCAAATAATTTACTACAGCTGGTTGATCTTATCAAACCATGACTTTATCAAGTTGCTGTGGTCCAACTGTTCAGCTCACAAACAGAAAAAGCTCAGAAGTTGACTTTGCCCATCTTTCTTTATTATTTATCCACAAGGGACAAATTATTCCTTAGGTCTGATCAAAAGCTGTGGTTCATTTTGAGGACAATATTTAACAGTGTCTACTCTGACCACATTCCGTAAATTTCCTGAGGGATTCCAAATGTAAGTGATTAGTTCTGAAGATGACATAAATGGAAGAGATTATATATAATAAGCTGGCAGTAAAGTAAGATTTTAATGGGCAGCTGAGAGATTGTACATTTAAATTCAGATGGAAATGAAAAACGGTATAGTAATAAACATTTAAAATTGCGGGGAAATGAAAAACTGTGCCATTCAATCTCAAAACAAAATGTTCTGGTTCTTATTAAGGACCACAACAAGCTTTTGGGTTTGCTCTGCAGTGAGGAAAGATGGCAGAAACACAAAAGAGAACTACTGATTTACTTCAGTCACTCTCCAGTGCACATGCCAGGCACCCGCGTATCTACAAAGAGTTTTCCAGCTTCCATGACTGAAGGTGTCATTTGACATGACAAGCTACAGATTAATAGTGACCAGAGTTAAGCTTGTCTAATTTCATGCTGTATTTTGTTCCCTGTACACATTCTGACATAAAGCTTTGTGCAAACTGAGAACCTACTGAACTGGCATCCTGTAAAACCTTGAGATTCAGCAATTTATCCAGGGATTTACTAGTTATGCATCCTGAAGAACATCTTTTCCAACAAACCAGAACTCAGTAATGAGGCATTTTTCAGTGTTAATCATTGTGTCCTACTGCTGAATTCCAGATTTATTGCACACAGGAGAAGTTCAAGTGTTGCCAAAATCAAACGTGACATATTTTTAACATTGCGGTCACTTCCTATGAAGGTTTTTGCCCTCAAGAAACAGCTACAGTGATCACATCCTTCTCCTTATGGGAGGGGGGGAAAGAAAATCTGCAAATGAACTCTAATGAGCTAAAAAGGGGTAAATATTTAGTGGTATTTCCAGTTGGTACAAGCAGCAAAAAAGCTGAGTTCGATTATTGAGGAGTCATTCTCTTTAAAAATAAATAGCAAGAAAAGCTGCAAACCAGAGGAATTTAATTCCATCGTGACAATCCCATCCTGACTACGTCTCTTGTACAGTTTCACAGCTGCTGTGCAGAAGCAGTGCTTGGATCAGGATTGTATCTGCTGTGGGTTACGGTGGATGGCCATTACAAATGGATTCACTGGTACTCTAAACAGTGGCTGGGGAGAAGGCAAGGGGGAGGGATATTTACCCCACCCAGAAAGGAGTGAGAACTCTCTTCTCTTTTAACTGGAGGGAATAAGGGAGTCATTATGATTCCCAAAATCCAGCCAAACACTTGTGAATTTGAAGATACAGGACTTTGAAGCTGAAGTCTCTGGTTGCTTAAGTAGCATTCAGAGCTTTGCGTGGAAAAAAATCATCATCAGGTACAGGAAGGCTTAAAACAGACGAAAAATGTATTATGCGTTCTGTAATTTGATGTGTAGATTTTTCACGAATGTCTTGGTTTTCAAGCTTTATACTGCAGCTCCTCGTTCCTTCTATTGATGTCTGGATGATATCACCTGGAAATCTTCCCTCATCATCTGTAAAAAGAGTGCAGCAGGTCTAAGGCTTAAGCGTCACAGGCAGGCCCACAGAATTTGGGATGGTGGAGTCTGGTATTAGAGGGCAGAGGCAATATAAGCAGAAGAAGAAACAAAAGGGATCAAACACAACAAATCAGTGATGTGTCTGAGCTCAGGTGGCTCTTTGCATCCAGTTTCTGTAGTGAAAGCCTAGATAGCATTACACATAGCCTTACTGCTTGTGGCCTGTGATGTTGTCTAGAGGGTCTGTGCATGGCTGGGCTGACTGGAACCAGCCTTTGGGGCAAGAATTAACTTTGTCAGTCCAGATTCTCAGGTGCCTTTGCTTCTCTGTCATCACCTTTTCATGGAGAAGGATTAGGAAGAGAGTTTATTTGATCGACATGTCAGCTAGAGTGTGCTAGAAAAGGAAAAATAGATGTATAAAAGGATAAAAATCACCAAATGTACTGGACAAAGAGAGTGTATTCTAAAAGCAATCATATGTTGTGATGATTTTGGACATAGGTAGGTAGGAAAACTGAAGAACTAAATAAGCCATAAAAAATATTTTTTTGCAAGCATCACCCAGGGCTTGTGAATTTTTCAAAGTACTCATTGATAGAAGAAAGAAATTAGGAAAATAAAGATGAAAAATGTGAACAGACATGAATACCTGATAGAAATACTCACAGTATATTGGCAGTGAAGAACTAGTAGAGAAATCATTCAATGGAGTTCAATGTTCTGGTTTTGAAAAAGTAAACATTTTTTGGCTAAAATTGGGATTGCTTGACAGAACAGAGTTAATTGAAACTGTAAATTACAATAATTAGGACAAAAACTTATTTCTTTGATGATTTTTGTGTACTTCATTCTGCAAAAGTTTCTGTGAAAAAAAGGAAAATGTACTTGGATTTTTAAACTGCTGAATAAAAAATTGCCTTTACATCATGCAGTCAATTTTGATAGACCATTTGTATTATTCACGCATTGGTGTATTGCTCCTGCACTTGTTAGTACCTCTTGAATGGATATTCCCTACCTATTTCATTTAATTTGTCAGTAGTAATAAATCACAGTGGGTTTGTTTTTGTGTCCCTGAAGTAAGACAAATAACTTAGCCTTACTGCACTTAGCTGCAGGCTTCCTTGTGGGTGATATGTATGCCTGGAAATTTAAGTCAGAAGCAATACTTGCTTTTTCATTATCTGGTTGCTGTCTGTACAGCCCTAGAGAATGGAAAATTGATACTTCGATTTTCAAGTATTTGGGACTGAGCTGCAAAAATTCACCTCCAACTTCCAATCTGGAACCTCACTGAAAAGATTTCACAAATGACTAGATAAGACCCCTTCTAAAAAGGAACAAGCTTGAAGTATGAGGGAAGTAGAGCCACTTACTAACGGCTCTCAGCATCTAAAGAGCCATGGTCAAAATTCATTAAATTTAAACAAGCTAATTTTATGGTAATCCTATCATCATCCAAGCCTTCTGTCTGTATTGAGGGCAGAACTGAGTAGTTTTGAAGATGATTTTAAATAGCTCACTTGCTAAAATATGCATGTGTAAGAGCTCTCAACATAGCCAAAAATTTGTGTAGAATAGTTTTGTCTGAAAATGTTACCTAAGCCTGAAGAGGAAACTGCTCTCATTGCTACAGGAAGATCCGATATTTTGGATGTTCAAGACCCTGAGACCACCAGCAGGCTTTAATGGCCCCTGCCAGCCTCACCCAGGGACTCCACTCATGTGTTTGGCCAGGGCACCCAGGCCCTCATTTAAGCTGAAGCTTGGGTCCTCAGTTCTTGCCTGAGCTACGTCATGGACATAATGGTCTCCAGCTCCTCTTCAGAACAGACCTTGGACATATGCATCAGGTAACATTATCTCCACTCCTGCCTGTGGCCCTGCCAGTCCTAAGTGGACCCCCAAACCTGACTGATGGCTTTCCTTTTCCTGGGGCTGCTCATAGAGCGCATCACCAGCATCCTGCCCTGTCCCCTGTGTGCAGGTCCTGTGGGACTGTGCCTTATTGGTGAGGACACTGCCTGGGCTGCGGTCGCCCTCACTTTCTGGTTTGTTCCCTCTCTCTGAGCAGTCCCACTCATACTGCTCCCTGGCGCTGCTTTGGGAAACTAAAGAACAAATCATTCTTTGCCTACCTTCATAAAGCCCTCTTGTTTTCCAGGATAAGCTCGTCTCACAGACTCATGGCATGATGTCAAGAGGAGGATGGTACATGATGCTCTGGGATGCAGTGTTTTGAGCATTTTCTCTAAAAGACATTTAATTGTGCTGACTCTAATGTGGTCACAGATGTATAGAGCAGTCAATCCTGATGTAGCTCATTAAGTGTTTATTTAGTTGTCAATTCATATGGAACCATGTTCTCTGTCCCTCACTGGAGGCAACTGACCACATTTAAATGCAGTTTGGAACAGAGCAGGGCACTGCTCCTTACCCACACTGCATCCATGAGATTTCAGAGACCTGCTCACCGCCTTCTTCACACAGCCAGCACTAGCACGGCCCTCTGGGACGTGCCAGCTTTCGGTTTGCACCTTTGGCAAAGCAGGCACTTGGAACAGGGTGCTCTGTCACTGATAGCCACTGCTCTGGCTCTGGAGGACAAAGATGGGGTACAGCACTCCATCCTCTCTGTCTCTCTGAATGCTACCTAAAACCTAACTCTGTTCTGATGGTTTGCTTTAAGATTGTTTCTTCATGACTCTGCAGGGGATAAATGGAGTATGAGATACCCATACAGACAGAGATGATCATGTTACAGGTTTGTCAAGAAGGTCCCCTTTTGGCTTGAAACCTCTTTTAAAGAGTAAGATAAAAGCAGGGCTGATGGTCATTTTCCAGGGTAGAGAAGTGCCAGCAGTGGCTACCCAGGAGTTGTTACTAAACCAAGATCTGAGATTTGTCCATCATCTTCATCACTGACTTAGAAATGGCAGTGCACAGTGAAAGTTTGCAAGTGATGCATTTTGGTATTCAAGGACCGTTTAAATTGCAAGGAAATCCAAGGCAACTTCACGAAACAGAGTGAGTGAATATCCATGCCATTTTGACCAGGAAATGTGGAGAGGAAAGGGGCTCATGGACAATCCTCTCAAGGTGATGTGGAATTCCGTGAACAGCACCAGTCTGTGGTTGTCCCTGGTGACTTTGAATCTGCAGAGGATGAATCCTGGTGCCAAGCAGGCTAGTCCCTACAGTTGCACAAGACAGCACCCAGTGAGCTTGGGATGAACAGCAGTGAGTGCAGGGCTTTGGGATGTGAAGTCCCCTGCTTCAAGATACGACCTCTGGTGGCTATTTTGGGACAATCACAAGCAACCCGAACACTTAGATCAGTCTCTGAACTTCTGAAGAGGTTAGCATTATTCAAAAACTCAGAGATTTCATTGTGGATTTCTTTCTCTAAATTGGTTATAAACATATTGAATAGAATAAGTCCCTCTACTGATTCCTGCTGGGAATATAAATGTAATTTTGGGAGGACAGACACTCTGGTTATGACTATACTAGTGAGTTAAACTGTGACTAAAAATATACCCAGACATGGTTTGGGCCAAGAAACGTACCTAGCTCCCAGGATTAATGACATCATGTCATCTTGGCAAAAATCCCTCTGCTTCAGTCATCCATCTCTTTCGCATTAGGTCTTGTGCTCCCATGTAGGTCTGCATGTCATGAAAAAAACACCCTTTGCATTGTGTTGTGAAAACCCTATTCTCAGAGGCTGTTTTTTCAAGCCTTTGACAAGAGAAACAGCTTAGAGCTATGTGGGATCCTGGAGAAGTGAAGATCCTCATTTTGTGGACCCTGTGTGGGAAGGTGGACCAGGAGTATGTGTATATGGGGGAGTGAAGGTGTTTGTAGCATCAAATGAATTTTCCCAAGTATATGTGAAGTGGCAGCATGAAGTCTAGAGACAGAGATCATCAGTGATTTCTCACCTGCTATTGCATCCCCAACCTTCATTGGGTTATAGGCCAGAAGAGACCTCTGGTGAGCATTAAATGGGGTTCCTACACTTGCTTTTGGGGTAGAACATGGAGCCTTTCTAACACCAGATGCTTGGTCACAGTGGACAACATATGCAGAAACTTGGCACCTGCTTTTGTGGGTGGTGGAGAGCTACCATCTCCTCAAATGACAGTCTCCCATGGCAACCACAGCACTCATAGCAGCAGCTGTGGGGATTACGGATAAACCAAAACCAGTTACCTCACAGATTGGAGCGCAGCCTCCTGAGAAATGATAGTGCAGTATCTGTAAAGATGCTCAGATGCTTGTCTTCCTAACCAGACTGACGTGGCTGTCCATGCCCAGGGACTCCTTTCCTACTGGAGCACACAGGACACCGCTAAACCACCAAAACTGGTGTTTTGTGTCTTGGCCACACAGCAAAGGTTCACCTCTGCACTCCTGGAAGCAACTTTTGTGGCTAATCTCCAGAGCTACTTCCACCCAGTGGGGGAACTACCATGGCAAATACCCTCCCTCTCCCTCTTCTCACACCCGGAGAGGACCCAGCTCGCAGATTTGGCACAGTCCCAAGGCAGCCTTGGGCAGCATCCTCAGCTGTTTTTGCCTGCTCTTTCCTTATGCAGTTCCTTCAAACCCCTGCTGCCCTCCAGTACCCTTGCTCTACTTTTCAGCCAGTCCTCTCTGGGCTCCAAAACTTCTCCTCTCACGTGCTGTGTGAGGAGGTTTGCATCAGAAGTGTGAGATGGACACTCTTAGTTCCTCATGCAGGGTAGGGCAAAATAGGGAGGTTCAATGCCCTTATCAGATGCTTGATTTGGTCTACTCCCATAGATGAAGCAGGGAAGGACCTTTCTCATGCTGACCCTCCCTCAGCACAGGTTGTCTGGCTCCTTCCCAGCTGTTGTTGTTCCACTCAAGGTGTTGTTACAGACAAACACAAGCTCACCTTTATTTGTTACTCTAATTTAAAATCTAATGAAAATGCCACAGACTGGTTATTATTAGTCCAGTTACAATTTTCCTTACAATCACAGTGATGCTTCCAGTTGAATACAGGAAATCTTCAGTAAAAATAGTCCCCCTAAAAGGAGAGAGCTGGATAGAAGGAAAATCTTTTTCACCATGAGGACAAAAAATAAGTGGAACATGTAGCCCAGAAAAGCTCTGCTGCTTCCATCCTTGGAGGTTTTTGAGATCATGTGGGAGACCAGACCAAACCCTTGGCAATGCAGCCTGGTCTTATGGCTGTCCCACTTTGAGCAGGAGCTTCAACAGCGTGAACCTCTGTCTCCTCCAGCCTCGATTATCCTCTGATGATGAGACAGATGGCACTCACAGGAGGCTGCTGAATGGTACCCAGCTGGAGCTCAGGTGCTATGCTGCAGAGAGGGCTGCCCTGGTGCTGGGGGAATAGGTTGGCAGGAACCTCATCAACTGCACAGGTAAAGGCTGGTCCCTGCCCCAGGAACAGCATTATCCCATTGAACAAGTGAGTTTGGGCTCCCACTGGCTGGGCAGCAGCTTTGCAAAAGTGGTAACACAAGTGCAACATCATCAGTGTTGTGGCAAAGACCAGCAGTCTGTGGTCTCTGGGAGAGGACAGGAGCTCCTCTGGAGAGGAGCTGGTAGCCTGAAGAAAATAATTCTTCTCCTCTATTTGACAGTCATTAAACACCAGCAGAAGGACCAGGCTCACTTGGAGGCTTCAGTGCGAAAAGGCATCTACAGGCAGAAGAAACAGCTCCAGGGTACAAAGGATGGCTTTTGGAATATTGCCCAGGAATGCAGGGATGGTTTAGAGAAGTCAAAGCTCAGCTGCAGTTGAAACTGGTGAAGGACATCAAGGGTACCATGAACTTCTAGTCCTACTTTAGTAACAAGACATGGCCCAGTTGCTTATTGGGTCAGTGGTTTTAGTAAAATAGACACAGGCTGAGGTACTCAAAGCCTCATTCTTCACCAACGTCTGCCAGTTCTCCGTGCTTAGTGAAAGAGTTCAAGGAGGAAAGGAACTTCCAGTAGCAGGTGGATTGAGTCAGGGATTGTATGTGAGAACTCAGCTGCCACAAGTCCAGGGGACCCTAGTGGGCTCTGTCTGAGGATACCAAGACAACTGGCCAATGTCTTCGCATCAACACGCTCCATAGTTTTGAAGGCTCAGGAGATCAGGGCAGATTCCTGATATACTTGAAGAAAGTTGCCCCCAACTTCAAAAGACCCAAAAAGTCAACACAGTGAAACAGAACCTCACTTATGGCTTTGTAGAAGTCATGGAGTGAGTCACCTTGGAACTTCCCCAAACATGCAGAAGATCACTGGAAACAGTGAGCATGGAATTAGTTACCAAGGGTTAGTTATACTTTACCCACAGCTTGCCTGCTGTGATTGAATGACTGCATGTGTGGAACTGGGGAGGAGAAACCAGCGAATGTCAACTTCAGGAAAGCTCTCAACACTCTCTCCCACAGTCTTGAGAGGTAAAGAAGAGGTTGGAAGTTTGAGCCCAGAGGGTAGTGGTTGATGGATTCCCACATCCCACCACATTTCTCTTTTGGATCTATTTTTTCTTTTGATGCTGTCACACTCTGGTGGTTACTTAAGGACCCATCAGATACACTCCAGCTTCACTGCTCACATAAAATGCAGGAGAGAAGAAGGAGGGAGTACAGCTCATGGTTGGTATGGAATATATGTGTTAGTGGGAATTAGCAGTTGAGAAATTTAGGGCTAGGGAACAGTAAGAACAGTTAAAAGAATACAGATTTGCTCAGGCACTGTTTCAATGCTTATAAAGTGGTTGGGATAGCGGGAACACATCAAATCTTTGAGCATGGAGTTTACGATCGGTTCTGTCCTGAAGTTGTCAGGATGTACAGTTTTTTATATTGCTCCCTAATAAATCTAAGGACTATGAATATGGAGACATTTTTAAAAAGTGTCACTAATCTGCATATTTTTTTAATCCACCTTGTGTTTGACTTCTACTGTTGTAAAAGCATTCAGGATACTGTACGCATTCTATCCTCAATTTAAGATTATTGAGAAGTAACAGTACCACTAATATCTGTTTTGCTGCTAGTCTCACAGCAGTGACAGATCTGACAGCTCCAGAACTCTCTGAGTGGTAGAGAAGTTCTACGTGACTGGTGGGGTGGTCCATAAACTGGAAAAGCAGGCGAAGTAGTATTCCTTTGTTGGAGTATCTGCTATGTGTTAATATATGTCATCACCTTGTGTCACAGGAAAAATGGTGGTGGACTGTCCTCATGTCTAGTGCCCTTGGACCAATTTCCTCCTTTTACACAGTGGTCATTAGGGCTAAGGTGTCAGGACGGATTGTGGGCCAAGATATTTTTGTGAGAATTGTCTTTCATTGTACAAACATGTTTAAGACTGTCAATATTACAGCTAGCCAAGTGCCTGTAAGGATAAGATGGGCACAAGAATAAGGTGCCCTAACACATGTGCATGGAAGTCCCCAGACCCAGCACCCATTTCTTAAGAATCTTTGGATATTTTTAATTCATGAAACTAAACAGCCATGTTTTAATTCATGAAACTAAACAGCCAAGTACTGTAGTCCTAGACCTGTGAGTGTCACTCCTCCTCCTCCCCCTTTTTTTTAACACTTTTTAAAACCAAAATTATTCAATCCATTCCTCAACGTGAATATTATGTGTGTCAGGGAACAGTGATGATAGGCTTCTTTCTCAGAGAGGATGAGCTAAACAAGAAAATGAATTCAGCAGGGCTGGTGCCTCACTGTCCGGATCACAGCCCTGCATGATGAGCAAGGCAGCCCTAGAGGTGGAAACCACGTTGAACTGTGAGTCCAGATCATAAGGTAAGTCAGGTCCAGGGGTCAAGTCAAATGAGTCAGGTGGAGACAGGAAGCCAATCTGCAGGCCAGGATCGGGTTTGGTGAGGGTAATCAGGATCAGATACAGCCCAGTGACTGTTGTCTGATGAGAAAAAACAGTTCTGATATGGACAGTCCATATCAACGAAGGAGAAATTTTTGACATGCAAGAACCAACTTGTCTCCTACAAGAAGTGAAACTTTTGAGAGGCTACAGGAGTGAGACAATGGCAAGGATCATCTCCCACGCCGTAGAGAGATGGGGATGAAAATGTGTGAGTAGACTGCTGGACGGAAAGCAATGCTTGCCTCTGCATCTGCATGTTCCTGTTTGTATTTCTCATGCCTAAGACTGTAGTGCTAATGGGAGAAAGCATAAAGGGACATTTCAAAACAAAATTTGAGGAGGAAGGTGTTCAGTGAGGTTACAGCGGCCTTTCTCATTTCAAGTGGCTCATGTACATTTTTACCAAAAACCCTGTAACAAATGAACTCAGTCTCACACAATCCTTGATCACCATATTGGCTCTTTTTGCCCCCAACATGAATTCTATCTTATCAGTTAATAGGTTCCCATACTCCCAGTCTTTTCCTAAATTACTATACCACATGCATTTAATGCATATTATTGTATAGAAGCTTGCAAATGCAAGCTTCTATACTTGCCTATAAGGCTGTTTTTTATAGGGCATCAGCCATCTCACTGCTGCTGGCCAGTATGAAATAGCATCTCATTTTGATTTTAATGGAAATCCCCTGCAAGCACAATGTTCCAGCATCCATAAACCACATTTGCTCCACAAACTGTTTCATTGCAGGGCAGCTAAAAATACTGCTGCACTCTCCTGCACTTTGTGCCTGCTGTCTCCAAACAACTCCACCTCCAAACAACAACCACCATATGTAGATACTGAAAGAAACAGAACTGGGTTTTGGTTGGTAACAGGGCTTAATGTTTTTTATATTTCTTTCGTGGTTTGTGTGCAGTTTGGGGTGACTGCAGCAGACCTATTCAGAAGACTATTGTCCATCAAAAAAGTAGTGATCCACAGAACCACTGACCTGAGCAGGCACAAGCCTGTGTTCTGAGCAACAGGCATAGAAAAGGTTAACAAGACAGGTCCAAGGTCAAGCCAGGAAAGAGAAACAACACTCCAGAAATAAGGCTAGGGACAGGCACAATTACTACACAGCTAAGGAAGGGGCTGGAGGCCCAGAACTGAGCTTAGAGGGAGCCCCTGGGCTATGGACATGAGTGGAGGCTATGTATATGGTTGGAGTAATTAGGGACTACTAGTGCCTTCACAAATTAGTCCCTGACAAATTCTTGGCAAGTTACTCAGCTAATAAGGAGGAGATGTGTGACCTTCAAAAAGAGCTGAGTTGCCACTGCTTCTGATCCCTGGGGGTGTGCTCCTGGGCAGAGGGACCTGGGCCTTTTCTCTGTAGCAGACTCTAGTGAGAAGATAAGTTATTTAGATTTTACTAATCATCCTCACTTCATCAACAGAACAATACTGTTTTGGACATCCCAAAGTTATTTCTGAGAGTTCTGATACCCTGATGGCATTTTGAGCTGGTGAAAGCAAACGCTATCACAACCAGTGGGGAAACAGCCAGATGAGTTGTTATGGTTTAGGAATGGTGTTCTCCGATTTAGTGTTCTCACTGAAAGCACTCCAAACCATGTGCTGCTCTCTCACTCCCTGCCTCCATCCTCTCCCCCATGGAAGGCTGCAAAGGGGAATTGGAGGCGTGAAAGTTGAAGATCATGGGTTGAGATAAGAACAATTTCCTGGAAACAGCCATGAGATAAGAAAAAAAACAGTAACAGCCACAATATGAATGACAGAGGGTACAAGAAAGAGGTGAATGATTCACATGAAAGCAATACCTGACCACTCCCTCTGCCACCCTACGCTGATCTAGAGGAGATCCTTTCACCCCAGCCAGGAAATGGTGTGAGGTAGTACAGAAGAACCTCTGGGTCCCTGCCATGGCCCCTCCTGGCTAATGCAAAAATGAACCCTGTCCTGGCTGGAACCAAGACAATGATATGACTGCCTCTTTTCTCTGACTTTCACTGTGTTCACTTGTGGTTTTGTTAATGGGGATGTGCATGGCAACGTGTCAAAAGAGGTGTGACCCTAGAACACAGCACTAACATCTTTGTAACTTGCTTTGCCCCTGCATACATAGGCTTAGAGCTTTATGACATCTTAGGTGCCCTCCAGGGTCATGAATTTTATCATGAGACAGCCTCTGAGGTTTTCATGAATTGTTTAGGGAACCAAACACCTCCAGCTTGGTGACTGATTAGGTGACCTGATGAGTGAGCTGCTGCTAGACAAGCACTTCATTGCAGAGTTTGTGGCATCAGCACTGAAATCCTATGGCTATCTGTGATGCGTATGAAAGTTAAAGACATTGCTCTAAATGAAACAAAGAGAAAACATTAATTTTGAGTTGCTGAGGGATCCCATCTTGGACTACGGCACAAATACAGACAGTGATGCACCCCAAAAGATCATGAGAGCAAGGAACAAGAAGTGTGTTGTAGAAGCAAAGACCCTTCAGAAGATGCAGAGATGCTATATGACAAGGAGCTAGTCATTAAAAATATTGACAGCTTTCCCACTGGTTTTGGATCACTTGTCATTTGGTCTCTGTTAGGAACATCCTTTTTCTGCTATTCCGACAAGGCACAGTAGCTGTGGAAAAAATTGCTTTGGAAAAAGTCCTGGAGAATGCCAACTGTTTGCTTTTTGCTCTGCCTGACAGCCTCATGTTTAGTTAAAGTTGCTGGCAACTGTTGTATCAGAACAGCAAATAAGAAAAAAAAAGAAAAAAAAGGAAAAGAAAAAGGAAAAGAAAAAGGAAAAGAAAAAGAAAAAGAAAAAGAAGAAGAAAAAGAAAAAGAAAAAGAAGAAAAAGAAAAAGAAAAAGAAAAAGAAAAACCCCAGAACTGCTCTGCAAATATTTTTTAATAAAATTTGTGGATGACTTAGCTGAAGATCTCAGTGACCATCTGTATGAGGAGAGGCTGAGAGAGTTGGGATTGCTCAGCCAGGAGAGGATTAGGCTTAAGAGTGCTAAGTGTGCATAAACACCTGATGGCAGAATGTAAAGAAGATGGGGCCAGACTCTTCTTGGTGTTATACCATGGATGAACAAGAGACAACGGTCACACATAGAAATAAGAGGCTTTTAGTATAAGAACTGAATTTTTTTCTGTCAGTGCATCTATTTATTTACATACTGGAAAAAGCCACTGGCATTCAGTGCTAAAGAGGAAGGACCAAGGCCAACATCCTGCCTTTCTATCAGGGCAGGCTTAGAAGCATGATATCCCACCATCTGACGAGTGACCTGTACCTTCTGGAGCAGTGATTTGTTAGTGCACTCAGGGATGTGTCATCTTGGGTGCACGCCTAGAAAGGATCCTCTGGCATAGCGGTTTGTTGGAAAAAAATAAAATGAGAGCTCTTAGGTGTCTGTCTTCACATTTAACCAAAAGGCTTGTATCTCCTCTGCTTTGTCTCTATCACGTTGTCCTGGGTTGCAGTGTATTCTATTACCATCCTCATGAGCTGTTGAAACCAGGTGGGGCGGTGTTTCCTGGCCTCCTCCCTCCGGACTATCTTTCTGCTAATGGCCCATCAATGCCCTGCCGCATGACTCAGAGATAACTCCCTCCGGACTATCTTCTGTTAATGAGCCCATCAACACCTGGCCTCATGACTCATCATTCTATTGTGAGATGCTCCGCCCAGAGGGAGGAACCAAGCGTTCCATCTTGGATATAATCTGGGACTCTGAGCACCACAGGCATCCTTCCCACTGGATTCCCAGAGGACAGGAGCTGCATAGTCACCGCTGGACTTTCTGAGGAGGAGCAGACCTTTCTACCGGACCACTGCTTCGACAGAGCCACATCCATCACTTCAGGAGGACTACAGCCACCATCTCATCGGACTGCTACCGCCACCCTGATTAACAGGGTGCCAGGTTGTATTCTGATTCTGTGAGTTTAGCCCACTGGGGTTTTTCTTGCCTTTATTTTTAATTTCCCTAATAAATTGTTATTCTGACTTGGTGCCTCCCACTGGTCTGTTTTCAAACTAGTACACACGTGACCAAATATTGCTGAACACGATCATATTAACAGTGGTGGTCAAAGCCCTTGAAAAACCTATTTCTGCTCTAATTTTTTCTCTTTTATTCAAGGAATAGGGACCAACACAATACTGATCTGAAGACAGGGTGAAGGCAAACAGGTTGTAGCCAGGGGTGAACTTTTCCCTGTTGGCTGACAGCATGTGGTCTTTCCTATGGCTGCCAATCCTCTGTATGAGCTGCAGGTATTCTCTCACACCACAGCCATTTCTAAGATCAAGCTGCAGTGGTTTCACTAGGGTTTGTTCATCATCCACATACAGAACCACAAAATTTCTATCTTGCTGTTTGATGTTGAAAGGGTTCTAAGCATAATTACTGCCAAAGGCCTTGTTGTCTGTCACCAAGATAGCAAGAAGCTCAAGCAGCTGCCCCAGATACAAATTTTCCGGGTTGCTGACATGGCTGCCTGCCTGCTACGTTGAATCCTTTTGTATCCACCTGGTCAACCAGGTATTTAGTGTTGGCTTCGTGCAAAGACTCAGTGTGTCCCCAACGCACCCTGAGTGCCACCCACACCCTCTTCATACACAGCAGGCCATGGATAATAACTGGCTTGCAGGTCCCTGTTGCCAGGGAGCACATCAAACAAACGCTGTCTTTGCTGCACATAAGCCTAATTTTTACATGTGTTCAGATGTCTCTGATCTTCCCTAGTCCTGGCTATGGAGAAGCCCAGAGGTGCAGACTGCCATGGTGGAAATGGAGTCACCTCCACAGTCTTCTCAATGCTTCAAAGAAATCCAGCTTTGATTTGCTGTATTACTGTGTAATACTGTGTATTACTGTTCTTGAGGAGCCTTAAATGTAACTCATCCCTTTAAATTATATGTCTCCTTTACTAGCCATAGAACAGATTTTTTTTTTTTTCCTAGGCTTTCAATTTCTTTTGCACCATTTGGGCTGGGTTGTTCTTTTTCTTCTTCACAGCCAGACTGCTGTCTGGTGCCTCCTGTCCTCATATTTTTAAAGGACAGACACAGGCTGCCCTGTGCCAGAAGGCATGACAATTCTCTCTTTCTTTTAAAGTTTTCCTGTGAATGTAAATAAGTCACAAGCCCTCCTTGATTTTCTGCTATTTCCAACTTCCCTTACACAGCCTTGGAAATTCATCCAAATATATTTTCTGCAGTTCCTTGAGTGAGACTTACAACATGTGACTTTATAATTCCCAAAGCCTTTCAAAATGTTGTCTGGCCTTTCTCCAGCAGAAGTATACGGAATTCCACACGGTATATGGAATATACCTCCTTCATATACAGAATACATGGCAGGCTGCAGAGCATACCATCTACACGTGTGGCATGCTGTCTTGGGGTGACTCTATCATGTGTATCCCCAATCATGCTCTATGCCCAAAAAGTAATATTGTGCCTTTTCTGTGCCTTTAAACTGAGCTTGAGGGAAAAAAAAACCAAACAAACTTTTCAAAACAGCTTCTCAAGGACACAGAGATTACACTCCTCTGCCTTCTCTGGCTGCAGGAACACAGAGGGAGCACCCTGCTCACTTTCCTTCAGCCAGCTGGTTTTTTTTCCCTTTTCCCCTCTCGGCGTGAGACGGAGAGTTGAACTTTTGTTTCCTGGGACTTTGGTTTTTCCCTTCTTCTCTTCTGGACTGTTCAACAACATCAAAACACATCGGGAAAATTTTTCCCCGAGGCCCGGGGGGTGGGCCCTCGCCGACCCAGCTCCGAGGAGGAGAGAGACCACACCTACAGAAGGACTCTGAAATCTTCCCAGGTTTCTCTCTATAGCGAGAGATTTCATTTCATTATTTAGCATCATTATCCTTTTCCTGTGTGTTAGTTAAAATAAATAGTTTTTATTTCTTTCACTTTCCTTTGAGGAAAAATTTCCTTTTTTTCCCCAAACCTGGTGGGGGGAAGGGTGGTTGTAACCTGGTTTTCTCTCAGGGGATATATTACTAGATTTTGGCCAAACCGGCACACATGCATAGCAGAAATGCTTGAAACACCAGGTATACCATGGCTAACCTGGACAGTATAACTCATTTACAAGGCTGGATCCCTGTAACAATTTGCTTCTACCATATTGGTTGTGTTTATTAAAATATCAGAGACTTACAGGGCTGCAGATGCTACTTTACAATCAACTTCCTAAAACAAAGTGTGTTTGTTGTGGTCAGTCTTTATTTTAACCCTGACCGTGTCAACACACAGCAGCAGCAGGCTGGCAGAGAGTGCAGCTGTGGTTATAGGTGCCTATATAGCCTGATGATGTATTTTGTAGCAAAAAGTGCTGTGTGCTATTTAGTTTAGAGTTCTCAGTTAAAGTGCTTCATAATGGAGGCTTTTACTTCACTAATAGTAACAAGGGTTAAAGGTTATACGGCTTTAAAAGCCTTTTTTGAAGACCAACTTAAAACATCTTTTCCCAGTCAGTCTGTAGCTTCTGAGGTGGTGTGCCCTCTGTAAAAATGGTTCTAAATTGTTGTCCCTGGTTATTATGCAGTGGCCTGCACAATGTACCTGTCACCTTGAAGATGCACTTAATACCAGCCATGTATTTGGAAAACTGTTGCAGCATCCACCAGGGCAGCCATTGTACCTCCACCTCTGCCACAATTACCTTGTTTGTTTTAAAGTTCTTCCTTGCTGCCTTACAGAAGCTTTAAGCTTCTTGGTTTGCAAGCCACACAGGCCTTTATCTTCTCCAATCAGGTGATTTATACCCCCAGAGATTCCCATTTTCCCAGGACCATGGTGTCTTCTAACAAGAGTTGTGGCATAGACATATCTTTCAACACACCTTAAGCAATGAGACACTAGGCAATCTCACATGCAGAGGAATTTTATTAACTGGTATGAGGAGTAATGGCTGCTGCTCAGGCTTCTCCAGCCCCAGCACTGATGAAATCTTTCCTGTGTGTTCCTCATCATCTTTTCCTGTTGTGGATTTACATCACAGTTTATAATGGATATGACTAGAAGACACCAGTGTCTTCCCATTACTTGAAGCTGAATTACAAAGAAGCAGCTGTAGTAAGGTGGATTTTTCTTCTCTCTCTTTGTTGTTTGGGATGAGTATTTTTCCTTCAGTATCTAACAAGCTACTTTCAAAGGGGTCAGTGGAGTCTGTATTCAGCATTTTGATACCTACACTGATTCACAGAAAAGTTAGTTGTTCATTTTGGGGGAAGAAAAAAGTAAAGTGTTCCCAACTGACAAACCACAGCAGAGAATGTGGTCCCTAAATTATGTGCTCAGAAGGGAAGTTGAGCACATGACTGGAAGTCAAACACCTTGTTTGTTTTCAGATTTCAATGCAGAAAAACAACCTGAAGACTTCACAGATGGTGTTGCAGATGAGTGCATACTATGCTGCACTGAAATTTTCTATTGTTCTCTTCTGATGCTGCTTTCTGATAAGCTGTAATCATACTCATGTTATCCCATTTGTTCTCCCAAGCTAGTATCCTAACGACTTCGATAATGAAATATGTAAATCTTATATTTGGCTCAGCAAATGTTTTAAAGCATGAAAACACAAAGAAATGGAGCCAAGCAGAAGTCTGAATTCTGTGTTCTGATGTATTAATTTAAATATCAATTTCATGCTAATTTTTAATATGGATTTTTTTTCTTTTAAAAGTGATCACTTAGCAGACTAGTAATGAATGACTGTGGTTTTATTTTAGATCCCTAACAAATATCCAGACCATGTTTATTTTTATCAAAACTATTTTAAAAAAAATTATAAAATGTTGCAATCAGCAAGGCAAAGGAATTCCTATCACTTGGTACTAGACTTATGTCACACTACTGTGACATTGAGAAAGAGCTTTTTAGCCAAGCAAAGTGCTTCATTCCTTTTTCCTAGGTTTTCCATCTCATGCAATCTCATTCACTACAAGATGATGAAAACAGCCTTTCAGATCTGATTGTTCAAATGAAAACTGAGATTCCTATTTTTTCACTTCCCAGCTGCCATATTAACCTCAGTTAATGCCAAGAATGAGAGAACATTGCTACAGTTCTGTATCTGCTTTTTAGTGACCACACCTCAGTCTAGTACACAGGCAAAAGGCTCAATATATTTATAAATGGGATGTTACTTACCTTCACTTTCTTGCCTTGAATGGCTTGTAAGCCTGTAGTGGAAGCATGAAAATGTACATTGATTACCAGCAACATAATTTGTCCATTCTGGGAATAAATACAAAGGTCCAGTCTGAGAGTTTGCAATTTCATGATCTTTCATGAGCATTCAATTGACATGGGTTTCATAATGCAGTCATACTAGTAGAAGAACTACAGTGACAATGCTGTAATTTTTTTGAGACTCGTTTAAAACTTACTTTAATTTTATTATGCCCAGTCTGTCCTGCTGCAGGGATGGGCTAACTGATATCTTTAGAAAGCTTTTTTATTTGATCATGGCACTTTATTAAGTGAAGATGAGGGTCGACTAGAAAATGGTATCCACCTAATAATAAGGAGAAGATCCCTGTGAACAGACTTAATAATGAAATAGGAGGTTCTTGAACTATGCTCAAGGACAGAGACCTCGACATGGAGGCAAGTAAGGAAGTGCTGCATGTGGAGGAGGTGGCATGAGAGAAGGCTACAAGGAGGGCTTTTCACTTTACTATTCAAAATGAAGGACATTCAAGGGCATATCTCAGATGTGTGGATATTGGTGCTCAGAGTTTGAGCCACAAGCAAGAAGCACTGAAGGTGCATGCACTGAGTCAAGGAGCTTCTTCAAAATCAGAGCAGCGAATATCCATGTAGCTGATGACAAGACTTTTTCATTTATATACAAATGGAGCATCTTCAACAGGGAAACTGCAGCTATAAAGACATTCTGCCTGTCTTATAAGTGTTACTGCTGTAATAATTGTCTCTGTAATTATTTTGTTGGATGAGTGTAGCTACCAAATAGAGAAGAAGAGACCCCTCTCTTTTTCCACCTGATACATTGCCATCAGAAGACTCAAACTGAAGACATCTTATATCTCTTGAGAATTTACACAAGTTCTGCATGTGGAAAATCAAATGAAAGGTAATACCCCCCCACCATTTCTCTCCTGATTTCCAGTTAATTTTCTTTCCCCACATTTCTTTATCAAATTTGCATTTATTTTAGAAAATCTCTGAAATGAAAGGGAGAAAGAGCTGTTATCACTATTTAGTAGACTTCACTGAGTTCTCTGCCCTTTACTTGATTACATGGTGTTCTAAACCTAAATTTCTCTTCACCTGTGCATATATTTTCCTCTGGGAAGTCAGAAATGTTATGCAGAAGAAGTCTTTTCTTTCTAAAAGAGCAGCCTTGTACTGATGAAAAGAAAAACTGTGTTAACAAAGGCACTGTGGTGGGCTGACCCTGACTGCATGCCACGTGCTCACCAAAGCCACTCTGTCATTTCCCCTCCTCAGCTGGGCAGGGCAGAGAAAAGGCTTGTGGGTCAAGATAGGGATGGGGAGAGATCACTCACCAGTTGCCATCATGGGCAACACTGACTTGACTTGGGGAAACTATTTATCACCAGTCAAATCAGAGTAGGATAACAAGAAATAAAACCAAATCTTAAAACCTTCCCTCCACCCCTCCCTCTTTCCTGAGCTCAACTTCATTCCCAGTTTTCTCTTATTTCTTCCCCCACAGCAGTGCAGATGAATAGAAAACAGGCTGCGGTCAGTTCATCCCACAGTGTGTCTGCTGCTCCTTCCTTCTCATGGGGAGGACTCCTTACACTCTTCTCCTGCTCCAACATGTGGCCCTTCCCATTGGAGACCATCCTCCATGAACCTTTCCAACACGAGTTATTCCCATGGGCTGCAGTTCTTCCTGAACCACTCCGATGTTGGTCCCTTCCATGCCTGGAGCACCTTCTTCCCTTCCTTCCCCTCCTTGCCCTCACTGACCTTGGTGTCTGCAGGGCTGTTTCTCTCACATATTCTCTCTCCTCTCTTCCCTGGCTGCATTTGCTCTTGTAAAACAACTTTTTACCCTTAAACACATTATCCCAGAGGTGCCAGCACCATCACTGCTGGGCTCAGCGCTGGCCAGCAGTGGATCCATCCTGGAGCCAGCTGACATTGGCTCTGTTGGACACGGGGAAAGCTCCTGGCAGCTTCTCACAGAAGCTATCCCTGTAGTCCCCCCCACCAAAACCTTGCCACACAAACACAACACATGCACATATTTATCTTCAGAGCTAAATACAATTGTTTTTAATGACCTGGGCACACTCCAGTAAAATAAAGCTTGAAACCAAGTTTTAATGGAAGAAATCTGAACGACTAAAACAGCATGAATAATTTTTTTCTTTCCAGTGAATCTATTCCTCTTCTATAGCATATATATCCAGAATGAAATAAAATTGTGGCATACTTGAATGTCTGTTAATGAATTTTTAACAGGGAATTAAGCTTTTTAAAACTAAAGAATGTGAGTCAGTAGAGTACATTTAATCATGGACCAGATCAATCATCCTCAATTGTCAGTCTTGCTTGATTAAGGTTTTTAGGATGTGGTTGTTTAGGTCATGTGTGGTGGTCTCCTATACAGGGTTTCATGTTGCTATGCACTAAAACAATGTTGACGTGTTACTTGTACATTTCACCTCCTATTCACAACAGTAACAGCTCCATGCTTTCTCCTAGCCTAGATGAGACTTCAGTATGGCAGAAACAAGACTGATTAAGGTCTATCTTGGATGAAGTGGAAATGTTTTTTTAGTTTGAAATATCAGTAGTTAATCAAAGCAAGCAGGGATTATTCCACACAAATATTGTCTCAATGTTTTTTTATGCTTTAAACTGCATTAGCAGCTACAGCAGAAAAGGCACCCGTGGGTCCCTTAGTCCTGTCTATGAGAGACTATGAGAATATTCAATGCATCCAGAACTTTCTAATATTAAAATGACAAGGCATGGGTCAAAGATATTTTGACTGAAATGTGAATGTACTTTAGACCAGGGTTTTGGCTTCAGGTATGCAGATAAAGTGAGCAATCATTTCAAGTCCATGAAGAGTACCAATTATCTGACTGCAGTTTTCATGTGCTTCTGTCCACTGCTAGCTTCCTCTTTAATCAACAAAACCCATCAAAAGAAATGTCCCTATGCTTGATTTTCTAATTTTAGTATTGTCTCTTGAAACTGTAAACACCAAAGTTTTTGCACAACGCCATTGCAAATATGCAACACTTGCCAGAATTTTTTGTCCCAATAATTCTACTAGGAATAAGTTGCATAGATACCCTTTAGCAGTTAAATCTTAACCCCAGCCTTGTAGCTGAGGGACCTGGGGACATGGAGGTGCAACAGCCACACTTCTTTAGCTAATTTGGTTCTTCATTCAAAACTTTGAAGGCTTTGTTTCTAGATTAACACTTGGATCTCTTGCCTTAATTAATTTATCTAAGACAGGTCAGTGAGCAACATATTTGCTTGAGGTGGAGAAACCATGGTTTAGTACATCTAGATTTTAATGTAAACAAAACAACTTAGCATCTGAGCCAGTCAATGACTGAGCATATTTCTTTTCCTGGCTATAATAAGGAGATCCTGGCATGAACACTGGTTTTAAGACCTAAAGTTGCCTAGTTCAACTACTTAATAGTAAAGAATTTCATTAGATTTTGATGGGAATTTTCTAGCTAAATCCTCCAAGTGTTTCTGCCTTTTCATTAATATTACCATAAATGAATTTCTACTTGCTGTGATATTTTGGTAATTTAGTGACTAAACTGATTTCATCTTTTTCTTCTAAGGCAATTTATGCACAACAACATTTTTTTTACCTTCTTCTCATTCTTCAGTATTACCTTCTTTCATTTAAATGAATAGAATTAGGAAATCAGAACATGGAGAACTTAAAGGCAGCTGTTCATGGTACCTTCTAGCCACACGGATCTGCATGGATTATCTGCTGCCTTGTGGTGATGAAGATTGCTCCAAGGATGCAGTTACAGCTGTTTGATCCCTCATGAGACATAAACACCCTACAGCAAGAAGAACTGACGGTTTATAAAACATGGGCAATATTTTAGAGGGTTCTAGAGAAAATCAGCTTTTCAAGAGAATGAGTCCCTCCCTAAAAGGATATGAAGGAGCTTTGTGTCAGAAACTATATAGGACAGTAATTGTCCCAATGTTAGCAAAAAATCCATTCACTTTCGGAAATGTGTTGGGAGTTTCTTCTCCATTTCTCTCAAAAAAGGACAGTTCATCTCTGTTACATTTTCCTAGCTGCTATAATCCCAGCAGCAGTGGTTTTTTGTTTACACAAGCTCATGTGTGCAGCTGTGTATTGATGGGGCTCTGCTGATCTGTATGCTATAAGACATGTTTATGACAACAGTGATTTTTCTTAAACAAGTATGTCATTATTTCTGAAATATTCAGCAGTTCTCTGGCTATATTTGGAGTTCATCTGTTTGTGAAGTTATTTGTGAATTGAATTAATTCTATTTTATGTTTAAAAGTGTTAATTTAAGTCTTCTGTTAATAGAAAGATTATTTTTAGGGTGAAATCTTTAACATATTCCCTTTATTGTCCTTTAATGTTTTTTCCCAAAGTTGTTATCAGCCAAAGGAACATATTGGTACAGCTACAAGGCAGCCTATGCACGATTCAAAAATAGATAAGTTCAAGTGAGCAAACCAGTGTGAGTTCATGAAACAGTGATATTATTTTACTTACTGTGCTAAGGGATGATCTCTTGACTATCATTCTATTTATTGGTCTGAAAACAGATCCAAATCTGTAAAGCTGGTTTCAAACCTGCCCCTACACTTCTTATGAGCAGCACTCCATCTACCCAGCCACAACCTTCTCACACTGATATCACCAGTGAAAGCAGAAGCTATCACAGTGAAAGGTCTCTCTAAGTGCCCTGTTTGTTCCAGTGCTCTCACACCAAATGAGGCTGTTTCCACCCGGAGAGATGGCTCCTTCTGAGGGGCCATCTCTATCCACCATCTCCACGTGGTTGCAATTGACAGACGGGCAATAGACATCATAATCTTATTTTAGTGGATACGGTGAGCCAACACTGGGCGTTTTAGGTATTAGTTGAACACAATGCATGTGTACAAAATCCTTTCACATATCTTTATGGGTTATGCTGCACCTTAAATACGTGGAGTGTTGCAATGGACGTTTTTCCTTCAGTGAAATGCTAACTGATTAAAAAGAGAAGTTTCAGGAGAATTTTTTTTTTAAATTACAAGGTTTAAAACACTTCTTTTAAGTATTCTACCCAGGATTCAGAAATTTGCTGCATGCAAAAACAGTGAATAAATATATGGCACCCTTCTGTTTCTGCAGTGTTCAGTTATTGGTGCTTTACTCCTGAAGTCAACATACAAGGGAAATATGTGGAGCAAATGAAAATATTTGGAGGCATATCCACACAATTTCTCACTTACCTAATGCAGGAAATGAAACTAATGAAGACATGGTCAGTTCTAGCTTGGACGCCATAGTGCAGACCCAGTTTTACGAGCAGTCTAAGCTGATACTCGTTATCTGCCATAGTGCATGTTCTGTTCAGCTAATGGGTAGGGAGTAGGTAAATCAAGCTGAAGCCAGATACAGAGTCAGGGCAATAATCTCTTGAACTACTTCAGTAAGGTCTCATCTGCCACACAGACATTTCTGTCACTATGTATTACTCTTACTCAAGCTAGAAAGAATGATTCTTGTTTGGGTGTACCTATCCACACCATCAATGTAAATTTCTTGATAGTGTTGTCACTTGTACCACTTGCATACTGAGATTAAAATTTAACTGTTAAAGGTACCAGTGTAGAAAAATAAAGCTTCCTACCAAGCCAGTAGGTATTTTTTTCATAATTTATTCTGAGTAGAAATTGATGGAGTCACAGTAGTCTCTGGATGAATTTAATACACTATCTCCCTTGCTATCCTAAAAAAAAGTTTTTGGGTTAAGCAATTTACAGCTCACTAGGCAGAAATGCAAAGGAAAACAGAAATGGAAAGGAAAGCACTAGAAAAGTCCATGATAGGAAAAGTACTCTTCTCCTATGTTTGTATTTCCTTTAGAAATGTCAGTGTTAACTTGAAACTCAAGTCTCTTCTGGAAGCTTTTGTATCAAAGTTTTCTTGTTTCCAGATTTCTTCATAGCATGATGTGAGGTTAAGAAAACTCCACTTTTCAACATCAGTTGATGTTGTGTCTTATTTATGTCTGAAACACATACTGGAAGGGAGTTTTATGATATACTCAAGGAGTATACATCCTTAGAGATGATGAGGACCCAAAGGTTATGTTGTAACTACATTAAACCATTTTAGAAATAAGTCAGTGTGCTTCAGCAGTGCTATTGAAGAAACAAGAAAATGAGCCAGAGTAAAAATATTTCTTCCCATTTCTGGTTTTCAGACAGGTTTTTAGGAACTTAGAGCAGCAGCTATATTGAAAAATGAATACTTACATAATGATTTACACCAGGGACAATACTTTGTTGACTTGCACAAGCATATAAATGTTTTGCACTGAACCATGGATAACTATTCCTTCAGATGTTTTTACATTGTCACTTCTGAGCCCCAAATCTGTACTTTGTGAAAACCAGAAGATACCTTTAATGATTATCAGTGGTTTTGATCACTGATTTATTGTGAAATTAGTGTACTGATAGACCCACCATTGGCCTCTATTCTCTATTTTGAAGAGCTGGACCTCTTAATGTTACTAAAAGTAAGGCAATTATACTGAAGCATATGAAGGATTTGATGCTTTCATCTCTCTCCTGTGTCTCTATATCCACCCCTGGGACTGAACTTTACCCTATAAATTATGCAAACAGTGCGCCTCTGCAGTCTCCCTGCAGGGAATCTGGCCATGCTCCCACGGGTGCTGGGGACTGCCTCTGAACCCAGAGGAGACTGCAGAGAACTTGAGATAATCCAGCCACACTCTGGGCTGCCCTGGACGAGCCCCATCAGTGTATCCCTAAAGTGCAGAGGGGTCTGCCTCAACGCAGGTCCTGCTGCTAGGCTGGATCTGACCCTGGCTTTGCTCTGGACCTGACTATAACCCCAGCGCTGGTCAGTGCAGGGCTGTACAGGTGCCTACTGGGAGCATGTGTTCAGTCCTGCTGCTGTTGGACGTGGAGGCCTGGAGCTGTGTCTGCCATGCCCATGTACTGCTCCTGCCCCGTCTCCTGTGGGACTCACCAGAATTCCTCCATGCTCCCAGTGCCACTGTGATGTCAGTTTGTCTGCACAGGGTGGTCCGGAGATCTGGTCTTCCCCTTATCCCAGCCACGTACAAATCAGTTCATCCTCTTCATCCAATCCAGAGCAAACCACTGAATGGAGGAAGAAAGGCAAGTGGAAAAACTAGTTCACTTAAGTCCATTTATAGTGGAGTAGACATGGGTTTCCATTATCCAACTAATTGCTGTATAGGAAGACCTCTTACATGCTGAGGAACCCTTGTAACAAATCCCAGCACATGTGCCATGTACCAGAGCTGCGCTGAGTTGCAGAGAGAACCTCTCGCTGTTCTGCCTTCTGTCCTATTGGCTGCAAAATAATGAGGCAGCAAGATCAGAGAGGATTAAACTGGGGACCTGGAGAGACCTGGTCTCCAGCTGCGACAATCTTGATGACTGGCACTTTAAACGGGAGTTCAAGTGTGCAGGTGGCAGCAAAGAGTGTGATAGTAGGAAGAGAGGCAGCTGGAAGGTAAGGATGTAGGAGCAGGATTGGCAGCTCCTTTAGGGCCTGTTCAGACCCGTCTGTACCTGAGATTCCTGCTGCAGCCATCTTGGGAACTGGCTGAGGGACCAGGGCTTCCTCATGAGTGCAAATCAGGAGAATAGGTATCTCCTTCTCTTTGCGGGTACCCAGGGGACAAGCATTGAGACCAAGTTCTTGACAGCCACAGGCCATGTTTTCTCCTGCAGTTAGGAAACACATGCAGGCCATCTTTTTCTGCCTGATACTGCCAACAGAAGGCTCAGAGAGATAGGTGAGGGCTGACTTACTGCAGCTGTATGTTCGCCTCAGAGTTTTCAATAACAGTTGCAGTGGATCCCCCTGACCCATACCCACCCCAGAAAAACCAAACAGAAGTCTCTAGAAGCAGTCATGATAATGCATCCACCTGTAAGCAGTGAGGGTAGAAGCTGTTTTAGTCTCTAAATCATATTCTAAAGGAGATCAGATGCAGCCATGATGCTTCTTTTCTCAGTTCCCTGCTGTGAAATTACATTAAAAGAAACTAAAAATACGCTTTCTATTACTAATTTTTATGCAAACAGATGTTGTACTTACTACAGGGATGTTATTTACCTGTCAGACTAAAGACAAGGTTGATAATAGGAAGTCCTGGAGACATTACTTCTACTTTCAGGGGCTCCAAACTTCAGTGTGACAATTAGCATGATTACGATTTACAAGCTGAAAATTAAAATTGTGATTTTTTTTTTAAGACACTTTTTTTAAAAGAGACACCTAATTACTACATAATAAAATAAAAGTACTGGCAATCTCACTGGTTATTTGTATTTAGAACTAGAATAGAAAGCATACTAAAGAGGAATACTGGGAGAAACTGTCCTGTCCTTTCATAGTTTCTTCAGATATTGGCAGTCTAAAAAAAGCCTATTTTTCCCCAGTTAGATAATTAGAGCAATTCAGACACTTGCATTCAGGAAAGCAGTCACTTTCAAATGTGTTCTATAAAGCCATTTTCTGAAAAGAGCCATTTCCAAATCATGCTGTTCTTCTAAGTGCGCTAAAGCATAAAGTGTAATTAGACTTATTGCCTTAGAATTTAGTGGGAAACATTTAAAAAAAAATTAGTCCTCCTTAAAGCATGACTCATTGGCTGGCTGGGGGCCTGAAGAGCCACAGCACAGTCCTCTATCCCTTTGTTAGAAGGGATGCTGGTACAAGGGCTTGCCCTTACAAAAAAAAAATACACATTTTGCTGGTGGTATTCCGGTCTGTCTGCAGAGAAGTGCTGAGAATCGGTTCCCGTCTCTGCTTCTAGCATCCCATTCCCATTACAAAAAGGACCACCAGGAGAAAAGTCCAGCTCTCCTCATGTCCTTTACCACAGGAGGGAGTGCTGGGAAACTCAAAGAAGGCCTTTCTGGTTTGTCTGTTTTGGGGAGGATCAGCAGGCAAAGTCCTTTCAGCCCAACACTGGAAGGAGATACCTACAGATCTGCTCTGTGCCTCATGGAGAAGTTGCCATTTGCTTGATGTGTAAAAGAGCAAAGGGATGGACCATCCTCAGTGAAAGCCACATCTTGAGACAATTTGGTAGCCTTTGAATATATGTGAACTTCTTATTTCTCATTTCCAAAGGATTAACATTTTAATGTAATTGGGCAACATCAAGAGCCAAAAAAAAGCCTTCCTGTTACGTATGCAGTGACTGTAGCAACTCCTTCATCTGCAAAAGTACTAAAACTTCTAAAAGAAAATTGTATAAAAGGGATTTTCTTCTGGCCTTTTTTTTTTCTCTTATTATTTTCAGACTGGGGGAAAATGTGTTTTGGCACATTTGTCTTGGAAACATCTGTATTACATGAGCTAAAACCCAAAAAGGTAACAGCCAATTGCAGAAAACACCTAAATGAGGAAATTCAAGTCTAAACAGCTTAAGATTCACAGAACTGTAATTAGCAGAAACCAAGTTTTACGACAAAAAACTGTTAGGCAATCTTAACTGTATGCTAAATATCCAATTTGTTGCTTACTTATGAGCATGAAAATTTTAAAACACAGCCTGCCCCCACTTCCAATAAAGTGTTAGTTGATGCATTCAGTGTGCAGTGTGGGAGTCATGACTTCAACAGGAACTCTAATTTTCACTTGTGCAGTTCAGTGTAGTCTCTAGAGAATCCCTCATACTCAACACTTATCACATTCAAAGCAGTCTCTGCCAGCCAGTGTAAACTCATGTGGAACATTGTTGGGCTATGTATCAGCTGATTAATACCAGCCTCCTCTCACCTGCATCCTAGATTCATGGTAATGTGACAATTTACAATATTGAAGAAGGCAAAAGCATGTTCCATATGTTTCAGTCAGGAATGTACAAAGACCCCACTTTTCTTTGAGGCATTTTCTAACCTTTGTGCAACTTTCTGTTCAGGTTCAATTCACTGGAGTGCTGCAATATATTGACCAAGGAGGAGAACCACAGAAGCATTGTACAGAGGTAAAACAAAATGGTGAGCTAGAGAGGAGTTACAAGCAAAGTTTACAACAGCCCCTTAACATTTTGGAGGTTTAGGCAAGGTGTGCATGTGCCTTTCCAAGAATTGGGCCTGTTTTATTTATAGGAGCAATAATGTATGCTCAGAGGATGCATAAAGATGGCTTACAGTTAACTAATGAAGGAGAATATTTTGTAATGACATCTTCATTTTCTCAAAAGAGGGAAGTCATTTAACATTTTCTTGAGGTGGAACAATCACTAACCAACTGACTGGTTAAATTTTGTATCAAAGATAGACAATCCTCATGTTGGTCTTTAGCTCTGACAAAATGCTTCTTGCACCATTAAAGTTAAGTTCTGCTGAACACTTATTTATTTAAAACAATCTGTGAGCATTTTCTGTGGCTGGCTGAGTGTGGTTTTAATAGTGTCTTACCAGACAGTATGAATGGAGGCTGCAGGATATATAGAAGGGAAGCATGCTGCGGAAAGATAATGGAGTCTCGATGTGCATTCAGTATCTCCATTCTATTCAGCTTTTAGCTTTATTATCTGTTCTGTCAGAAGCTGTATTTTGGTGTTATTTCTCATCCAAAACATTACCCATTTTTTTAAAGTGTTCTGCTGTTCATGAGTAATTTGGATTGACTCTACAGCATGAGACAAGTTACCAGCTGCTGCTGGCAACAGATTGTATTCTTATTTATTATGGTCTTAATGCATGCAATATGCACTAATCACAGTATTACTTTAGCTTTTGAATCAGTCTAATAAGCTTAATGCCATTGGGGGTTTTGCCTCTTGTCAGATCAAATTTTACAGGTTATTGTACTAAAAGGATCAGGGTTTCTGAAGCAGAGAAAGTTTTATTGCTGAAATCCTGATTTTATTGCAGTCAGCTGGAGTTTTCCCCAAAGCTTAGATGGCAGTCAGCTTTCTAGCAGCTTTCTCATTTTTGAGAAAGAAAAAGAAAGAAAGGTATGCCATTTATTTGCAACCCTCTCCACAACCCTGACATAACATTTAGCATAAGATAGAGTGGCTGGCTGCATGATAACATTAGATAAAGATGATCAGTGGCCCATAACACATGACTTAAGGAAGCATACAATGTTGAGGGGCTCAGACAAAGATAAGACTGATGAAGGATCTAATTTCTCCTTACATCATAGTGGGCAAAGTGGACGGAACACTTCTTGTTAGCGGCAAGTAATAAAACAAGGAAATGTCCTAGAGATATCATGCGAGGGCTGTGCACTTCTCTCTGCTTAATAGCTGACCCCTTCTAGCCCCAGGAGCATGGCAGGCTGATCCCTTGCACCATCGGGATTGACCACTCAGCTTGTTTATACCATGGCAGTAAGGTTTTCCAAAGACAGGTCCGTGCCAGCACTGACCAATTCTATTTCTATATATTTGTGAGAGTTTGAGACCCTTTCTCCAAAAAGCTACTCCAAATGGAAAGAACGTTGGCAGCCTCAATACCAGGCCTTTTCTGAGAAGTGACTTTTCCATGGCTGGTGGCAGGGATGACAGGCAGCAGCAGTAAGGCAGTGTATGTTCTGTGCAGTGACCCCTCCTGAGGAGGCCACCCTTCTGTTGATCCCAGAGAACCTTCTGCTCAGCATTGTGAAGGTGAAGTATGATCCCAACCTGCCTGTGACTGTGTAGCCTCCACAGCACACATCCTGCTTGATCCAAGTCTTGCTCCGCTCTGTGATTCAGAAGTTTCCCTCTTTGCAGACACTGTCTGCAGGTGTGATGAGCCTCCTGTATGAGCAGTACCTTCTATCCATGCTGAAGAGTCTTTGGAAAAATTAATTGCCTGTGGGGTGGAAATATCCTGGGGGCATGAGGTGATGTTAATGTCACATTACCTTTAGGGTATGTACCGGAGAACAGATCTGCTTTAGCATTAAATATTCAAAGGTGAGAATCAAGGTCAGCGTCCAATGGCTCGAGACACCCCAGAAGGCACCACCAAGGCCAAGCAGCTGCAGCATTTCAGCAGAGCACACTCACCAGGCTTGTGAGCATCCTTCGAGACCAAACATGCTGCTGCTGCTGCTGCTTGGGGAATTTAGCCTTATGTGCATCTTGTGGCATGACAAAAGCGTGAGGTAGCAAAAAGGTATTGCAATTGTTTGTCTTCCTCTTCAAGCACTTAAACCCATTGTTTATGTGTACTATTCACATGCTCAAAATCGCTGATGTCTGATTCTTTGTAAACCTGTACCTCATCAAGTCATCCACATTTCTGCTGGTGGGCCTGGGCACAAATGCCTTAGGGCTGAAGCTGTTAAGCAACTAATACGCTGCTTGGTGGCCTTGACATGCCTGAGGGAAAATTCCCAAAGGCTGTTTCTCCTACATAATCTGCCAGTGCATCTTATCTCTATGACATGGAAGAGATGATGCCACAGAGTGAAGCTGGCACGTTACAGTGTCATATCACTAGATGTCGGGAACTCCTGTGTGAACCGAGGCAGATCTCTTCTGGATCAAGAAGTGGGGCTAGCTCAAGACTAAAAAAACGGTAAAATAAACCCACAGCAGCCAGTGACTTTGTAATGAAACCCCACTGCTCAAATAGCCAAGTAAAATTCCCACTCTGAGCCCCTTGAATGTTTCAGTCGTATTGTTCCATTTTCATGCTGCTTTCTGCGCTTCAGTCCTTCTAGGACAAAACGGCTTGCAATGCACGCTTTGTTATGGTACATGTTTTCTTTTCACACTTCGTTATGTATTTCTGTTTCCATATTCCATTATGCATCCCAGCTACTGTATCTCCTTCGGCAATCCGCATGCCATGCTGCGTTAGCATTTTGGTTCTTGTTTTTGTTTGTCATTTTGAATGATTGTTATCACAAATCATTTTATTTCTGATTTCACATCTCATTACTCATTTTCCAGACCCTTACTGTGGATTTCAGTGCTCACGTTACAATATACATTGGAGGGTTTGCTTCCCATCAAACCCTGATTTTTCACAACTTGTTACAGATTTTGCTTTCTGTATTTCTTCATGGATTTAATCTTTCTTAATTCGTTCTGCATTTTTCCTACTGCATTACAGGATTCACTACTTAATTTTGAACCTTATTTAATTTTTCCTCTTTGATCTTAAAGGTGCATTTCTGGTCTTGCCTATCATTACTCTCTCAGATTTTGTATTTCTTGACTTACTAAAATTTTTCCACTTATTATGTATTCCTTATGCCAAATCCTGTTATGAGTTTTCCTTTTCACATCTCATTACCCACTTTTTTGATTCTGGATCCCCATATGAATGCTTTTTTGCATCTTGTTTCCTGTTTCCAGTTTTGATTTTTGATGTGCATGCTCATTTTTATTTCACTGCTTGGTTTTGTTTCAGTGTCTCATTATGTGCTTTTAGATCTAATTAGGAATTTCATGTATCATTGCTTATTAGCCAATTTCCTTTTTGCTGCCCATTACAGACTATGCGTGGTATTCTGAGTGTGAGCTTCCAGATTTCCCTGTGCATTTTCCTTTCCTCACACTCTTAAGTTAACTTCTTACATCTTATGAGAAATTTCATATATTCCTACTAGCATCCTACTATGGTTTTTCAAGACAAATTTTTTTTTGCTCTTGTGTAAGCTTTCTTTTGCACCTCAATAAATATATTCTTTTAATATCTCATTAGCATTTGAATGATAAAATACTGCAAATTTCCTTTTTGTATCTCATACTAGATTTTCATTGAAAGACTGCATAATGAACTTCCATCTTTGTATTTTTTGAAACCTGAAGATGGGGGTGGTGCCTCTTAGCATACATTTTCATATCTGCAAATCTTCCCATGTTTTCTTTTCACATTGTGCACTTTTTCTGTGTTTTCTTTTTCAGAGCTATTTCTGCACTTTCCCTAATGCGTTCAATTTCACAGCTTGATTTATTTCTAGTGACGTTTCATATTTTGTAGGTCATGACACATTTCTGATTTTGAATATATCGAGCTTTCCTTCTTCGTTTATTTATGGGGTTTTTTTGCATTTTTTAATGAATTTTCCCTTTCAGAGTAAAATTTCTTTTTATGTTTCTCACCAAATGTAATTTTTCTTATAAGTTTTCCTGAATGAATCACCTGGTTTGATTTTTTAACTTACATTCTTTGGTGTGCAACATTACCCATTTTAGATTTTTGTGTCTCCTCTTTTAATGTTCATAACTTTTCTGCATTTCATTCTGCAGCTTCATTATTCACATCTTGTTCCCCATTTGTCTCTAAAATGCTGTTACACATTTCCATTTTACAAGTCCCTATGCGTCGCTCAGATTGCGTTTTTCTACTTATGAGTACTTGTTTGTGTTTTTGAGAAGTTTCATGTGCACCAGATGTGATTTTTGCCCATCTCATAATCCATTCCTGTCTTCTCTCGTTATGTTTTTTCAGGTTCTCCTTTTTTTAATCTATGTTCTTACTGCACGTTGGGCTTTTTTTACAATTTATTAGGTCTCAAATTTCACATCTCGTTACATTTTTCCATTCACCTCTCATTGAAGCATTTCACTTTTTTAACTCATTATGTATTTTCACCTCTAACACAGGCTCTTTAAAGACATGTTGAGCTCTGTAGCTCAGCATCTGTTTTAACTTTCTTATCACATAGACTCACATTCCCCTGCATGTATTCTTGCATCCCTTATTTCCCTCTTGCCATCACGTTGCATCATTTAATTTTTACTTTCAAAGAACAAGTGCCTTCTTTGTATCACATTACAGCTTTTCATTTCTACCTCTTTTTTAATGTTTTATTTCTGTCACCTTACTTTGACTCTTCTTTTCCCCAGGATGTTTTATTTCCTTTTTTATAGAACATTATGTCTTTTTATTTGCATTTCCTTTTGTTTACCCATTTTTATTACACATCAGTGTGCAATATTTTCTGCATTATTTCATTTTTTCCTCTTCTTACATGCTTGCATTTTGTCATGATTTTTCTGTTTCATCATGACTTTTCCTCCTCACCTATGACTTTTAAAGGTTTTACTTTTCACTTTTACATATGTATTTGTTTTTATATATCAATTTTCATTCTACATATTGTTGGTTTTGGTTCTTATTGAATGCGCTCCTTTCTGCAGCACAGTAGTTTTTGTTGGTATAACTCCCATACTCCTCCTTTTTCACTTGAACTTGCCTGCATCTCATCGTGTCTCTCTTTCTGCCCCTCATTATGCGAGTATTTTCACACGCCACCACAGATCTGCCTTTCACATCTCATAATTAGTTTTCATTCCCTCTCTCCCACATTGATTTTGACTAACTGATCACTCAGAGGTAGTTATTTTGCCTTTGTGTACACCTTCTTAACGCTGGAAACAAAGTTTACATCCTCTCATGGTTTACTTGGTCCTTCTCTTTTTCTGATTGCTACTTGTGTTTGCAAAACCGAGTAAATTGATACTTCTTTCTTTTCTTTTGACTAAGTGCCTTTGGTTCACACAAAAAGCCAAGAGGCAATGCAACACAAAATAGAGATGTCAGCACAGAACATACGTTGCAGACGCTATGGGAACACAGAAAGTTGAGGATGAACATCTGCTAAAAGTGTACTTAGGAATCTTTGGTCAGGTTTTTCATTAAAATCATACACGTTTTGAAATGCTGATTGCATTAGCAAGCATTTGCTTCTTTCAGAATCAGATTTACTTTATGAAAATCAGATCAGGCAGTCTCTCTGCCCTTCCCAGCTTGTCTTGGGGGATGGGAAAAAAAAGGTAAGGGAAATCTGGTTCCCTGGCTTGCTCCATGGATTCAGTAACACAGATGAGGAGAACGGTGGTGGAGGTTATGCAGCTGCTGGCCCTGATTAACTGAGCTCCTTCTGAAGAACCACAGAAATGCTGTTTGGAGGACACCTCTGGAGGGCTCCAGTTCCACATCCCATGAGAGAGGTGGGTGCTGTCCAGCCTCCTGGCCCCGACCAGCCCCACCCGGGGCCTCCCCTCCCCTGCCCATGGGCCTGGAACCCCAGTTCAAGCTGAGCTTGCTCCTCGACCTCCTCCTCTTGAGCAGAACAACAGGAGGTTGTGCCAGTCGGGGATTTGCCAAGCCCCAGCTTTAGAGCCTCCAGCTGTGCACCCTGCACCTCTCCCTGGGCAGCCTGCTCTGCTCTGGTGCTCTCCTGGGGAAGCCCCAAGGTGCCGGATGCAGCTGTTGCTGTGGATGATATGGCCTGGCACCACGGTGAGATGTCATTTTTTCCCTGCCTGTGTAGCTCCCTCTTCAAGCAGTGCAGGCAGTAATTGTGTGGTCGTCCCAGTGTCTTTGCCCTTCCTTAGCTGGAGAGGGGAGCAGGGCAGGGCCATTGGCGCCGGCTGTGTGTGCCTGTGAGCGCTGACACCCTGTGATGCAGCCGGGTGTGCAGGTACGTGTGTGCTGTTCACGTGTCTACCTGCGCGTCTGCATCTGGCCAGTACCTGCTCAGCCTTGGTACCAGCTGGTCCTACAGGCATGGAGTGGCAGCAGAATTCCTGTCCTGGACTACTGGATTTGGCAAACCCTAACAGCCATACCGCTAGGGCAGTGTGCTCTACAGGTTTGCTGAAGATGGACTCTGCCACCATCCAGGCCACAGATGGAAATGTAGAACCGCAGAGGCACAGGTACAAATCTCTGCTTCACTCACGGTCATCTTCTAGCTGGAGCTATTGAGCATTTTAGTCCAGACAATTTTAACAGTCTTACCCATTACGCTAATTCTCAGCTCTCGAATGAGAATGCTGTGGGACGAAGTACCTCAAGCCAAGGTACATCACACCCACCTCTCTTCTAAAGTTCTGTGTCCTTTTCCACTTCCTTTTTCTACTGTCTCCAAGAGGCATCCCACGAAAGAAAACCTCACTCTCTGATTCTAGACCCACCTCTCTGATTCCTAGACTTACCCACGGTGGAAATTCCAGACATGTTCATATTAAATGTTAATCACACTAATTATTATTTCCATGCCTTACATGAGCTGCTACAAGCTATAAGTGGTGAGAGACACATATGGTCTCCTGTATCAGCTGTGTAGGGTTAGAAGTCTGGAAAGGAATTGTTACACTGTTCTGGCAGCTAGGGACTTGGCAGCATTGTAGGAGAAACATTTCAGAGGGAAATTAGTTCCCTTGAATCTACACTAATTTGATCCCAACCCAGTGAAACTGTTTGATCAAGGACTGTGGCTTTTTACAATTTTCTATGTTATCAATGCTACTAGTTGTCTAAATATTGTTTTAAAGTGCATTTAACTGCAAAATTATATTTACAGGAGAGAAAACAAAAGATGTCATTCACAAATAAACTTGCCTGTTGAAGTTAAACAATATTTGAAGCAGGAAAGTGAAAGAAGTAGGAAACAATTGAACTGTTACTTTAATTTATCAGTAAAATGAAGATTTTATTTTGGTTTCAGTTGTGAGAGAGATATCTCAGCACAGGACTGATATTCTTGCTTCATTTCACGCGCATGAAATGAACTAAATAAGTTCATTTAAGTTCGCAAAAAGTATAAACCAATGTAAATACAATACAACACAACAAAGACTTTTGGTCCAGGATAAAAGTGGGTCCAGGACCCACCCAACATTCATCTTTTTTTTTTTTTTTTGCATCATTCCTGAAATTCTTCTTAGCGAGGTTGATAGATCTTTGAACATTCTTTTGTATCTGCCTTTAGTTTCTGCATTTCTGAGTGCTTAAGGGCAACATGTTACTTCTTTACATATCGTTGTTAAAATGAAAACCTAGAACCCCCAATTATAGCCATTTAAATGGATGTGAATAAATGAGATTATGAGGGAAATTTTTTCTCTCGAATACTTCCTATATTGATTTTATCTTCCCTAATGACAGTTCATTTAGTTTCAGACTGTGCTAAGGAAGTGTGTGTTTGTCTGGACAGCAGTTTCCTGTGAATCTGGAAGGCACTTGTTTGCTGCTGTGCATAATTTATTTCCTTGCTGGCACTTTTAGCACTGATGTGTAACCTGAATATGGCTGCATTCACATTCGTTCTGAGTGAAGGTAAGCAAGAAAAATTGCAATAACTTTGTTTAACTTCTGACCTCTTTCAAAAGGGCACACAAAATCATCATCCTTTTTGTCGTGTTCCTTTTGCAGTTTCTTGTAGGCCATTAAAGAATGAGCTGTATGAAGAACATGTGGAGCTTGCAGTTCCATTGTGTCTTTCACTATATCCAATAAGAGTATTATTTTCCATTTTCATTCACAGTCTGCTAGAAAAAGGATTCCTTCACTTGCTATCTGACAGATAGTCATGAGAAAGGCAACCAAGAGATTTTTTGACAGAAGGTTCAAATTCTGGTTACCGCACAGTCTGGGTTCTGGTGTTGAGTGCTGGATTAATATTCACCGATGGCCAAGCCAGCTGATGACTTTTTTATATGTACAGAAGACAAAAGGGAGCATTTCAGAAACTCAAGGTCAGCCTAAGCTGGCGTAGCCTGGGATCAGTGCCTGGGATCAGTGCATTGTGCTGGGCTATTACCCAGGGTAAATATATTTGGGAAACATCAGGTCAGTATTCAAGACTGGAGATCTGACAATCCAGCTGCATCCCCTGTGGATGTAAAAGACTAACATCAAACAAGCAAAAAAAAATTTTGCATTTTGTTATAAACATGGTGGTCTAAAGATATCGTTAGAATGAGGCCCATAGGAAGCAATAACTTACTAAACTATGTGGTATGGTATCACGAGGAGAAAAGTAGACAAGTTCTGAGTGGACAATCCCTTCCCCAGGACATAGTTAGGAATTAAGATCAATTCCTCTGAGGTGAGTTATTTAACAGTAAGTTATCACTTAACAGTGAATTATTTAACTTTACAAGGAAAGGTGTCTGGAGTCTTTGGAGATGACAGGATATTAGTGCAAGGGGGGAAAGAAAGAGGGAGAGAGAGTACTTCTGTGGAGCACAAAATGTTTGGAGGGTGAGGAAGTAAGCTATAATGTGCCACAAAAAGAGTCTTTATTGGGTCCATGGGCTGTCCGTCCAAGTGTTATGTGTTTAATTCCCAGGTGCACCTGAGCACAGTGTTTTGTGCATCTCCCTTGAGGATCAGGACTGGGTGATGAAATACTTGTTCTGTGCTAAGCATTTCCTTGGTGGCTGTCTGTGTCATCCTTTACACATTAGCACAGGATCTAATTCTGCCTCAGAGTGGCTACTTACTTCCACCCCCACAGTTTGTGAGAGCTTTTGGTGTGAGCTGAATGAAGTGTGCAAAGGTGAGGTCTGTGAGCAGAGTAAGGTCACCGGGAGATTTCTTTGGGAATCTGGTCTTGTGCTTGTGCTTTTCAGCACATTCATGAACAACCTTGAAAAGGCAGGAAACAGTGAGATGACAAAGTTTGCAGCTGATGCTGAGATACCAGAGTGGTACAAAAGTTGCAGCTTTTCAGCAGAAACTCATCATGGTACTGTCTGGGCACTACACTGAATTATGAAATTGTTGCTAGTAAACATGAAATGATGGGGAAGAATAACCCCAATTACACATATAAAACAATGGCTCCAAGCTGTCTGTCACCGCTTGGAAGGGGAATTTGCAGCAAACATGCATATGTCAGCTCGGTGCTCTGAGGTGGCTGAAAAGCAAATGGAGCCCTATAAGCAGGACAGGCTCAGTTCTCCTGCTGCTCTTGGGCAGGAGAAGCAAGATGCTGGAATTGGCACCAAGAAGATGTGTTTTAGGTTCAACCCAACCTGGCCATCTTTATGTTAAGGATTCTGTCACACCACAGTGTTAGTGGTGTTCTGTTGACAAACTTTTGTTTGGTTGCAACAGATTTCTTGCAGTCTTGATCCTTTTGCTGTATTTTGTAGAGTGGAAATGTACTGAATTTAGCAAGCTTGGGAGGCTTCTTAGAGGCCAGTAGCACAGTTTTCTAAATGCTCCAAGGAAGGGCTTTTGTACTGAAAAATCTATGTCATGTTTCCAGCTGCGTCACTTGGACCAGTGGCCAGGAATCACTGGATTGAGGGGCCAGGACTGAGTGAAAGCCTTTGGTCCAAGACTGGTCACATGTGTCACATCACAGGCGTGCATCTGTCACAGGACAATAAAGTGCCCAGCACATGACAATCACACACCCATCGTGTGCCAGGCATGTGTCAATCAGACACCCATTGAGTGCCTGGGCATCTGTTCCATCTTAAAGTAAAGTTGTCCTTTTGGAAGAGATGGCATTTCTACTGTGTCACTCCACTGGCATTTGTGGAGTGACACAGGGGAGGGAGTGGGGCAGGGATGCAAATGAGACACTGGGATTGATCTGATAATTCAGGGAAAACAGCCTGGTCGAGAGCTTTAAGTAACAGGTTAAGGGGTATTTTAGGAATCTCTTGTGGTTTCTTAATGTTGAACTCAAGCACCTATATGTTCTTTTACCTCCATTTATCTCCATTTAAAAAAGGTTTTTAGAGTTCTTTACTTCACCCAGTCAGTCAATTGCTCGTCTTTACAGATAATGTTCTTTTAAGTATGTTATAGAACTTTTCTGAGTGCTTCAAGATACAGAATAAAACCAGAGAAATTTAATTTGAATGAGGCTTTTGGATACCACCTAAGCCAACCTCCTGCTCCAAGCACGGCTACCTTCAAAGCAAGATGTGGGACACTCCTTAAAATACCCTCTGCAATTTGCTAAGACATTAAGAGCAGCTCACTTCAATTTCTTGCTTCTGGGCACACTGTGCTGTTTGAATTCAAAGTGGTATTCTAGTATTAAAATCTGTGTCCATAAGGAAAAGAGAAACAAAACAACTGCCTTGCCTGCTCTTTGTTAGTTTGTGACAGCAGTTTGACTCTTTTTTATTTTGCATCCAGAGGCCCACCTTTCAGCTGCTGCTGTGTGAAGAGATTCCTAGTTAATCCAAGTGCGGATCGGGAGCTAGCCATTCAGCATGGAGTGACATGCAGCCACTCTATATTGCCACTGCCTTCTGAGCTGAACTTTCTCACTGGGGAAGAGGGTTAGGAGGCTGGGGCATGTCATGTGTGTGGGCAGGCTGAGGGGGCTGGGTTTATAAATCTGGACAAAACAAGTTTGGAGGGTGAGGGGGAAACCTCACTGCAGTCTTCCTTTACCTAAGCGAATGGCAGGGAAGATGGAACCTGATTCCTGGGAAATATCCATCCTTAAAGATTTCTGAAAGGAGAAACAACATAAAAGTTAGTCCTGTGTCAACACGCTGTCTACATTAAAGAATTCTTTGGACTGTTCTGTCTGTGACTGTTGCCTTCATGGAGTCTGTAGATAGAACCAAACTTGTTTTCCTTAGCAAAATTCGTTATTGTTATTTTTCCCTCAAAATAAAAGGTTTAAATAACAAAAAGTTCTCATCTGTGGGCTATGGAACCTATCTCTTTTGCATTATGTTCTTATCCTAGCCAAGTTTCTGCAAGGAGAAATAAATTTTTAATAGTCCACTATTCAAATTATCTGATGAGAACAAAGTTACCTGCCATAGAAACACACATTCTGTGCTGGCTGAAGTTTGGGCTGCACGTTGACTAGACTTGCAGATGTTGTGAATCATGACAAATGACATAGAATAAATACCCATAAAAATTTAAGAAAATCAGAACTCAACCTATTAATTTTCACTAATTAGATCCTGTTGGATTGAGACACAAACACCATGATTGATTATAACTAAAGTTTTGATCGGAGCCTTTCCTGTGCCTGAAGAACACTCCGGTGTCATACAGCCCATTTTCAGATAGTGTTCAAAACCTTCTTCAATGCCACGAAAGTAAATTACTCTCCACCCCTGACCTCTTGTTATCTAAAGAAGTCTAATCTGGAATTTCTTGGCTCCTGTAAGATTTGATGTGACTGATGCATCTCTCAAGGAGGAGTAATAAAGGGTACTGTGATCCAAAGAGGTCTTGATCACAAATAATTTTTGAGACCCAATGTTGTTTTCATTCTCAGATCTTTCCCAAGCCCCGAGAAAACTATGCTTTCCTCAGACTTGAAAACTGAAGCAGAACTCCATGACCACATTTGAAGACAAGGAGTTATCCATGAATGCAAGCCACTGCTACTTCTTGTCAGATCCAGCCCAGCGGCTTCAAGGCAGGTGGCAAGACAAGTCTGAGGTCAGACCAGGCAGTCAGTCCAGAGTTCAGGCACAGTGATTGGGTTCATGGCCAGGCACGCAGGTGTGCTATGGTGTGGCTAGAGAGAAGCAAACAGATCAGACTAACAGGGACTAACAGCACAGGATGGGCCTTAAAAGGGCCTGGACTCATGAGCAGAATGGGTGGATGGAGCCCACTGGTGAGGCTGACCAAGGCCTCTTTATCGTCCTCAGTTGTCTGACACATCTTGGAACTTTCAAGGACTGTCACTAACATTCCACAAACAGAAGGAAATGAGATTTTGGGCCATGAAGCTGACTATCTCTGAGCTCACCATGAGGCTTAGAACTTCTTTAGACGTATCCCACTGTCATCCTCCATCTTTCAGTGTACAGCCTAGCTGGAGATAATTTAAGCAAGTGCCTTCATTATCTGCTTTTTCTCCTTATTTTTTGATGGTACCTTGTTTACTATGTACCATTCTCTCTGATAAAAACCCCAATATTTTTTATTCATATATTATTGTCCTCAATCTATCGCAATATTATGAACATGCATTATACATTGCTATTGTATCTTCACAGTACCTCTGAGGGGAAGGAAATTCTCATAGAGTCAGAGAAATTGCACAATTCATTTCATTTAAAGCTGCAAGTACAGTCACAAATCAGAAAAATAAATTCAAATCAGGCAATAGAGCCTCGGTTAAGGAATCTGAGAATAGAGGAACATAAATGAGTTATTACCTTCAGGTAACTTCATTTACTAATTTAACAAGCATCTTGGACACTGATGAGGCAAGACTAAGCCTACTAATCAGCACTTAATTTCCTTAATCAGGAGACCAATATGGTCTCACATGGCCCCATGCCTTGATGACACCATGCCTTCAAACTCTGGCAGTTCTACTGTCTCCGTTACACTGCTCTGTTTCATCCACCAGGCAAATACATCTAGTGTGCTGAATTGGATACTGAAGAGAAAAAGAAGAGGATTTTTGCACTGAATATAAATGTTCATGTTTCTGAACTTTGTGTTTGAATCTGCTACTTCCTTTGTGTGACATTTGGAAGCCTTTCATCTGTTTTTGAAGCGAACAGATCCTATTAGAGAAGGGACAGTCACAGAGCCCATCATAAGCAGATCTCTTGCATACCTGTGTGGCACTACAGATAATGGAAAGACAAACACCAACAGCTGCTGTTATCTTGTACTTAAATCAGCCCTCATTTCACAGATGTTTGTTGACAGCAGAGGAATGAAAAGACTTCAGAGTTGTAGGCACCATTAGACTTTCCAGAGTGGGAAGATACACTATTTGCCACAGGCTGTCATCTCATCACAGTCTTTTTTTTCAGTCAGTGCTCCCTTCTTGTATACCTTTTTCTGTCTTCGCTCCCTAAGGGAAGCAACCAAAAAATATCATTGCATTTTGAGGCTTAGGGAAGACATTATGTTCAAGAGACAACAATCTTCATCAAGCTCTGACAGCCATACTGGATCTTTGGCTTGGTATATCCATATGTTTTCGAGACCCACTGCTGCATAGCCCCAAGAATATAGCAGTGGAGGGCAGATCCTGGAAGGCTCTGGATGAGTACTGCTCCTGGATAAAGCTCCCAGATATGTTTACTGAGGCATGCTCTGGTGGGCATAAAGAAAGAGCATTATGGAGCAACAAATGTCAAAACAGGATGAATAGTTTTGTTTGCTACATTACATATAAGGAGACATGGGTGGGAATGAACCTCTCCACAGATAGGATTGTGCTGCGGCCCTGTCTGATGCTGCGGAAGATTTCCAGCACCTCAAGAAACATAATGTTTACTTGCTAACTGTATTTCTCTTCCTATTTCTGTTGTGTTTTTTTTAAAAATTATTATTAAAGCAGTTTTGTTACACCATTTGTGCCTTTCCTACTGGCATCCAGAAAGAATGCTGTGCCCCTTCCAGAGCACAGAAACTGTGCATCTGAGTGAGGAGGAGGGGAGTTAGCAGTTCCTTTATGAAACATAAAAATAGTTCATACTGTTTACATTAAGAACTTTGATGGGGCATGTCATTTAAGGCTTTGAGGAGTAAAATGCCTCCTGCGATATGGAGTTGTTAAACTGTACAGTGAAGGAATGGTGAGAAACATATGTGTTGTCATGCCACTCCCCCGTGACACTTTGCATCTTTTTGCATGCTGAAGGGGAATAGCTCCAAGACATTGTGGGAAGGTTGCATCATACTTCATGGAGAAAGCATTTCAGCATTTGCATCAAAGCTTAGCATTGTGTACAGCTCCTTAAATAATTAAAAAAACAAAATAAGTGCAAAACATTTTTGCTGCACTGCCTGCCTGTTTGTTTTATTCTTCCTGTCACTCAGAAAGACCTTTCAGGACGGATAACCTGATTTTGTATTAGTAGAACATTAAGTTTTAGTATTAAGTTGAACTCCTGTGAATACAAAGCAAGTCAGACATTTCACTGCAATCCTTTGTTCTGTTACTAGGGATATCATCAGCGGAGTTCATTAAATACCTCTTTCAATTCCAGTGAAGACTATCTTCACCTTCTCATCTGGAGAGAATACTACATTTCTCAGCCTGCTAGATAAAACAAAAAGGAAAAAAAAAGCTCAGGGAGACTGAATTATCACTTAAAGGACCTTTCTCTCTCTTCAGCTCTCTCTATTTTTTCCTAGATTCCCTGTTTTTTTACCCCTGCTAAGAAGAGACTTTTGATTCAGCAGTTGGTTGTTCTCATGGTGAGCTCTCATCATTGAGGAGGTCAGATGATACAGTATATTGGCATCTCCAAGTCTTAGCTGATTGTTCTCAGTCTTTTCCATTCAGACTGTGCTTTCAAATTAACCAGGAAAAAAGGAAATTTTCTCAGGAATTTAACTTTTCTTTTAGTTCCTCATCAATAAAGAAGAGAAATAAATCAAGGAGGTAAAAACTCTTACATAAACTCTTCCAGATGAAGGTGAACTTGAGTTCTCCTGTGAAGCCATGTGTCTTTTTCTGCAAATTCCTACCTGAACTGAATTCAGCAGGGTTGAGGACTCTTACACCAGGGTTAGAAGACTATAGAGTGTCTCCAAGACTATATGGTGTCTCCATGGAAATGATGGAAATTTTGTTCTTTTCTTCTGAGATAAGACTGCGGTCAAGTGTTCTTCAGAGTAGTTCTGCAATTAACTAGCCCTAAAAAGCAAACCTCTAGTATCCAAACAGTCATGAAGCATTTTAGGAAATAAATGTGAGGCCTGGGAATGTACAGCATAATTTCTTTAGAAAAGCTGGATGTCTTTTTGTTTGGACAAGCTCACACATTCTCATGATACATTTTGTTCAGACATTTGGATAGTCGAATACTGTGCATACATGTTGCAAATTGTTTTATCTCCTTAAGAAAATACTATCAGAATGCAAAGCAGAAGGGGTAATTTTGTCAGCTTCCTATGTGGTAGACTTTGGTGCAACAATGACTCTGAATGAGAGATTCACTCAGAGATTTGCAAGACCTGTAGGAAGATAGCAGGTACAGGGGACACAAGAGATGTTAATGAAAAAGAAGAAGCAGGGGTTATTTTATAAACTGTTTGCATTACATTTTTTCCCCCTAAGCAAAAATATCACTAGTAGAACAACTCTTACCTGTGAAAGCAGAATTAGTGACACTAATAGGGACTCCTATATTCAAGATATTTCACTAATAGTATATTTTTCTATATTTGTTTTCACCTTGCATGGATGATCCAATCTTGTATCACCCAAAGGGGAATTAGAGAAAACAGGGGGCATGAATTTTCGCAAGCACAGCAGAGCAAAGGGAAGAAACAGCACTTAAAAGGAGAATTCTGAATAGTTGTAAGGAAGAAATTCTTCAGCACAAGAGCATTGAATCACTGAAATACGTTGTTTGGGGAGGTTGTGGAATCAGCATCCTTGGAGGTGTTCAAAACTCATGTGGGCAAGACCCACAGTAACCTGAATTAGCTTTGAAGAGTCTTGTTTGGAATTGTGCTTGAGTCAGAAGACTTTCAGAGTTCCTTTGAGTCTAAATGCTTCTATTATCCTATGATCTCAGTTATACCACAAAGTGATAAGTAATCAGAAAACAAGACTAATTACTGGATTTTCTGAGAAAAGGCATAGGACTGCAAGAGTACATGAGGATTAAACAGCAAAATGTGTTGCATCCTGAAAAGAAAGACTGAAAAGGAGTAGAAGAGGGAGCATGTTGTGGCAATGATGGCAGCTGAGTTCAGAAAAACATGTAATTATTTCACATGCAGTGGATGAATATGTGGAATTTTCTTCACTAGGAAGTCACGATGCAAATTATTGAGGTAAAGCAATATCTAGATAGCTGTATAGAAATATTATGACATTTGCTTCTCCATAATGCTAAGCAAGGTGCATTCCAATATTTACATTTTGAGATACAAACTGATTACTTGCAGCACCTTCTGCATTTAAGACACCCAGTATTAGCCCAGACGCTTTTAGATATAAAGTTACTTAAATATTTCAGTTCTTCAAATCCATGTAGTAGAGGTGAGTAACAAAAGCAGAACGCCAAGATGAGCAAGTCAGTGGTAAGATCCTATCAAACTTATTGCTATCTTTCTTTCTCTTCACTTGTCTCTGCAGATTAGATGCCTGTAAGCAAGAATCCTTTGAGACTCGTAGGAAAGCTCTCTCCAAGTCCTATGATAAAGGTGCGTCTTGCTGGTATTCAAAATTTTTCTTCTACATTTTCTTTTTCTACGCTTTTTTCTTCTACACTTGCAGCAAAAAAAAAGTTAAAAGATGCAAGTAGCAGTTTATAATTTGCAAAGGTGTCCCTGCCTGCAGTAGTCTGGACACTGCTATGACTTGTTTTTCTGAGCATGATGTGTGGCTGTTATGTCTTGCTGCAACACTGTCAGTCTCTTGTGTTGGCAAAACCGGCAAGTTTGACATTCTTCTTCTAAGGAGGAGTTTTGTTTGGTTCTAGGTTTGGAGGATTATAGTAAAGGCGAGCTAATATGACTGTAATTTTGTAACAGACTTCAGTGATTCATGGCACCAAAACATAATGTGCAGACTGGAAGAGACCACAATGTTGATCAAAGATAATAAATCTGTAACATTGACAAGAACTGTTCAACTTATTTTAAATCTCGGAATGTGTGCTAAGGAAGACTCCTCATCAGTTTCATTTTACATTAATATCATACATACTCCATCCTCTCATTTCTTAGTTTTAATAATCTTAATTATCACTGATTGGACCACATTCAAAATGCGATATTATAAATGGCTTTGATACTCTGAAAGTTTTTTGGCACAGATTTTCAAACGATATAAAGGCCCTTCACTGCAGTGTGCTCTGCAGCCATCTTTCATTGCAGGCATTGCCTGATGCAGCAGAAGATCTGGAACCAGTTTTTGGAGTTGCAGGAAACTGCCTTCTTACAATGGGACCCCAGGCTCCTCCACCCTGCTTCTCCCATTTGGTTTGCTAGCTGGTTTTGAGGCTTTTTCAGTTGGTTGGGCCTTCCTTCCTTCCTTCCTTCCTTCCTTCCTTCCTTCCTTCCTTCCTTCCTTCCTTCCTTCCTTCCTTCCTTCCTTCCTTCCTTCCTTCCTTCCTTCCTTCCTTCCTTCCTTCCTTCCTTCCTTCCTTCCTTCCTTCCTTTCTTTTTCTGTTCTTATAGGTCTCAGCAGTGCAAGCCAGGTATCCAGCCCCAGATTCACCACCTACTGCTACAAGCACTCACCTTCTGCCCTGAAGTCTGGAGCCCACCATGCCTTCCTCACCCACCTTCAGTGTGCTCTGCCTCAGCCAGTGCCACACTGCCAGGCCAGGAATGCAGGCACCAGACAGGATCAGAGCAAGCATCACTGCCTGGGACCTCACACCGCAGTGAGTTACGGCCAGGTAAGCTCTGCAGCAGCCTACTGGGAAACAATGCACTCTCATAGCATTTTCAGAGGTTCTTTTCTTTTAATTATAGATCTTACCTTACCTGATACCTTACCTGACACTGGTTATGTCTGGTCTTAGCTTTAGTCTGAAAGGCACTCACTCAAGTCTTCTCTATGCACAGCAGAAACAAAAGCTAAGCAGGTTAGTACTGAGAAGCCTTAGGCACTCTCTCTATGCCCAAGAGCAGAAATCAAAAAAGCGTAATAAATCAGCAGAAGCTGAAGCAATGTGACTGTGCCTTGGTGGTTTAGCAGGGGTCTTGAGGGATTCAGGATTGCTTCTGTACTGTAAGTGCTGATGACATGGAAATTCTCTTAAAACGAGTATTTCTGGGGTTATAGCATTTTGTCAGAAGTCAGTGGGCACAATATTTTCTCTTTTTTCCTCCAACTTGTTCAGAAGTGTCACATTTAAGAGTGATATCTGAAAAAGCTCTTGTGGTGCCAGGAGACATTTTTATTTCAAATTCTGTGATAACGTTTCTGAAAATAAATTCTGCCAACAACAGTAATTAAGCAGACCTTCCAACTGTGCCTTAGGCTGCCCTTTCGTGTTTGTTTTCTGCTCAGGCAACAAAACTGGTCATGACAGTAAAATATTCTGCTGGCATATCTTAGAGGCATATGTTCAGCAAAAAGCCTTGCTCAGTTTCTAGATTCCCAGCTCAAATAATTAGCAGCATTTGCTATTAAACCAGAAAGAGCTGAAATTTATAATTCCACTTCAGATGTTTAAAGAGTGTATATTACAAAGGTCATGTCATACATCCAACCTTACCACAACACTTTCCCAGGGAACAACTTTTTTCCCCATTTCTGGCAGATCACTGTGGCTGTCTTCACTGGCTAAGACGACATTTTAAAAAAACTTCTAAGCTTCAAGAGTGGGAGCAAATGCTGCGCCTTTTCTGCACTCTTTCAAGAAATAGACACCTTCCCTTCTCACTGAACTCCCTTGAAAGTATCCCAAATTACGATCATCCTTACCCTTCCCACCTCATGTCTTCTCAATGTGCACCCCTTTCTGACAGCTTCCCTTGATTCTCTTAATTTTGCCTGGTAGTGACTCTAAACCCAACTAGAGCAAAGAGGAGCAGCAGACATTCACTATGACTTTCTCGTTTCAACCTCAAATGCTACAGCCTCTATTGGAAACAAATAAGTAAAATTCAGAAAAACCCCACAACACCACCACAACCAAAACTAAAACCAAAAGCAACAAAGCAAAAACCCCCAAACCAAATCAAAACAAGCGAGCAAACAACAAAAAACCTCCAAATCCCAACACATGTGTTTTTAATACTGTGTGTGAAGTTTGGATTCAAATATAATTAATCCCATTTCAAGAAAGAAATTCACAAAATAAAGTTTTAAAAATAAAGTTTTCTGCACTTCCTGATATTACTTCTGTACCTTGATAATGTGACATAAAGTAGGACAGAGTCCATCTTTTCAAGTACATCCTTTCAATTCTCTTAAGACCTTTTTGAAGAAATATGAAATATTAGCAGTATAATAAACGCTATTTGGTCTGCATTTTAAATAATGATCAATACTAAGAGTAGTCCAGAACACTTTTTTTATACCTTTGAGGGGCAAATGCAAGTCAATGTCTTAACTGAACAGCTTAAAAACAGATTGTGTAGGTTCAGTCTAAAGTTTGAAATTTATCATGTACAGCTGAGAGCAAAATTCTGAGAGATGAAGTAATCTCTTCAACATGCTCTAATTGAAGCAGAGCAGGAAAACAAGTTCAAAGCTGAGAGTTTTTAAATAATCAGAAACACAAGGTTATTTGCATAATGTTTGACTGGTTCCTTAAAAATGTAACAGAACAGAATATCTAAAAGATGATGCATGCTGCAAGGTCAGCACTGATAGCAACTGTTTTCTTTAATACATTTAAAGCTATTTAAATCAATTAGCATGACTTAGAACTGACTTACAGAAATAAATAGTGATATATTTTCAACTTTATACCATGAGGAAAAATGACTAATGAGGCGTCTGTGAAATACAGAGGCCTTGTATGGGTGATTTATGTAATGGATATTAATTTAAAAAGCAGTTAAAAAATAATCTGTAGTTTTACTCTTTATTCTGAAAGGAAAGATTTTGTTAAAAAAAAGAACAGAAAAAAGACATGGTAGGACTGTAGGAAAATTCAGTCTGCAAGGTAACTCAGGAAGTCATCTAGTTGAATCTCCAGCTCAAAGGGGTCAGCTGGGGTTTCTTCCGATTTGACCTTAAAGATCTCCAAAGATGGAAACTGCAAGAGCTTGGGCAACCTCTTCTACTACATGACTGTCTTCATGGCAAATAAAGTTCTGCTTTTAGCTATTTTGAATGTCTTTCATTTTAACTTCTGCTCTTTTTTTTCTGGGCCTCCAAGCATACAACACCATGAAAAGCCTGGCTCTGTCTTCTTGTTGTCCTCTTCTTCAGAACTTGTGTCAGCTGTCAGTAAAACATTTGTCTCAGTCAGCAACACTTCTTTGTTAGTGAATATCAGGTCCAACTGTGCATCACCCTTGTTTGCCACAAAAAGTGCTTTAATGAATAAATTATCCTTGACACACACTAAGAATTTCCTTAACTGCTTGCATCCCACCATGTTGCTACTCCAATAAGGAACTGCAATTTATAGAGTTACTGGAGTCATTTAAGAAAGGCTTCTCTGCAAAGCTGTTCTCTAGTCAGCCGGCTCCCAGCACGTATTGGTACATAAGGTTATTTCTCCCCATGTGCAGAGCTTTCATTTCCCTCTCTTAAAGTGCATGAGGTTCCTCTTTGCAGATTTCTCCAGCCTCTCAAAGTCCTTTTGAATGGCAGCACAACCAACCACCTGGGTATCGGCCACTCTTCACAGGCTTGTTTCATCTATGAGCTGGTGGAGGGTGTACTCTGTCCCATTACCCAGCTCATTGCTAAACAGGATTGGATCCATTACCAGTGCCTGGGGCACACTGCTAGTGAATGGCCTCCAGCAGAACTTTGTGGTCCTGATCACAACCCTTCTGAACCGTGCCAGTTCAGCCAGTTTTCAGTACACTTCCCTGTGTACTTAACGAGCCTGTCTTTGTTGGCTTGTGTGGTTGGTTGACTGGCCTCGACGCCGGGTGTCCACCAAAGCCACTGTGTTGCTCCCCTCTTCAGCTGGGCAGGGGAGAGAAAATAAAACAAAATGCTTGTGGGTTGAGATAAAGGCAGGGAGAGTTCCCTCACCAGTTGCTCTCACGGGCAAAACTGACTCAGCTTGGGGAAATTAATTTAATTTATTGCCGGTCAAATCAGAGTAGGGTAATGAGAAGTAAACCCAAATCTTAAAAACACCTTCCCCCCACCCTGCCCTTCTTCCCAGACTCCACTTCTGATTTTAGCTCCCTCTGACGCCTCAGAGGTGCAGGGCAATGGGGACTGTGGTCAGTTCATCACACGTTGTCTCTGCCACTCCTTCCTCCTCAGGGGGAGGACTTCTCCCACTCTTCCCCTGCTCCAGCGTGGGATCCCTCCCAGAGGAGACAGACCTCCATGAGCTTTTCCAACATGAGTCCTTCCCATGGACAGCAGTTCTTCATTAATTGCTCCAGCATGGATCTCCTTCCATGGGGTGCAGTCCCTCAGAAAAAGGGGTCTCCAGTGTGGGCCCCCTGCAGGGTCACAAGTCCTGCCAGCAAACCTGCTCCAGCAGGGGCTCCTCTCTCCATGAGTCCACAGGTTCTGCCAGGAGCCTGCTCCAGCTTGGCCTTCCTGTAGAGTAACAGCCTCCCATGGGCTGCAGGTGGATCTCTGCTCCACCGTGGGCCTCCATGGGCTGCAGGGGGACAATTGCCTGACCGTGGTCTGCACCATGGGCTGCAGGGGAATCTGGAGCACCTCCTCACCCCTCCTTCCCCACTGGCTTTGGTGTTTGCAGGGATGTTTCTCTCATGTATTCCCACTCCTCTCTCTGACTGTAGTTGCACAGGTGTTGTTTCTCCTTCTCAAATGCATCATCCCAGAGCTGCTGCCACCATCACTGACAGGCTCGGCCTGGGCCAGTGGCGGGTCTGTCCTGGAGCTGGCTGGCCTTGTCTGTCGGACATGGGGGAAGCTTCTGGAAGCTTTTAAAGGAGCCACCCCTGTAGCCCCCCTGCTACTAAAACCTGGCCACACAAACCCAATACAGGGTATTTTGGGAGGCAGTGCTGAAAGCTTTGCTAAAGACAAGGTAAACAACATCCACTGATCTTCCCACACCCACCAAACTTGTTATCTCATTGGAAAAGATTGATTAAGCATAACTTTCCCCTCATAAATCCATGCTGAGTGCTCCCAGTCACCTTGTTCTTTTTCATGTGTCTGGAAATGGTTTCTGGAATTATTTGCTCCAGCACTTTCTTGGTGAGACTGAGAGATCTGTATCTCCCTGGGCCCTTCTTGTTGCCCTTCTGGATGACTGGAGTGACATTTGCTGTCTTCCAGTCTCAAGAAGCTCCTCTGATCATCACAGCCTTTCGAAGGGAATTGAGAGTGGCCTCACAACAATGGAATTATCATAACATTAGTTCTTATGAAGTGTGTCATAATAGGGGAGAGCTGTCCTGTCTCTAGCTTTTCTCTCTGTGTTATTTGCTCTTTGATTATGGGCTTTTAGACAATATTTTCAATACTTTTTGATGTGGTTGTAAGACCTGGAAATGTATTGTTTTTTAAAAAATGAAATTTAAATTAACCTCAGAGCTATATGCAACCAAACAAAAGGAGTTTCAAACTCTGTGTCATGTATGGTGATAGCTGGATGAAAACTTGAGTTCTAACATTGCTACTGCTTCACAAGCCAAATATAAGACTTTTCATTCACCCAAAGTGGAAATTAATCTTTAGCACGTTTATTATCTTTTCTCATCATTAAAACATCTGTTATTCTGACATAATATTTAATGAGTTCACAGTAAAAATTTCATTCTAAATACTTTGAGATGTGATACTTAGACACTGACTTTTATTCAGATCTTTTTGAGCAGTTTAAAAAGTAATCATATTTTATTGTGCTAACTGCTCGCTTTGAGCTCATCTAAATGGTAATAAGGGAGAAAATGAATGAATTTTTTTCAATAATTTTTCATGGTTTCCCTAAGTATTGAACCATTTCCCTTAAAACTTTTCTATTGATTTGTGCACTCATTTCTGTGGAACATCACCACCCATGTATTGAATTAATTATCTTTGCAAAATAGCTTTTTCTTAGAGGAAAGTCTTAAAACTTCCTGGACTTTTCATATTGGTGAAGAGCAAAGCTGACTTTTAGCCTCCTCTCTGAGATCATCTTCCTGTAAAATCTGCTTTCTCAGATTTCTAAGATAAAATATTTACCATGCCTAATTTTGTACCATGTACCTTGCTAGTTCTAATGCTAGAGAAATTCTGATTTTTAGCATCTCCAGTCCACTTAACTGCTAAATTACCACTTCATTAAATCCTTTGCTCTTTGAGTCAGAACCATGGCAATCTGTGGCAATACCCACTCAATTTTGAAAGCTCTTTTTAAGAAGCAGTCTGAGATTGTATCTCAGAGATGCAACTGGGCCATTTCTCACATGAAGTAATGACTAATATACCAGTCTAAAATACCAACGGTGTTAATTATGAACTAATTACGATTGCCAAGCTGATCCAGCACCATCTCTAGCAGAACACCTTTCAACTGCTGCCTCCCAAATTAGCAAAATTCCTGACTCTCCTGACTACACAGCATAGCTGTGTATTTTCCAAATGAAATCATTGCAAACAGCAGAGCATTATGGCCCTTGGTAGGCCTCTGGAGGGGGTTTTGCTCTGGTGGAAGGAAAAGAGTAGAGGCCGAGGACAAAACTCTTTTTGAAAAATGTATTTTTATCAGCTTGCTGAAGAGCCAATTTCAGAACAAGGTGAAAGGCTCACTTCAAAGCTGACCTTTCTGAGATGAGATGTCATGGCTCATAGGGGAGCACAGATGCTTTGCAGGTGCAGCACGGATTTACAGGAACTACTGTGATTGTTACAGGAAGGTAAGAGCCAAAAAAAGAGTAAACTGTAGTATATGTGTGTATATACACATATATATATATCACCTGGACTTAGTGAGAATATCACCAAGCTGTAAGGAGAGATCTCCACAGGCAGAAAACATACCTGTGGAAGCCTCATATGGATACTGACGTGACAAACACTCTTGTATATGAGGCAATCTAACCCAGAGCAGAATCATGTAAAACCAGGTTCCTGCAGTTCAGCAAAGTCACTACACATCACCTGGGAGGCAGCAGCTGGCTGTTCATGTACCCACATTCAGTTCATAACCTTAGGCACCCAGAGACACTTAAGCCAATATGTTGAGCACCACAACCGCAATAAGCTAAAAATGGATTTATGGTCTGTTATGGAGCGTTGAATGACAAGTGATGCATTACTGATCAAGTGAACTTGATCACTTTCTGGTGGGTAACACACCCATGGTGAAGTGTTAGGCAAAAAAAAAAAATTCTTTAAATCTTTAAACCAAAACATTCTCATGGTCTTTCCGGAACATTTTTATCTTTTGTGGAAGAACAGCTTTACAGACTGTTTGTAATTGCACTGAAACCTGAGGGATTTATTAATATAGAAATTGAGTCAGGTGCAAATGGCTTAGCATATATTTTGGATTCTTTCCTATTCTAGACAATTTGGAACCTGATAGATTAAATTAACAGTGAGGAAAGACAGAAGAAACTATCTTAAATCACTATGGGAACTCAGTTACTAAAATGATGTATCAGTCTTATGAAAATGTGAATAATAATGGGAGCATCCTCTGAGACAGTTGCAAATAACTCTGGGGCTATGATTCTTTCACCGTTTAACTTCTTCAAAACATTTGATTTGACCTTGGGGTTTTTTCACATTTGAAATATTTGTGCCTACAGTTCAGGTGATAAATACCATTCCTTCAAAATTGATTTAAATTAAAGCATTTGGATAAATATGAAATATCATGTTAATACAATATTTCAAATATGTTTTATGTCATGGCTGTTAACAGATAAAGAAATTGAGGAAACTTGGAACTATAAAAAGGAAATGTTTAAAACTATTTTAAAAATTAAATTGAAAAATCTTAAATATGATTTTCAGTTGGTAGAGAAAACAGTCCTTCCAGGGAATTTACAGGTATTCTGAATACTAAAAAAAAAACCCCAAAAATGTAAGCACTACAGAGAACTGTGTCTCGCAGATGCGTTGTATAAATTGGATTAACTTGGGTGAATGGGCAAACTGAATCCATACTCTGGATTATAAGGACAAGTAATGACAAATATCCTGACAGTAATGACAGGATAAGTAACGAAAATGTCTATCATTTTGATATTGAAAAGTAACAGGAGCTAGGTACATTTGTGGGGTACCTGCAGTGTACACTGCTCCTTCATCGTCTGCAGCTAAATTGAAGTGTTCAGTCTACATTTATACCATTTTCACTGCATACACAACCTGGTTCTTGGATCAGATGGGATAGAATTTCTCATAACCATCCTTTTTGTCATGTCGAGAGCCCTGGCCAGGACTAAAGAATCCTTTGTGCTATTAGAGTAGAGAATCTCACAAATATATTGCTTGCATTTTAAACTATTTTAGAAAAGGGCTGATGCAGCTTGCTGAAAGTGAAGGCATGTCAAAGTTGCAGCTTTTGCCTGTTCAGTGGTTCTGCACCTTCAAATAGGCCATTTTAATTTCTTAAGCTTAAAGTAGCATTGCTTGGTGCCATGCTGGGGACGAGCAGTGCTGAACTGCCCAGCAGGCTTTTTGTGGGGCTGCCAGCATAGCCTCATGATACAGCAGAGTTCTGGCTGAGAGCAAGTCCTTTGCAAGTGACTCCTGTCCCCTCTGGACAACAAGATTTTTTTCCCCTGGTCCTAAGCCATCACAATTAATAAGCACAGCAGTACATATAACAGGAGTGCAATTTGTAGCCTGCCAGACTTGATGTTTTACAGCCCAGTGACAAGCACATGGCATGTTTATAAGGGCATGGCACAGGCTCTGAGCACAGAAGACATCATTGGGTATCTTAGAAGACTGCATAGCAAAGAAGAGGACAATTTGGCACCAAACTGTAAAACAAGGGCCATGGCAGAAAGCATCTTGGCAGAAAACACCCAAGTTTCCCCACGGAAAGGATCAGCTGGCTTGGTCCAAGTCAGAGCTGTGTGGATGGCCAGAAGATTAAGTGTCCAAACTGAAACAGGGAATGAATTAACTTGGCAAACAGCTTTGAACAATTACACAAATAATCTTAATTTTGAATGCTAGCTTTCCCAGGCTATGTAAGCTTGGACTCTTGAGCGTACCTTGAACTGGAGAGAGAGGCGAAGGCTTGTGCACCTGTTATGATTCTAAACCAAGGTCAGTTCTGCTCAAGTCTTCTTGGACGCAGAAAATTAAGCATGCGCAAGACCTAGGCCCTAAGCACTCAGAAGGTTTTCAACTCACTCACAACTAACTTTTGTTGCTGCAACTGGCATTTTGGCATAATTATCAGTTGCCATTTAGGAAGGAGGAGCATTAAGTTTCTGTGCTTTCCTAGTTGGAAGAAGACTGAGCCACACCCTTTACATTCCAGGGAGCTCGTATCTTCATTTTAAGGATCTTGAAGTGCTCACTGTCCACAGATATGTATACAAGAGTCATGATAATAAAGAGAGAAAGGAAATTTTCTTAAAAAATGAAACATGACTGAGGCAAAAAGAAAGTTCTTTCTTGGAGAGAACTGTGAGTTGCACTTTTTGAACTGCTGTTATAAGACATCATACCTTTAAGTTTAAAATTGCCCATGAAAGAAAATGAAAAACACAGATTAACAAGAGCAAAATGTTTGAGAAATTCAACACCTTAGGGATTATCCTTACCTTAAGAACTGGAGAACGTTATGGAGATTTAAGAGGACTTTCTTTTAATCCTAACCAAAGACAGGTGTGTTTTCATCATTGCTTTCTGATATTTCATCCCTCTCACCTTTCTTCTTCATCCCCTACATTAGTATTTCTATTCATTTTTACATAAACAACATATGCTTAATTAGATTATTGTCACAGTGAACCAGCCATGAAAAACTTTATTGTCAGAATTATTAAAAGACAGTGTGACTTTTTAAAATAAAAATCAATTATCTTTTTTTAACTTTTAATGAGCATAGAAGTCAGATGAAATTCATCCACATGTTGCAAAAGCCAATTCTGATAATAATTAGGATTTTAAGTTGCTTATTTGCATGCATCCTCTCATCTGGAAACATTCCAATAGACTGATTAATTTACTATAAAAATCTAATCTGGAATAGTCATGGAAGGAATTATAAAAATAAAGCTAGTCTTCATGCCCTTATGTAACATTAATTACAGTTGAAACACAACAGTTATGCCTATTAACATGTAAAAATTTAATCATTCAAAAATCCTTGTGTATTGCAACATTTTGAACTCAGTCATTACTTTCAACATAGAAAATTTTAGACAAATATTTCTATATTGAAAGCAATGAAAAGCAGTTCCGTGCCCAAGGCAGGAATCACAAAGTTGGTACATTTTTCTCATATGAACTATTTAATCTCTTAAGCTTAGAATTCACTTGAGAAAACAGTTATGAGTACAGCAACTATCTTTGTCAGTTCATGCATTTCGGATGAAATTAAATGTATCAGGATATGCATCTGTAAACCCAAACCCCTTCAAAACAGAAATGTTCTGCAAGTTTTCTGGTTAGAAACAAGTACATCACTAGGGATATATTAAAAAAAATGTAGTGAATGAATTCCTCTTTGTATTCGGCTCATGTATGCAGCTTTTTCTGCAGTCATTGAATGGTAGTGTCTCGATCCATGAGTCTTCTTTCCTCCCTTCCTTCTGCTTTCTGCCTCATGGGAGAAGGGGAGTGGGTGAGGGCCTGGATGGGTGTTTGGCTGCTGGCCAGGGTTAGTCCAACACAGCAGCCAGAGAGCCAATGCAGCTCAGCACACCGGAACTGTGCACACTGAACTGTGGTCTGTATCTCAAACTTTTGCATAAACAGCTTCCAGCTTTCCCTATTAAACTGTATTGCTGAGAGGGATTTTTCTTGGCAGAACCAGAATTCTGTGCCTTCTTTTCCGGTTGCGCGTGGAGATGCTGCTTGCGGGGGAGCCACAAGTAAAGAACATGCACATACATAAGGCCCCTCACTGATCTCTTCATGTCCCAGGTGGCCCATGGGGCCCTGTACTGTTCTTTCCCATAAAAAGGCAGAAAAGTTGAGTATTAAGAAAACTGATTTACAGGCTTCTACACCTGTGGTTATATACCAAATCAGCCAATAATTTCACAGGAAATAAATTTACAGGAAATACCTCAGGACTGACCTACTATCATATGGACTTATGCCATGACTCTGGATATGCCAACTGTATTTTGGTTTGCAGACAGCCATATTCTGGGCTGCATAAAAAAAAAACATAACCAGCAGAGGTGATTCCGCCCCTCTGCTCTTGTGAGAACCCACCTGGAGTCCTGTGTGCAGCTCTGGGGACCCCAACATCAGTACATGGACCTGTTGGATTGAGTCAAGAGAGGGACACAAAGATGCTCAGAGGCTGGGAGCACCTCTCCTATGAACACAGGCTGAGAGAGTTGGGGTTGTTCAGCCTGGAAAAGAGAGGGTTCCAGGGAGACCTTATAGTAGTCTTCCAGTAGCTGAAGGGAGCCTAAAAGAAAGAGGGAGTTTTTACAAGGGCATGGAGTGACAGGACAAGGGGGAACGGCTTCAAACAAAATGAGAGTAGGTTTGGATTGGATATTAAAAGAAATTCTTCACTGTGAGGGTGGTGAGGCACTGGAACAGTTGCCCAGAAAAGTTGTGGGTGCCCCATCCCTGGAGGTGTTCAAGGCCAGGCTGGATGGGACTTTGATCAACCTGGTCTAGTGGAAGGTATCCCTGCCCATGGCAGGGAGGTCGGAACTGGATGATCTTTAAGGTCTCTTCCAACACAAACCATTCAATGATTCCATGACTTCATGACTATGGCTCTGAAGGCAAACTGCAAGCAAATCACAATGCTTTAGTGATACACACACTCTAACAGTATCATGTTTGGAATATCTGCTCCTGTAAATTACTTAAAGATTTTACGTTATGGTACCTCTATTTCAATTAGTATATTAATGATTAAATTTTAGTGCCAACAGAAAAAAAGAGCTTTATGTTTGTTGTTCTCTGGGTAGCACTTCAGGTTGAAATATGCTATAAAAATTGTGCTGAGGTTTTCAGGCCAAAAAAGGACACAGAAATAACAAAAAAAGGGAAATTCTGCCAGTCTGAATTTAGCAACACTCCTTGATAAACTGCTGTCATCAACATATAAATTTTAATTCAGAACTTTGGAAGCTATTCTGAAATTCTACTATATGAAGTGAAAATTGACTAGAACTTTTAATTCAGTCATTGATTTTCAAGCATATAAGAAAATGTAAAATTGTCAAAAACCAAGAGTGAAGTCCCATCACTAGTGTCTGCTGGTGAGAAAATAGTTTTTTCAATAACTATTTGAGAAAGTTGGGCAGGGAGAACTAAATGTTGAAACCATCAGTACAAGCTTCATATGACAATGGCTGCTGCAGAGGTGCACTAGAGCCAGTGTTCCAGGTACCTCCAGGCAGGACAGTTTCCCTTTAGGTTCTTCATAAGTGCGCTAAACTATTTGTTCTCTGAAATCTTGTGCTGTTGTTAGGATTTGGGTGGCTCCACCAGTCACGTGGGCAGGAAGGAGTCCGTACACCTGCCATGCTCTAACAGGGATCTGCTCCTTTTCAACACAGAGGGTCAGCTGCATAATAATGTTACCGAATTAACAATACATTTTCATGTATCAAATTGATACACAACAGGTCCTTAGAAACCAGTTAGAGATTGTTATTTAGACACAGTATTTGTTTTATTGTGATGTCATAACTAGTGCTGTAGCAGAACATATCTGTTCCCTAGAGGGAAGACCTTGATAGAAAAAAAAAGTATCTGGTGTATGGTTCACACATCCCCTGCCTCCTCATTATTCTGGAAAATGATTATGCCATTTTGAGAGAAAATATGTTTCAAAATTAAAATCTAAGTAAGAAAAAAAATATAAGTATCATATGAGGACATAAATAAATAAATAAATATTATATGTGAATACAGGAAAGTGGTGTAACAGTTTGTTGGGCAAGTTCTAGTCAAATCAAACCATACAAATACACTTTTTTTTGGGTTTTTTTTCAGAAGAAAATCCTTATTTTTCCTCTTGAAATGCCAGGGGAGATAATTTCGCTAGTCCACCTGAAGAGCGCTTGAAGTTGAAGAACTGAACGGAAATGCGCCTGAGGTTCCTGCCCCGGTGCCGCAGCACCTGGCTGTGGAGGGAGGTGACGGCTCTCTTGCGATCGCAGCACTCCTCCTGCTGGTGAGAAACCACCCGAGCGGGACGCAGCCCTAGGCACAGGCTGGGCCAGACTGATGGTGCAGGAGCCAACTTTCAAAAACACTGGGAATAATGGCCTCACCAGGGACACTGAAGCTGGGGAAAATCCAAAGGCTGTGGGGAAATGGGAATAAAATGAAAAAGAGGTAGGTAGAGATGAGAGGAGTGCCTTAAGCAGGAAGAGGTCATGGCCCAGAGGAAAATAACACCAAAGGACAAAGGTACAGAAAGGCTGTATAAGACTTAAGATCTCTAACCAGCATAACTCCAGTCTGTCAAAACAGGCATAAACTGGCAGGCTCACTGGTTGAGCCTGCCTTTTCACTGGTTAAGTCAAAAAAAGAGAAAAACTGTTTTGTTTTTTGCCAGTCACTCTTTTGGGACAATAAAAGAGACCTCTGAAAAAAATCTGAAATTACAAATCTATTATCACACAAGTTACTAAAGAGGTATCACAATTCAGATACTACAAAAGAAATTTCACAGTGAAGCTGTTTTAGCCGTGGAACAACTTGCCAAGGGACATGGTGAAATTTCCATCATTAAAGATGTCAAAGATGTCCTTGTCTGGACATGGCCGTGAGCTACCTGTCTTAGCTTCAACAGTGCACTTGCTTGAAGCAGAAGGCTTGATGGAAGACCAGCAGATGTCTCTTCCAATCTATATCATCCTGTGAATGTAATATGCATTTTCTGGGGGAGCTTCCAGTTTCTATTGGAAGAGAAGAAAATCTAAAACTTGCATGCACCACAATGAAGCAGACAAAAGTTTGTCTTAGTCCTGGCATTTCTTATCTTCACAGCCTTGGTTTGATAGCTTCTAGTAAGAATTCTTTTAGACCCTTTTCAGTCACAGCCTTACACTTCTTAAAGCCGCATGATCTGTGCTTCATTAAGGTGTTGGGCTGACTTGAGGCTCTGCAGCAGAAAAGGCAGTATTGTCAAAACCGTGTTCTGATTCATTGTAGCTACTCAAGTCAGCAAAGAAAGTTTTGTAGGAAGAAAAGAAGTTTCACTGAGGCCTGGAGAAATGGATATTATCCATGCTAGTCCCTCTGACCTCAACACACTGCCTACTCAGGGTAAATTTTTGACAATTGCTTTCCTAGTTTTCAATATATACAGCTTCCCATCCAGGATCTATTTTATGGGAGTGCTGGGCACAGGACAACAAAGCAAATGCATCTAAGAGTTTTTACACAAACAGAGGTTAAGTGAATTTAGGATCACTCAATATAGAAAAGAAATAATTGTGTGAGACAGCATGACAAAATCTATAAAGCCATGATACCCTTAAAAAGGTGAATAGGGAATAATTCTCTATTTTCTACAAGAACTATAGTAAAGATCAAAAGAAATTACCGAGCTGCAGATCAGAAGCAAGCAAAGGACTTCTTCCACAGAAAGAGTAATTAAACTATAGAATTCTTTGCCCCAGAAAGCACCCCAGAAAGCCATACACGCCCAAAATATATATGATTCGTAAAAGTGATAAGACAAATCCAGAGGAGGCCATCCATCAAAGGTTATTGGAAAGAAAAAGGCAGATATAACCTTTGACTTGGGAAGTCCCTCAAAGAAGTGATTTAGTGTGAGAACATGCATTTTGTCTGTTGACTTGAGTGCACCCATGCTAAGTTTTGTCATCTATTCACAAGTGAATACACAGTCTGGGCAGATAACAACTGCCATGTGCCCAACAAATAGCAGTGTTATCTGCTTTGACCAGATGCAAATATAGACTCTATGATTTAAGTGCCCCTTCACTTTACACAAAGGATATGACATGTTGCAAAACATGCTTACTGTATTGCCATGAATCCAGTCATACTGAAGCCCAGGCCTTGGAGTCCTGGAGCAGAGCCAGATATAATCTTAAAAAAAATTACATGAGAAAATGTGTTATCAAAATAGAAGTACCAGATTTGGGAGACTGAATTTACCACTGCATCCAAAGCATTTCCTGCTCTTTCTTTTACTAAAATTACAACTCAGGTTTGGCTTTTTTATTTACAGTGATATAACTGAGGGATAATGAAACCTGTGGTTTGTTTTCACATAACAAGTGGGTTTCCTAGTATTTGACAGAACAGTATCACTCTGTACTAGCCCTGTTCTCTTTCCCCAAACTTTCAGTTCTGGCTGCTGATGTATGTGAAACACATTTTTGTATTCACACTTGGAACAGTAACTGTCAGTTTTACTGAGGGTTTTCCATTACCACTTTCATCAAAAATTTACTAGCATTGCAAAGAAACAATTAAAATGCCTTCCCCTAACTTTTCCGCTTATATTTTGAGGTGGGAGAAGTATTGTTTTGCCTAAGCAACCACAGCTTTCCACATATGCAAAAGCTGTTGTAACTTCAATATATTGAAGTTTTAAAATTCCCATACTTAGTATAAATGACTTGGTATTTTGATATCACGCTCGGCGCTCCTGCTGCTACTTTGAACCTTTGCATTGCACTGTTGTCCCAGCTCAGCAGCAATATTCCTCTTGAAGTTCCTCAGGGACAACTGGGATTGATGAAACCAGTAGGGATTAATGAAACCAGAATGTCTGGGACCTAACAGCTGCAGAAAGAATCTAGAGGGAGTCCTTGTCTCTTCTCTGAGGTATAGGGACTACTTTTAAAAGAGGGTGGAACTATGGATAGATGCCCAACATCCCTCTTATTGAAAAGTAATGAGAATTGAAAATCTAACAAAGGAACAAAAATGAATCTCAGGAGGTGTCCTTTTACATTTTTGGACTCGCATATCTTCTTGTGAGTCTAGCCCTAGGTGACAAAAGGGCTCATCTCTGACACGGGCTGTCCGAAAGCTTTCAGAGGCAACCCATTAGAGACACGCACGCCCACACATGGGTAGTTCAGATCTATGGCAAACCAACCATGGTAATCAGCACATCAATGACATCCCATCCTTCTGCTGACTGCAATGCTGCTTCTCATGCCATGCTTTGCTCCCTGGCAATCTCCTCCAAATGTCAGTGCCTCCAAAGAATCTGCTGGATGTTCCCAGCTCACTTACTTCATAGGGCCACAGGCCAGTAGAGAGCCCTGTCTAAAGATGTGTAGGAAAAGTTTTTCTTCTCTTCACTGGAGCAAAGGTGATATATTCTGAAGCTTTTCAGACAGCTCTTACACCTGCAGGATTAAGAAAAGCCAAAACCTGGCCATATTGGTGGTCTCATGCAGGGCAGGCAAGACTACGGTAGACTCAAGGTTGGTGCCTCATACTGGCATGGATGTGAACCCAGGCATTACTGTACAGGGTATTCTCTGAAGAGTGTTTCTCATGCCAGCTCCTGGAACCCAGAGAATGCATCCCAGAGTCCTGAAGGAATTGGCTGATGTAGTTGCCAAGCCACTTTCCATGATACTCAAAAAGTCATGGTGGTCAGAGGAAGTCCTGGGTGACTGGAAAAAGGGAAACATTTTTAAGAGGGAAGGAAGGAGAACCCTGGGAACTACTGAACTGACAGCCTCACCTCTGAGCCTGGGAAGATCATGGAACAGATCCTCCTAGAACCTGTGTTAAAGCACAGAGAGGACAGTGAGGTGGTTTGAGACAGACGACATGGCTTCACTAAGGGAAAATTCCATCTGAGCAAATTCGTGGCTTTCTATGATGGAGTGACTGCATCAGTGAACAGGAGACGAGCTACAGAAGTAATTTCTCCGGTCTTCCATAAAGCCTCTGACATGGTTCCCCACAAAATCCTTCTCCCCAGATTGGAGAGTCACATCCAGAAGGTAGCGATCAACAGCTCAGACTCCCAATGGGCATCAGTGACAAGGGATGTCCCTCAAGGGCTCGTACTGGGACCAGTGTTATTTAATATCTTCATTAATGATATAGAGGAAGGTATTGAGTGCACCCTCAGCAAATTTGCAGATGACACCAAGCTGAGTGGCGCAGTTGCCACACCTGAGGGATGGGATGGCATCCAGAGGGACCTGGATAAGCTCAAGAAGTGGCCGTTGAGCATCTCATGAGGTTTAACAAGACCAAGTGCAAGGTGCTGCTCCTGGATCTGTGCAACCCCAAGTACCAACCCAGGCTGGGGGATGAACAGATGGAGAGCAGCCCTGCCCAGAAGGACTTGGGGCTGCTGGTGGATGAGAGGCTGGACACGAGCTGGCAAAGTGTGTTTGCAGTCCAGAAAGCCAAACGTGTCCTGGGCTGCATCCAAAGCAGCGTGGGCAGCAGGGGAGGGAGGGGATTCTGCCCCTCTGCTCTGCTCTGGTGAGACCCCACCTGCAGCGCTGCATCCAGCTCTGGGAGCCCCAGCACAGGACCAGTTGGAACGAGTCTAGAGGAAGCCACCAAGATGAATAGAGGGATGAAGAACCTCTCCTATGAGGAAAGGTTGAGGGAATTACGACTGATCAGTCTGGAAAAGAGAAAGCTTTGAGGTGACTTAATTGTGGCCTTCCAGTAACTGAAGGGAACTTACAGGAAAGATTGAGCAAGACTATTTATGAGGGTATGTAGTGGCAGGACAAGGGAGAAAAGACTGAAAGAGAGTAGGTTTAGATTAGATATTAGGAATATTTCTTTGCTGTGAGGGTGGTGAGGCACAAGAACAGATTGCCCAGAGAAGCTCTGGATGTCCCATCCCTGGAAGTGTTCAAGGCCAGGCTGGGTAGAGCTCTGAGCAACCTGGTCTGGTGGGAGGTGGCCCTGCCCACAGCAGTGGGGTTGGAGCTAGGTGATCTTCAAGGTCCCCTTCCAAACCAAACCGTTCTATGATTCGATGATATTTTGCATTTTGTCTATTTAATTAAGCTGTAATTAAGACAGACGGTAAACAAAAGAATTATGTTAACAGTAGGAATGAGACAAACTAGCTCCATGTTAAAAACAATTGAAAACAGATACTCTTTTTGGTAGACTGTAGCCTAGGCAGCAAACTGTTGGTTGTAACACATTTTCTATTATTCTGTGAATTATCTGAATCTACAAGAGAATGAAATGTGATCCTCTAGTCTATGAGCAGAAGCTCTCAGGAGGAAAACTACTTGGATTCCAATTTCTTATTCAAAGAATACTTGCGGTAAAATACTTAAACTTTTATCAGAGCAGCTATTTGAAACCAGGTGAGCAATCTAAACAAGAAGAGCAATTTCTATTCTCTGTAGATTGACAATAAGTTATTAAAGTGTCTTTTGATGTGATCAGAACTCCTTTCTTAAAACCACTGTTATCCCCTTAGCATGATAGATATGCCAATGCTGTTCTTCCTCAAGGAAGGCTTAAGAACAGGAAAAGCCGAAAATCCGGATTTCAGTGCACCATTGAAGAGTTAATTGACTCTGCACTTTCAGAGCAGGTTCTGCAAGTGCCAGCTCTTAGATTATACCAGTTCCTGCTGCCTACAGGGTGGCACAGAAGAAAATCTGGTCAGGAAGGGTGCTGATTCCTACTTATGGTTCTTCCAACCTAGATGAGTCCTTTGGACCATTATGAGTTAGACTAAAATGATGAATAAATCTGACTGTCAAAATACTGTAGAAAGTTAGGATGAAGCTAATAAAGAGGTTCAGGTAGCAGAGCAGTTCAGCCTATTGTCCTGGAGATAGCAGGGCTTCCTGAAGAGTTTGTCAGAACTGGGCTTAAGTGCTTATGGCACACATTTCCAGAGCCTAATTCCCCATTAACCAGAGAAAAAAAGCAATGAAAAGAACCATTAGAGAAGAACAGAAAAATAACCATGGCCTCAGGCACAGAAAAACTGTGTGGCTCTGAGACATAACTCTGTCTCTGAAGCTCTAGAGCTGTCAATAAGCTAAAATAAGCTAAATTAGAGCTTCTGTAGTACAAGAAAACAAAATTATGTGCCATTTTGAGAGATTTTTGTTAAATGGATAAGCTGCCTTCTATCATCATTTTCTATGTCTAAACCAAGATAAACAGTGTGTAGAGCCCCAAATATTGGCTAAGTACTTAGGTCTACTAGAGTTAGTATTATGGACCAAATGTTTCACTTGATGCAATTATAACACCTGATGGAAGTTCACAGATCAATAAAATGTTATTGTGTTTCAAAGACACAAGGCAAAAAGAAATTCTCTAAGAAACATTTTACTTTGGGAAAAATGTATTAAGACACCCTATTCCCAGTGCAGAAATAAATATATAAAGACAGACAGACATATTCTGTTTTATTGTCACTAATTACTTATGGCTGATTTTGTATTTCTATAGAACATTTTCTGAGGACCAATTTATATACAAATATATGAAGTATGCAAACACAATCTAAAATGCAAGAGCTTTCAAGATAACTTTAAGTATCACCCCTTCCCTTTTTGCCTGGTGATTAAAAGAAAAGCAGAAGTTAATAGACATGAATATACAGCCTGCTCTGTCACATATATTTAAAATAGATTCTTCCTAAAGAGATCTGGGATGGGATGCAAAATTTACCAAAATCCACATCATTGTCTGAAATTTAAAAGTGAGCAACCCACATCACAATAGAGCAAGTAAAACTGCTGCATGTTTTACATTAAGTAAGTTATTTTGTGGCAAACTCTTCAGTTAAAGAAACTGAGGAATGGCTGACCTTTTTAAAAGACTTTTTTGTTACTGTTGCTGCTTTCTCAGACTAATTGTGCACTTACTATATTGAAATCTAAGGTCTTGTCCATTTCTGTGGACCTTCACTCAGGCATCCAAAAAAAGAACAAGTGTATTTAAAGGAAACTAACAAGTATATTCAAAGGAATATACTGAAACAAATAACAAAACCCCCACACAAAACCAACATCAAAAACCTCCCAACACAACAACAAACCTCTTGTGGCATTCTTGTTGGGATAAAAGCTGCTAATTATCGACATGCATAAATGGATATCTATTCAAAGCAGGTAGAAATATATCACATTAGTATGCCTCACTTATTTAATGCAAGTTGTAGATAAAATGGACACTGTAGTGACCAAGCCATTGCTTCCTTAAGGGCTTTCGACTGTTCTCCAAAAATGAATTAACTAACACTGAAGAATAAAGGCTCACATCAAAGTGAGATTTTTAACTCAATATCGAATTGATATTTAAGGTTTTCTTTCCTTTAATCAAGAGGATTCTGGTTTTATTACCCTTCACCTTCAGCTCCTAAGTATTTGCTATCAGATTTTGCCAGTTCTGCAGTATGGAAGTGTTTACAGATAGAGCTTGTATGAAATGGTGTGACAAAAAAAGTAAATTTCACATAAAACACAACAGAAAGACAATCATTGCTATCTTAGAAAAATGTTTGTTGTGGTAGAGGGTGACACCAGCGATTGTTTTAGTGCTGATGTCTTAGCTATCAGCCGTGCCCATGACTTGGCTTATCTCTGTAACCAGAGGCTCAGTTCAGGGATACAGTCAGACGGGTTTGTTACAACCAGTAAGACAATGTGATAGCACAGAATGATATTCTTTTGGAACAATGAAAAAATATATGAGTCTGGCTATAGGAATACCTCACTGTGAATATGAAATCACAGAATAACTTCTCAGCCGTGAGCAAATGTATACAAATGCTTTTCTTCAAAGCTGTCTTGTCTTCTCTTCTCACTCGGTTACCTGCTTGAAACACAGATGACTTCTTACCCTACCAGATCTAGTTTTCAGAGGATGAACAATCTTGTGTTTAGTGAAAGTGCTTATGGCCAAAATCCTGTAGTGAATACACAGACTCACAGAGGAAGGAAAGCTTTTCCTTCCGTCCACTTGGAATTTTCCTTCTTCCAGCCTGAGTATTGTCTTCACTCCTTTCTTTGTATCCCTTTGGGCAGAATAACACAACAATTGGATTCCCTGAGCCTCTCTTTAAGCTAAACAATCAAATTCCCAGCTTCTCACTGTATATCATATGCTCCAGCCCCTCAGCCTGGCCCCCAGCTAGATTCACTGCAGTTCTGTTGCGCTGCAAAGTCTACAGCAGCCATTGCCTTTTGATTTATTTGTGCCTCTTCCACTATCCAGCTGTGCAACTCTGAGAAAACCAAACCACAATAATTTTTCTTTTTCTCTTGCCACTTTGTTAGCTATGTCCTTTTGGGATGTGAATGCTTACAAGTAGAAATTTCTTCTTGTCCTAGGTTACAATGTAAGATGTAACCAATAGTATGTATTTTATTATCATCTTCACAAGCTGTTAAAGCAGGTGGGGCAGTGCTCATTATCTCCTACCATGGCTCATCCCTGATGACTCCCTCCGGGGGCTATCTCTGTTTAATGGGCCATCAAGGACCCACTGCATGACTCATAGAATTACATCAGCCCATTGTGAGATGCTCCACCCAGGGGGGAGGAGCCAAGAATTCCCACTTGGATATAATCTGGGTTTTGGAACACCACAAGCAGCCCTTACCTACTGGATTCCCTGAGGACAAGAGCTATTACTGGGCCTTGAGGTGAAGACCAGACTCTTTTCTACAGGATCACTGCTTCAACAGGACCACTTCACCTGGACTGCTACCATCACCCTGACTAACAAGGTGTCAGGTTGTATCCTGACTCAGTGTTCTTGTATTATTGCATTTATTTTAGTTTTCTTATTAAATTATAATTCTGACTTGTGATCTCCCACTGGTTTGTTTTCAAACTACTACATTCTACCACTTGTGTATACCAAGTGTGTTCCAAGTACGTCAGGATTCTGATCTCTCTTGGCTTCTGGGCACTGCTACGATAGAAAAAGCAATAATACTTATCCACAGTAAGCACAAAGGGAAAAAATATTGCAATAGGACAAAAAGAGAAAGACCTAACCATAAACAAAAGCCAAAGTATAAAATGAGGAATGATAATTTTTTTATTGAGCCCAGATGGTTATTTCACAGACCAAAAGCAGAAGTCTCTAGAAGCTGGAAAAACAACCCATTTTTGCTTCACTACCTGGAGCTACCATCATTGTACCTCCCCCAGTCACTGGACAAAGATGTAGATCTTGGGAATCACATCTCCCAGTTCCTTTACCCTGGAGTGCTCTCTGCAGGATGGGTTTCACCAGAGTCTCTGTCTGGTTTTATGCCAACTGATCTTCCCTGAAATGCTGGTGTTGTGTTGTTCTAAGTGTAATAGCTGAAGACAAAATCAGGCTGTAGATGTGAAGTATCTTTCAGAAGCTTCCTGGGATGCCAGATTTTTTTTAATCTCATTGTGAAAAATAGGGTCTCTCGTTTTTTATGTTGACTCACTGAATGCAGAGTAAACCCAATGTTTTTCAAGTCCAGGAAGGATATCTGGGTAGTTATTTGTGTTGTTATGCAAGTGATATTGATTATCTCATTCATGTAAGCAGGTTGCCAGCTGAAGAATGTAATATGCCATTAAGTGGAGGTTAATGTTCCTCACTATATTGTTCAAGAGTAAACAAATTTTTATCACTAAATCCAACTTTACCTACCTTACGAGTAATTTAGAATTTTTTTATAAGCATATTTATTTCAAATTTCTGAGTGAAGCAAGCAGAAATTGTGTACAAATTCAAAGCACAGTGAATGAGAATATTGTTAGGTGTTACCGAACTTTTTCTCCCAATTTTTTTTTTCCCGAAACTTTGTTTCCTCCAAAGTGTTAAAGGAAGTTTTCCCATTTCCAGTTTCTAAATGAAGTTTTGGAAGCATATTCTGTTGTTTATTTCCCAGTTTTGCAGGGTTAAAAATGAAAAAAATAATATTAAAGAATCATTAGTGGAAATGCACATGAATAGACCATCAAAATTACTGCTGGTAGAAAAAGTTTTGTTCACTTTAATTTTTTCCTCTGTTTAACAAATAAAAGGCTAGGACAGTATCAATAACTAAAGCCATAGAAGTAATTAAACACTCATCCTCCATGCTCGAGTTCAAAGCCCAAGTTCTTGCTTTCTCTCATAGAGCTAACATACATTTAAACCAGTAGATAAAAGATGTGAAAAAATAATGGAATTGTCCTGGAACAAAATTGAAGATCAAATTACTAAGACCAAACAAACACAAAATCCAAACAGAAGATCCCCTGCAATTCACTTTATTTGCTGCTGAGATTCTCTCAGGCAAATTCAGAAAATGTGATTCAACTTCTGCCTATTTTATATGATAAAGTTCCTTGTAATAGGGTAAAAATGATCTGTGGAATTTCTGGGTCAATTGTCTTCCTCACAGTGTTTCTTGATGCAAAAAAAGTACAGGATTCATGACTTTCCTAATATGAAAATTTTGTTTACACAATTTTCCTTATTGTCTGGATAAAAACCTGCAGCTTTTCTTTCAATGAATAAATAAAAGCATATAGCACTTTTTTTCCCTGGAATTATCTAGACTGCTCTAAAAATTCCATTAACATACAGCAGTCCCTTTTAAATTAACAACTTTTAATGCTTCTGCACATGATAGAGTTGTCTATTTCGTGAAATGAATAGTTCCATGGAAACATCAAATCAGTGCTCAGTGATGGCCAAAATCCATGGTAAGTGCTGGTAAATTATTAGAGAAAGAATAGAGAATAAAAGATACTGTCACGCTACTGCCATGCAGTTCTCAAACTGTTCCTCGCCAACTTCCTCCTCTATACAACTCAAATGCAAAAAAGGCTATAGCAGGATTGGAAAACATATGGACAAGGCCAATAGTGAAGATAAAGGGTATGGGAAGTCTCTGTATGAGAACAACTTGACAATAATTCTTCTATCTAGGTTGGAGATGACCGAGGTCATGGAAAATGTACCAAACAAAGCCTACAAAATCAAAAGTGCACAGGGAGAGAGACGGAGGATACATGTCACTACTTCTACCAAAAAAACCCTCTAGAAACCATCAAATAAGGCTAGTAAGTAGCAGGTTCAGACCAATCAAAGGAGGAGGTTCTTCACCTGGTGTTAAACTGTAGAACTCCTTGACAGCTGCTGGTGAGGACTGATGGTTTGCATGGCTTTGAAGGGAGAAGGGAGAGTGTAAAAGAGTTACATCCATGGAGTGATAATATACAGACAAATCACTTCGGCAGTGGCAAGTTTCCAAGCTGTAATTCCTTGATGCTGGAAAAGTGTTTGGGGCATTTATCACTACATGTTTTCTTTATTTGTCTATTCTTTCCCTAGGTGTGTGAGCTGCTGGTGGGGAAGGCAGAGGTATGAGACCATCCACGCCTGCATGGCAGTGGCCAAAGAACTCCACTTCCTGCATGAGCACTCATGACCTTCAATCTTTCCTCATATCTGTCAAAATTGGGTTTTCTCTGCCTTCTTCCAACCACTGCCAAGGCAAATCTTTAGCCCTGGCCAAGTTCACCACATTTTGACTTTCCCTGGATTCTGCATTATTCATGGGTTTGTACCAGCCATGCGGAGTCTCTCTGCACACTGAATTTATGCAGCTCCAATTCATCCTCTTGCTCTAAGTGTTGTTTAGAAGCCAACTCAGAGCTTTTTACACCTGCCCCACCTCTAGCACTGCTGTCTGTCTGTGCTGTCTGTCTGACTTAGCAGAGCAGCTGAGCCTTAGGAGGAGCTTAGTGGGATGCTGCAGATACTGCAGGTGCCATTGGGAAGAAAGCAAAGGCTAAGGTGAAGGGAAGCGAGGACATTTATTGTAATCATGCCCATTTTGTGTGGTCTTGCCAAGCTCAAACTGGCCCTTACGGATTGGTGGTGGGCTCTCAGAAGTGGGTGTGATGGTGCCATTGCCTGTATTCCACATGCCAAGCACAAATTCACTTTTAGACTTCTGTGGACCCTGGCCAGAGCAACAGCTATGGCTGATCTCCCCAGGCCAACACCATGGGTACAAATGGGCATTCCAGATTTTTGTCTGGATCAGTGTGACACAAAGACTGATGTAAAGGTCACTTCCTCCATCTGGAGTCACAGAATCATGGATTCATAGAATAATACTGGTTGGGAGTCGCCTCTGCAAGTCATCTTGTCAAACACAACATTCCTCATCTTCCTGGAAAAAAAAAAATACAGAATTTAGGCTCCAAGGTCTCATCACTCTTCTTGGCATTTCTTGCCAGCTCATGAAAGTTACTTCTGGCTTAGTGTTCTGGCTTCTGTTAACATTTCTCAGGTGCACAATGCTGCCCACACATTGCATGGCTAAGCTGGTATCTAATTCAGATTTGAGAATTCATTTGAATTGGTACAGCAGCCAAAGAGTTTCTGTCATAAGAAGGTGAAGGAGTGGATTGCAAAATGGTGAATGCAGAGTATGTAATGCCTACATGGAGACAGGCTCACATCCAAGCAGAAAAGGCTATTAAATCATTTTAACACAGCAATATTTACAGCTACGGAAGGAATAAAATATTTATCTAAATACTATTCCAATAATAAGAAGCCAGAAAGAATGCTCTCTGGTTTCTTTATAAGAAAATTAAAAGAGGTGTTTTATAAATTTATTTTTAAAAGCTCTGTAGATCACATCAGATGTGGTCTAACTGTAGTCTTCATAAACCACAGATTTTGTCATACATCTTATATTTTCTAAAAGGATTTTGCACCATATTGTGTTATTTCTATCTCTCCATTTTACTTTTTTACCTTTTCTGATGGTTCATCTGGTGAAATTTAAACTTTTAAGTGTGTGTTATTTTAAAAGAACCTTACCAATGAACCTTACACAATATCATTTGATACTTTTCTATGCCTTTGAACTAGAGTGAATAAAATAAATTTAAATATAGACCATCTAATTAATTTCTGCCCTGATGTGTCTTGTGTGAGGTGATATATTACATGAAGGTAGGATGGGGAGGCAGAGTGATATTCAGATAGAACAGGTGCGCTTTGGTTCCAGTACCATATGGAAAGAGGAGTCCTAAGTTGCTTAGACAGTATTGGGTTCCAAATTTTGAGTGAAAGGGACTGCAATTTATGGTTAAATAGGATTCCAGAAATGTAATGAGAATATGAAGAAAAAAAGGGTCTTAAGTTGACCAGTGCTTGAAACTTGCATTTTCAAAAGACATTATTAGTCTAAAAGTAAAAATATAGATTATTTGATCTTGCAAGAAAATACTAATAAACAAACCTTGCTGGTGACTTTTGCCAGCTAGCTGGTGGTTCCCATTGGGAATGAGCATGAGGACAGAACAAAAACATGTCCTGTGTGTGGTTGTATGGATGGGAAGGAGTTGAGTTGAAAGCTCCTGCTTCATTCCAAAGGATTGTGTATACATAAAAATTAAAGTGACACTATCATCAGCGGAATTAGCATGTTTTTTTGTGAATGAGAAGTACCTTAGATGTTTATGCCACAGCAAGGTTTGCTTTTGTCTTACTGACTGGAACTTTTGTATTTTCTGTTAATTCTTTTTTCCAGGAGAAATCATCTACATTATCAAGGTATTGTTTGCTAACTTACCTACTATGGATATTTCACTGTATTTAGTCTCAACTCAGCACCTGCAGGTCTGCAGATTCTCTGGGACATCAGACTTAAGCAGCAACCAGCTAAGTGCCACAATGTACAGATTTATTTATTTTATTGAAATTAAAAGCATTACAAAGAAAGCCTATCATAAAATGAAAGCCTACATTGAACTAAAATTACTGGATGCTGATTCTTGTCCACTTGTCACTCTGTCAGTTCTGATATATCTATACACTTTGGCAAAGAAAGTCCACCAAAGAAAACTGGCCAGTAGATACCTTTTTGGACCTGTAATTTAATAATTACAATACAGCTGTTTGACCAGCTCAATCCAATATGTACCATTCCTCTTGGAAGTTTCCTGCTACTTGTTCCCCTCTTATTCATTTTTGGCTTCTGTATCAGACTGCCAAGACTGCTCCAAGGAGAAAATAATCTTCAGGTTACACAAATTGGTTGTAAGCTTCCATGCTGATGAAAACATTAATGACATTTTTCAGAAGCCATTAGAACTTGAGTTTGGTATACCACTACTAACTCACCCATAGTGTTATTATTTTAAAAATACATAAATGCATTCATACATAGATACTACTAAGTTTCATGAATAATAATTTTTATTATTCTTTTATCTTCTTGTTTTTAGTACTGAATAGCTTCAGGACAAGAAATTTCCTAGAATTCCTTTTTTATTTGTGGCACAGAAGTGAGGGTATCTCACAGCCTGTCTACTCAGGTGTGAAGGATGAAAATGGTTTGTAAAGAGGGTAGTTATTTCACAGAAAAAGCATGTGGGATTTAGATATGCTTTTGACTGAACAATTTTACATTCTTCGTTTTGCATTCACTTGTCACATTCGTTGTGCCAAGAGATGGACTGAAACCTCGCTTTAGCTAAGCGCGTGTTGATTCCATGTTTGTTATTTCAGACGTATCATTTTCCTTTCTTTTGTTATTGTTATATTGTTTTTTTTCCATTTTTACACACTTCTCCCACAAATAACATCAATAGGCAGTAACACCACTAGCTTTAATGCCTGTCAAGCTGTACCTGAGAAGGGCAGCAGAATCCAGCATCCTTGACATGCTCAAGGGTGGCGCTACCATTCTGAAGAACTTGACAGGGTTCAGGGAGGGTCTAGAAGGAACCTTAAAAGATTCAACAAGTCCCGTGCCTGGGAAGGAGAAACTGCTTGCAACAGGACTTGCTGGTGATGTTCTGGCTGGGGGAGCAGCCTTGCTGGAATGGGAGTCTCTGTAGCAGCAAGCTGAGCATGAGCCAGCAGTGTGCCCTGGCAGCCAAACAGGTCAACTGTACCAAGGAGTGTATTAATAGGAGTGTAGCTGTCATATTGAGGAAAATTTCTGTCTTTTACTGCTCAGCCCTCATCAGACTGCATCCCACATTCTGCACTCAGCCTTGGGCCCACTCATGCAAGAAAGACCTTGGCAAGCTGGAACATTCTACAGAGGCCACCAGATCAGTCAAGGGACTGGAGCACCTGCTCTGGGAGAAGGGACTGAGGGAACAGAGCCTGTCAGCCTGGAGAGGAGAAGGCTTGGGGTGGGACACATACCCAGTAGCAGCCTTCTAAAACCTACAAGGATGTCATCAAGAAGATGGAAGAAGGCTTTCCATGGATGTGTGTGCCAGTGGGACGAGACAAGGCGAGTAAGTTGGAAGAACAGAGATTCAGAGTGGGTAGAAGGAGATACTTTTCCAGCATGAAGACAGTCAAGCAGTGGATCAAGCTGCCTAGAGAGGTTATGCAGTCTTCATTCCTAGATATTTTCAAGGCCAGTCTGGGTAAAGTCTTAAATAACCTGGTCTGACCTCACAGTTGACGCTTTCTTGAATATTAGGTAAGACTGGATAACCTCCTGAGGTCTCTCTTGACCAGAATTTTTCTATCATCCTATGATCAACCTAGAAACCTTCCTGAATTTGCAAAAGTGAAAATAAGTATTTTTTTCCAATTCTAGCACTGTTCTAAATATGGCTATTAACACTATGCAAATAAGTAATTTCCTTTTGCACTAAAACTTTCCCTGTACAATTAGCTTCAGAGACTTTGTAACTCTTGGTCTACATAAAATGAACTATATTCAGTACTTTCTCCACGTGCATTCAGTAACAGCATGACAAAAACTATTAAAATTAATTCCTGTGAATCTATTTTTACAAACTACTGTGGCTTATGTTCTCCAAGAATGATCCACAATTTTTAATTATATGTGGCAGAGAAGGAAAATTGGTTTTGTGTTTACAGGCATTCTGAAGGAAATGAAATGTTTTATTCAGTTCAACAGCTAATGCTTAATGGTGGAACAGCAAACTTGTTGTTTTTTGGGTTTTGGAGGTTTTTTTTTTGTTGTTGGTTTGGTTTGGTTTTTGTTTTTTTGGGTTTGGTTTTTTTTTTTGAGAGGATTTTAACACATATATATCTCTCTCTAAAAAATATTTCCTACCCAGATCCTATAGCTACACTGGGAAAAGTAGCTATAGGAGAAGGAGAAGGCAAAACTTTCAGTCTCATACTAGGCAATTCTACTTGAAATGTCAAACTTGAGTGTTCATTAATTAAATACATGCAATGAAGAGAAAAAAAAGATAAACCTGTGGGTCACGATATTCATTTAGAAGACTGTACATACAGACATCAGTACTTATTCCAGAGATGTTGCTTTATGGAAGGTGGATCAGGTTCAGTGAAAGAAATGGGTAGCACCCTTCTCACCAAGAATAAAATATTGGCCATTAAAACACCTTTCAGGGATGTTGCAGATGTAGGAGGATGTCCTTTGAAGAAATCATGAAACTGGAAGATGGGTCTTCTAGTGAGTGCTCTGATTCTTGACCTGCCAGCAGACACCAGCTCTTCTGTCTGCACTGCTTTTTTGCTTCGCTTATTATTTTTCTTATTAGACCTCTCAGCCTTTTTTAATCCCATCCCAAGTAATTTAGTTCTGGAAGTTATTTAACCATTATTTCTTAACACCAATGCAGTCCCAACATAGGAAAAGAAAATAAAAATGTACAAGTAAACCCAAGATCCATCAGTTCTGAAGAGGCCAACACATGTGACTAGCTGTTTTAATAAAAAATACTGCAGGATGTTTCAAAACAGGGATGGTTTCTATGAAGAAACTGTCCTGACAGAAATATCTTCAATCATGCTGAAACAGAACAAAGATTCTAAGAAATAAAACCAAAAAGTAAATACATAGACTTTTCCAGAAGCTCTATGCAAAATCTTTGCCATAATACACAAAAGAAAGTAAAACAATTAGTACCATGCACAATCTATACCTAACTCAGTCTCACAGATCATTCCTTAAAGCAGAAAGAAACTATGGATTTTATGTAAATAAAAATCCGCCCTCAGTACATGAGCAGTAACTGTGATTATTACTTGTAGTGCAGGAAGATAACATTCAAAAATGAAAACGAACTCATGAAGTATTAATAACTTGCCATCAAATGGCAAGAAGAAACATGATAACAGGGAAATAGTTATTTGTTTTTTGAAGAACTACACCATTCTAAGCTCTATATCTTTTTAAATAATTTTTCTGTGATTCTATCTGTGATGACGATGGCAGAGATGTAGCGCCTGTGTCCCTGCTCTAGCTTGCAACCCCTACATTCACAAGCAATAGAACACTAGGACAGTTTATTTTAACATTGTTCTCCTTTTCAGCAAAACACTTCAGAATCCTGCATGTGAAGTGACATGACACAAACAACATCAAAAGTGAACCCATTAGCAAGAGCAATCAGCCATTACTTGATAATCACTAAGCAGCGCTGTGCAATTCTCAAGTGGCCACAGTGTACGCTCCCTTGCTGTAGATGAAGAAAGGCAATCATAATTTCCCTGAACGAAGTAACTGGTTATCTGGGAGTACCTGCCTAAAACTCTCAAAAAGAAGGAAATGTTCCCTCTTTTGTGTGTATGTGTTTTGAACAAAGTTTTGAAGCTTCAAATGCACCGAAAGCCAGCAATTTGATTAAATTGCTACCCCAAAAACCAGTCTTCCTTTATCACTTTTCCAACTGGATATGGAAGACTATTTTGAATAGAGCTTTCCAGACTTCCAGACATGCAGTAGGATTGTGATCATGTATCACATAATGTTGAGTGTACAGTCTAGAACTTGGCTATCATTTCCCGAAGTTACCCTTTATTTACACACCTTCTATCATAGGCTTCAAGGGTTAAAGAAATCTAAAGTCATCACATTTAGCATAATTCAGCATTTGAGTTGAATGCTCAGTCTCAGTTCCTGATTTCAACACTCAGGTATAATGTCCAACTGCGAAGTTTCTCAGAGTGTCAGCTTTGTTATTGACAGCCACAAAAAATGACTGAGGCAGTCATGAAACCGAAACGACAAAACACCACATCAACTTTTCCGTGATGATGCACCTCCCTTTGTTTAGGAGCTCTTTGTCTGCCAAGAAGTGAAAAGGAGACATTATTTGTTACACATATACATTTGATGTACAGAAGCACAGAACAATTCCTCTGGTTGCGCTATGTGTGAGTCAGTAACTGCACCAATAGTATTGTGCCTTTATGAATAAAGATTCTTGTCATTGTAATGTATGTGATGCCAGTATGCAAATACTACCCACAGCCATCTCAAATGGTTTGGTCCATGCTTGCTGCCCTCTAAGCATTCCTTGTCTGGAACTGCATCTGTCAGCTCCATCGTTCCTAGATGGGCGATAGCTTGAAGTTAACCACTGACCTTGTAAGGCCGTTCAGCTCAAACTACACTAGCATTAAAAGGGTAGGAAGGGGTTGAAATGTTTTATTTAAAATGATTTCACAATGCCACACCTGAAGAAATGAAAGAAAAAAAAGCATTTAATTTTCTTACCCAAAAAGGTGCCTGTCCTGCTGCCCCTATTAGTCAAAGAAATTGCAGAAGTTTTCTTAAGGTGATTCACCACATATGTAATCTTCTTACACTTTAAGCAGCATCAGCAGGAAGATCTTAGCTATGAAGCACACTAACTTTGTGAGCAGTTTCTCTCCAGTACTCCTGAAGAGTTTTCTCAGTTTTTTTCCTCAAAAGTAAATTTACTCCTAATTTATTGAAGAGATAGCAGGCATTCTTCTCATTAAATTAAGGACTGCTCTTTATGTTACGGGTTTCGTACCTATCTTATATTGTTACACGTATGCAAAATATTTTTTAACAAACATTAATGAACATGGACTAGATGGAGACAAAGTGCAACAGTAATCACCTACCTCTGGAAAACATGACTTTGAGGTGCAAAATTTCAGAAATAAGTTTTCAAGGTCTACAGTTAAATTGCCCACAGATTCATGAGAACTCGTGTCCCTCCACGGTGCCTATCCTCACACCTAAGAAGAGGAAGAAGAGGTATCACGGAGTTTTGGCATAGTCTGCCTATTCTCTAAGCTCTGTGGTAGCAGAGCAACTTAGTGTAAGGCCTCACTGGTGTCACTTTGCTGGCCATCAGCTTGCCATTACCTTTCTTGAGATTATTTATTTTTAACACTGAGAAGAATTTTCTTATTTCATTCTTGAATGTAAAATCTAATGCTAATATAACCACCTCAAGTACTAAACTGGGCTCTGAGAAAATGATGTGAGTCTTCTGTGAGTGAAATTAAGACACATCACTTTTTAAAAATAAGTATTCTGGATTACTTCTTTCCAGAATTCGGGGGAAAAAAATCATGTTTGCAGATAATTTTAAATTGCTGTTCAGTTTCAAAGCAGTCTATTTCATCAGAGCTAAAAAAATACTAAATCTAAAACCACCTCCTCATCCAAATTTCCCTAAACGCCTAAATGGCTTTTAAAAAAGAAGAAAAGCCTTGGGATGATGTAATTGCTGTGTTCTTCTACCCAAAGGGGTGCTAAAGAGCAAACACAGTCAGACTTTTCTCAGAGATGCATGAAGTAAAGAGTGGAGACAATACTCAGACTGAAGAAGGGAAATTCCCAGCAGTCAGAAGGAAAAATTCAACTCCACAAGAGTGTCTGAGCACTGCCACAGGCTGCCCAGAGAGAAAGGGCAATTGCCATCCTTAGAAATTTTCAAAACATGCCTAGATAAATTCCTAAGCAAGACCTAGCTTTGAAGTCCATTCTTCCTGAAGCAAGAGATAGACTCCAGATGACACTATTTATTTACTGTGGGATTTTGGCCAGAAGAACATTTGTACCAATACCTTAAACTCTAGGTCTGGTAGGGAAGAAAAATAGCTTTATTTCCAGCAGAACCAGGGGAAAACACAAGGTACTTTGGGAGCAAAACAGCTCTATACATTCGCTTACCCTCCACTGTCTTTTATTGCCATGGTATTTCAACTCATTACAAACATGAATGCTTTTACCTCTTACTAGCCAAATATAACATTATCACTACTTCACAGACAGTGAATTAAACACACAAAGCAAAGCCCTAATTATCTTGGCCAAAGGTCAAATGCAGAAGCTATAACAAACTCAAGAGCAGAAACTAGTCTTCTAAATACTATCCTAGAGGCTTAACTTGAAGTATTCATTGTTTGAAAATGATTATTTAAACTATTATCACAAAATGGTGAAGTAGTACCTGAGGTAACAAAGGATGCAAAATACTGTTTAGTTCCTACTTCAGGCCTTGTAGCATAAAAATGTGTTATTTATGTTGGTAATGTGATTTAATGTGAAAGCTAATACACCATAGCAAGCTCTGACCTGGATCCAAATAATCCTGCTGACTTTATCCCAGTACAGGCAACAAGTAAAAATCAGATGTAACATTCACAATATTCAAATATTTACACTGTTGGCAAGGAACCTCTGCATGAAGCTCAATACTGAGTGGTGGACCAATTAGTACCTATAAATGTTTTATTAATGTCCACACTTTGAAGCAAATTTGGAATCAGAACTTAGTCGCTGCTACCTGGTCATAACTGATAAGGCAGGCAGGCATTCTGCAGCAATTTTTCACCAGCATACCACGAATGAAATGACAATAAACTAAACAGATCGGAAGTGGGGGGAAAAAAATGAAAAGAAAAAAAGAAGGAAAATTTAAAGGGTTAGAAATAGTTTTCCAAAAAAAGAGACAAATTAGTGCCCAGTGCCTCTGCCACGAGGGGCACACTCCAGCTCAGCTTCTGGTGCCTCTCTTCCCACCCCTCCCCAAGTTTCATGACACTTGAAGCATCTGTCTATCTTTGGTAGCTCTACTGTCCTGTCAAGCCAAGTTTAGAAAGGGATCAAAAGCTTTTAGGACTGAATGAAAAGCTGAAAACTAACTCAAAATTCCTTAGAAAATTAGGATTAAAAGACACAGTACTATTATTTGTATTTATCTATTAATAATAACACAGTTATAAAGATGGAGTGTAGGATTTTAGCCAGCTAAACAGTATATTTTAGTTAAAAGTTACACACAGAAGCCCAAACAAGGCAAAAAATCTGTTCCCAGAATGGAGTCACTGGAAACTTATTTTAAAATTAATGGAAAGGCAGTACTGCTGCATCTAAGATAACTGTGGGACATACTGATCTTACAGAATTTGAAGGATAAATGGAAAATGTGACTAAACCTTTTCTGGTTTACCTGATGGAAAAGAGACAAATGTATATACTGTTGATTACAGCACCAAATGCATTGAGGAAAGCACAGATGTGTGAGTCATAATTGTCTACATGCTGCAAGCTTATGCTTTAAAGCCAGTCTCCTAATCCCCTTGCTGCTGCATTTCCTCACATCAATATTTAGGAGTTTTTTAATGACTTCTGGTTAACAGCCTTTTGTACCAAGGAAAAGTATGCTTTCAGTAAAATAAGGCATATAGATGAGTGGCCACACTCACCTGGTCGTTTTCAGCCAGGGCATTCATATTCTTCCATATTTGTTCACAGTAGACTAGAAATCACTCACAAACAAATGGGATTTTCAGAGAAAACAGCAGCACAAGAATCTGGCAAAGTGTACTTAGATGTGTGGTAGTGTGGGGTGGTTGTTTTTTTTTTTGGTTTTGGGGGTTTTTTTTGTTTGTTTGTTCGTTCTGCGAGGTCTTTTTTGTTTGATTGTTTTTTTTTTTTTAATCTGACAGAATTATACCATAATGGAAATATATATGAACAAGGATAAAAAGTAAGGAGTAAAAAACCTGAAAAATTTGCCTTCAAAACTGACACAAGAGAAAGAAAGAGAATTTTTATTGAACAAGTAGCTAAAATACTTTTGCTCCAGAGGTAACAATCAACCTCTTCAGGGAGGTCTTTGTCTTCAAGTGCTCATTTACAAATATCCCTCTACAAGACCTCTTGTACCCCAAGAGAGTCAACTCCTACCTATCCACTTCTACTCCCACCTAGCCAGTTTTCCTGTGAGGGTGTCTACCTGCATGGAATATGAGGACTTCTTGCACAGGAATCCTCCAGTTAATAATTAATATTGATTGTGTAAGTTAGTATTTGAAAAATATGTACTTGTAGAAATGGTTTGTCTGGAACTACTTTCAAACCGTAACTGAGACAGGGAAGGGATCACAAAGGCAGGTTACAAGGTCATCTATCCTGTCAAGAACAGGATTACGTCCTCAGTAAGGACAGAATGAATCCCATATTCAATTTTTGCCTAAGTCCTCCTTGAGTATTAGATGGAGAGGAACATCTCCTCCAGCTGTTTACCGGCCATAACTAAATGCTTCTTCTCAGCTTTTTACTTAATACTGCATGTCCTGCTTTAAGCTGGCAGGCAGCTGAACACCACACAGCCATTCACTCATTCCCCCCCAACAGTGGGATGGGAGACAGAAAGAGAAGGGTAAAAGTGACAGAACTCGTGGGTTGGGATAAAGACAGTTTAATAGGGAAAGAAAAAGCCGTGCATGCAAACAAAGCAGAACAAGGAATTCGTTCCTGACTTCCCATGGGTAGGCAGGTGTTCAGCCATCTCCAGGAAAACAAGGCTCCATCACATGTAACCATGACTTGGGAAGACAAACACCATCACTCCAAACGTCTCCCCCTTCCTTCTTCTTCTCCCACATTTACATGCTGAGCATGATGCCATATGGTATAAGATGTCCCTTTGGTCAGTCAGGGTCGGCTGTCCCACTGTATCCCTCCTGACTCCTTGTGCACTCCTCACTTGTGGGATGGGGTGAGGAGCAGAAAAGGCCTTGGCTCTGTGTGAGGCCTGCTCAGTGATAATAAAAACATGCCAGTGTTACCAACGCTACTGCCAGCATGAATCCAAACTGCGGCCTCATACTAGATACTGCGAAAAAACCGAACCCTCTCCCAGTCCAAACCAGCACACTTCACAAAGATGAAGGAAAATGAGGCAATAAACATTTCCTTCCTTTTGTCTATTGACAAAAAAAGTACAAATATTACAAACTCTGCTTTTTGAAAGTATTCAGTAATATTGCACATACTGTTGAGGTTTTGTGCCCAAATATCATAGCACTTTCTATTATGCACCCAGCTCACATGCTTAAAAATGCTCATCCTCTTTTTCTTTCTTGGGAGCTCCTAATTCTTTCCTTCCCCTTCAGACCTTCCCAAATCAGACCTCAGACATAGTTTCTCCTTGATTCCCTCTCCCTCACTCTGTGAGTCACTTTCAGAGTCAGGCTTCTGTTGCTGCCTTCCACACATCTCTGCCTCCACACTGATTTACAAACCCAGCCCCAGGTTGCCCAGCAGGTCCCAGTCTCTTTATGGAAACTCAGCCCTGTGTTCTTCACACCTCTGCAGCGAGAGTCCTCCCCATGGCACAGTTGTCTGCTTTGTTCCTGTATGAATTGCGTTAAAAATGCCTTGCTTTCAGCCTAACAACCCTGTGTAACAACTATGAAAGAAGAAAACCCTTTAAAGAAGAAGAGCAGTATTGACAGTACTGCCTCTGAGGATTCTTGTACCGCTTTTCCAAATGTACAAACAAAATGGTCTCAAATTTCAGCATCATTAAAGATGAAGGCTTGCAAGTACACCATTACCTTGTGCATTGCTGTCATTTATGGGATCTATTAGGCTGGTGGAAGCTTTCTGATACTTTCTAGCTCTTTCTGACAATCTTTTTCCCCTTTTGTTATGGTGTGCTTGTCTAGAAAAGCAGAGGTTTAAAAAGACTGAATGGTTACTCCTGTTTTACAAACCAGGAGCTATTATCAAGCATCTCAAAGAGCTCTTTTTTAACCATTAAATACTATGGAAGAGCGGTTAATTAATTGTAGTGATGTAAAAACACCTGGGAACATTTAGTTGTGAGCAGCCCTATAAAGTTACCACTTCTGTTGCCTGTTTATGTTTTCTCCCTGCAGAGTGTTTGCTGGTATGCTGTCTTCTCATATTCATTGGTTTAAATCTATTTGCATATTCACCTTTTGTTCCTTAGTCCATGACCTGAAATTTTAAAGTGAACATGGGGTAACTGTGTTGTTTGAGTGTTACAATATTTACCTATGATGTGCTGCAGTGAAGCTATTTTGTGGAACAAAATTCTGTGCTCATTTGCACAGAACACTTTATGCACTTCCAATGACTGCAGATTTTACCACTGGAAAAATGAGGGTATCTCAAGAGTAACTGTGTACAATGTGCCACATGGCAAAGAAAATTGCAGAGTGTAAGTCTAACTTGGGCATCCATGTCCCCACCATAAAAACATAGCTCTTATCTCTGTTCTAGTTCTGAGCAACAACCACATTCTTCCCTCATGCTGAAGGATTAAGAATCCAAGTATTGGGTTCTTAATTACCTAGTATAAACATCCTTCCCATTTCAGTGTGAAAAGAGAGAAAAAAATAGAAGTAAAACCTAAACCAGAAGAGGTAAAGACCTACTGGATCCTGACATATGTGGGTTTTTTTTTTTTTTTCACTTACATAGCTGTGCTCCAAGATATCATTCTGTGGCAAAATGCAATAGCAGTTTATTGTATCGCAAGGAAAAGTCTACTCAATTGTTTTTCTACCACAATTATTCCTCAAGCTTGCTGATAAACATTATTGTCTAATTTTAGCTCTGGACATATATCTAATGATTTTATTTCAAAGCATGTTAATGGCTGTCTCAGTGTCAGATCAGCTGCAGTCCATGCTACAGCAATAACCATTGTAACACCATTGACCACTGACATCACTGTCTCAGCGAACACTCTTAAGTAAAGAATGATAGCAATATACCAAAAATCAAATAGCAAAATCAATATTTGCACCTTGTTCTGTATGGCTGCTTAGATATTGAAAATGCGTATTTCTTCGTGTCAGAATCAATATCTTTGATTCCTCTATACTTTAGCATTATGATTCAAGCTCCCAAGCTGTACAATGAGTAAAAAGCATATAACCAACAACATCAAAAAAATTCTAGCAAAGTATGAGTTGGTATCATGCATCCTTTATCTGCAAGTGTAATTAATTCCTGGGAGATTAATTCCAGGAGAGTGTGTGAAATAGACACTCCATCCTCCCTACCACTCATGTCTCCTTGCCACAGAATTTCTTCTGCTTAATTAAGGGGAGCTCTATTTCTTGTATGAGCAAGAGGCAAGGCAGAAAATATGGAGACAAATAAAAAGAAATGGATGTGGATTGGAGAAAGAGAATGAGAAATGTAACACAGGAAAAAAAAAACCAAAACAAAAAACCCCAACCCCAAAAAAATAACCTGGTGAGAAGAGTTGACCAGGGCGCAGTGATTAGGAGGTGTCAGGATGGAAGAGACTGACCAAAAAGGGACTGATGCAAAAAGGTGCTCTGAGTGGAAACAAAACTTCAAACAACCAAAAACATGAGATACAGTGGAGAAAAGATCAGGAACAGGATGAGTAATACGAAGACTGAAGTATAAGCAGACAAAGACTACCTCTATTACGTCCTTATGATCTCTTTGACAGAGCAAAGCCTCCTCTAGCAGTTGTTCCAAACAGCTCATGCCTGTCCTATCCGTGGCTACTCCCTATTGGTGTGAAATGAGCACCTTCATGTTGCAGAACACCTGGAATAAGTTCCAGCTTGGTATCTGTTGCAAAGGCCTTTGCATCTACTCACTCATAGGCTTATCTGCAAAGCTATACTTCATGTTCAGCATGCATATGTTCTATACAGGCTGTGTGAGCACATCTCTTTAGTTTTAGCTGGCCTGCTCGGAGTCATATTCAAAAAAACATTCATGAGAAGTTTTTCTGACCCTTTCTTGTTCATTGGCAGGGAGATTTTTTTGGTTGTGAAGAACTCCAAGTCCAATCCAGTATAATAAAAAGCATGCAGACACACTGGCCTCCAGTTTGCCTGTCTTTCAGCTTAAGACCTTTTAAGGTGTTTAAGATTCAGTGTGTCTTTATAGGTCACTCAGAATAATGACACAATATTTTTTCTGTCTGTTACCCTGGGTTCTTAGTAACACCCTCAGCTTTCTGCTGAGGATGTATGTTCAATGGACATGATCTGTGAAGAGGGTCTTAATATGCTATATAACACGTTGACAATAATATGATAATAATGTTCACAATTGGGATCTCTGATTGTTATCCTATAGCTTAATTTAAATCTGATCATTCTTTGTGTCTTGACTATTGAGGCTGTATATTCCTTGGGAAAGGAAGACTGTGCTAGGCTCACCCAGAATTTACCCCATAAAACCATTCAGTGACTCTTGCTGCAGTTACTTTCACTTACTTCCACTTTTGAGCAGACAGGAAATCCTTGTACAACGTTCATAAAATAACTAGAATTTCATAGGTATCATGAAGACTGTATACTTGACATCTCTACTAATATGGTAGATGAGGCTTTCTGGGAGGTGTTCAGAAAGCTGAAGTTGAAAGAGGCGCTCTGTGCTAATAAAACCATACAATACAAATGTCAAACAAAGGGATAAAGAAGTTTCCATATATGTGTTCTCTGATTAATAATAAACTTGGGAAAAGCAGAGACAAAGATAAGTTTCTTTAGTGGAGAATAAGCATGTACATAGAGTTTACTATAGAATGAAAGGAAATTTTCAAGTTTTAATGTTTGATTACCCACTTCTCCAGGGCAAACCTCTGTACAAGGCATTATCTGTACAAAATGCTAGAGTTTCCCAATCTTTTTTCTACTCCTGTTCCCAACCCTACAGTCCACCACCTGATAATACATTCTCCTTTATATCCTTGCTTACCACCTGATAATACATTCTCTTTTATATCCTTGCTTGCAGCAATAAGAAGATACATGTTCAGCTCAGAAGCCCACAGGAGTGGAACAGTGATAATCGTCATCTTCTTGCTGACTTTAGGGACTCTCAAAACTTAGTTGAAAACTCTCCTTCAGAAGAGTTCCCTGGTGAGATGCTCTGACCAGGCTGCAGTGGTTTGAACAGCTGAAGCCCATGGGAACATTACTGTTTTGGCTTAGTACAGGAGACTGTTCTCGAAGAAAATGAGCATTGTATTGGTTCTGTTCACAGCGCAGTTTGCATAGACCCAGAGCAATCTAAAATTGGAAGATCCTCTCCAAGTGCTTTACTAGGAGATCCCCATCTCCTAAAGTGGGATAAAGATCCAAACCAGTATGTTGATCGCACTGAACTGAACTACTTCAGAGCATACAAACCATTTAACTATTAAAAACTCATGCAACATCCATGAAATGAATTTCAGCCAATATTCATGTGCCTTCATATTTGCCGAGGAATTACAGCCTTCAATTACTTACAGATTCATTGCTCCTTTCTCACCTATCCATCCATCTTCTGTTTCAAAATCCTTTATCATCTTTACCTAACCTGTCTTCTTTTGCCATGCCCTACCAAATCTTTCTTTTATCATCTTCCATTTTCAGTAGGACTAGTAGTAGTAGTAGCAGCAGCACTAGTATCTTCCTCCATTTTCTATTGTTAACTGCTGGAATGGTGTGTCAAAACTGAAAGGAATATGAAAAAAATAATTAGGGACAGGTTGTTAATTCACATGGAGTTTGGATGGAGAAAAATTGCTGAAGAGCTGTGAGAAAGACCATCTAATTCAGAAAAAAAAAAAAAAAGGAGTATAAGGGATAAAATCATCAGAAGGCAATCTTAAGGTTCCTCTGAGAGCAGCAATGTGGATGCCTACAAATGATCGTGATACTGACCAGTGAATGACACCCCTGAAACCCTGTGCCTCTGAACTGGGCACTCATGTGGACACCCTTATTCCTGGAATCACCAACTCTTTCACTCCAAGTAAATAAGAAAAGATTAGATAAGTATCTGTACAAATTACTTAGCTACACTTCATCTGCTAAAATGTAGAGAGTAGATTATGAGACATTTTGAGAGTCCCTCTGTATATCTGTAACTGTGATAGCTGAATCAATAATTCTGATACTTGAGTTATGTTATAATTCTCTGTGCCGGTTTGGCCAAAATTTAGTAATATATCCCCTGAGAGAAAACCAGGTTACAACCACCCTTCCCCCCACCAGGTTTGGGAAAAAAAAGAAATTCTTCCTCAAAGGAAAGTGAAAGAAATAAAAACTATTTATTTTAACAAACACACAGGAAAAGGATAATGATGCTAAATAATGAAATGAAATCTCTCGCTATAGCAGGAAACCTGGGAAGATTTCAGAGTCCTTCTGTAGGTGTGGTCTCTCTCCTCGTCGGAGCTGGTCAGCGAGGGCCCACCCCCCGGGCCTCGGGGAGGAAATTCTCCTGATGTGTTCTGATGTTGTTGAAACAGTTCAGAAGAGAAGAAGGGAAAAACCAAAGTCCCAGGAAACAAAGTTCAGCTCTCCGTCTCACGCCGAGAGGGGAAAAGGGAAAAAAAAACCAGCTGGCTGAAGGAAAGTGAGCAGGGTGCTCCCTCTGTGCTCCTGCAGCCAGAGAAGGCAGAGGAGTGTAATCTCTGTGTCCTTGAGAAACTGCTTTGAAAAGTTCGTTTGGTTTTTTTTTTCCCTCAAGCTCAGTTTAAAGGCACAGAAAAGGCACAAAATTACTTTCTGGGCATAGAGCATGATAGGGGATACACATGATAGAGTCACCCCAAGACATTCCCAAATACAATCGTTTTGCAAAACAAATTACAGTTTAAATCTGAAATTTGGTAGATAAACTAACACAGGAAAATAAGGAATATTAATCAAACACATTGCTGCTGATAGCTAAAGTGGTATCTTTCTCAGTTTCTGTTTAGCAGGTTTCCTTTTCATGTGTCTTTAAAATAAATGAATGTGTTGATATGACAGATGAGACAAATAATGTCTTTCTTTATAAGTGTGGTTTAGATTCTGAAATTCTTAACCCTACCTATTCAATTCAAACCCCTTACATAAAAATGGCAAAATACCCCTCTTTCTATTGGGCTGACATGAACGTGCAAAAATCCATGAAAACTTGTAGACAGAAACTTTTCAACACATTTTCTTTTGCCTTTCACTTCTTAAGAACAAAGAGCAGTGCAATAAACACTGGATGATTTTATTTTGCTCTCCTTTGTGCCCCTTCGGACTTCTACCATAATCTGGATAGTCTCCATTGCCAAAACAGATGTACTGTGTGACAGGAAAGACTAAAGTTCAAAAGAAATTCAAGAACTCGGTACACAAAACAACACATAGGCAGTGAAGATGAACACCTCCATGAGACCACTTACTTTATTGAATTAGAACAGATATTGCATATATTTAGACAATTTGAGTTGATATGAAATAAATAAAAACAGACCTGACTCTGATACAGTCTACTGAGCTCATTCCATTTTACGACAAAATAACACTTTGGTGACAACTTTTCTTGTTTTCCCATCGGAACACTGTTACAGTAGACTGTGAAGTTACAGAAGACTGTGTATTTTCTTCTCACATCACTGCTTCTTCCAAATGGTTTTTGAGTGAATATACACTGCCTTCAGCACAAATGGTCAAGGGCATTTAGTGTAGGAAAAGCGGCACATTTTGCTAGCAATTCTCTATTTGTAACTAGCAGTTAAGAGACTTTTTTTTCCTGAACCACTATTTTATCTAAGTGACTTGATTAGTAGAAGGCTTCTGAAAAATGTTGTGTTGTTTTTAGTAATTTGACATTTGCAAAGAAGCCATTATTTAGTTCCCCAAATGATTTCTAGCTATCTGACATTTTAAGAGCTGAAATTCCATTTGCATGCAACCTTTTGCATAATTAATACACTAAAAATGATTATTTGAAAGAGGAGTAAACCTGCCTTCCCATACTATGACTGTGTAATTGAGGTCATAATTACCATTCAGCTATTATTGATCCTTTATTCAATTTCACAACTTCTTACACAATGAGTCCCAGTTCCAGAAAAAGACCTTCTGTTGTTTCTCTTTCTTTATCTGGTCTAAGCCTCTGACGTGCTTCCAGTGTTAGTTTTGCTAAATGAGTTGTTTCAATAGCTTCAGTCATAAAAATTGAAGACAAGAGCAGAATGTTCCTACCGCAGATCAATCATTATAGATTTCAGGTTTAGTACCTGTTGTAGGCACTGTATATCTGTTTCTGAGGAAGAATCATCATTTAACTCTACTTTGGCACTTGGACCTTAAATTGCAGTAATGACAATGAGTGCTGTATTTGATACCCAAGGCCACAATGGAGAAATGGGCATAACATATGAAAACATAGCATTGCTAGAGGTATTATCATTTCCTAAAAGGGTTAAAGTATCTGTATACATAACTATTATATATTATTTATAACAGTGGGAAAAAGACCAATGCAGGGGAAAAAAGCTGGAAGTGCTAAGGAGAATTGCGTGGTGTATATTGTATTTAGGCTCCTGGAAAACTTTGGGTACGTTTTGAAGGGCTGTTTAATCAGCATTTTGTAGCCACACCTTAATCTGAGATAAGTAGTTTAGCAAATATTAGCTAGGGCTTAATGTTGAGCCTTTGTTATAGAATGTTTATCTAGGCAGAACAAAGTATAAACATCTCTCATGCAGAGCAGGGTCTCCCCCAAAGAATATGACTCAGGGACAGAGCAAAGGATAAAGCAGTAGATGGTTTTAAAGGATTTGCACTACCACCATATTCTGAGCTTTACTTGTAGGTGACTAGGTTGTACTGTAGGACTCCATTCTAAACCAACCAACAAACAAACAAACAAACAAAAAAAATCACAAATCATAACATTGAAGTATGTAACACCCTATGAGTAATAATTATTCATTGATTACATTTCTTGTCTGTGTAAAACAATCTAGGAAAGGATTTTGATGATTCAGAACTGGGGAAGTCATGGAATAAATGGAATCTGAACAGAAGATAAGAAATTCTTCTAAATTGAAAGACACACAAGGAGTTTGAACTTTCAGTTTAAACATAAATAGGTAAAAGGGGGATTTATAAACACAAGGAAGAAAATATCCTGCATTTCTGCATTCTATGATGCTTTTCTAAAATACAGAGTTCTTTTAAAAATAAAAACTTTTCTTTTAAACTCATGTCTGATTATTCCTTACATTTATTTCCAAAGTGTTAAACATATTGCTTTTAGAAAAGCCCTGGGCTTGCACTGAAACTGTGGTCTTCTGTGAGATGCTTGAATGCCTGGGGAAAGGGGATGTTGCAAAAGATATTTCACAAGACAAATGCCATTTCAGTTCAATTTCTTGCACCCTTGGCTTGCTGTTGGCTATCAGCCATCACTGTCAGAAGTGAAGCTTAGAAAACAAAATAGGAAATAATATCGGAAAGCAGGAATTCTACCGAAAGCATAAAATGAATCAGATTTCTAAAGATGAGAAGAAAGAATAGAGACAAGAGCTTATCAACAGTGTTAGAAAAATTAAGGCAGAGCTAGAGAAAAGGGTAAAAGAAAGTGAAAAACTAATGAGAAGTAATGTTAAGAAGGCAAATTTGTTAAAGAGCTTTTCTGTCTGTTAGTCTCTATCCAAATGATTACCTTGGGCTTATATAACTAACAAAGGCTTGGACAAGAATAGAAAGACAACAGGTTGGAAAGTATCAGTACTTGATGATTTGAAATAGGTATAAACAAATGAAATTCAGCTTCTGATACTTTGAGGATTTGGTCTAAGAGAAGCAGTCTGAGAGCTGTTGAATGTATGAAGGAGGTTTTGGAAAATTAGATATAGTGAAGGGGTTTTTTGGTTTGGTTTTTCTTTGAGTGGTGTACACCATGAGCTGTCACCATATAATTCAGAGAATCTGAGTCTGATTCCCAAAAAGCTGTTGAAACTGATAACAGTTTTTGAGCCAACACAGTGAAATTAACAGGAATTAACACGGTGAAAAATATCAACATGGCCCTATAAATAATGAATTATTTCAGAATAAGCCAGCTCTTCTCCTGTATGAAACCTCATGTCACAATTTTAGTAAAAATCTTCTATGCTGCTGTTAAAATGAAGTTAAGGAAAAAATATAACATAAATGTGAAGAATTGAACGACAGATACCACTTACTGGAAAGCTATATTCATAGTTTGACATAAAACTGGAAGAGATGTATTGTGCAAGGTGTCACCAAAGCTTTTCTTCAGGTAGGAATCTAGTCAGTGTATTCATAAATGTTTTGGCTGAATAAATGTAGTGTTTGCTAAGGTACCACATTAGAAAGCAGTTTCAAGTAGTTCAGAGGAAAGGATCCTAACTGAAGACGGCAGTGATGGGTCAAGAAAGCAGCCTTGAAATCAAGTGAAAATCAAGAACTATACATTTAGAGTACATTCTATCAGGGTGATGCAAGTGAGACTTCCACCTTCCACAAACAAACCCTCCCACCTGCGCAGGAGCAACAAAGGTCAACTGTTTCTTCAGGGACGTGACAATACGGTCAGCAGAGCAGAGGCCACTCCAACCAGCACCCAGTCTCCCAGCACCCAACAAAGTGATTAAGGCAAGTACAGCTGCCACATTCAGCCAAGAGCCCGGATCCTCAGGCTAGTGTCCGGTAGTGAGACAGGACCAAGGCCAAGCCAAAATGTCAATCTGCTGCTCAGGCCCGGTGGCAGTAACCATGGCCAGGTACCACCAGCAGCAGCAAGGTGCCACCTCTTATAGGTCTGGGCTCAAGGAACCTTGATACAGACTATTAAGTTGCTGTAGGGTATCAGTGGGCTGAATCAGGGCATATGGAGGTGAGATAGGGAACTGAGAAAGGGATGTAGCAATGTGGAACAGCATGGCATGAGCAATTTGGAGCTGGATGGGGTTTTCAGGCTGGATGTGAGAGCTCAGGCACCAGCAGCGGACTTGAGGCCCCAGGTGCTCTCCTCGGGCCTGGACTGCTTTTGATGAAAAGGAATTTTGGAGGGGATAGAGAACATCACTTTTTCAGTTGCTAGTGGTAGTATTTCTTCACATTTACCTGATGTTGCAAACCAAAGTGCAAGAGACTCATCCATTCTGTAATAAAATACGTTCGAGCTCCTACAATAAAACAGCTCAGATTCAAGTCTTTTTAAGATTTTCTATCATACATGAATTTGTGATTGCATCACTTGTGATTTCAATAACCTACTGACTCTGAGAAGACTTTGCTTTAGTGGGGGTCAGGAATTAGATTAAGTTCTGCCTGTGCCATGGTTTTGGTAGTTACTTGAAAGTCACCAGTAATCTAAGAAAAGTGGATGTCTAATAAAAACCACGAGTGTTTCTACTCTTCATGTGAAGAACAGCTCATGGCAGTGACACACCTGAGCCTACCTGGTGGCTGAGGGCAGTTGCCCAAAATGAGATTCCATTTCAAAGTACACAACTGAGCAGTCTCTCCTTTTTGTACTTCTGAGGGGCCACGATGCAGGATGGGATAAAAAAGGAATTTGGATTTGGACCTTCCCCTTCAGAGACTTGGCCACTCTGATTCTGGGGCTTGCTTTTTGTGTTAGCCTCTAACTCATGTGACAGCACAGAGGAAACAACATGCTCCCCCATTTTTTTTGTGCTAAGAATTTTAGGATGACAAGTAAGATCACTAAGCTCCATTTTGAATGTGGCCGTGCCAAAGTAAAGACTCTGTAACCGTATTGGTTCAAGCTAGAGAGCATTTTACTTATATAACAAACATACAGTGCAGTGTGCCAAAAAAAATCGTACAGTCATGTGGAGCTCCCCTTCGCCTGTTGATAATTTAGAAGACTGACACTAATGAGGTCCCTTGATAAGAAAAGGCAGAACTAAAAGCATCCTAACTTCAAAAGGATTTTGTGCTTCAAATATTAAAGTGATGCAGAGGAGAGAAAGGGCTCACAGTTGTGGAATCCCATGAGTTAAGTCAAACTGCTTGAAGATTAAAAGCCATATCTGACCTTGTATCACAGATATATAAATGATGGAAAATCTGTTCAGAGGAGATTATTGTCCCAATTTCTGTACAATTTCTAAGGGAACTTCCCACAGGGGACTGTGTGGCTGAAGTTTGCTAAGGCCAGACATTCCTGAGGATCATGTGAATGATATGTATGACTTTGTGAGCATCAGACAGGAGTTTTTCCCACATGTAAAGCCTGGTAACCATCAATAAGGAAAAACATCAGTCATGCTTCAGTAAGGATTTTGTGGAACTTGCAGGGACCATGATAATATCCTAAAAATAAAACCATAGGAAGATTTAAAATGCTAAACCAAAATAAAATACATTGGATAATATAAAAAAGAAAGGCCAAGAAAAATAGGGTGGCTTGTGCAGTGAGATTTTACTGCCCTAAAATTACTAAGTGTTTCTCACTGTCTCTGTAAATTTTTGCCAGGCTGTGGCTACTACGAGCATCTAATACCGAGAAGTCCTGGCTGCTTATGGGTGTCTCATCCCAGGGACAAGTGCTTCTGTGCAGATACATCACTCATTCAGGTTACCTAAACCAGGTGACTGTCAAGGACTTAGTGTTCTTGTTTTTTAGCCACTGAATCTCTTCTGCTGTGTTTCACAGCCCCTGCGTGAGCCTGGCCAGGTACCAGGGGTGCCTTCCTCCGTAGTTCAATGTTTAGGCGTGGGACGGGAATAGTGGAAGAGTGGGAGAATGAAGTTGGTGAGATGATGTATGTGCTAGATGTGGGAAAGACTGGAAGGCTTGGCTGGCACAGGGAGAGGAACAGAGACGAGGTGCTGGTTTTCAGCAGTAGGGAATAGATGGTAGAGGAGTAGGTGTGGCAGTGTGGGGCTGAGCTCTTAGCTGGGGCTATGGCCTGGTGGGAAGGGCAGGAAGAATGTCATCGTAGAATAATGTGGGCTGGAAGGGGCCTCAGAAGGTCAGCTTGTCCAGCCTCTACTAAAAGCAGGGTTAATTTACATGTTAGGACAGACTGTTGCTGAATTCTCATAGACTACAGGATCCTCGTCCAGGCTAGGGGAAGGTGTACAGATCCCAAAAGGGAAAGGGCTGAGTAGGCTCCTTGCTGCAACTCGCCATGCAGTTGGACATTAACAGAAACTGAGCATGTAGGACACACCTCTTCCCTAAGTATGTTTATGAGCTGTCATGGAGCCAGCAGGGACTGGCCTTTAACTTCTATGCAAGTAAAATAAGCAGGCTGGCTAAATTTACACAAATACACTTTTGCTAATCAGTTTTGGAAAAAAAATACTGCATTATGTGGGAAAATATAATATAGAAGAAATTAAGTGTTTTGTTCTGCAGGAAGATCCCAATCCAAAAGTGGAATTTTGAAAAGTTTGCCTCTGCAGATCACCTGTTGAAAAATCATAAGCAATATGGAGAAAAAAATTTCAATTCCGGGGAAAATTCAACTCTATTTTTAAATCTTGAGTCTCTCCCTTGGCTTCTCTTGAGGCTTCTCAAATTCACTTCAGTATCCAAAACCCTGTTGACTTGTGTTGTGCAGTCATTTTATGAAGCTGACCAGTGTCTTGCTCAAATTAGAAGGAAATTTCTGCTTCCCTGAAGGGGAATCAGAACACATTCTGGTTAGATAGATAAAAACAATTTAAAAGACCCTCCAAAATACAAAATATTAACTGTTTTCCTGGTAATTAAAGGCAGACCAGGTTAGCTCTGATGTCCTAGATTTAGTTACCACATCAAAGGGACTTGAGAGGTGTTAACAATAGATCCTGAAGCGGTTTTTGATACTTGTTTTATTATAAAATCCAGAGCAGTTAGCTACAATTTTCATAATAGGCCTTCTGCCATTATAGTAATTCTGAAATGACTTTGTCCTTAGAACTTTTTCACTCTTGCTCACATAAAAATCTCATACTTGAGAGTCCTGCGGATGATTGCAAATGGACAAAAATGAAGGGTTTGCAGATCTACTTCTTCTGTGTCTTTTCTTGGGCTGCCAGGCTGCAGACGGAAAGGAGGTGGTGTCCAGGTGTGGGTCGGCTTCTTCTCCCAGGCAACTTGTGACACAATAAGAGGACATAGTCTTAATCTGCCCCATGGGAAGTTTAGGTTGGACATCAGGAGGAATTTCTTCACGTAAAGGGTGACTAGATGTCGAAATGGGCTACCCAGGGAGGTGTTGGAGTCACCATCCCTGGAGGTGTTCAAGGAAAGACTGGATGTGGCACTCAGCGCCATGGCCTAGCTGCCATGGAGGTGTTGGGTCATAGGTTCGATTTGATGATCTCAGATGCCCTTTCCAACCCAACTGATTCTGTGACTCTATGGCTAAGATGCCCCTAAATATGCCACCCTTTTTATGAGAAAGGAGTGATTATATGCTGCAGTACTGGTCATAGTATTTAAAAGCATTAAAAGATGAAAACCTCATGTGTTGCAGAGAGATAATGAGAGATAACGATCTGAAACTATTTTTCCTGCTTTGTAGCTAGTTGTCAAAACCAGTGCACAGTCTTATGACTTAGTTTTGAGGAATTATTGTCAGTCATTTTTTAAGTACCCATTTTTACAATTGTCTATTTTTAATTTGAAAGGGAGACAAATGGAATTGAGAGTCTTAAAATTTAGTATAAATGGGTAGGATTTTCACTACTTGGAAAGTGCTAAATGCCTTTTTTACGATCAGAGTTTCCTTGCAGTTTGGAAAATATTAATATCAAACTAAGAATTTAATTTCCAGGAATGTCTGTGGCAAACAATAAGAACAAGGAAAATCTGTATCTAACTGATCAAAGTACTTGTGTATAGTGATAGATTCAGCTTTTAGATTAATAACAAATTTAATTAGGGAAAGTATAACCACTGAATGAAAAAAATGGGGCATAAACCAAATTAGAATTAGAATTAGGAATGGTATGAATAATTGAAAATTATTATTACAATTTTTTATATCTTTCAATCATAAGGAAATTCACTTCTCTTAACCTCTGCTCCATCTCTTTTTTCTGTATAAATAGAGGATTAAGATTCCAGATAAAGAAACAGACATGAACATACTCACAGGAGTAGCAATAAACTCATATTTCCATTCAACAAATTGAGAAAACCCCTGTTCAGGACAGTAAGAGCTTTTATTATGTAGTCAATGTTGGCAGATAGACATGAAATGCCTGCTCTTGCAAAGGACATGGATCAGACCTCTAATGGGCTTCAGAGTGGTCTTCCTCTGCAGCCCTCACATCTGCATCTGTGTGCTTACCTTCTAACAAGAAGAGAAGGGAAACAGAACTCCATAGTAGTAAAGGAACCCTTTTTCTTTGACTTGGTATTCATCTCTTGCAAAAGTCCATGGAAATTCTTGCTGGAATGTTTCTTCTTCCTTGAGAGGCAAGCAGGGCTTTTTGATTTTCACACTGAATTGTGATCATACCATGATCTTTTTAAGACATCACAGGATGTAGATACAAAATCTTCCTCTCTGATCTGAAATACTTGTTGCATTAGCACACTATTACTCCCAAAACCAGAACGCTTTCTTTAATCACTGATATTGTAATTAATAATAAATTAAATCATAGCTATACCTATCAAAAAAAACCCTGAAGGGGTGCACAGTTTTTTTTTTTAAACCTGCTTTCATTAAGCAAAAGGAGAAATAAACCCCCTTTGCATTTTCAAGCCAAGCATTTAGTTTTATAATTTTTTTTTATTTCCAAGTTTATTAAAATAGTTTCCTTTGCTAAAAGTTTTGTGAATTTATGTTAAAAAATTTGTATTTATTTTTAATTATGCAGTGAGGCCAAAAACTTACTAACTTTCCAGGAAAAAAATCTCATTTAGTCTTAGTGTTAAACATTGTGTATTTGCAAGAAGATAAATGCAATACTTTGATTTTCTGAAATGTATTATTTGCTTAAGGGAGGATAGCAAACTCTTTGACAAATGAGCTCATTATTAGTGCAATAATAGGATAAATATACCATAAAAGGGTAAAAAATATTATTTAGCATAACTATTTCTGTCTTTGTAAAAAATATTGTTATAGGCATTAAACCTGACTTTCACCACCTCTGCATCTCCCCCAGTTTCTTAAGGATCAGGCTTAGATTGTAGGAATTGAAAGAAAAGAGACATTGAAAAATAGATTTGTTATGCCTGGCATGGTGGAAAGGAAGTCATTTGTGAAATCACTGTCTGAACTGAATTACAGCCTCCTTCTCTGCTGCTTGCATTAGGCCCTCTAGTTTATAAGTCATCACTGCTAAAAGTTACAATCTAATAATAATAGTAATAACACTAGTGCTAGCACTACAAGCTTCAAATGATGTTCCCTTTGTGTTAGGTATTACAGAAACACAATCAAGATGGAAAGATCAAGGGAAAAACAGGTGCTTTTATTTTTCCCATTTCACATCAATGAGTCACAATACATTTAAGGAAATATCCAGTGTTCTCCTGAAACAGGGTTTGCTACTGGAGTGAGGCTTAGAGCATCCCGACTACATCTGAATTACTCTTTACTTGCACCCTGCACTTTCCCCTGTCTACTGCTGCTTTGATTGTCCATGTCAGACTCTTCTTGTAGCACGTGCAGGACACATGCCTAGACTTTCCTAGAGAAAGGATGTGCAGGAAAGGGAAGAGGAGGTTGTAATCTTCATGGTTTCACTTAAAATGGAAGAAGATCAAAAGGGGAGCTGTCAAGGACTGAGTGCAGCTGTGTTTGTTCAAAGGTCCATCCACAGCATTTCACCTCCAACCCATGATCAGTGGAAGGTGCTTACGGTGGAGTATAAGAGCAGACAAGCACACTCCAAATGGTCACTTTAGTCTTTTAACACAATTAACATCTTCTGTATTTCGTAGCCACTGGTGGTGCACTTTTTTCCCCACACCAGAAAACTTTCAATACCTTTTAAACCTCCAGGGACTCTAAAATCCCATCAGTTCTTGTGGGAAGGAGTTATGTAACTTAAAGCTACGCTTTGTGAAGTATGTGGGGGTTTTTTGGTTATGATTTTTAAAATTTTGTTCTGAAAGCGTTGCACCCAATTTCCTTCACTGCTCACTTTTGTTACTGAAAGAGACACAGAACAGCTTCCTAACCTCTGCAGGGCATGACTGATTGCATATTTTATCCACAGTCATTTCTGCAACTAAAAAAAAAAAAGACATTTTATTAGCTATTCATGGACAAAATCAAAGCAATATTCTGATAATCCTTATCTTTCTATTACTTTTTTTATTTATATTCTTCCTTCAGCAATTTGAACTTCACAAGTTTCCTGTTGGCTCACTTTTCTAGTTGTCATGGTCTCTTTGAGTGGGAGCGCTGTTTCTTGGAAATGCAATATTGCTTGCTCTTCCCAACACCTGCTGGCTCAGCATCATCTGCAAGCTTGCTAAGTGTGCATGCTGCCCTATCACAGAGACTGTTTATAGAGAAGATCAAAGCTGTTCAGTCACTTGTCCTCCTCTCCAAATGATTTTCGAAGTTTCAGGTGTTTTCTTATGTCTTTCTCAAATACATAGAGATTTAAAGTTGTTTCAGGTGATTCTCCCCATAGTCTGCAGTGGAATATTAAAATGTTTCCATACGTTGGAAGATTTTTCTATTTTATCTATCACCCAGTTGTATTTTTCACTGTAATAAAGATGGAGGTGACGGAGGACAGTCCTTGTGTTGACCAAAGGTTTGGACATGGCTTGTCTTTCTGAGGTGCACTGCCTGAGAAATTCAGTAGAATGTAAAAGAACGTTTCAGATCCTATATTAGGAAGTGGGCTCATACTCCATACCAGTATTATACTCTCAGTTTTAAAGTGTGTTATCTTTATTATATCAGTTTTATAGCAAGGAAAAGAATAATTTGCTACCTTAGATTGGAAAAAGTAAAGGCATCTTGAGCTAAAAAACCTCAGACCATTGAATTAAAATAATTGATGCATATTAAAAAGAAACTGTGAAAATGAGAAAAAATATATGATACATCAAGAGATGTGTCTCCTTAAAATGTTCTTTGAATGTTCTTTAGTCTTCTTGTGCTCATCCATTTGTTTTATATTATAAAAGGGTCTTCTAACTATTGGACTAAACTCACTGATTGCCGCTCAATGTTCAAATGATCTTCCACCAACAGAATCAAGTTCTGGCACAAAGAGCTTCTCCCTTTTGTTTACTACCCTTATATTTCAGTTTTCTGCCAGCCTGTATCTTGTTAGGCTCAAACTAATTTCTCAAGAAATAGAATAGAAAAGAGATCTTGTTATGCTGCTAAGTACATATAACAAAAAAATAGATGAATTGAAGTGGGTGGCCAGAATTACAGCAATATTCTAGATGAGCTTGTATATAATAGCATTTGAAGTAGAAAATTGGAAATTGTTTGCCTGATGCATCTTAATATTTTACTTGCCTCTTCTGTAACTTCTTCAAGCTGGTGGTTCACAGTTTGACTAACCACAGACATTTCTTTGTGCCCCGGTCTTACAGCTAGTTTAAGCTGAGGTTTTTGCTGTTGGTTCAGCAATAAATGATGGAAAACTGCTGTACTTTGACAATAGATGAATAGAAATGCAACAATATGGTAAATGTCAAAGTCTTGCAGTTTGTTTTGTTCCATTTCTCTGCTTTGACAAAGTGTTCCTGGTGACTCTTGAGACTTTCTCCTAGGCCCTGCTGTCCTGGCAGATCAGAGCAAAAAATTACTCTTTTCCTTGAGGCCCAAGCAAGCAGCTCTGAATGCTCCACTGTACTCTGGAAATCCAGGTCTCTCACTTTCATTCCCCTCGGTTTTGACCTCGACTTTTTCATTTCCACCTCTAATTTCTTCCCAAATCCGTAGTCCTACCCCACGCCTTCCCCAGAACAAGGTTAAAACAAAGCAAATACTCAAAAATATATCAGGCTTTCTGTGGTTGTACTCTGCCTAGAATCGGCAGGAAAGTGATTTCTAAGAGCACAGGAAGTTTAGCCAACATTCATTGTCTTCAGAAATGCAGGTAGGTTTGTTGTTGTGAGATACCACCAAGAAACAGCCAGAGCAGGGAGGGCAAGCAATCGCAGAGGGTGGTGGTAGTGCAGGTGGGGTTCTGTTCTCCCAGCGAGGTTACAGTCCCCCCGTATCGGAGCAGGGTGGGTCATAGCAGGGTGCCACCAAAGCAGAGTGATTCATGCAGGCCACTGCCTCACCAGGGATTGCAGTTAGGAGGAGGTGCAGCCGGACAAAAGGAGGCAGGGCAGAAGACAAATTAGTAGGTCTGAAGCCAGTCCAGAGACAGTGCCAGAAACAGAGAATAAGATACATACAACTACAGGTATCACAGTCAAAGTAGAGTAAACAACAGCCATAGCAGATCCAGGGGTTACTTAAGGAAGAAAAAAAAAAAACCAATAAAATGAGAGACTAGATCTCTTACTCTATTTGATGACTACATACCTGGTGGCTTCCCTTGCAGAGCTGTGATCACCCAAATGTATGTAGTCCATGCACAGGTGGTTTTGCCTTGTGTTGTTTCACTAATCAACAGATTCAGAATTTGTTGCTTCGGTTTGGTTCAATTTTTACCAAAATTTACAACAATCCTCTAGTGGTTTTTGCTAGCAGGTTCCTGCCAGAAAATTCAAAAGTTCAGTTTCAGCCAGTCATCCACAACAACGTATCTGCAGCCTGTCAGCATTAACAATTTAAGTTATGCTTTTCACCTACGAAAGCACCATAGCTCAGTCTAGGACTGAGAGCCCAAGCCTGAGCTTAAATGGAATTCTGGGACCAATCTGGAGAGCTTGTGTGGGTGGAGATCCCAAGTGAGGTTGGTCAAAGCAATTTCAGGCTATTAGTGCACTCACAGCCCTGTATTTATGAATTACTTAAAAAGCCTTCTAAAATTCTTCAACCAACCAACTCAAAATATGATTGATAAGCTAAAATTTTCTGCTCCATTTTACCATTGCTCTTAATGCTCTCTTCTTATGCAAATTTCTTCCTGAATTTTCAGCTCCATCCATCTGATCTAAAATGAAGCATTAATCTGCATATATTCTAGAGCAGACACTGGCTGAAGTCACCTCCTGCTTCTTGGTTTTACATGGGATATAACTTCAAAGTATGCTGTAAGAAGGGATTCCAAATCACAGTCAACTGGGGTAGCCAAGAGAGTTTTAGTAGACCTGGCTCAGTCAGCTGCAAATATGCATGAGCTTGAAGGAACTTCCTCTAAGTTCATTTTGGTCTGGTCAGATACAAGACACTTCCAAATCAGAAGCTATGTAGTTGCAATGCACTGGGAGTAATGGCAAAGCAACTCATCTGTGTGTGCTAAACTAGTTTGGAAATAATTTTTTTTCTGAAAGTATTCCCTCCTCTAGAAGATGCTGATATTAGATTTTTCAACCTAGTAAATAAAGGAAGACAAGGTGCTCATTAAAAGCAATGCTTCTTTCACCTTGACCATATGCTGTTTATAAGCAACTGTAGTGTATTATTATGCCAGTGACAGTAGTAAATCCTTGGAGAAATGTTCCTGTGAAAATACAGTCTGCATATGTCTGCAAGACTGACAATCACCCCAGTGATTAACATAGAGATACCCTTATGCTAATCTCTCAGTACAATTTTTATTGTATCAGTCTGCCTCCAGCTCTGGATAAACTTTGCTTATATATTTGTCTGAAAGAAAATAAGTAAAAGCAATAATGTGTTATAAAAAGAAATGTTCCATTTCTAAAAAGAAGAAAGTCAGGAGAATGCCGTGATTTCAGCTATACCAGACAGCTAATGGAATAATTTCTGCATGATGCAGGATCCACACGCATAGTACAGCTCAGTGAGCAATACCTTAGCATGAAACATAATTTATGGCATTTGGCTCAGCATAGCTCAGAATTGTGGTTCTTAGCCGTCTGGCCAGTTAGAGTAAGCATGTTTCTGAGTGGCCAGCTCACACCTTCCAGACTGTCAGCATGCCAAGACACTTATCTGTTTTCCATTTCCTGCTGCTCTGGGAAGTGCACATGTAGGATCTTGTCTCTGTGCAGGTCTGTTGTGGTTTTGCAGGCAAGTGAGCCTGTCAGTCCACACAATACTATGTTAAAAAATCTTTTTTTGGTTATTTGGGTAGGGAAAAGGGACAGCAGATTCTGGAGAAAAGAGAAGAAGATAAACATACTGTAGTAAAAAAGAAGGTGCTGCCCACTGTGGATAAATTAAATGCGTTTAAAAGTTCACCCACTTGTTCTATTTGACAAGTGTGGGCTAAATTCACGTAGTTGTCCCTTCATTAGCTATATATGGGTGACAAACAGGCAATTATTTCAGAGTATAATAATTTCAATTTTTAGATAGAGTAAGGAAACAGAATATATCTTATCCTGCCTTTCTGACAATTTTGGCTATTCCATTGATAATATTAGAAGGTCATTTCCCTTTATCATGGCAAAGCTTTCATATTGATTAAATTCTTTCTTCTCGTAAAGAAAGCCATTTTGTCATATTGAACTGGTAGAGAAATCATAATTTTGCCACTCTTTAAATGTTAAAATGCATGCATTGCTGTAAATATGGCTGCTACAGACCTGATCGAATGTGATGATTTTTGCAACTCAGCTCAGCTGTTCTTAATACGTTCAGTGACACTTTAAGCTATCAGCTTTACACGGCCCGCAATATCCTTGTGCATGGAGAAGAAAGGGTTCTGTATTAGAACCTGCAAAAGCAATAGCTGATAAGAAGATGTCACAGAATCATAGATCCATAGGATGGCTTGGGTTGGAAGGTACCTTTAAGTTCACAGGGACACCTTCCACTAGACCAGGTTACTCAGAGTCCCATCCATCCTGGCCTTGAACACTTCCAGGGAGGGGCATTCACAGCTTCTCTGTGCCTCACCTACCCCACAGTAAAGAATTTCTTCCTAAGTCTAATCTAGACCTACCCTTTTTCAGTTTGAAGCCATTGCCCCTTTTCCTGACACTGTACGCCCCTGTAAAAACGCCCTCTCCAGTTTTCTCAGCGCCATTTAGGTACTGGAAGATGCTCTAAGGTCTCCCCTGTGCCTTCTCTTCTCTGGGCTGAACAGACCCAACTCTCTCAACCTGTGCTAACCGGAGAGGTTCTCCAACTCTCTGATATCTTCATGGCCCTCCTCTGGACTTGATCCACCAGTTCCATGTCCTTCTTATTTTGGGGGACTGAGAGCTGGACACAGTACTCCAGGTGGGCTCTCACAAGAGCAGAGATACCCTCTAGCTGCCCTCCCCTACAGTTTTCATTTCCTCAGCACTTGAATAGATGCATTGTCATATCTGTATTTGGCATAATGGATGGCAGAAACCCCTGTCAGGATAGAGAAGATGGGGATCTGTATGTAGGTGTAGACAAAAGACGTAGTATAAAAATGAAAAAGAGGGGGGGAAAAAGTTGTGATGGATGTGGTTAAGCACTGGAACAGATTGACCAGAGAGTTGATGGAATCTCTGCCCTTGGAGGTTTTCAAGACCGAGCAGGGCAAGGCCCCAGACAAGCTGATTTAACTTAGGAGGTCAGCCTGCTTGGTGACAGGGTCAGACTGGATGGCCTCTGGGGGTCACTTCCAGCCTAAGCCTTCCTGTGATTTTTCTGAATCAGCATAACCAAACAGTAACCTTCTCCAGAGGTAAACTATCTTCTTCAGCAGGCTCTCTAGCTGCTTGTTTTATCTCACTAGCTCCTGATGTGGTTCCTCAGTTATGTCAAATTAGCAAAATTAGCATTCCTTTGCACACAAAATTAGCCTTGTTCGTATGCCATAATTACTTTCACTTCCCACCTTGAAATTTAGGCAGACATCTCAATGATTAGATGCTATCGCTCTGTTTATGGTGTCTGACTGTGCTTTCGAACATCTTTGTGTCAAGGACGAGATACTGACTTCTTGTTTGTGGAACATTGCACAAACACGTAGCTTAGTCTAGGGGCATTTCCAATGAGTCAGGTTAATGGGAAACAGGAAAGAAAGCAATTTCCTCCTGCTCCTTGGCTCTTCTCCATTTTTCTTTATCTTCTCCCCCTCCATATTTTGTGTCAACTGAGGGCTTAGAAATCAACCCCTAACCTCTTTGTTCTCTCTTTCTGTAGAAATTCTTAACCCTTGTTTCATTTCTGGGGCTCACTGTTTTGCTCTGCAAGCTACACTTCCCAGAGGCAGCAGGAAAAATGAAAAACAATTCACAGTGATGATGCAATTAGTTATAAAGGAATAGATCCTACTTAACTGATCTGGGAATTTCCTTGGGAAGCAGTAATGTCAGCTATCATATGCAGGAATCTCCCAACTTCCTGAATTTTAACTTTTTTGGTGCTTGTTTTTTACTGAAAGACTCTGGATGGGTTCTTTCCCCAATGCATTTCTGTGTGCCTACTGCAATCTACACAACTTTTGAAACTACCCACATTCTATAGATAACTGGGCTAATCAGAGATTTCAGATGAAAGGACTAAATCTTGACAGTACGAATAAAGTTTTTTTCAACGAAAAGATAATTGATAATTCATGGGAGTCAAGCTCAAAGTCAGTGTCTTCTTAACTGAGGGTATGTTTTCACTGGTTTCCCATGCTGATAAATGCCTCCAAAGTATTTTTGTAGTGTACAGTTATGTACGACAACTGCATCATTGACATAAATGATGTTTTTAAACTGTACAGGTTGCACATCCTGGTGGTCTGCTCCTGAAATCCCTCCTGTGGGAATCAATACAATTGTTCCCTTGTAAGTGACTGATGAATGGAATCAGTCTTAGAGTGCTTAACAACTCACATTTTTAAGAAGACAATTTATAGGCTTGCAAATTCTATTTTATTGAGTTAAATATGTTTCTATTGAAAATGGATAGGATGAATGGGATTGTTAGTCCTATATTTTCAGGTTCAGTTCACAACTGGTAGAGCCTGTAGGTAATAAAAATTCAGTCACTACGTGAATGCTGCTCTTTTGCTTCCCAATAAAAAGTCTTACACTTTCTCTGACATTCGTGTGCTGTATAAATTGGGTTATCCTTTATATCTGCCTATAAAGACGTCTCAATTTCTAGTAAAGTGTCAGAGCCCAGGGCAGGCTTCCCTTGTTCTGGGAGTTCAGCTGACTGCACGCAACGTCCAGCTCACTGATGGGAGTTGCACTGAAGAAACCAACACCAAGACTCTACGTAGGCCTCCTGTCTTTTCCTTGGGAGCTGGATACTCCCCAGCTCAACAAAACTCTCTCCCTTGTTCTTCACCAGTGCCAGAATTTTTAGGATTGATTTGTGCTTAACTTGAAGAGCCAAGGAAAACTACTCCTTGTTACCCGGCCCGTGAAATGAAATGGGGAATTGTGACTTCAGTGTGTGTGCTCCAGGGCTCACCCCTTTCAGAGAGACACGCTTTTAAAAGTCACGCAGACAACAATGACACTGACATGATCTTTAAGCAAACCAAAAGCATTTTAGTGTTATGTAATTTGGATTGCATGAAAATCAGCCCTTTGCACTAGTCACAATTTGTATGTTCGCCCTTATGTCCCAGCAGCGCCATTGGGTTTGTTTTTCCTAGTCCCTGTGAGGTGTAATTCTTGTGCAGCCACCGGAAAATTCAGCAGTTATATAAGACATTTTAAAAGCTTCTGTTTGAACTCTTCCTATCTGTCTTATTTTATCTGTTTGTAACTGGTAATTATGAGTTCACGCTGATCTACCATTTCAGTTTCCACAGCAGTGCATTTTAAAAGTCATTTGGTTTTAGTCTGTCTTATTCTTCTCCTGTAATATATTTCAAGGTTTGGGTGTAACACGGAAATAGTCATAAAGTTCCTAACCAGCTGCAAATTTTTGGACTGTATTATAATAATGGAAGCTGCCTGAACAACAAATGAGGCACAACAGAGCAGAAAGAGAGGTGAAGGGAGAACAAGAGAAAAGAAGGGGAAAAAAATATACAAAACTTAGCACAAAGGAACAAGAGGAATGCAGATTGTAACAAAGAAAACCAGAATAAGGAAAGGTAAAAAACAGTGGGAAGAGAGGCAGCAAAACATTAAAAATTTAATATAATTCTTTGGTCACCACTTAACAAATAGGTTAGCAAAATGTCAGCTTTTATCCAATCTCATATCCATACGTTTGACACACTACAGTAGATGAAAGACTAACATGCCAGTGTGATACTGAAGTTCTTGAGGAAAACAAAAAACTTGAGGTCAAATACTAATAAATACCGTTCCTGCCTGGCTCTGTAGATGCACAGGCAGGTTCGGTATTATAGTCAGTAGCAAAGAGGCGGGAAGGGAATTTGCTTTTCCTTCATTCCGAGAGTTCATTCCATCGCCACCCTCAAACAGCAGGGAAGCAAATACAGTGAACAATGGCTCACCGAGGGATTTTCTCGGGGCCGGGGGTAAAGCGGGATTAGGGAACGGGGACCAATGGGAGAGCCCTGGGGGAGTGACGAGGCTGAAAGCCAGCGGGGGAATTCAAACCAGGACAAATCATACTAAAGGGCCATGAACCCCGGGGGGGAACCCCAACACAAAGGCGTGTTCACTGGCTCCCACAAAATACCAGATGATAAAATGAGAAAAACTTGTTGAGAAACTGCCACCAAAACAATTAGAGGAGTTATCTGAATGCAAATTCTTAGAGACTAGAGTTCACACTAGTTGAATTTTAAGAAGTGGTGGGGGCAGTACGTTCTCTAGGATCTGTTTCTTTGGATAACCACGCCGAACTGAACGGCTTGCTGTGTTTGAAAATCCACTTTTTATTGATTAACAGTTGCACTTGTGTTAAAGAATAAATCAGGTGTGTTTAGTAAGATTTGCCTTCCTTCACAGGCTGTTTATCAGCATTAATGCTATTTCTATTCTTCAGTTTCTCTGGTGTTGTATTCCATGCTTTCAGGGGCTTCATTTGTATGGTTGTTTTCCCTCTGGGGTTATTATAATGTAACGAGCCAATTGTTGCATCAATTGCCCTGTTTGGCTTTCTGCATTCCATGGTGGCATGACACTTGCACTCTCCCAGTCTTTGGAGCTCCTCAGCTGCTGTGCCCGTTATAATCAGGTGTAATCTCCAGGCCTCAGCATAATGAAGGAGAAGTTTTGTATCAGTAGAGCAATCCAGCTCCTTCACGAAAATTATCACCTCCTTGGTTTCTGTCAGCATAAATTCACATGGAATATCACTCTCTATGATAGGTTTACTGAAATGATCCTAAGGATTTCTGACCCATTCAAAACAAAAATAATTGAAGTATTTAAGCTAAGGGAAAAGAGCTGGTTGCTGTTACTCCTTAAACAGCCCCACTGGAACCAGAACACCATATCTTGATGTGTTTTCCTCTTATGGTTGCTATTCCCATTTTAAAATACTGGGAGCTGGATGAAGATGCCTTCGGCATCTTACTAAGAATTTCGAAATAGGCTGCTTGTTGCAAATTTCATCTGCCTCATAGGTTTAAACCTAAATCCAAGTGGCACATATAGGATGTTCAGCCGTGAGATAACTTGATTGTATTGAATAGTGCTTGTAACTACAGGGCTGTTTGGCTATATGTCCCTGCTTAACAGCCTTTTGGTCCAGCTATTGGTACTGAACTTCTTTGAAAGCAGAGCACTTTGTACTCACTTCAAAAATGTGATGTAGAACAACTTTGCCACGTGATTTTGAACTTTGTGTCATATCACAATTTTGACTACCAGTGATCATAAATGTGACAGGAGGTAGATCCTAGATGACAGACATGCATTCATAGAGACACAACTGTATAAATTTTCACTTGAGAATCTTCCTCCATGTTTAGATTAACACCACTCTAATCCATGATTGCCCCCAATAGCACAAACCTTTGTGAACCTCTAGAGAACACCAACATGCTCATACCAACAGTTACCCAGAGGTTTAGCTCATCTGTTAGAGTTCTGAAACAATTGCTAATTGAAATTTCTGATCCATTTGTAAGCTCTGTGGGTGAATTTAAGTCTCTAAGTCGAGGAAGAGGAATGAAGGAATAGCAAAAAAATTCCAGTTTTCTTTTTTTTTGACATTCACTGATGTCGTATTCTTCTCCAGAAGAATACGGATATCAGTGAACAGAACTTCTTTCCTTGTTCGGATTTAAAGGCTGCAATCAAAGGACATCATTGCAACTGCCTGGCAGTGGAGCAGTCAATACTCACAGCCATGTGTTTCTTCAGCAGTGCATGGGAGCAGTGGCCATCCCAGGGTGGGCTCCAGTCTCAGAGATTGAACCCCAGTAGTAGTCAGCTGGAAAATACTAAAAAATAATGTTATTACTCTAATTCTACTCCATGTCCTCGATGACTAACTCAGGGTCTTAGAAAGGTCTTGACCACTGTACCATGTCCCCTTAAAATAGCCCATACAAGCTTGAAATAAACAGGGATCACCCTTTTATTTTCAAAAGAGCTCGTTGGAAGATGACAAGCTGTTATAGTCCTGACCACTCTTCCCTACCCTCTCTCATTTCAATCATTCATACATGGGAAAGCCAATCTGGTTTCCTTCCTCTCTGCAATCTCACACTCATATTTCTGTCTAGAGTTAGTTTATCGGTGTTGTGTGAAGGAGTGGGCAGGGTTGGTCAGGAGAGCTGTATTCCCTTTCTAGTTCGCCATGAACCTGTACACACTGATCCAGAGACAACAGGAACATCTTGTATTATATATTTAGGAAACTCACTGGGAAAAGAAAGCAGTCAGTTGTGGTCCTTTCAATAGAGGTAACTTACGACCTTTCACAGAATGAAGTACTGCCAATGGAACACAGACAAGAGACCAAGTCCTTTTCTCCCATGAGGACTAAATGTTAGAGATTTCATATTTTGGTCAAGAAATTTTGAATGTTTCCACAAAATAGGGTAGTTTCAGAAAGGGTTGTTTTCCAGTCTGCTCTGGCTAATGCTTCAGGCATCTTTTCGGGGCATGCAATGAGCAGTAGAATCCCTTCAACACCATGCTGTGTGCAGGAATGAAACAGACCTAGGTCTCCCACACTTGTTCTGAAAACTTAAAAAAAAATAAAATATATATTAAAAAGATGAAGGGAAAAGTTTTTTATCTCCTCCTGTACCTATGAGGAAAAAAAATCCACTGCAAGAAACCCTCTCTTGCATATTAACAGATCTCATAATGCATCTACTTCAGCAAATCCTAAGACATTTAGAAGAACATTAGTTCTTTGTGTTAGCTACATTATGAACTGTTCAGATGTGTTATTGCTGAGGCATATCTAGACATGTCAAGAAGCAAAAATGTAGAGAACTGGGAAGTACTAAAGGAAAAACAAACACAAGCAGTTACAGAGTTTCCGTATTTTCAATAGCAGAAAGCAAAAACCCACAAATTTTAGGATTTCCATTTTAGCTATAAATAGCTGCTACTTACGCTTTATTTCACAGAATCACAGAATAAGGTGAGTTGGAAGGGACGCTATGGGATCATTGAGTCCAGCTCCTGGCGTTGCACAACACTGTCCCAGGAGTCACACCATGTGCCTGAGAGCATTGTCCAAATGCTTCTTGAGCTCTGTCAGCCTTGGTGCTGTGACCACTTCCCTGGGGAGCCTGTTCCAGTGCCCAGCCACCCTCTGGGTGAAGAACCTTTTTTTAATATCCAACCTAAACTGCCCCTGACACAACTTCAGGCCATTCCTTCGGGTTCTGTCTCTGGTCACCACACAGATCAGTGCCTGCCTCTCCTCTTCCCCTCAGGAGGAATTTGTAGACTACAATGAGGTCTCCCTTCAGTCTCCTCCAGGCTGAACAGACCAAGCGACCTCAGCTGCTCCTCATACAACTTCCCCTCAAGGCCCTTCACCATTTTTGTTGCCCTCCTTTGGACACTCTCCAGTAGTTTAATGTCTTTTATATGTTGTGGAACCCAAAACTGCCCCCCAGCACTCAAGGTGAGGTCGCTCCAGTGTAGAGCAGAGCACGACAATCCCCTCCCTTGCCCAGCTGGTGATGCTGTGCCTGATGCCTCCAAGGACACACTTGGCCCTCCTGGCTGGCAGGGCACTGCTGGCTCATGTTCAGCTTGCCATTGACCAGGGCCCCCAGGTGTCTTTCCCCAGGGCTTCTTTCCAGCATCGCATTTCCCAGTCTGTTCATACATCCAGGGCTGTCCCATCTTTCCCTTGTTGAACTTCATATGGTTGGTGATTGACCAGCCATCTAATTTCTCAAGGTCTCTCTGCAGGGCCTCTGCTTTCGAGGGAGCCAACAGCTCCTCCCAGTTTTGTATCATCTGCTAACTTGTTTAGTATCCCTTCCAGCCCTGTGTCTAGGTTTTTAATGACGATGCTGAAGAGCACAGGGCTGAGGATGGAGCCCTGTGGAACCCCACTAGTGACAGGTCACCAGTCTGATGTCAGCCCATTCACTGTAACTCTGTGCCCAACCTGTGAGCCCCTTGCTCACCCATCACAAGAGGTGTTTATCCAGCTGTGTGCTGGACATTTTGTCCAGAAGAATCCTGTGAGAGACAGTATTGAAAGCTTTACTGAAATCCAAAAAGATCACATTAGCTGGCTTTCCTTGGTCAACTAGACTGGTTACCTTGTTGTAAAATGAAAATCAGGTTTGATAAGCAGGACTTTCCTCTCCTGAAGCTGTGCTGGCTGTGACCAATGACTGCATTGTCTCTCAGGTGTTTTTCAATACCTCCCAGAACGATCTTCTGCATAACTTTAGCAGGCACTGATGTGAGACTGACAGGCCTGTAGTTTCTGGGGTCCTCCTTCTTGCCCTTCTTGAAAACTGGGACAATGTTTGCCAGCTTCCAGTCAGATGGGACCTCTCCAGATTCCCGAGACTGATCAAAAATAATCGAGAGAGGTTTTGCTATGCTCTGCTTCCTCGAGTTTTAGTATGATACTTTATCTTTGTAAGATTTAGTCCTATGGTTGGCGATTCTTAAAAATATTTCTAGAGTAGATTTTTAAAAAGAATTTAATACATCTGCTCTAAAGTCTTTGGACTACAGCTTCTGAGGTTTAGATGAATCTTTCAATATGCTCAGCATGTTTCTTAGTCTATTCTGAAAGGTGAATTATTCTACATAAGTTTTCCATGGAACAAAAAGACACTATTTGTTTCCATAGCAAAATCATAGTTTCTTTTCCAGTAATCAGTTTGCATATTTGTACTCATGACAATCTGTTTAAAAGCATAAGAAATAAAGTGTGCTAGCCAAAATAAAAGTGAAGGGCAGTCAAACTACAAATAGATTGCAGAAGATGCAGAGGAGAAGGTACAAAGTAGGCTTTAAGTTTTAAATTTAAATTTCGTAACTGAGATTATTTGGTTAGGCCTTTTTTCAAATGATCAGTTATTTTCAGAGAGAGACCAAGAATTGTCTGAAATAAAAATAGAATTGTCAATCTTATCCTTTGTGTAATTGTATTGTTTGAATTTGTGCCACACTTTAGAACAATTACAGCCAAAAATTATAAAGGACTGCCCCTCCTCATGCATGGAATGTAGCAAACCAGCACAGGAATTTTATTTTCAAAGTGAATATTCCTCTGAGCAACTTTTCATTCACCATAACTGTTAAATCTCTATTTCAAGATTCATAAATTTTGAACATGATTATGAGCAAATAATGAAAGTTAGGGTCACTTAACCCTTCAAAACCTTAGAGCACCTGCTGTCAAGTGCAACCATCAGGTACCCGTCACCAGCTTCTGAGAAGGAGCAACTGACACTTCCAAAATGAGGTTTGAGGTTACAGGTAGCCCATGACAGATTATAACATGATTCACTCCGGTCACACAAAAGACAATTTTTTAATAGTGATGTCGGCTGAAATTTGCTGTTTTACAAAATGAAAAGCCAAACAGAAAAACCCCATCATGCAAGGATCAGGCTGCACTAGTAGAGAACAGGCTCTGTGCTTACAGCTGAGGGTGATACAGGCAATCTGCTACAGCTTTTGCAGCCAGAAGGCTTGCTCCAGGCTTGGCTTAAATTTACTGCAGAGCTGATTTAGGTCTGGTTTTGGGAGACCACATGCCTTTTGGTTAGGAGATGAAACACATATTTAAACTATGCGCTTAATCCTTTGTTTTGAATTGTGTTGTAACACATCGAGGAGGGGACTGAGGTGAAGCTCCTGGCTTAGAGCATGAGAGTAATGGATTTTTATAGAACACATTACAGTACATCAAAATAAAAAGCTTTGGAGGGCAGGAGAATGGGCTGGAGTCTCAGCCAGTTTGCTGACCTCCACTCACATAAGCTACAATCAATCTTCCCTTCCAGCTATTACAGGTACAGTTACTCTTGTAATTGCTACAGAGATGTATGTGACCAGACCATGCATGAACAAACAAATGTGGAAGGAGGACTCCAAGGTCAAGTAAGCAATAATAATGATTTTATTAATTATTAAATTCTAAGAAAGGAGGGATTACAGGATCACTGGACTGGAAGGAATCTCAAGAGATCTTCTAGTCCGTCCTGTTTGTCATAACAGCTCAACAGCTAAATCTAGGTCACTCCTAAAGACTGTTTCTCTAACCTGTTCTCAAGGAAAACCTGTCCTCCAGCTTCAAATGATGGAGATGTTCCTGTGCTGTCTATCCCAGTTGCTTCACTACTGTGGTCATCACAAGATGTTTTTCCATCCTGAATATTCCTTGTTAAAGTTTATTTCGGTGGCTCTTTCCCATGCTATATTTATGCAAATAGTTATTCCTCCTTCAAAAGCTTAATCCATATTCACTGTTACTTTGTAGTCCTGAGAATTAAGTAGCTGATGGATTTGAACAAAAATGTAAGAAGTGTATCCAGTTTCCTTAATGCTGAGAACGTATGTTGCACTGGTACCTTTTATGCAGGAGTGACTACAAGGAACATAAGCTTCCCCCATTTTTCCATAGCTGTGCTTTATGTTGGAAAAGATTCTTCTTTGATATTTGCAGCTGCAGAAGCAAGCAAGCAAACAAGACTCAGACGCACGAGTGAGGAAGTGGATCAGAGGAAATAATCTCAGGCTGATTAGATAGCAGCAACACATTGAATAGAGAAGAGGGAAAAAGTTGTTGTTTTTTTGTTTCTCCAAAAGATTCAAAGATGATAGCATTAAAATTGCAAAACACGACAGAAAAATATGATATATTTGAATTCACGCAGGAGAACATACCATCACAATGCAGGGATCGCCTGCATGTTCCGTCACATGACAACCCAAATGATTCTATGATTCAATGACAATGGCAGTCCTTTCCTATTAATTGACATCAGCTTTTGCATGACTAATGTTCAGTTTCTTGTCACATGGGCAAGCAGGACAGGGACTGGTGGAAGTCAGTTCCTCTATTCGTGGGGATTCCTGGTAATGTAAGCAGGATTAGAGCATGAGCGTTACCAGCCTGCTCAGAGGAATCTGTTGCGCTCCCATGGCAAACAGTTGTCACTTGTTGCATTGCACAATGAAAATCTTACTAGATCAATAGGAGTACCCAGAGTAGCATCATTGCAGAACAGATTGCATTTATTTAATGGGTTTTGCCAACTGTTGAGCCCCAGGTACCTGGACCTGCATAGTTTAATCAATGGGACCCTCAAGATTTCTATATCTCTTCATACTTTATTTGGTCAATAGAGACATAAGGCAAAGCACACATTCTGGGGAGACCTTGTGTGCTGGTTTGGCCAAATTTGGAGGAAAATATCCTCATATAGAAGGCAGGTTACAACTACCCCTCCCCCACCACATTCAGGAAATAAAGAAATTTACCTCGAAGGAAAGTGAAAGAGATAAAAAACCTATTTATTTTAACAAACACACAGGAAAAGGATAATAATGCTAAATAACGAAATCTCTCGATATGGAGAGAAACCTGGGAAGATTTCAGAGTCCTTCTGTAGGTGTGGTCTCTCTCCTCCCTGGAGCTGGGTCGGCATGGGCCCACCTCTGGGCCTCAGGGGAAAATTCTCCCGGTGTGTTCTGATGTTGTTGAAACAGTCCAGAAGAGAAGAAGGGAAAAACCAAAGTCCCAAGAAAACAAAGTTCAACTCTCCGTCTCTCTCTCTGGAGAAAAAGAGCTGAAAAAGCTGGCTGAAAAGCATGAAAGGTGTTTTCCTCCCCCTTTGCTGCCAGAGCAGAAGCAGAGGAGTATATCTGTGTCCTTGAACATTTGCTTTGAAAAGTTCGCTGGGTTTTTTTTCCTCTTCCCCTCTCAGGCTCAGTTTAAGGACACAGAAAGGCACAAAGTTAATTTCTGGGCGTAGAGCAGTGATAGGGGATACACATCATAAAGTCACCCCAAGACACCTTGTTTCCTCTTTTCCATACTCATAGGGAGCTCATAAGAAAGACCGGGGCAGGTGCCTGTAGCAATCAAACAAGGGGTAATGGTTTTAAACTGGAAGAAGGATGATTCAGAGTACATATAATGAAGAAATTTTTTTACAATGACAGTGATGTAACACTGGAAGTTGTTGCCCAGAGAAGTGTTAGATGCTCCATCCCTGAAGCTATCAAGGTCAGGTTGGACAGGGCTCTGAGCAGCCTGAGGTAGTTGAAAGATGTCCCTGATCATTGCAGGGGATGGACTTTTAGAAGTCCCTTCAAGCCCAAACCACTTTACAACTCTATGATATTTCACAGTGGAAACAGATTTTATATAAAACTAAATCATATTATCATAATTTTCCCCCAATTGATGTAAACCAATCAGCTGGGAGACAAAACTTTGGTGGTTCCCAGATTTATAAACTAAACAAGTCCTATGCTAGTAAACTTTCTGTCTTCCAAAACAGGGTGTCCGTACTCTGGTTACTTATTTGCTTTTACATGGATGCTTTATCACACTCTAGCTCCAAAAAGCCCTGCTCTCTAAGCATTTATGTTTTCAGTTTCTGGTGCAGCACTGTGCCTGTGACTACTGGCTTGCCTTGGGATTTTCTCAGCCTGTTCTTATTCTCTATGATCATGACAGACAAGATTTGATGACTTCTCAGGTTTGTGAGCACCCTGCTTATTCAGGCTGACATCTGGATTTCAGGCCCAGTTTTCATTTGCTGTAATAAGATGTTAATCTGAGTTCATTTCAGGAGATTCTGAGTGAGAGGTATGATCACCTTTCTTGCTAGGTAAACAGTTGAAGTCAACTTTTTGATTCCCTAGGAAATAACATAAACACATGACAAATTAAATGAAGTGCTGTCTTAAAAAGAACTATTTAAATTCTGGTTTATGTGTGTGTGTGAATTATCTTTGCAGCTCTTATTATGCTATCTTTTAGATATATTCTAGCAGTAAGACTGTGTTGCAAGTGCTCTCTGACTGTCATCAGGGCTACTTTCCAGGTGTTTCATACCAGACAAACTGCAAGGTTATTTAATTTCTGGAAAGCTGCTGGTGGACTAGCCCAATTTTTGTACCTGAGGCAGCAGGAGTATAAATACTCAAATAAATACATTCCTTGGCCCTAGAAGGTGTTTTGTGTGTTGTTGCCAATCAGCACAGTGCATAAGTAATGAGGCAGTCACAGTACCATCAATACTGAACTCCACACATCTGACGATGTACAGTTAATACAGGACTGCTTGACATCTTTTCTCTGCTGACTTGACTCTCTTAATGTCTGTCAGAAACCTTTGGTTCAAAACATTGAAAACTCAATACATGTTTATTTTTGCAGACAGTAATGCTGAAGCAGGGACACTCAGAGGCCATATTCAGCTTTCTGGTAGCAGAACGTATTCTATTGAATAGCTGTGAACATATTCTACTGCTGTAGCAATTGTTTGACAGGATCCTTTCAGAACAAAGTGACTCTACAAATATCCTAGTTCTCAAGGATGTGTGTTACCTCTCTCAGCCCAATTCTTGGCAAGAAATTAATAAAAGGAAGAAATTACATGTAATGCAATTTCTTCATTCAGAAAAAATTGAGGTCTTCTTGGATTTCATTGTTAAAGTAAATTGAGAAGAGCAGAGATTAAATTTTCTGTTAGTTTTGAACAACTGTTGAGTAAAGCTATTCATAGCTTAGAATGTTTGCTATTTTTTAACCTTTTGAAGAATGCAATATGCTGTTTCAAGGCTAGCAACCCTTTTTTTCCAGCACTGACCTGTTACAGATCCCTCACTTATCTCTCAAAAAATCACTTTTTTGCCAAACTTTGTTTGTGTACAACTGACCATCAGCACCATCTAAGCCCCTCTGTCACCTAAACCAGATTTCTGCTCTGAAACAGCTACCAGCTCCATTAAAAATCCTTAGTAATTGCTAACATCTAGGCTATCATTTCCTTAAGGAAATATTATTTCTGAGCTCAAACACAGCCAGTGTTAGCATTAAGTCCTTCAGGCATGACTTTCTCCATGGAGGTTTATCAATGAGAAACTTACTCGCAGCAGGTAGTTCATTTTCCATTAAATAATCCCTACATGAAATGGCATCCTTTATGTCCCACCACAGAAAAACAAAAACCTCCACAAGACAAAACTGAAGAGAATCACTGCTCAGATAAATTAGTTTCCTGATCACTCCCTACTGATATGATTTCTGAGGCAGGACAGTGCTGTAACAACATAAGTTTTGATGACTTTAAGCCACCCTGGGATTCCATCTTGCTAAATTTAATTAAGGGGATTACTGACATATACCATAAAAATTAATTTCTTTGCCAGGGAAATCACTTATGAAATGAGAGATTTTGTATTGTGACTGTGTGAACAAGTTACTAAATAAGTAGGAAAAGGAAGGAATTCAATATCATCATTGCAGAAGCAGGCAAAAAGAAAAAAAAAGAGATGGTGGTGGTGCAGAACTTGACAGATAGCTCTGTACAGACCAGTTAATCAGACCTAGTCTGGCTGTCTCTGCAGAATGCCGTTTTGTGACCTCTAGTGAAAATATGAGACCAAGTTGCTTTTGTAGGATCCCAAGAGACTGAGGGCATAACTCAGAACTCCAAGACCCTAAGAAGAAAATTTCTACTGTATATTTAATAGTTATCATACAACAGAGATCCATAACTCACTGCTATGAAGTCTGTGATCTTACAGGAACACTTGTTGAGTACAAAGCCAATGAGTCTCCATATCAGTTTAATTGCTGGATGTTAACATTTCTGTTTTAGTAACTGTGCCTAGAGCAGTTTACAAAGATTAATAGGTCTAACAGAAAACAGATCCACTTTCACAGACCCACAAGGTGGCAGGTGCTAATAACTGTATCCAAGGGATCTTATTTCATGCTTCTTGTTATAAGTGATGTCATTAATTCCATTCTGTGCCACCTGCTCTTTCCCTTCCTTATGGAGTCAACTTTAAAAATGGATAGGATATCTAGTTGTATTGCACACTGCAATAATCACGCAAGGGCATGGACTTCACACACAAAATGGAAAGTGCAAAGCTGTTTATTGCGCACCTGGAATTCCCCTAAATACCAGCACCTAACATGATATCACATCATACAAACAGGAAGGATGTTCACCTCAGTGTCCCCCAATCACCTGGGGTATTGCACAGATATTACCTATTATGGTAACAGGCAAACAATACCTTATAAGGTCACAAACTACAATTATCACATCTCATAGGTCCAACACTGTCCACAAACCCACAATCCTCTCTCAGCCCATCCCCGGTGACCTGGATGCACTCCCGGGGTCACCTCCAGGCTCAGGAAAGAGGCTCTCTCTGGCCCTCAGGGCCTGTCTCTGTTCCAGCACAGAGTGCACCCCAACAGCACACCACTATTTCCAAGACTTTCATCTGCCTACAGTGTGAAAATTCGGGCTTGCAGTACCAAACATACACAGACTTTGCTTACTGATGATTTAGCTCCTATGTCCCAGAGCTCGCAAGCGGGGAAATAAGGAATAAAATAAAGATAATGAAAGTCCAGGTGCTGAAATGTGTTTATATTATCAGCTTTGCCTAATTAGTTCAATTTAAAAAGTGTCTATGTATCAGAGAGAATAAGGGAATACCAAAGTAATGTTTTATTAATTTTTTTTAACTTACTTTCAGATTAAGATTTAATTCAAAGATTAAGTCTTTGAAGCAGGGCTAAGTATCTAATTTTATTTAGCAGTACACTGGAAATTAAACTTCAAGGAAATTGCCTGTAAAATGCAATTATAAATAGGTATTTATAGGTCTCAGTAACCTTCAAAGAGGATAGCCATAGATTTTCTTAGTTAAATATTGTAAATAGTACTGAGAGATGGGAATGCATTACAGATTGCATAAAGCGTAACAGTGGAATCTGAATGCTATGAATAATTTTTAAACCAGCTCTTAGAAAACCTAACATTCTTTAGCAGAAATCTGTATGTTACACTGTTCAATAACAGGTTTCAAAATAGTATTTACATTTTATTTTAGAATATAACAATGTATATTCTTTAAAACTCAGCAAAATATAGTGCCTATTTTACTTTACATTCCTTCTTGTTATTAACAAGCTCCATATGTTTTAAGCAGGATCACATTTTCAATGGCAAACATTCCAAGTATTTTGCAGGCCCAAGAGTACTGGAATAGATGAATTAAGTTATTGTATTTTGGGACATGGCTTTCCCACAGGGAAAATAAAATATCTGAAAATCTTCCTGGCTTCTTCCCAGCCTCCTGAGGGAAGCGGGAGAAGAATCACATCACATGTCACATGTGGACAGTCCCGCTGTGAATGCAGAGTTCTAAGTTAGAAATGAAGAAGGAGGTGGGGCAATCTCAGGATTCAGAACAGTTTCATACCCACAGTCTTTGTGTATCTTGCTCCTGCTGAAGTCCTACAAGGATCCAGAAGAAGGTAGATAGCTAGATGTCTTGGGGTGACTCTGTCATGTGTAACCCGTATCATGCTCTATGCTGCTTATCCTAAGTTCCTAGTTCAAGAAGATGTTTAGGGTTCTCTCAGAACAAATTCAAGTATCACAGCTGGAACTCCACCAGCAGTAAACAAAACTAACACCTTGAGAAGATGCCACATGCCCTCTTCATAAGAGTTCCAGTTCTGACCACTTCCCTGGGTCCTGTGATGTCATTCCTGTGCATAATGAATAGGTGGCACGTCCCTGGAGCCAGCTGTCCTACAGTAAGATCTAGGAACAAAGGACTCGGAGTGTGTGCAGCTCTATTCGCAAGGCAGGCTGGAGAAGTTTTCAGTGATGCCAACTTTTCTCGTTAGCCATTTGGGCCACTAGTTGGGTCTCTTTAACTGAGCATCATGCCATCTATTGGCTAACAGTGAACCATTCAAATCTGCATGGGTTTCTTACTGGATTGCTGTAATTTATATAGAGCTTTTGCCTTGCAACTGGGATTGATTACATCAGGCTGCTCTAGTTTTTAGGCTTCAGGGTTGATACAGAGCTCATGAATTAATTTATGCTATAATAATTATTTCCATACCCTTGGTTCCCCATTAATTTTAATTGATTTACAAGGTTGATGGCCTTTTTGTGCACACATACAAACACACAAATATATTACAAACACAAATGCACATCACTTCCTATGAAATTGTTTTTTCCAGCATCAAGTCTCATACTTATTTTTTTAATTACTTCACCTATACTAATATGCATATCTTTAAAATACCCAAGAAATGAAACCAGGCTATTCAGTCTCTAACTAAACCTTTCTTAAAATTTCCTACATGTTTGCAATTTTCATTTGTTCCTTCCAGAGCCTCTCTCTCCCCTCTCCTTAGGAAGTTTAGGCAAACATATTTGGAATATTTAACCTACTAAAAATGGCATTATTTTTCTTTGCCCTAAGAATGCTGCTGTAATCAAGTTTGATCTTGTCACTTTAATTGCATGCTCCAGGGATGATGACTAACTTTCTGACACTGTATATGGAGCTATCAACATGTAGTATTCGAAAAGCTTGTTTTGTTTAGTCAGTGCTTTTTACCTTTTACATACAGAGGCCGAGGGATAGCTGCAAGCCCAACAACTTTCTAAAGTCCATTTCAAACACAGGTTTGGAGATGAACATTTTAAAAAGTCTTTTCTTCTTCTCCCAGAGTTCATAGGTCAGTAATATAGCATTTTTACTCAAGAGCATTTTTAACTTACCACTACTTTACAAGACTTCAGGGCACAACTTCAAGACTGAATCTCTGAAATAAAAATTTGGCCACACTTTTTAAAAATAGATTTGTATATGCCGAGGTTAGAATTTTTTTGAATGCCAGTTTTGACTTCAGGACCTTCTTGGATTTTCCTTTCATATATGTCCTCATGGTACATACATCCATTGTTATTCGAGCACTCTCCTAAGAGCACCTTGGCCTTTTTGTTGAACATGGAAAGAACAACAGTCACCATGGCATGAGTCCCATTTTTTCCTTTCCTTTCAGTGGACCTGATTCAGCATTGATCAGAGAGGCGCAGATACACTTAGTATTTAAGAAAAGTGCATGGGCTCGCCCTGCCCATTTCAAATTCTCACTCTTCTTACTCTTTTCACCCATTGACTGAAATACTTACAGGACAAAAGGACTTTAAAAGCACTACAAGGACTCGCTTTTTATAGTTTACAACAAATAGTTGTTTTTTTCTACACAAAGATTTTTCTTTTTATTTCATTGCCTTTTTTATCTCCTGCCCTTGCCCTTGCATTTGTTCTAACTAGCAAAGATCACAGATGCCCTTTCCACTAAGTGCCATAATCTCAACTAGACGTTAAAGAATGTCAAGTTCGACATTGTATTGTTTGAGAAGTAACATTTGGGTTATTCACACTTCTGAGGAGCTTGCTCCTCTGTAGGAATAGAGGCAACTTAAAGGAAGACCAAATCTGTAAGAATGTAGACCATCATCTCCACTTCTGTTCCTCGCCTACCTCCATGACCACAACAACACTAAACATAAGTAACCCCATAAATTGTTTTACCCTTTAGTTGTAAAGCATCACAGGCTTTACATGTGACCTCTCACTGCAGTCTCTTCATTTACCTGGTTAGGCCTTTTTTGATTTTAGCTGGTGTTAGCTGTGGCACCAGTCACCTGATGGCCACATGCCTGTTGCCTTCCTAGGCTGGCTTCAGCTTGGGAGCGCAGAGGGCTGGGGGCTGGCCCTGCTACGTAGTCACTGCAGGACAAACTGCCCCCTCAGGGGAAAGGGGGCTGGGGGAGGGCTGCATTTAATTTTCAGTGTTTAGCTTGGAAGAAGTTACAAGGCTGTGGCCTATCATAAGGAAACATAGAAAAATAGCCAATTAAACATTAATTGGTCTAAAAATGCATTCCTATCTTTACCCTAGTTTGTGCTCCAAACAAGATTTTGAGTGAAACCATCTAGCACACTGTGGCTCTGAGAGCAGATCATGTGTACGGATATTCTAGGGATAAAAGCAGCTACTCAGAACTATTAGAAGTTGTCAGGCTCACCTGAGAAAAGACATCACTGAGAACTACCCATGTTGTAGTCAAACAGAGAAGAGTTAGCAACTAAAACTTATCCTTAACTAGCAAATAATCTAACAATACTGAATATTCCCAGTCACACATTGATTCCTGGGAAAGGAAACAGAGAAAAACCTGAACAGAAGCAAAAGACCTGACTGGCTAGAACAAACACAACTTAGAACTGAAATATTACAAACTCATTACTTACCCTCTAGGCCCCAAAATCAAGGGACTTCAAACAGAAAACTTGCTTTCATGTTGTAACACTATGCATTTCTTCCCCTCATGACTTTGAGGAAAAGCTGACAATTTTACCAAAGTATAAACAATGCAGAAATGTCTGGTTTCCTCCAAAGAACCTATGCCATGCTCCTGAAAATGAATTTGATACTCATCCATCATCTTTTTGGATCTGATACATGGGTGTGTAATGCCTACCTGTTTTCCGTACAGACACGAGATTTTTGATAACTCTCTTTTTATCCCCAAGATAAGGGATGCTACAATTCCATTATTTGTGATTGGAAACAGCTGTGGTAGATTAAACTCTGTCATTATTACCTGTGTCTTTGAAAGGGATGAAAAACCACTGTCACACAGCTGGTAATAGAGAATCAATAAATGCAGCGGAAGTTAACATGAAATCCATTTTGTGTTTTGGATCCGTTTCTTTTTGGTCTGTCAGGGAAGACAAATATCATGGATTTAATAAAGTGAGAAAGACAGAAATGGTTGGCAAGAGTAATAAAATTATGAAATAGAGTAATATATTATCAACTAATCCATGTTTAGTGGAATATTGGCCATATTTTAATCTTGAGTCACCTAAAATGGGATTTTGGGCTATCACAAGCAGAATAGTCTAAAGTCAGGGAATTTTAACTGAAGAAGTCAATGACCACCTGTTGTCCTTTGCTTATTTTCTCTTCTGGGTTTGTTCCTTCAGTAAGTACGTCATCAGCATAGTGAAAAAGTTCACCAGAGATATGGTTGCTAAGGTTTCATGGGCAGTACCACAGCAGATAGCCGGACTCTTTACTTCATGGGGACATCTGGTTCCCAATGTACAGCACACTGCTCTGGAAGAAGGCAAATGGGAATCTCACTTCTGTGGACAGAGATTTAAAAAACCAACCAACCAAAAAAAAAGACAGTTGCAACACCATTTGTAGCATAACAGGTATACTCTTTAGCTCTAGCTCCAAGAATGGTTGTACCATGTCCAGAACTACAGCACCTAATGGATGAGATCTAGATCAAAGGCATTCATTAACCACCACTCTGCAATGTTCTTCTGAACAGGATAAACAAGTGTAAGGCACACACATTTTGGACACAACCTGACGTCTTCTGAGAGAATCGGCTGAATTTGAAATTTCACTGCCAGATCCCCAAATGGTTTAATACTGCTTTGACAAATTACTTGGGCTCTCAGTGATGGTAACTGTGTCTTCCTGAGCACGTGGAGGCAGAAGATATATCATCTGTTCCAAAGACCCAAACCAGTATTTTCTGGCATTTTGATTGCTTTGACCTCACAATTTGTGTGTGTGTGTATGTAATACATGTGTATTACATGATGTGCCAGTGTAATATAATGCAAAAAGGGAATTTTGAATAGAATATAGGATTGCAAAAAGCGTATGTGGAAAAGCTAGAAAATACAATTTTTTAAAGATTTCACTAAAAACCCCCAACATACATATAGCAAAAGGGAGATTTTTCAATGGTGCCTGTGTATTTTTCCCAGTTTGTGCAATGGGCTCTTTTACACTCTGTATTTTTAACATATTTTAGCTTTATTTTGGTTGCCTCAGGTTTCAAGGGGTTGTGTCTGAGATACCTATTGTTTGCATTATTTAGAGGGAACAAGAAGGAGAGTGTTTTACCCTATAAGTCTGTCTACAGTGGTCAAGAGAATAAATCCCAGTGGCAGCAGGAGCATCAGGAACAGGGGCAGTAGGTGCAGGGGTACCAATCTCACCTGTTTGAACCAAAGGTTTCTTCCACTGGAGTCAGACACTTCCTCCCCCAATGCCTGCCTGCCACAGGCCATAGCCCTGAGAGGTGAAGGTACCCGTGTTTTGTGTAGAGAGCTGTTTCTCCCCGCCACCAAAGAGTGTGTCTCCAGCGTTTAGCAGGTTTCAGTTTCTTTTGGAACTGTGCTTGGACAGGGACACCATGTGCCTCAGATTGAATAAAGTTTCTGCGTTTCTGTGTGTGATGAGTAAATTTTTTTATATGATTTTTGTTTTCCACCTTTTTCATGTGCCTCAGGGTTGGCTGAATTTTCTCACAGCCTGTAATGTAGGCTCATTCCATAGGCACAGTTCCTCACATCCCATTTTCCATCTTTAAAAAAGTGGGGCTTAACTCTTCTGCTCAGGCTAAATGTGTATATATATATGTATATTCCATATGCAATACAATTTACTGAATTTCACATCTCTCTTGACCATTTAGGAAAACACATCATATTCCACATTTCAACAAACTTTACTTCTGTGCTGATATGTTTGTCTTCAGTTACAATCATCAAACAGTGCTCAGTTTTAAGGAACACATTGGAACTGATTTTCTCTAATGTTCGCTTGGGCAAGAGAAGGATTTTGCACCAGTTTTAGTGTGACTCAGTGTTTGGTAAAGATTTTTATAGCTGAGGTTTCTGGCAGTATTAATTAGAGTCAATTATAATGTGACAGACAGGTTTTGCCAGTTTAAAATTCTTAACAGAACTCCCTCTGTCTCTTAAAAACCAAATGGAGATTTTGATTGCATTTGCATGCCTGAACTGTTAAACTCCTTGAATGCTAGACTCCATGAATATAATAGGATATATGAAAATTAAATTAACAGAAGTTTACTTCAACAAATAACCAGATGTCCATGTGTGTGTATATAACACTAGGAATGAAACAATATTAAATATAATAAATATTTTGGGGCTGTTCTCCATGTCATTGTTGCTAACAATGATTTTCAAACACAGCTTAAAATTTTCTGGACAGACTTCTTATTATTGATATTTAAGTAATTTTTCAGTTATCACGGTAATTTCATGTTTCTATTTGATTGGAGTTTGTGCTAAGCTATTAATTGGAAAAGTAAGTATATTTTTACTGCAGTATTTTCTGTCATTATCTGCTCCAGTGGCTTCCTAGATACAAACAAAGACACTTAATTAGTGTTTCATTTTCTCTCTGGTCCAATAAATATCTTAACCAAATACAAGGAACAAGAGCCAGCAAGAAAAATTCAAAAATCAGCCAGCATACATCCTTAGAGTACCTCATTACTTTGGTTACTTTCTGCACATATAGCTTCTTCATGAAAACCTAGCATTGCAGGGTTTTTTGAAACAGATGTCAAGAACTATTTTTTGTTTAAAATTGTTTTCTGGCCAACACTACTACTAAATTACAGCTTCCAAAATTCGCTTCCTTAAACTGATCTTCAACACTGTATTATCCCAATGTCAGCAAGAAGAAATGTGAGTTAGTTATCCAGTGAGTCTTAATATGCTTTTCTAGAAAATGCATTTTTTTCATATTTTTTTCATAAAGACATGTTCTTTAACCATGTATGGTGTCTACCAGGGCCACACAGTGACCGACATGCAGAGTATATATGCTTTCTTCGTGTTCTAAATGAAATTGCTACAACAAAACTCTTGTTAGACAGCATATGTAGACATGACTTATTCTAAACCAGTTTTCTGTGCAAAACCAGTGGAACTCACAAATACACTCATCCACTCTCCTTAATTAAGCATTCAATTATTATTAACATTAATATTATTATGTCATCTATTGTTAATTATTACTTATTTTTAAACATGGGTGATCTGCTAATTTGACTTTGAATTTTTTGTATCCTGACCTTTTTTGCAATTTCTGGGGTCTCCAAATCATCATGTTGAGTGCAGACATTGACTATTGTTCTTACTTCACCATGTACAGTGTTGTACATTTCATCATATTCCATGAATGCCATTGTTAAAAGCCTCGGTATGCATAGACCAAAGCTGGAATAATTAGCCCTGTGCTTCTTCCATACTTTTGAATCTCCCAGGGCAGATACATTTCTCTACTTCTCCCGACAACTACAGATGCAAGGAACAGGTAGGCTTTTGTATGTCAGTTCTTTGTTAGTACAAGTCACTTTTTTCATCCACTGTACGATTGGTTTTAAACACGTGTCATGGTTTGACACTGGCTAAGCGCCAGGCACCCACGAAAAACTATTCACTCATTTTACTCTGCTATAGCTAAGCAGAGGAGGGGAAATAATTTTCATGAGTTGAGATAAGGATTATTGAAAAAGTACTTTAAGGCAAAACAGGTTCAAAACTTAAACAGTATAAAGAAGATTTATTATTGACAGAATTAAAAGTAAAAAGGGTAATGAGACCCAAAGCAAATTTTCAGAACACCTTTCTTCCCGAGTCCCTCCTTTCTACTGACTGCACAAGGAAACAAACATGGGGTTTTGGTCAGTGTTTCACTTCTTAAGTTTTTCTTTACGTTTAAGGACAAGAGTTCCTTCTGCTGTGCCGTGGGATCCTTCCAATGGGAGATAGTTCTCTGTGAACCTTTCTAGCGTGGTTTTACCTTTCACAAGCAACAGCCTGCCCAAACCTGCTGCAATGTGAAATCCCTCCTATGGGGCAAGCAATCTTCCCACAACTGCCTGGGTCATTTTAGTTCATGGGGTTTAGTCTTTTAAGGATGAGCTGTTCTAGTTTGGAAGCAAAGCCTCTCTTCCTCGAACTCTAAAAGCAAAGTCATGTCTCTCTGTTTGAGTTCCTCACTAGAGTACAGCTTTTCAGCATCACACACTCCAGCTTGAGTACTCTTCTTCACGGGCTGCACGTGAATCTCTGCACCTCTCCACGCACCTCATGAATTATAGGAAACTGTTTGTTGTATTGTAGTCCCCACCATGGCTTGCAGGAGAATCTCAGCTCTGGCTCTTGGAGCACCTCCTCCTTCTCCTTTTTTTCACTGACCTCGGTGCCACTGTGTTGGTTTTCCTCACGTGTCCTCACTTTTCCTTTTCCTCTGACTTGGAAGAAAGTTAGTGTCTCTAAGTTGCAGCTGAGAGGTTGATCTCATCAGGGCTCCGCATCGGGGAATTGCTTGCCATGTCTCTCGCTGCTGGCCACGTGGTCCCTGCTGGTAATACAAGGGTGGCTCTGGCCTCAGAAGGGGCTGCGCCATCCCAGCCTCAGGAGGGTTCTGGCTGTGGGGCCCCCGGCAGACCCCAACTGGGATGGGCCCCGGTGGCCGCCTCGCCACGCCTTGGGAGAAGAAAGAGAGCTTCTTGCGGTTTTTCCTTTCTTAAATATGTCATCACAGAGGCGTTACCAACTTCTCCCATTGGGTTAATAACCTGCCCATAGTCAGAGCCTTCAGCAATTGGCTCTGTGCCGGGCACAGAAGTTTCAAACAGCTGGTTTTTTCCTGCCCCCACAAACCAGGTTTTGTTAAACCAACACAACATGTGAACCATTAACTCAGCTATAGAAACTGATATCAGTACTGATTTTTTATGGTCTCAAACCAAAAAAGTACTGTTTTTCATAGAATTTATTCTTTGGGGTATTAAGAAAGGTGGGAATTTGCTCTTTGAGTTCTTAAATAGCAGGCCTGACCAAAACATTTGATCTATTTCTAATTCTGTTCTTGGTTTATATTTCTGAGACTTTTTTTTTAAACTCCTTTCTTTAGTGACACACGTCAAGTGAATGTATTCAGGAATATCAGATCCTTGGTTTCACCTTTTTAGAAGCTTACTGAGGCACCCAGTCCTTTCTGTGAATACCTTCAAAAGTGCAGCCTGTACTACTGGTCCACTTGTCGCTATATGCTTGATGCACGTCATCGTGGCAATCACAACTACGAGCCAAAGCCACTTCAGGGTAGAAAAAGAGAGCTGGTGTTCCTCTGGTAGCAGAGAATTTTCTTGAAAATATTTGCTAGAGCTCATATACCGTATTATCTGTTCTACCCTCATAACCTGCTCATCATCACAGTCCAGTAGTGCCCATGATCTCCTTCATTCAGATCACTCACTGAAATATCTCCTGTGAGCAAGACAACAGAGTGGAGAACCAAGGTAGGAACACGTGCAGTTTGGCTGAGGTGCTGGAGGCAGTATAGATATAGTGACAACTCCTGCCTGAGTGAAGTTGCAGGAACGCCCCAAAGGCGCATTATAATAATTCTGCCCCTTTAGAGTCTAGGACCTACTTAATCACTGGTGCTTCTCCCACCCCTCAGACTGCCTTTGTTTCTTGTGCTTTCAAGTCATATTTGACTATAAATCCTAGATCCAAACCCTTTGCTGAGCTTTGCAGTACAGTTCTGTATCTTGGGTTTGTTGTGAATTGCAGAGACTTTCTATCCAGATCCATGCCCTAGATTTGTGCCTAGTCATGCTTTTAATTTTTGAAAGTTGAATCTGCTCTGTCCTTGCTGTTAGCAAAATACATCTCAGTGTGAAGTCCATGTACAGAAACCTCCTCTTACTATCTCTCTATCATATGTAGCAGGTGAACACATTGTAACTAGACATTCAGCATTCACCACAGGTATACCTGTATTCAGAATTCTACAGGACTCACTGATTCTGTGCACTCTGTAATCCAGGTGTAGATTTTACTGTGCATTTATACTTCTCTCAAACATCTGCACGAACTATTCCAGCCTCAAGTTCCCCATGAACTTGAACCAAGAAGGGTGAAATGCGGTTCTGCAGCTGAACTCCTTGTTGCCAATCTGCAGTCAAGGATGGAAAACACTGATTGAAAAAGCCTCTGCAGACCCGAGGGGCAGCCTGCACCCATAATGGGGCATTGTCTTGAACTTGTGGTTTTGCTCCAGAGGCTTTCTATGCTTTCCCTGAAGTAAGACTGTTAATTTACCGCCTGTATTACTTCAAAGGCTAAGAATAAATCAGACTCTCCTGATTGGGCTGCAATCTGAAATGAAAGAGCCACAGCTGAGAATTTTTACCCTTCACAAAGATAATGTCACTCTTCCTTCATCTCTCTGCTTCATTTTATTTTGCAGACTAGTCCCTTTAAATAGTACAAAGCCACTGCTTGCAAACACACTCCTTTCCCCAAATATAAGGGGCTTTCATCATCTTCCCTCAGTATTTCATCAGCTTGCCCTAATATTAAGAGTAGTGCCCCCCAAGACAACAGGCAGCTGTATGAGAAGTACCACTTTGAGCTGCAGAAGCAGTACTGGAGTGACATGGATATCATCCCCACCGGGCCTCGCTTCCTCACCTCAGTGAGCCAAGAATTCACCAAGTAGTTCTGTAAATCTGTCATGCTATTTGCTACTCTTAAGTTGTCTTCTGAGGTATGTCTGGCAGGACTACAAAGAGCAGTGAGATCTGAAGCCTGATTCATGAATTATCGGGTGGTAAGTTGAAAGAACTCCATACTTCTAAAACTAGGTTGGCTTCTTAACAAAACCTGTCATAACTGTGCCCCAACTGCAGCAGTTGTGTCCTCTGAGAAAAAAATAAACAACAACAAAACCCCAACATATTTTTGTGTGCATTTATTGGTGCCTCTTTTGTCTTGCAATGTGTTTTTCCTATTTTCCATGCAGATCACTAAGATGTCCAGGATGTTGCTTTAGGCAAGACAGACCATTCTTCCCAGAGCTAGTTCCCCTCAATAACTTCAGACCTTCCATGAATTTTTATTTACCACTTTCAGGGAAAGAGCTGTACTGGTTTCTATTAAAAATATTAAGATTCTTCTGCCACCATCTAAGCTCAAGAATTGAGGCCTGATGTGGGCGAATGAGCCAATGCTTTTATCTCACTATGGTCGCATCCCATGCAGTTCCACCCATCCTATTCTTCTCTGAGTCCTGATGCTGTCTTGGTGTCAATATTTTATGCTTCAAGGCTCAGTTGGCTTCCTGCAGTGGATATAGTCTACTAAGAGGACATTTCAGGAAAGTGAAATACAGCACTGAGAAAGCTTAAGATACCTGGCTTTTGGGGTGCTATAAAGACTGCCATGTCCTTACCATATGCGAAAAATTTCTGTAAGGCTGTGAGAACTCGAGAGAAAAGAAATAAACAGGCTTTCTTAAGCCTTTTCTTTTACATGTCTGCAATATTCAGCCCATTGGAGGCTGATTTCTCTGGAAAAATTCAGAAGCCATAGTAATGTAGTAATGAAATATTAATAATAATTTAAAAATAGAGAGAAATAAAGCACAGAAGATGTAGGGGCAAGTTTCCCAGTAAAAGAAACCTGGTGATTGACTTTTTTCACTGATATCCCTCCCATGACGTTCTTAGAAGGAATTCATTTGTTCCATTTACACAACTGTCCATCACAAGGAACTGCTGTGCTAATAAATCCCTGCGTCTCAAAGAAGATAAGATATATCTGTCATACAAATAATACTTGAAGTCAGTTAAAGCAACAGGAGGTTGAAAAAGGAAATTAAGCCAAGGGAAAACTCTAAAAGGGTAAGAACAGCAAATCAGCATTGGAAGATTCATCATATGTCTGGGTAAAAATTGATAAAATGGAAAAGAGGCTGTGGATTTGGGTTTTTCCTGTCAGATTTACTGCAAGCAAGCTTTCAAAAAATATATCACTACTGTCAACAATAGTAAATGATGTTTTGTATTGTTTTTTGTTTTGTTCTGTTCTGTTTCATTTTGTTTTGTTTTTAAAGCTGCTGTGTTGCAGTCAGTACAACGAGCATTATTTTAAGTTTCCTTTCAGTGCACAATGCTTCTAACTCTGTGATATATGATACAAGAGCAGGGATTGCATATCTCTTTATGTGTATATGAAAGCAGGTGAGTCTCTTGTTGGGGTATGGTAGGCCCAAATGACCTCTCTCAAAAACCTAGGTTAAGTAACAAAAATACCATAGTTTCAACTGCAAAAGAGAGGTACCAAACTATCTCCCATGCTTTTCAATATTGTGTAATAGAAGTGGACAGTTATCTAGTTCATCTGTCCCCAAAACAGAAAAGGGAATAACATAATGCAATTCTCATTTTTCTCTGCCAAAATACCTTGGTTCTTAAGTTTCCAGTTCCTGAGTTTCGGTTTACTGTTTACAGCACAAACCCTCAAGTGTTCCCATCTCAAGTTCCCCAAATTTGAACTTCCATACTGTAACTGTACTAATACTCTGCTCCTAGAGTCACTTTCCTCACAAGATTCACAGTCACAGAAGGGACCTTGGCAGGGACCTCTGAAGTTCATCTTGTGCAACCCCCCATTCAAGCAAGGTCCCCCAGCAGGTTGCTCAGGACCATGTCCAGACAGCTTTTGAATATCACCAAATTTGGAAAGTCCACAATCTCTCTGGGCAACCTCTGCCAGTGCTTGGTCACCTTCACAGTGAACAAGTGTTTCCTGATGTTCAGAGGGAACCTCCTGTGTTTCAGTTTGTGCCCATTGTCTCTGGTCCTGCCACTGTGCACCACTGGAAAGACCCGGGTTCCCTCTTGTTTGCACCCTTCCTTCAGGTATTTTTATTCATTGATGAAATCCACTCTGAGCCTTCTCTTCCCATTCTCATGAATGGTCCCATGTTTCTCAGCCTTTCCTTACATAAGCAATCCGCCTGCCATGTAGTGATTGACTCCACTTCACTCTCTCCGGTACCTCAGTCACTCTCTCATGCTGGGGAGTCCAAAACTGGACCCAGGACTCCAGGTGTGGCCTCAGCAGTGCTGAGGAGAGGGGAAGGATCAGCTTCCTTGACCTGCTGGCAACACTCCCCCTCCTAATGCAGCCCAGGATACTGTTGGTCACCTTTGCCCCAAGGGCATGTTGTTGGCTTATATTCAACTTATTGTCCACCAGACCCTCAGGTCCTTTCTTCACAGCTCTTTTCTGTCTGGTCAGCCCCCAGGGTGTACTGGTGCATGCCCTTCTGACCACAGGGCTGCATCCTCTTCCTCGCCACAGCCCCCACATTCTTCCCATTATCTTGTCTCACCCCTCAGCTTCTGCTCCTACACAGACCTCCCTCCTCCCCTTCGCTCTCAGCCCCCATCCTCAGCCCACGTGTCTACTGTCTGCAGTTGCTCTGCAAATCTCTTTCTTTCTATTTTTAAATAGCTGACAATTCTTCCTTCCTCCCCCAGCCCTGGACTCGGATTACTCTCCAGCATCCATTTGTCATTGATTCCACCTCCATTCCTGACTTTCCCCACAGGAAAATCAAAAGCTGGATCCAGGCTGCAGCTATCAGAAATCTGCCTGGATGTATTCATAGGAAAGAAAAGGAGCAGCTGTCTGAGAAAAAAAGAGATGATGTATGATAGCCTGCATTATACAAGAAGGCTTTTTTTTCCAAACTAATAATTATTGTCATCAAGGCGGAATCTGTACAAAACTGACTGGAATTCTTTCAATTAGGAATGAATGCCAACATAAAGTTTGAAACACTCAGAGATTTAATATGATTTTTATTCCTTTTGTCCTGTATCTCTTCCTACAAATAAGTATTAATGCACTTGGACAAAAGCGGGAAACGTTGCCGTGTTTTTAACTAGCTTTTCTTTCAGTCTGAAGCAAATCCTGTCAGTCTCTTAAGCAAGGCTAGCAGATGTACTGTGTTACCCACCTCTTTGCCAAATGAGCAAATCTCTCATCCCTGCAATTCACTTCATCTCCAGCAGTCTACCCAAGAATACTGCATTTAACATGAAAGCAAATCATTCATGAAGGCAAGTCAAACTCTCCTAAAGTTTAGGATTCTTCAGTTTCATTACATACTCCAAAATATACAGATACTTTTCATTCAGCTGGTATGTTACTTCCATTTCACTTTAAAAACAGGATGATTTTCTAGACAAAAATAATCTCTCTTAAGCCAATTGGCTTAAGAAGTTTAAAATACAGAATTCAGAAAAAGTACATTGCATATGGTTGTGATTAGAAAAGAGCTTTTTCATCAAATTCTATTAAAACATGCAATGGTGGGCACAAAACTGTCAAGGATAACACAGCGAAGGAAATTCCCCACAAAACCAGCAAATTTCACAGAGCAGTGATGTCAGATCACAAGACTGTGAGTGAATTACATTATATAATGAAAGGCCTGTTTGAGTCTTTCTTTTTTCGTGTTTTTTTTCTCTTGTCCAGGCCTAAGGAATGCAGAAGGCAACATGGAAAGCAGAGGAGAGAACAGACAGGAACAGATATGATGACTTAGGAAATATCTGCAGACTGAGTTCATAGCAAACCTTCAGAGCAGTGAGAAAGAGGCAGTGATAGGGAAAAGGCTGAGGGACAAGATACGCTTGTAGTTGACAAATATATGACTTAACCATATGTGGTGACTGAAACCCAGCAAGTAGATGAAATAAACAACAGATGATATGCACATGACAAAGAGGTAAGAGAACTTGGGAAGACTTGAAAGAATAGAGAAAATATTACAGAGGTTGGGGTATGGCTCCAGAGGCACAAATAAGTCCAGAAGCAAGAGGTCAAACGGAAATTAATATATATAGTTTTTCTTGTGTAGTCACAGAAAAAAATTACTGACTTTTATAGGAGACTAAAGCTCCTTCATTAGATGAAAACACGTTGAGTGTTTTTGCAATATTTTATTTATGCTCTTCTGTCTTTATTTTTAGATTGTCATTGAAAATATTTACAAGGTGCTTCTTTGTCTTCCATATTTTCATGTCTTCTTTTTTCATGTAAATTCCACTGAAATGAGATCTTTTAACAACGAAAATACTGTTGCCTATTTGACATGGAGAAAATAGTTATGAAAGCAAACTGGTTACAGTATTTGATTCATCCTAGATCAACAGGTGAATGAGATTTTTAAAAATGTATTTTGATTTCTGGATACTCCCCTTGTCCCTGAGATCTATTTAACTTTATATCATGGATGCAGACTGAGCTTTCCTGTATGAATGCCTGTCATCAATCTGGATGATGCTCTCTTCTTCTCCTACACTCTGTTTTTAAAATAAAAAGTGTGATGATTGGGAAGAGGTAAACAATTCCAGTAATCATAGTCTCTTAAGATCTTATGTCACAAAATCAGTGCCAGTAACATCCACAAATATGTATAACCAGCACAATGACTGTACACACGACCATTTTAAAATTTGAAGGTTTGTGTGTGTTTGGTGCTGGTGAAAAGGAGCACTGACAGCGTTGGACAACTTCCATTTCTCAATAGAAGGGTTGCATGGCAGGAGACGGGGCACAGGAGCCTTAACAGGGACTGACCCATTCTTAGATGCTGCTTACCTGCTGTTCCCATCTTGAGAAGGAGATCACCTTCAAACTGAGACTATAAAGACATGGGTCTTTCATTTTCACCAGTATTGGGCATCTGGGTCTCTTCATGGACATTCCCAGAGCTGCAGGACTGCTGTGGTGATCCGAGCCCCACGCTGTAGCACAGCTGTCCAGAATCACTCAGGAGCAATAGCAGCAGAAGTCTGGAATACACAGCACCCTTTATGTATTTCCTTCACCACCACAATAGTGTGCTTTGCTAGTGGGATAATGGCTGAGAATAAATCCTGTATACTTGGTGCTTGGGGGGTTCCTGTAACAGGATGCAGACTTCCACACATGTTGATTTACAGTCTCAGTATAATTCTTTGGGCCAAAGGAAGGGACAAATCTTCAGCTCCTTGAACATTTCTGTCCTCTGCCCTCTTGTGAGGAAACATACTGACTCCTTGGAGGGAGGAGTGCTGTGCTTTGTACAGGAATCATCCCAGGGGCAACAGGTTAGAGATCACCACTCCCTGTGGGTGGCATACAGCCCAGAAGCTGAACTGCCGGACTTAATCTAAACACATCTACAGCCTCTAAAGTCTTTGAACACTAATCTGCTTCTTCCTCCTCAGAGAAAGGTTTAAGGGAAAGGTAATAAATTACAAAAAGATGTAACAAATGGGGACAACATAACCTTTTTTAAGACGATGCTTTCCTCAGCACATCTGTTTTGAAACCCAGGTTCGGGAGCAACACTCAGCACATCTCTTTGCTGCCCGCTGCATTTTTTCACAATTACAGGGTTCTGCTGAAGAACTGCTGATGTAGGTTTAATTTTTCCCATTACTTCTCTTCTGTGAGGACAAATTTGAAATATTCATTTGAACGTTAGGAGGTTAACAAAAGAGTCAATTTGCTATTTACCAATGAGCAGAACTGAGGGAAGCAGTCCCAAAGCTTTTCATTCATCTGCTTCAACTGTCTCAGTTGTGATTCAAGATGTCATACCTAGCAACTGAAAAAAACACTAACTTTAGAGTTTAAACAGTCAGGGATTCAAAAATATGAAATAATGTGTCATAATGTAGGGGATAAAAAAAAGTGGATTAAAAAAAGTGGATATATCTGGAAACCTAATGTTTTAAACTGTTTGACAAAATACTGAAGAAATGTTTAAAAATGGGTCATGAAGCTTGACACTTGAGTGCCAAACTACTTTAGTTTCTGTTTCTTCTGTTTCTTCTGTTTCATAGTTTTTGATTCTTTCTTTTCATAATAGATTTTTCTAATGCCTGTTCAATGGTCTGTATTACTGCGAAAGATGCTGGAACAATCCTACAGGTTTGCTCATAGTTTAATTTATGCACACTGTGTGGTATGTCCTACTATAAAAATTGTGTTTCTGTTTCAAGGCAAGAAGATCTCTGTTTTTTAGTGGCTGCCTTGCTCCAGGTTGAGCAGAGGCCTCCAGAGAGGAGGAAACACAGCTTCCCCCAGAGCTATCCAGCACACAAAGCACAGGGAGGCTCCCAGCTCATTAGAGAAGGCAAGACCTTCAACACCACAGAGGTGTTGGGAGGCTGGAGAGAATGGAGAGGTGAAGAGGGGTAAAGTCTCTTCTGTGCAGCATAAGGTAAGCTCAGGCCAAGCTGAAGAGCTGGCTGCAAAGTGGAGGCGCTCTTAGAAACGCAGAAATGCTTGTGCATGGTGTGCACAACCCAGTAAGCTACAGGAGAGCAGCTGGATGGCAAAACACAGCAGGAAGGGCTCCCTCAGCCCACAGAGTGCCAGAGAAGGAACTGGGTTCTGTGCCAAGCAGAGCGATGTTTAATATTTTTGTCCACTAATGAAATCTGACTTAAAAGTTCAGAGGAATTTGACTTTTAGGTAACACCTTTATGAGAATGCTTCTGCCTCAAATTGATGCTCCATCATGGCTAATTTACTTTCTGATCCTGGCATGCATACTCATGAAACTGCATCTACATCATCAAGAGTACGATAATAGGAACATTTACTTGTCAGCTGAACGAAGTCAAAGGATTCAATAGATGTGAAAACCGAGCATGTTGTAAATGTAAATAAGGGCTGCAGAGGTTTAATGCACTGGCATTTTGTACTGGCCAGCTGTAGCCATAAAGGCAATATTTGTGCAGAAGTACTATATTCACAATACAAAATTAAATCTGAATGCATTTTTCCTAAAAAATTAGATAGACTCCTCTTAATTTCTTTGCCAGAAAACCATGAGGGATAGTTCTGTGTCTGAGAAGCCGAGCTCCCTGAATGGCAGGAAGGGAAGGGAGGCTAAATGAGTTCAGAAAGTGTAGGCTATTTTATCAATGGAGAGGATGGAGGGAAGGCGGCAGTGGCATGCAGCAGGAAAACATGGTTCTGTGAAAGAAAGGACAGCTTTGATGCATGTAAACACTCACAGATAGGAAGAGGCTTGTATACATACTCATCGTAGAGTGTCCCTCACCAGACATATTCAAGAACCGTCTGGACACAATCCTGTGCAGCGTGCTCTGGGATGACCCTGCTTGAGCAGCGAGGTTGGATGACCACTGTGGTCCCTTCCAACCTGACCCATTCTGTGATTCTGTGCTTCTGTGATTTGTGCCACCTGGCATGTCAAAAAGTGTGTCAATAGTGGAGGAGTGGCAGTGACACAATTACACCTGTGTGCTTGCAGGACAGTGTACAGTTGCTAGTTGCCATTGGTGATACTTTCCATTAAGCTTTCCTTTGAGGTCAGGATAACTTAGAGTAAATCCCCACAATTACGGAGTTCAGCACAAAGGATCCTCAAATGGGATGCTCCTAGAGATTGTCAGAAAGCAAATCACTGCACTAGTTCATCAAAACTGAAACAATGTAATGAAAAATCATACCTTTGCAAGCATTTCCCCAGTAGAGTACAGTCAAATATGCATTTTTCTATGTCTTCTAACAGCACTACTATCTCTGTCACAGAACTATTAGGGGGCAATGAAGTTAGGAACAAGGAGCTAAGATAAAAATCTGTGTATTACAGTACCTCCTCCTTTAGAAATATGAAATAAATTGTGAACTGAAAGGACATTAGAAAATCATCTGCAGAATCTGCAGTAACCACTAACATTTATATTCCCATCTAAAGGGACTCAGGGCTTAAATTCTTTATGCTACAATAATATTTTCTTCCTGTTAACTACTTATTTCTCTATAAGGTCAAAAACATCCTTTTTCTGTCTGTACTAATGCTAAGGATGCCCACAAGACAGCTGCATATTCCAGGTTCCTTTCTCACTAACTTTATGAAGATAGCAAAGGACTGAAACATGTTAATTAAATACTTGGCATCAACCAACCTGTTAGGGAAAATGGGGAACTTTTGAAAGACAAAGCTCAATCACTCCACAGGGACAATGAGTTTTTTTATTCAGAAGTGCACAGTTTTCTCATTTCTTTCTTTCTCCTGTTATTCAAAAATAGAGCTGCAGAGCCATAGAAGAATTTCATTTCAAAGGGTCTCTGGAGGTGCCTAGTCCCACTCTACCTTTGAGCAGAACTAAATGAAAAGCTATATGAGGTTGCTTAAAGCCTTGCTCAAGTGACTTTTGAAACATTTGAAGGATGGTGACTGGAAAACCTTTCTGAATGACCTGACATTTACAAAGATATAGAAATAATTTCCTTATTTACATGAAATAGAATAAATAATTGCACACTAATACCACCACCACCACCATTTTATTACTTTTCTGATTCTTATTACTTACTTAGCTAAGCATACTACTATTATGATATATGAAAAATTTGCGGATTAAAACTGAAGCAATGGTTTTTTCTTTTTTTAAAAAAAACGAGATGTATCTGTCTTAGCTTTTACAAGTCTTCAGCTCTGCTTAGAAAAGAATCTTCCTCGTAGCAGCATAGGTCCCAGTGAGAGATGGGCACTTTTTGAACAGTCTCAGCTTTTCCAGATTTTTCAGCCAAGTAGCCAGCTCTTTTTCTTGCTGATGGTCCTGATAGGCCATCATTTGTCCTTGCACATGCTCTTCATGTTCATTTTTTTCTGGACAAGGGGCAAAGTCTTCAGTCAGTTCCTTCCACCCTACCCTATAAATAGAACACTCATCCAGTTCTCTGGAAAAATTTGATATTGTAACTTATTTTATTTCAATAACATATCTTACACTTTTTCTGTTTTTTCTGCACTGATTTTATTGGTATGTTGTTTGTTAACACCAAACACACAGATGAGAGGACAACATACACACATGATAGATGGCTCCTCTCCTGTTTATTTGTAGAGATTCAAATAGAACTCTTGAACAGATCTTCCATTTTATAGACAATCAAGACAGGTTTTTCTCCTGACAGAAAATCCTTAGCAGCTGGAGCTCTCAAATAGCTGAAATTCTCCTTCCTGACAGAAAAAGTTGTGCATGGAAGGAGAAACACTCATTCAGAGTCTGTCTGAGATGCCAATGGAAGATTTCCAAGTGTATGCTGACCTGGATGTGCCATGATTTGAGCAGGAAGGGTTTGCATGTTGTACGACTACTTTCCCAACTTAAAAATAAAATCAAGCCTCAGCTGGGCATACTCTGTTGAGTTATAAGCAACCTCATTTTCATTACAAACAGAATTACCACACAGTGTTATGTGTGATTTTTTTCCACGTAGGTAATTTTGAAAGTTCTGAATGATCCTGACACAAAGATTGAACTGTAAATTGACACGAAATATTTCCAGACGTAATTGGATACAAGATGGCTTCTGAGACTGGAAGCCTGAAGGTCATTAGGCTGTGAATTCCAGACACCCTTTGTGACATCCATCATGTGCTAAATAACGTGTTCTACCCGGGGTGCATATGATCTGTTGAGAGGTGTTAAAAGGGCTTGAGAGCTGGCAGCTGCAGGCACCTTAGGTAACAGGGAAAATGAAGTCAAGAACGCTGATAATGTTTTATACCTATAAAAATTAGGCTACTAATGAAAAAAGCTTTGTGAAAATGCATGTTGTTGAAGTTAATGGATTTTTTTGCTGTGCTTAATCTGACTCCAAAAAGGATTGCTAAATCATTGGAGTTGTGGGGTTTTGTGATCTGCTATCTATATGCCATGTGAAAACATATTTTTTCATGAAGATCACTGTGTTCTCTTTTCTTGGAATTAAGAACAAATGGTTCTGTTTATGGATGTTTGCTCATCCTTTAGTAAAGAATTGCTACCGATGCATATTCTTTCTCTTCAGACAATTGATCTTCGTGTGGTGTCTCTGTCTCATGTATTTATCACTCCGTTCTCCATTCTTGCGAGAGACAAGTTTCCTTCCTCAGACTCTGTCAACATTTCGATTGAGAACATGCAGATTCTGTTAGTGCATCAGGTTAGAAAACTACATGAAGTTTTCCTTTTTATTTTGACAGAACAATCAAGTTGTATAATTTTAGAAGTAGAAGGCACGAATGCTGTCCCAACCACCTACGTTTTGGCAGAAATCCTGATGTCAAACAGGCACTCTGATTTGTGTCAAGATTGTTGTTTGCTTTGTACCATATGGAGAAAATTCAAATAATTTCTCTTTGTAGTCATTTGATAATTCTTGCATATTTTGCAATACTGATTCAGTGCTGGAACAAATGCCTAATTAAAATTTTAAGGGGGAAAATGTACATAATTATTTGAGCTCTATTATCTATTACTAACTTAGTCCCATTTTTACTTTCCTCTTTTTGAATTCTATTTAAAATATTCTACATTTGAAAATCAGAATAATCTTTTTTTGTTCTTTAAGTTAGTAGAAAGACTGTGAAAAAACATTGATCAGACCTGTTGAGATTACATTTTCCGTTACATATTTTGCAAATATGCATTTTAACAATTAACATCAGTTTTCAACTAGATTATGAGAAACAAATCAAAAAGGACTGGCTGAAATAGTTCTGCAGAACTCTATTTCACAGAATTTTAATGACAATTTCATTTTCAATTCACGCTTTATTATAATGCTTCTAATATCCTAATCGTTCAAAAGGAAATAAGGATGCATAAGCTAGAAATACCATTAAGACAGAATTCTTTTTCTTTGAAAAAAATTTCAGTTCACCGTGAAATCAAGCAAGCTCTGAATGATAAAATGAATCTTTAGGCAAGTGTTTAAAATCAATTTGGTTGTATGGTGCACAACCAAAAATGCATGCCTGTGTTTCTGTGTATAGAATTGTAGAACTCACAGGTCCAGTAATTGATATCAAGTTCTGGTGTTTGAATTTTCTAATTTTAATAATCTATGAAAACCTTCCTTCTGTAATATAATTTCAGAGAAGGGGTCTGCAGAATCAGGACAAATGGACAGTGATGAGACACATGCAGCTTGATTTTGTTCAGCCACACTTTTGTACTTTCTTGTTGGGGGAGTCAGGCTGTGGTCTGACACAATAAACATGTGCTCAAAGAAACCAGTCTTTGAGCTCTTCTATTTTCCAGTGGCAATACTGGTTCACAGGGACTGTTCTGGCTGACAGGACCACTGAAACACAGTGCATGGCACTCATAATTTATTCCCACCCCACCTTCTCTGAAGAGTTCATTGAGTAAAATGAGGTCAAAAGCAGATGATACAGAGCCAACAGCCTCCTTATATACAGCATCTGGAGGTGTTGCTTCTATAGAAGGGTCAGTTGTTGACTCTTCAGGACAATTTTAATTTTTTATTTGCTGCTGAGCATACAAGGTACAACTGAGGCAGAACAGAGCCGGGTTCATGGCTGGTTGTTAATGTAACTATTTGAAAGGTTCATGCTTTGCATTACACAATGCATCTATAAAGCAAGCCTTGAGAAAATACATTCCATAAAAAGACTTTTACTAGCACAAGCTGAAGGATGGTAAAAATAACAAAGCTGATCCTCCAGTAAGTGAACAGCCAAATACAAACCCTTCATTTCCTGGCTTTTGTATTCTCCATTCCCCCTTCTGCCTCTCCTTGTTTCTGCTGAAGTATCCAATGTACTGCTATATAGCCCCTCTTTTCATGGCTCTCCATAAATGGAATCTTCCCAAATTAGATTTCTCAGCTCTTCCAACAGATGTCTAAATCCTTGTAGACCTAATTGTCTTAAGTTTAGAGAGAGTTCTGCAGTTTAGATGACACATAAATATTATTGCTAGTGTTACTAAAGTCAGACAGCTGAATGACATCACACTACCTAGAAAGTCGTGCAGTTATCTTCCCTCAAGAGGAAATTATCTTCATTCCCTTACCAGGATTCATAGAATATCCCTAGTTGGAAGGGATCCAAAAGGATCTCAAAGTCTAGTTCCTGGCCTTGCACAGGACAGCCTCAAGAATCACCATGTCCCTGAGAGTGTTGTCCAGATGCTTCCTGTACTTTGTCAGGCTTGGTGCTGTGACCACTTCCCTGGGGACCATGTCGAAGTATTCAGCCTCTGGGTGAAGAACCTCTTCCTGATATCCAACCTAAACCTCCCCTGACAAAACTTCAAGCCATTCCCTTGGGTCCTGTCACTGGTGACCACAGAGAAGCGATCAGTGTCTGCCCCTCCTATTCCTCTCAAGAGGAAGTTGAAGAGTGCAATGAGGTCTCCTCTTAGTCTCCTCCAGGCTGAACAGAACAAGTGACCTCAGCCACTCCTCATATGGCTTCTCCTCGAGGCCCTTCACCATCTTCATAGTCCACTCTTGGATGCTCTCTAATAGTTTAATGTCTTTTTTATATTGTGACACCCAAAACTGCCCCCAGCACTCGAGGTGAGGCTGCCCCAGTGCAGAGCAGAGTGGGACAATCCCCTCCCTTGCCCGGCTGGCGATGCTGTGCCTGATGCCCCCCACGACACAGCCCTGAGCAACCTTGCGTAGCTACGAAGCTAGTCCTGTTTAGAGTAAATTTAGACTAGAAGACCTCCAGAGGTCCTTTTCTATGTGAATTTTTCTATCATTCTTACCATATAACTCTAACATAGAAGACAGACACCGTCTGTATATGTGATATTAACAACATCATGCAAAACAGCAGTGTGGAGGGGGAGGACTGTTAAAGGGCTTTGACAACTGCACAGGAACTGTACCAACTGTGCAGGCCTCTCTTTTTAAGTGTGTTCAGATACAATTCAAAGTTAATTTTGCTAATGCTGTTGTGTTCCTGGTATAGAGATAACTATATTAAGGCTTGTAGTTAGGAAACTGCAAGAGACTAATGCAAATCTTTGCAGCTGCGGCATTCAGAATCATTTACTGGTTTATAATTACCAAAGTAAGCAATATGCCTTTTGTCAAATATTTTCAGCAACGATGAAAAGCGCATAAGCAAAAGAAAGGAGCTGGAGCCTTCAAGTCAGACAACCCCTATGTACAGCATTTGTTTAATGCAAAGAAACATATTGCTTCTCTAAAACAGATGCTACGGGGAAGAAAAAAAGAATAAAAATATTCTCAGATGAGTAATACGAGAGCACTAGAATTATGTGTTTGAGACAAAAATTATCCCCACAAATTCAGCAATATCCCCTTAACATTGTGATCTTGTATAATTCATTGTAAATGTGGCTAGAACCCCTTTTTATTCTTTTACATACACATAGGAACAACTAAGACAGGTTCAGCCCCAGCTTAGTGTCACTAATAATTAGAAGGCAATCTTTTTGACACGTGAAGGCTAATTGTAGAGCATGTATTGGGCCGTAACTCTTTACCTGGAGTTTACAGATGCTCTACATTATCTTCCCTTAAAAGGGCGCTGGGAGCACAGCAGGGAGAGGTGTGGTTTCTCTCTCTGGATTGTTGGAAGGTTTGGGAAGATTGTCTGGAGAAGCTGACAGTCTGCAGCACAGTGTACACTAAGTAACTGCTGGGAAACATAGGGCTGCTTCTTACAGACCCAGAAGGTTAAAAGTGCTGTCTACTACTGGAAATCTGATGAAATCTGAGCAGGGCTGGAAAGCTCAGTGATAGGCAACAGTAGGTAGAAGGGAGGAATCTTTTTGTAGATCTTTTTGTTTAAAAGTTATTTTGCTCTAGTTGCCCTTGGAGTAGCCTAGCATCTATAAGTACTGTAGGTGATCAGAGGAAGAAAATGGTGCATGTCAGAAGTCTGGCCAGTTCACATATAGGTAAGAAACAGTGTCAATCCCTACATCACTGTGTTCCATTGGATATCTCTGGAGTGCTCTGTAGTGCCTTACTAGAAGGGAAAATCCATTTGTACTGCACTCCACCATATCCATGGGAATATTTCAACAGGTTGCTTTTCCCACAAGCAAGAAGGTAACCAAATGCATGAGCAGGAATGCAGTATTTGTGTGACCTTGCCCATGTCCTCCGAGAAGCATGTTCAACCCAGCCTGCAGGACAATTTATCACCTTTTCTGATGTAGTAAATGTTACCTTTGAATCTGCCTACAATCTGCTTCCAATATACATGTTAGTGAAATTGTGTTTGAATTATTACCTGATAAATAGTACATTTCTCCATGCAAGTAAGTGGAAAGAACAAAGAATCAGATTGGATCAGAGTTCCGTTAGAAAGACACATCATTAAAACTAAAGCTTCTTTCCTCCCTTGTTCCTCAAAAGCAGGATAAACCTCCAAAGGACCTCACTAATATATGAACTATTCAAAGACTTCATCCTCTGAGAAACCATTTGAGCATGGAATATACAACAACAGATCATCTTGTTGTCCCTCCTCTGGACTCGCTCCAACAGGTCCATGTCCTTCCTGTGCTGGACACCCCAAAGATGGATGCAGTGTTCCAGGTGGGGTCTCACTGGATTGAGGAAAGGGATCTTTTGTGTGTAGTTGTTCTGCAGCAAAAGAGTAACAAATGTAAATAGGAACCTTCAACTTTGTATGAAAAGCACCCAATGAGTCTGTGGCACTGATATGGTAGAGAAAAAAAAATTCTTGAAGAGAATGACACTTTAAAGAGTGAAATGCCAATATTTCTTATCTCAATTGGTTTACTGGCACAGAAAAGAAGGATTAACAAGCAGAAATCAGCTGAAACCCCAAACAAACTGAGTTAATTTCATTCTCTCCTAGGATTTTATTTTCTTCTACAGCCTTGGGAGCAGCTAAGTTTTTTATCTTCATATACATCTTGCAGATGTAAACATGTGGTGGGCTAGTCTTAGTTAACAACCAAACTCTCACCCAGCTGCTCAGTTATTCCAGCACTATGCTCCTGGTGGGACAGAGAGAGAAAATAAGAAAATATAAGAAAAAAACAGGAATAAGAAAACTCGTGGGTGGCAATAAACACAAGGACATTGCTTTCCAATTACTGGCACAGGCAAAACAGACTTGACTTGCCAAGATTTAATTCATTGCCAATCTATTTTACAGATTTGGGTGGTAAGAATCCAAACTACAAGCACTGAAGCAACCTTTCCTTTCCTCTTTCCCAAGAAGATCTTAATTCCTTTAGACTCCTTCATTCCTCTAGAGTCCTCTACCCCACCCAGAGGCACAGAGGGATGTGAAGGATGCACTGGGGGGTGCTATGTACAGTCAGTAAATAGCATTAGGCCTGCCCTCCCCTTCCTCTTCACTCTTTTCCCCTGCTCTGGTCTGCAGTCCTCCACAGGCTGACATGTGGATTTCTGTTCCACTCTGGAGTTTCTCCTTCTCATCCCTGTCACTCCTGGAGCCCCCTACTACCAACACCTCAACACCTACATGCAATACAAAATATCAAGGACATGGAGAATGCTTTTTAAAGAAACCAAGACAGAGCAGAGGGTAACTGAGGGGTGAACAGAAGGCAAATTCTCTGATGAACAGAAGCTGTCTGAAAATTGTTCTGGGAATTTTTATATCAGCCCTCTGATTGCCATCAGCTGAGAGCAATACCTTGCCAATAAGTTCTGCATTTGTCAGAAGCTGACTGCATTTCCCATGGCTTTGCTTCAAGTTTTCAGGGGAAAAAAAACGAGGTTTGGGGATCTTTGGTGTGCATTTGGCCATATTAATCAGGCAAAATCTTACTGCTGGGAGAGGGCTCTGTGTCCATCACTGGTATAATCACTGCTGCAAGTACAATGACAAGTCACTGTGTCAGTGGTGATGCCATACCTGGCAGTGCTGAGCTGTGTGGCTCTGAAATAATGGCAGCATCCACCTCTACCCTTTTTGGAAAATCATAGCATTGTTTGTAGTAATTGCCTTCCATTCTATTGTTCTTCTGCTGAAAAACTGTATAGGCGGGATGTGCCTTGGGACTGCTGGTTGTGCGTGGGTCAATGGCTGCAGATCTTGGCATCATCACATGGTCCTGGAGACATGGGATTACTTCCATGTCACACAGCTGAGTGTTACTTTTAGTTGTCTTGTTCTTGAAGTGGGAGCTACAGCCCCATGTCAGTTGTCTAACACCAATTTGGAGGCCATAAACAGGAGATCCCCAAATTTAGCGTGTCAGGGGATCAGTCTTGTTCTCTGGGATAGGCACAGGCTGTCTCTTCAAATTTCTTCTGTAAGACTGAAAACATGATGAAAGAAAAATAATTTATAGGTTATGAAAGAGAATAAATGAGATGCAGTGACTGAGCTGCTCAGTAGTTGATAATCCTTGGGTTCTGTTACACCCTGGAGGATTTTCCTGGTGACAATTTGGTTATTGGTGGACTTGAATTTGCAAGTAGTGAGAACAAATAAAGGGAATTCTTAAAAAGCCTTAGCATTAGAAGTTTTTTCATAGCAAGGCAGTCAGCTGCCCAATATCTATCTTCAACAACACAAAACAAATTCTGACTTGTCTCTGTAGTTAGAAAAGTTAGTTCTATACTTCATAACAGTGACATGAAGGTGCACCCTATTGTATTTAGTATGGTCTCAAAGAGTCACTGTTGGCTGTCCAATAAGAAGCATGTCATTTCTGTGTTGGAATGAAAATCGTTAGGGCAATATGCTTCAATTTCTGCAAGACACTTACCGTAGGCTCACCTGTTGCCCTGCTAAAACAATGCTGCACACAGTCAGCATGTAAGTAGTTCAATAATGGTCTGCAAAAATGAATGTGAATTAGAAACAGCCATTTGACAGCAATGGTGCTGGTGAAATCTTGCAGAGGTAGGTTTAGCAGAGCTTCTGGAGTCCTGGCCTTGCCTTGCATAAGCACAAAATCTGATAATCCTCCTCCCAGGCACTTGAAATTCCATTTGTAAGAGGAATAAATCTTGGGAACAGACAGATCTTCTTTTGGAAAGGTGGCTCAGGATTTCGCTGTTCTGATACTTGCTTTAGACCTTCTTTTTTCATCCAGGTACACTTGCATATAGACTGCTTTTATCCATCTGCTTTTATGATAGTTTTATCATTTTGATTTTCTCTCCTTCTGGTATTAAATACTTTCCTCTATTTATAAAAGGAAATTTTTTCAGCTAAGTCTTAATTTTGCATCATTAGGAAAGAACAAGCTCTTCTAGTCTCCTTTAAAGGAGTATTTTTCCAGGTTCACTTGTGTCACTCAGTAGGATTTTGTTCTGTCTTGGGGTGAAATCTGGATGTACACCCCTCTGCTTTCCCCCATTTCCTGAAACTGAAAAGTTCTTGGCTTAGGGTAAGCACTTCTCAGCAACAACTGAAACATCATTGTGTTATCTACATTATTCTCATCCTCAATCCAAAACACAGCACTGCACCAGCTGTTAGGAAGAAAATTAACCCCACCCCAGCTGAAACCAGGACACTACATGAAGAAAATCAAGGCACAGAGGTGAAATGGAGCATCAATATCATCCAGCTGATTACCCTTTTAGCAAGGCGTAGGGAGAAAATACTGCCAAGTGCCCAAATCTACAGCCTAGACATGGTTTTGTAGTTCTCTGTACATGTTTTGTATTTGTATTTTTCAGCACAGATAGTCAGGAGTTTATCTTGTCTTCCTGATGGAGTGGACCCCTATCCGTTATAATGATGCTAATATTTCCCTCTCTTTCTTTGAAATACTTTCCTCATACATAATAGAATTGCATTTGCCTTCGTTGGTGCTTAATCTTGATAGCTTGTAATAAACCTGTAGCTAATTAGCTGAGAATACTGGTCCCATGGCTCATCAGTTATTTCCAAGCAGGAACTCCCAATTTACGCTGAGATCTACAGTATTTTTCAAGCGCATTGCCTGTCATATGGCAACACCGATTTCATTCTCATCTTCATTTTTTCACTCCTGGTCATTCAGTTATTGCAGTCCTCTTTTACGAAGACACTCTCACGCCCTCTTTTATCCATACCAGCCTAGCACACTCAGTATGCTTTATTGGCAGGCACCTTAACTTTATGACAACATCGTTAAAGAAAACATATAGGAAAAGATTAGTTTCAGGGGCAGTACTTAAAAATCTCCCCCAGTCACCATCTGCTGGCATAGTATTTATTCTTTCAGCAGTACTTGCTGTAGTCACCCCTCTGGCGAGCACCCTACCTGCCCTGCAGATCCCGTGCTCTCTAATTCTGTTACTCATTCAGATCTTTTTGAAACAGAGTGCCTCAAGTGAGACACACAACCATCTCATATTTGATACTTCTGGGGAAAAGAGAGGGGGAAGTGTGCCAATGAACATGAAAGATAGACAGACGTCTGCCAACCATTAAGTTGAAATCAGTTGTATAAATGAATAACCTTTGAAATCCTGTTAAGTTTTGTCTAAATTACTTCTATTTATTTTCTGACAGTGAATTAATTCCATAGCTTCAATTTTATGTAGTATTTAAAGATACTGCTCCTTTTTAGTGTTAACACACTATCTTTTAATATAAAATTTCATATTCAGTATATCATGAGCACTTTTCTCTACATCATACATAAAATGGATTGTTTATGTCACATATAAACTGACATCCACTTTTGCAAAATTTTCAGTCCAGAGAATCACAGATAATTCTAGGAGTCTTTCACAAATAATGGACATACAGAACAGCGAGATATTAACAGCCACTACTGTTAATATTTCTTTCAAAATATAGTCTATAATTTGTTTTTTGACTTTTCAGAATTCTGATTTTAACCTGCATGTGTTTGGTGGCCCCTTTAAAGCAGGAGACACGTCAACTTCAAAATTTAAGAAGATAAATATTTTTGGATATTCACACTTTTTTTTCTCAGAGCGATGTAAATTGATGAAAGAAAATATGTCAAAACACAGTTCATAACCAACTTGTGCAACCTACTGCTAAAAATAAAATAAATCCTTTACTGAGATGAAGAGATTTGTTGAATTCAAGGCTGGCACATATCTGTGAATTAGAGGCCCCCCTCTAATTGTCACTTCCTGAAGTCAAATGTTCTTACTCCACTAATGTTTGACAGCAATCTGAGCTGCTCAACTAAATAGATTTAATCCCCTAAGGGTTTTTCTGACTGCCCTGTCTATCTCCCAGCTATCTCTGACAGACTCTTTAGAGAGCTTTAAATTTTGAAATGGCCTCTTAAACAATGAATGAAGCAGGGATTTGGATGGTCAGCTATCTCACACTTCTTTCTCTAGTGGGGAGTCTATTTCTAAAGCAATTAACATCACACACAGAAGACAGAACATCTCAAAATCATTTCAGGATTTGTAAAAATGTCTGGGAAAAGTGAGTGCACAGAGAAATAGGCATATATTCCTTAACATGTCACAAGGCAGCACATCGTACCACCATCTCAGAATTGTAGCATATCCAATTTGCCTTAGGAAATAGGGGGGAGCTCAGAAAATATTAGCATGTTATGCAAATGGATCTGGAAATGCTTTCTAACTGGTTTCAGTAGGTACAATTTTTTTAATATACAGCCACGACACTAAACAACTGAATCTTCTATTGAAGTTATTTTACCTGCCCTCAATGTCGGTTGGATTAGTAAAAACTCTATTTGTGGCTGACAGATGTTCAGGCCCAAAGTCATCAGAGAGACGTCCCAGGGTCCTGCCTGCCAAAGAAAAATGTGTACTTGGTAGCATCGACTAAATACATTTCATTTAAATGGATTGGAATGAATTTAACATCTAAATATTGGCCTTATTTGTTCTAGTAGCATGGCTAAAGCCAGTTTGAGATAATGTTCCTCCCAAAATGTGACCATTACATCCAGCATATTAAAGTAAATCTATTGTCATTGATTTTGGTTCTGTGCCACGCTGGGGAACACATTAGTCCCCATTTCAGAAAGTATGACACAATTCTTTGGTATCATTTAAAGAGCTTCTCTCAATCAAAACTTTTAACAGGGTATGTATCCATATTATTTTTCTTTCCTTAGCTCACCACTGCTATACTTGAGATTCAGTTAACTATATAAGGAAAACATACACATTTTTATCTTAGACTCATACGGCTAAGGGTACAGGAAGCTGTTTCTTAACAAAGAAGGGAAGAAAAGACGATAGTTTATCTTCTTGCAATTTCATGCCAATACAAAGTGAAATATTAATTTAACAGGTAGTGAAGTGTACCTGCTTCATCTTTCTTGTACTCCTGACACAATGCCCATTGCTTTTGTTTTCCCATTCCATCTCATCTTCATCTCAACTGCACTGTTTTAGCCATGTAAGTCAGATACCAAAAAAAAACAGGAGACAAAGATTTTTGTTCTGAGAAACCTGGAGCTGCTGCAGCAGGTAGAAACCATTTAGAAAATGGTTAGAGCTTACAAAATGTTAGCAAATGCGTACAAAGCCTACAGTGTCTTCCTTATACTGCTAACAAATAGCACTGCAGAGCTTAGGAGAGAAAAAAAGGAAGATGGATAGCGCTTTTCCTACTGTGTTTTAGAAATCTGTATTCGCATGTCTTTACATTGTGAATAGGGAAGAAAGCTGATATAAAGCTGAGCATGGAGGAGAAAACTGTTGCTGTTTAAAACCCAAACTAGAATTCTTGGTATTGCGTGTAGCTTCCCTGAGGAGCAGGCAGTTTCTCCTGTTTCAGAAAGCCAGATGGAATGGCTACATTTTTTGGGGAATCAAAAAAGTCATCTCTCACTGATTTTTTTTAACCATTCTGGTAAAATGTGTTGGAAAAAACAATTGTGCTCAGTGCTTACTAGAAATCACATTCATTCATTACCACACCCAGCAGCAGGAAAAATCTGGCCAATGAGCTCTTCACTGAAGGTGGCTTCAGGAGGGTTATCAGTATTCAACACCATTCTGAGTTCCTTCATCCACTCCAGCTTCCCTGTGTGTGCTTCCTCATGAGATAATGTGAAGAAGGGAGGACCACAGGCATGTCATTACTATAATTCCTTTGTCAGAATATTCCAGAGATGGAGAAAAAACCATTCGTAAGTGCAGGGCAAGAAATCTCAGAAGTTTTGGTCAGAACCGAATGATGACTCTCACATGGTAGATTCCTTACTGGGTAGAGAATTGATTTGCAGGCTTGGGATTCTGAATACTTGGAGAGATCCTACCAGATGAAGAACTTCCTCTGCTTCAAGCTATGGGAGAGAACAGCATCTTATCCGAGGGTTTATATCAGTAATTCTGAGCAATAAAAACATGTTTGTATTCCAAAAATATAGACTGAGAGGAACAAGAGGTAGCCATGAAGTGGGACAAGTGGAAAAAGTGGGGCTATGACGCATGAGAGACAAAGTTCTGTATTTATCTGTGCATGAGGTGTGCCAAGAGTGGGGCTATGACTGGTATACTACCCAACTAGAAGAATTGAGCGCTGTTACCTACATCAGACACAAGTTTTACCTTTGCTCATTTTTATATTTGTGTAGAAATTCTTTAACCTCTTCCAGAGTGCAGCTAGGATGCCAGCTATTGCCCAAAAAGCCCGTCCTTAAGCGGACCAACTGAGCAGACAGGCAATACGGTCCTCTGCCCTAGAAAACAGGCTACTTCTTCCTTGCCTGTATCTCGCTTGGATTTTCAAATCCAAGGCCTGTAGAATGTTGGTGTGTTGGCTGCATGGCCAGCTCTCGGCAGACATCTAGGTATGCGTTCAGGAGTCCAGTGACACTGACTGTCAGCATTTTTGGCTTTTTTTCTAGCAGCATCTTCTGTCCTGTCCCGAGCGTGTTCCTGCCCTGGGTGTGGTTATGTATCCTTCCAGTGATGCGCCAACACTGCATAAAAACAGTTTATAACTCACTGTTTAGCAGAGCATGGTTATCTTGCTTAGGGTTGGAGTGTCGGTGGTGATGCTGACTTGTGTCCTGCAATGCCAGCTCTGAAATGGTTATTTTCCAGGTGTCATGGGCTTGGCCAGGCCTTTAGTGGGATAGGAAGCTTTCAGCAGTTTTGGATAAGGGAAATCTCTTAATGCCTGAACTGGTTGCATTTGCTGTTTGATGGAGGTCACGGTACATGCCATCTTCAGGAGAACAGTGTGGGAATGCTTTGCAATATCTTTTGGAAACTCCAAAATGTGAAAGAGAGTGGCAGAATAGAGAATGTCATGGTGTGATGAATAATGCATGCCTCAAACTGTAGCAGAGATGCCCAAGTATTCAACTGAGATTAAGGGTTTTTTCACATGGAATGAAGCACTGGTTGTTTAGGTTCGAGTTTGTTGGATATTTGGGGAACTTGCCACCTTTGTCAGTGCAGCTTCCCTGCGTCTTGCTACAAGAAACCCTTTGCTCTTTGTGCAATTCTAGATAATTTAAGTCATAAGAATCAAATTGAAAGAGCAAGAGAACTTTATTTTGGGAGCTATGTGGATCACCATGAAGACCTCTCTACAGTTTTTATTTTACTATTAAAATTAATATTGTGTTTTAAGCAGCAGAAAGAAGATATTTCTATGCGGAAATACTAAATATGTAGCAGATATTTGCTACCATCTGTCTCTGGAATCCATACTAGACTCTAATCTTTTATGTTTTACATGGTTTTTAGAGAATAAGAAATCAGTGGTAGCTGCAAAATTAATAAGCAGGTGAATTGAGAAAGAAAAAAATCCTGTATGCTTCCACTAATAAAGATTCACTTTGATCTTGTTTTAGATGTTCAGAACTTCAAAGTGAAAATATACTGGCATCTGCAGTTCTAGTGCAAGAATTCGAGTCCCACCTCTACCATTTTAAGGGAGCTATTAATATTTTGGAATCTGAACACACCTTCGAAAATCCAATAACAGATTTGTTCAAAGGAGCCCACATACTCTCCTTTCAAGATAAAACAATGGAGATAGTGAAAATTCGTACAGAGTGTAAATATCAGCAGGCAAATTTGGGGTTACTTTGAAAATAAATAATGCTCCACTAATGACTATTTTCTGACTTTAAATTCTGACTTCCTTTGCTCCTATAGTTGTGTTTGGTATATGAAAGATCTATTTATGCCAAATTTACTTTCAGATCACCCCTCTTTGAACTTTAAACCCATTAAATTATGAGATGATTTCCTTGGGTTTCCTACACAGTGCAGTTCCCCAGCTGACTTTTACGGAAATGGCTCTGCATTTTTAAAGGAAGATGTCCATATCAAATTTTGATTTTGACAATCATGAAATTGTGTGAGGCCTTCTTCTAGCCAAAATTCTCACATTCTGCATTTCCAAGTCTTTACTTGGAGATAGATAGATGCCTGTGAATGATAGATAGATGCCTATGAATCTCCGTTCAAGCTGAAGATATGTCCTAGGTTCCTAAAGATGCTGTTGGAAGCTGAGACACTACATATTCCCAAGGCCTTTCTTCTTCAGATCAGGGAAGCTTATTGTCTCAAGTCATAAGCCTATGCTGCCAGATAATTTAGGTTCACAGTTCCCTCTGGGGTTCTACTTCTCTTCTTATTCACATATTTTGATTCAGCCTCAGGATGTATTTTGGAGTGTATCGATTTTTTGCATGCAGAACAAAAGCCAGCAATGGTCCTGGGACACACCCCAACCTGCAGTAAGGATGAGCAGCGTCAACTTTTGCCACCACGTGCAACACCTCAGCGTTATCTGTCACATGCAGTACATCAGCCTTATCTCAGAAGAGTTTATGTCTCAGTTGCAGGACATGTCATCAGTTTCACTGTAGAAAACGACAGTTCTGGTGGGCTGCAGCACAGCCTTGTCATTGTTACTACCAATGTCACAACGCCATGGGACAACAGATAGGCCAACAGAGACAAGTTCCAGGGAAGACAGACACAGTCAGAGTCCTCTAGAAGGAGATAAGACTTGTGGGTTTGCTTGGACAAGGGCCATAATCTCCCCCTGAAACTGATGCATTTAGCACTGAGAACAGAACAGAGGCCTGCATCCTGTAGCTCTGGAGTAATCCCATCACCTGGGTCACTCCAAACTATAAATTTCTTGATGTCCATCCTTTAGAAATGGCCAAGACTTCAAGCTTCCAAGCTGTCTGCCCTCAGAAATATTAGCAGTGACACCCAAAAGATCTACAAGGACTCTGGTGGAATCAACACACATACTCATTAAAGCTCACGAACTATGGATCCTGGATTCAAGAAAACCTATGGGCCTTTGCACATGTGCCAGCACTCTTTTAACAGAAATAATATTTCAGGCTAACAGCTCTGAGGTTCCTGATGTTCAATGTTACTGCAAGAATTTAAAGCTATGCTTGAACCTGAGTTCAGAAAATATTTCTTACTTACAAAAATTAAGATCTAAAATATTCCAGAATATTTGTGTGTCATGAAGGTTCCATTATATAAGAGTTACAGTTCTCACTGTCATAGATAGGTTAGGCAGGGCTCAGGGAGGTAGGAGGTGAGTAGTTGTTAAACAGATAACTCCAAGATACATGTGCAATAACCATCTTTTAATGAACATTTCACCTTGTCAATTAATAAATAAGCTATTATGTTGCTGTTGCTGACGTATCTTTGCCTTGCATACATCCTTGATACCAAAGGCTGCATTATGATGTTCAAAAGTGAAAAATTTAAAATAATTAGTCTGTAAATTATATCTGGTCAAGTATGTTCATTGGAGTGCCTTTGAAATGCTTTCTTGCCTAATCACATTTCTTCTTTGTTTATTCTACTTCATCATGCGTAAGTTGCTTGAGCATTACTCGTTGAATCTTTGATAAATGGCTTTTATTATAGAAAGAATTATTTGAAAGTAAGAAAAAAATTTCTGAGGAGTTTCACAATTTCTTTTCAGGACTTACCAACTTGGTTTTGTAACAGTTTTCAGAGATGCACCAAGAAAGGATAACGTTTATTTTACTGATAGGGGAATTATAAAAAGTTTATATACATGTATGACATGTATACACTAATAAATACACCATGAAAAGCTACAACATTCAAGCTTTAATGACAAAGGCTGGATATTTAAAAACCAAGTAATCTTATTTTTCAAGACACTCAGGACTCACAGTTTTCTGGACTTCAGTAATACCTACTTTAATTAAAAGGAGATCTCACATGCAACTTTGGTCACCCATCCAGAAGATATTCAGATAATTACATTTGCACAAGTTTTAGCAGAGTTGATGGCAAAGAAATTTCATAACTAATGAAGTTCCTAAATCCAGTTGCAGGTACTTATTTCAGCAGTCACAGTGAGAGCTGTTAAAGACTCAGCACTTCTGAAAATCAAGTCGAGTATGTGTCTAATTCTTGCATGCAGCAGTGATTTTCTTGTCAGGGTAGATTCACTGGCTTAAGTGAAGTTACACTACCAGGAAATGTGTTTGCTGTGAATTAAACTGTCTTGGTTGATAGTGCTGTTCATTCCCGCACATGGTTGTCACGTCACTAAACCTCAACCTGTATTTCCCAGAAGAAAATCTTTAGAATTGATGGGACTATCTAGTCAAAGCAGCATTTCTCATTGATAGCAGGACTTTTACATAGAAATTGCAATACTGCATAAACAAGTAATTTAGGCCTAACTTCACTCCTGATTTCTTTACCTCCTCCACCTGAGTGGCACAGGGGAATGGGAATGGGGGTTGGGGTCAGTTCATCACACATTGTCTCTGCTGCTCCTTCCTCTTTGCACTCTTCCAGTTCCATCCCACGGAATGCGGTCATTCAAGAACAGTATGCTCCATCGTGGGTCCCCTGTGGGGTCACAAGCCCTGCCAGCAAATCTGCTCCAGCATGGTCCTCCATAGGCTGCATAGACAGCCTTTCTCACCACGGTCTCCACCACAGGCTGCAGAGGCATCTCTGCCTGGAGCACCTCCTCCAGCGCCTGGAGCACCTCCTACCTCTCCGTCTCCACTGACCTTGGTGTCTGCTTCTCTCACATATTCTCACTCCTTTCTCTGGATAAAGTTGTGTAGCTTTCTTTTCCCACCTTCTAAAATACCTGTTTCCAGAGGTGCTACCTCTGTCACTGATGGACTCAGCCTCGGCCAGCAGTGGGTTCATCTTAGAGTCATCTGTCATTGGCTCTCTTGGACATGGGGGAAGCTACTGGCAGCTTCTTACATAATCATGGAGTCATTTGGATGGAAAAAGACCCTGAGGATCATCAAGTCCAGCTTTTAACCCAGCATTGTCAAATCAACCACTAAACCATATTCCCAAGTGCCACATCTACACATCTTTTAATAACCTCCAGGGATGGTGACTCAAGCACTCCCCCAGGCAGCCTGTTCCAGTGCTTGACACCCGTTTTGGTGAGGGATATTATCCTAATATCCAATCTAAACCTCCCCTGGTGCAACTTGAGGCCATTTTCTCTTGTGCTATTGCTTGTTACTTGAGAGAAGAGACACATGCCCGCTTAGCTACATCCTCCTTCCAGGTAGCTGTTGAGAGCAACAAGGTCTCCCGTGAGCCTCCTCCAAGTTAAGCCACCTCTCAGCCCCTGCGCTACCAAAACCTTTCCACATAAATCTGATACAGGTTATACAGCCAAGAAAGAGTCAGATGTGCTGTATATGTTAATTGCACTCACAGATTTCCTACTGCTGAAAATCATCTTTGCCCCACTGTTTTAATTTTACTGGTTCTAGTTGAACATTTAAAATCAGATAAAAAAATTACTTCTGTGCTCTAAAGCTGTATCAAACCTTGTTGATACATGTTAGGAATCATAGTTTCATCTATATTTCTAGAAATGCCAATTCGTTGACTCAAGTGTAGTATAACATATGCTGTACTTCCAGAGGGATGAATTCCATCGTCTTGGGATTTTTGCATTTCTATCTCAGAATGTTCTGTACATCCTTACTAGATGCATAGCAGTGGCAGATGCATTTTTAAAAATCAAGGGTTTCCTTGAAACTTGCTGCATATTTATTCTGCATATAATTACTTAAAACAAAGTAAGATTTCCTTGTGGTCTGTTTCTGTATAATATTAGTGATGTATGTGATTCAGCATTCCAAACTTATCATACGACTTGTGAAATTCAACATGCGATCACAGCTTTTGAAAAATATCTGTCATTGTCAAAATCCTTTTATTCGAAAACCTTAAAGGTTATAAAATTGTGTTCTTGAGTTAGGGCTATTCTCTGAATTAAGGTTATTCTTTGATGCATTCTGATGGTGCTTAGGAACTAGATATATGTCAAACTAGTAGAAACTAAAATTTGTGAAATTTTACAGCTTTAGAGGCAGTGGCTAGGAAATCATTACCAGTATGAAAAGTGCAGGACTGCTCTTTTTTATCTACAAAAGATCAAAGGAAGACACATAAATGAAGACTGATTCTGAAAATGTGCCTGATGCTTTTATTTCAGCTATAGTCATCCATTGACCACCACACAAAAGTTTCAGATAGATGTAGACATTCTTTCACAGTTTCAGATTCTGTTTTTTGTCCATCCAAATCAGATGGAAGACTTCAGGATACATAGGGAAGTATACTGCTTTAGGCTGCTAGACATGAAGCAATCAAAAAGCATTTTCTAGTTTCTATGGGAAAAGAGAGGAAAAGTGGGTTTAGTTGATACCATTTGTTCAAACTATGTGCTGAAAAAAATGTTTAGGAGATCCAAACCCCAGACAGTGTAAATGGGAGCAAGGGTACAGGTAGGAAAGAAAAGCTGTCAAGGATCTTTCATTCTTCTCCTTGGATTCTACAGGGCATGATGTCTTCATGAAGGAGATATTAGTAATTTCTTTAAGTGCCTTAAGTGCTGAAATAGGTTGTGCTTACTCCTTATAAGGTCTATTTTGTTTAGCCTGAGTTGCCCTCATAATTAGCAATTAAAATGATAAAAAGGAAGAGTGTATTTATTGCCTTTCATTAACAGTTGTGGATTTATACTGTGTCTCTTTGTCACAGAGATCAGGTAGATCTAAACACTATGGTGTGTATTTGTAGCACTAAAACATATATTTTTTCCTTCAAAAATATCTGAATTGTCTCTTTTGTCCTTTGCTAGCAAAATCTGTGGGGTTTTTTCACACCATTTCTTATTTAAAGTCTAAGTAATCCACCATGTTTTATCCAGCATTGCATAAACAGACATGTCCTTATCCTACAATGGGAGAAAAAATACAAAGAATGCTTGGACTAGATGCCTATTTTTGTTTCATTGTTGTACAAAGAAGATATTAAATGACCATGCAATTCAGACATGCTTCAGGCCTATACATGTAAACAATTGTTCAGTTTTTGACATTGTTCCTGGGTTCATACTGTCCCTGAAAAAAAGTACTTCTTGAGAGGAAAAGAGTCTTTTAAATAATACTTTTGGAGTGGTTTTATAAATCTCCTTCTTCCCCTGTTTTAGTGGTTGTTGTTTTTCTTGGCCTGTGAAAATATCTGTCATTTCCTGATGAGCGTGGGATTCAAAGTGACAGAACAGAGTTAGAAAAGTCAGGTAGCAGTAAAAACACAAAATTTTGCCATATCTCTCCTAGATGTTTCTAAAGTTGGGGAATAATTATAAAAAAAAATCAAGGTCCTGCAACTTTATTCTCGTGGGAACTGGGTTTATCTGCAATGTTTTTCTAATAACAATGTCCTTCAATGCTTACCATTTTTTAGGTTTAATTGATTTGAACTATTACTACTTCTGAGTAACCCTTTTTTCACTGTGCATCTTGTCTTCTACCATTTTATGACCTTTTAAAATGTTAGTCAATAGAATACAGGAGGAATGAACCATCTTGGCATCACCCTAGATAAGGTGCGACCTGTGGGTCCTGGCAAGGATCAGTGCTCACTTCAGTTGCTTTCCTGCAGCTCTGACGCCCAGAGCTGCCCTTCGAGGCCCTCCCAGCTCTTGCTCAGGGACGATTTCACCAGCTCAGTGACCTGCCTGGGTTGACCTTCGCTGGCCAGCGCTCCCTCACACGCACACACCTGCGCTGCCAAGCTCCGCGGGCACACCCGCGGTCTGACCCGCGCTGCGCTCACACGCCCTGCCACACAAACACACATCCACAGCATACACCTCTCACCCAGAACAGGGTGTTAATGGCAGCACAATGAATATTCCTCTTTTTCTCTTGATCCAGAATACAAGAAAAGCCGTAGCCTTAACTTATATCTAAAAGAAAGTGTACAGGTCAAATTATAATGGGCCCTTTGCAAAATGAGGCAATATGTGGTGTTTCAAAACAGCAAGTACCATCAATTTGCTATGCTGAATTTTATAATATTACTCCTGATATTTTAAAAATGGAGCAAAAGGACAAAAAAATTTAAGCTGTGAAGTTCTTTAAGTTTCATTTAAAATAACACACACCTCCTACTCTATTTCCTTCTTTTCTTGACTCTACCAGCCAACTTGTATTCTTCTAAGGGAATGAAATTTAAAGTTTAAAAAAAAACCTCCTTTTTTTTAAGGTGCTCTCTCTCATTATTTACATTATTTTTTTAACCAGGTTCCTGTTTTAAATTAATTCTGTAGTGATTCCAAAAACCCCAGGCACATACACAGACACCTGAGCTCTCCTGGAGGACAGGAGAGTGAGGTGGGGCATGGGAGACAGGAAGGGAATGTGAAAAAGAATGAGTAAGTTTGTCTCACTCAAAGTAAAATCAGACCTTATCGGACTGGGACATGAGCCTAAACAAGCGAAAGATGCAGACTTTTTTGAAGAGTGATATTATTATTTTCATTCTTACTGCTTTGTGGGTCTATTTTCCGTCTATTTGTTCTTGTACCCTTTTTTCTGACAAACTTGGGTTTCATTGTAGTTCTAGCTGCATGAATGAGAGGCTCCACAACTTTACTGCTCATTCACATCTTGGAAAGGAAAGATGGCTACAGACTGTATGAACTGTAACAATTAAAAAACTACTATTTCATATGCTGTGTATATACAGTATAATGAATGTGGCACAATTATGCCATAATGACTAATTATTTAACAACATATTCAAAGCTAATAGTGTTTTGAAAAAATTTCTTTTGAAGAAAGTACTGGAATCAGCACCTAGTGAAATTGCTGTACCCCTGCATCAAGCTGCTCCAATCAGAACCCCAAAGCAGTGTAAGTAATTAGAGAAATATCTTGTCTACAAGGAGTGACATCAGAGTACTGTTAAGAGCCATAAGCAAAGCTTTGACTCTCATGTTTTCAAGACTTGATATCATGACCTTCCACTAAAAACCTTAAAAGGCTCAGAGCAGATTAGATTTGGTGCCTTATGGAAAAACCTTGGAAGAGAGAGTGAACGTGCCAAATTTATGTTTGTGAAAAGAACAGGCATTGAGACTGTTTGGTACAGTAGAGAAACGGAATTTTATCCTGAGCAACTGTTGAATGAAGTGAAAATGTCCCTGAAACATTTTTAAATGTAGTTGCAAGTGAAAAATACCCCTTTTCTGCTATGTTTCAGCTCAGTTTATGTTTAAAACTCATTGCTGTCTATGACGGTAAATGACCCATGGAAATGTCGTCTTAGTGGACTAGAAAAACCTACACCATTCTCTGAAAAATAGAGGCAATTTCATCATCTGAAACATCAGTTTTTCTCCATATGTTATTTATTATTTCTGTTAATTCAGCTTACAGCATCTGGTTGGAAATCTAAACAGTGAACCTTCTGCAATTCTCTTGATTTAGACCTAAATTTTAAAAGGTTTTAATATTCATCCTGCCTTTTATAGGGTAAATAGAAGGCCCTTGGAGAGATTTCAGCAGCAATTAAAGTTCTTTTTTTTTTCTTTTGTGAGAAAATTAATTTTTTTCACTCTCTTTCTAATTTTCATTCACTTTCAAGCTTCTCTAGGAACTTTATCACCATTTAAATGATAGGAGTAATCATCCTAGTAAGTATCATAATCTAGATCCATTCCATCCAATCTATCTCAAATCTGAAATCCAAAGAGAATCTTTTTTTTTTCTCTTACAGAGCTGGAGCACGTTGGCAGGCCTGCCGAGGCATGCAGAGCATCCAGGAGTAAGGCAAAGCTTGCACAAAGATGAGCTGTAGACACTCTGTCTTGTCAGTCCAGCTGACACAAATTAAGAACATGTAACGTGATATAGTGAATATTTTCCCTCTTAGAACATGAAACATAGGTAGGCCTTATACCGGCAGTGAAAGCATACCAGTATGTTACTGGATGTGTTCTTGACAAAGTTTTTAACATGCAGAAAACTCAAGGTGCAGCCTACAAAGAGATGTTTTGACACAGGAAGAATAAAAGGTGGATTTGTTTAAGGCACAGAGCAATCACAGCTTTCTTAATCAATTTGTTACAAACACACATCTGCCCAGGTCACAATGTTGCCCTAAGTACTATGTGTAGAAAAAAAGGAAATAATAAAAGTTTGGCTGAATTGTTATACAATTTGATTTTTTGTGTTAATATGCTCCACAATACCTGAAGACCAGAGTGACAAACACCAGGGCAGTTCCAAGCACGTTTGCCTTCGGAGACCGTGGTTTGCCCAAAGAATTGAGTGGCTCAAGCCATGCAGCACTCTGCTACACGCAGCACAGTTGTACAAGCCCTACACACCAAATGGCCACAGTGGAATGTATCTCACCCTCCTCGGAGCAGAATGACACAACGCAAATGCCAAAAGCAACCCAGGAGCTCACTCTCCCTCCTCCTGTCAGTTGTCAGTGCTGAGCTCAGAATCCATCTCATATGCTCTTACGGAGAGGTAGTAAATACATTTTAGTGCAAAGCTTGCATCTTTACCATGGCTCCTGGAACCAGCCTAAAACCCTGGTAGAGCCAGTTAATATTCTCCATCCACATCAGTAAGAGCTGAAGGGCTGCACAAAATTGCTAAAAATTCTTACGAGGATGAAGAGAGACAGTTAATATATCAAATTTGATATCAATTATCTAATTGATATTGACCTCTATATTGACAGAATTTCATTTATTGGTGGAAAATTTTCTTTATATACGAAAGAAACACTCCCAACCTGTGAACCCATGAAAGAAGGAGGAATAAAAGGAGATATATCTCGTTACCATAAAACAAATATGTAAATAGAGAAGAAGAGGTTCTATGTCACACCATGCATTCACATTGTGCTTATGCAAGCTGCAATTCTTCTGAGAGTCATCCTCCACATTCCCCAGAGGAGATCCGCCTCTCTGTAGCTGCAATTCATCTCCGCTGGGACAGGTATCTTCTTCCCTTGTTTATGCCATAGGAGGCTTTAAAGGTTTCTGGGCTTATTGATTAAGCCCACTGACTTCCTACAAGGCATAGAGAGGTCACCACATCCAAAGTAAACTCACCACACCCCTTTTGTGCTTCTGTAACTGGCTCTCGTAAGGCTCTAAAAAATCCCCCACACTTGTTATGAGGAAAAAGTGCTGAATTAACCAACAGCCCAGTGACCAAAGGACTCATGGGACAGTAGGTTCACAGCTTTCCATACTAAAGGAGAGTCTGCTGAGGACAGTAGGTCCAACATGCTGGTTTTTGTCCCCAGCACAAGCCAAGAGGGTAGCAAATAAAGGAAGCCATTATCTTGGCGCACAGCCTTCACCTAGTCAGAGCACCAAGAATCCCATCCTGCTTGGTGTACTTCACATGAATCACAGCCTGGAACTACTGTCTTATACACTTAATCAGATTAATAACTCCTGAAAATTTATCAATCCTAAATGAAGTTGAATTATCCCTTTTACTTATTTATACATTGTTCATAAAATTAATTTTAGAAAAAGAAGGTTGTATTACTCATTAATCTGAAATAGTCTGCTCCATGTAATTGGGGATCATCTGTAGCTAATTGTATTTCATTTTTTTCCATGGACAAGCCTCAGTAAAGACTCAGTAAAAACATGGGGAATAATGTACATAATGGATGTAACACTGACTTTTGATATAAAGAAATACGGTCCAACATTTCCCTCTCCCATTTTCTTTCTTTTCATCTAACTTTTTACCAATTTTTGAACAGCATGAGGGACATTGACTTCATATGGATTCTCCTGAAGCTGATGTTCTCATAAAGAAAAGATTACCCTCCTTGGCTAGAGGCTTCAGGATAATCCATATAAAAGCAACAAATCAAAATTGACACATCAGATGTAAAATGGAAATTAAACCCTTTCCTGGGGTTTTGCTAGCTTAAAAATCTTGCCATTCCAAGTTTCTTCAACTGTGGTGCACAGAATGTTTATTTGTTTTTAATTTCACAGTTCTTTTTTTTCTAGGTCACGCATTTCATTGCTTCCTAGCTTTTTAGCTCGTTTCTTCCTGCTTTGCTTATGTAAGGGAGTAACACTGGTGCCACACACCACGGGCAGAATTAAAAGCACTTCTCCTCTGGTTTTAACTCTGGTTTTAACATTTATCAAAATGTTTGTGGCTCTTGTAGTGTCTGCTTTCATCTCAGCTCTAATACAAGGGTGACATAAATCATATTATACAAGAGCAATAAAATACATCATTTGAGTTAAAGGTATGCGACTTTTACCAGAAGTATAACCTGAAGTAAAAAATTGTTCACAAGTTCCTGGAACACACTGAATCTAAAAGAGAAAAAGAAGGCAAGAAGAAAAATAACAGTGTAATCCAAATGAATACCTTTGGGGACAACAGGAGAAGTGCATGCGTGTATCTTCCAGTTTCTGAATGTATTTGAGCATGTGGACCAGTAGCATGAGATGTCATGAGACCAGAGGGAGAAATAGCAACTATGTCAAGCTGGTAAAACAGTATTCCTACGAAGAGACCTAGAGGTATCATGGCAGGTTCTCTTCAGAATTCAGTGATGTTAAAGATTATCTGTCCTGTTGATACCAGACTGTGCACACTGTACTTTGGTGGCACTATTTTCGCGGTGTGCAGTGGTTCTGGTCAGGAAAAGGCCAGATGCTGGTTTACGTGCAGCCACAACAACGATGAGGCAGATCATGTCTCTAGGCCAGCCCAGCTGTGGAGCAGGAACCTGCCATCCTCCTTCACAGCACCCCCAGTCAGGCTGACATAAGCAGGAATTGTGCTTTTGCACGCAGAAAGCATTTAATAATTATCCTTCTGTCTGCTGTGGCCACCACAGTCGTTGTTCTGGTTGAAGAACTGGAAGAAAACAGCTATAAAGAAAGAGATTTACAATTCCCTTCATCTCCAGCAAAATCTGTACACAGCAAGTGTTGGCCACAAGCCTCAATCTGCCTACATGACATGCAACTTTTATGCAGCTATAGTTGGTTATTTAAAATGTCAGATAATTAGATCTCCGTGTATGCTACTCTCTGCAGTACATGGGATACAGCTTTTCTCAGGGATACAGAGAACAGCTGGAAAAAAAGTTTACTGAGGCTTATGTGTGTAAACAGAACAAATTATGCACAGAAAATGGTTATACTTCATATTTCTAGTTTCTCCCCCATGAAGAAGCAGACTTGCTGACTTCTACAGCTATTTATTACTTAGCTGAAAAACAGACTCAAATTAGGCCCCAAGATCTGAGTGCACATATAAATCTTTTTAGCTACATTCCCCGTCTTTCCCCTTCAAAACACCACACGTCCTATAATGTCTAAAATACAGTCAGGAAACTCACCTGATCACAGTCTGGATGGGTATCACTGCTACCATTTTATTTTGTTCGAGGTGAAGGAATTTGAGCCCTTGGGCCACTCTTAAAAAAATACGTGCTTTCAGTTCTGGTAACTGGTGATGTTTTCAGCAGCCCAGAAAGGGAAAACAGCTCAAAGAACTGAACTGCATTTTACTTTTTTAGGTGGCCTTTCCTGTTAAGTACTGAATCGTAATGCAGAACAACATGTGGAACTTTGAACACACATGGTGTTGTTTTGCATTAAATGCTTTTTCTGCAGAGAAGGCTAGTCCCTAATTTTTTCAAGTTGTCATTGATGTGAACAATAAATCTGACAGGAAGATAGAAAATTATACCATTATTTTAAAACAGACTGATATCTAGGTAAGATGCTTTGAGAGCAAAGCCAATATGAAGATGTTGAAAAAGTGGGTTACTACATTATATTGGTCGCGTATATGGAAAAAAGTATATTTTCTTTTAGCCTTCTCCACTACCGTAAAGAATAATCATTAGTTTTGTGTGGTATGAACTATTGCAATGCTAATGATTTAGAAGATTAGTTTGAGATTGTTCCTCTTATCTGTAGAGCCATTTTAGGGGCTGCTGTCCTTCCTCCATCCTTCCACATTGCTTCTCATTTTTGCTTCCTATCTCAGTTTATGTTGCTGCAGCTCAGGGCTAATGGTGTGTTTTCATTATCGTCCTTCACAAAATGTTCATCGCATTATGGCCTTAACGAAACAATAAAACAAACAGCAGAACTAACCAGGGTTCTTATCTAAGAATTTCAACAAACTCAAAGAAAAAAGTAATTGGTAAGAAGAGATGTTATAGGATTAGCATGACATTGCATAGGTCCTTAAACAAAACCACATTTTATTTCAAGGTTGTCTTGTTTCTTAAATACAGGAAGAAATACAGTAAGCCAATCCTGAAACAAGTTGTTTTATAAAGCTAGAGGGTTCTTTGTAACTAAAATTAGGGTAGAACCCTGAAGACATAAACAGCAAGCATTTTAAGAAACAGGTAAGAGATGGAGGCTTTAATGTAAGTGCATCAAGCTGCCCTGCAGGGAGGCAGGGTAATGAAATTGTACTGATTTTCTGTAGCAGTGAAGAATATCACTGTATGTTACTGCTCTGACCAAGATAGTCCCTGTAATGCTTTTCTGCAGTAATTTGCTTTGGAAGAGACAGAACTTTGATTTTTATCTTGGGACCATGTGGCACATGTGGTTCAAATCTTTTTGAATTATTTCATTCTTCTCCACACACCACACTGCAATGACATAGTCTAATAAAAAACTATATGTAATTAATTGTTTACATATGTAATAATATGTGTACAACTATCTAGCATTTTATTAGACTTCTTTGTGTTTGCCATCCAAATATTAGGTTATGTCTAAAATGTATCATCTCAGATACAAAATACAGCCCTTAGTTTTTGTAGGTTTGTGGTACACATGCCTTTGTGCAATTCATTTAAAGGAAAACACTATTTTAATCAATGTTTAAATTAGGTGAATAAAAAAAAGAATGTTTTCTTCTAAGTGCTTTAGATTTCCTCAGCCATGAATTGAAGGCTGAGGCCTTCATGAAGCCATGAATTGAATTACCCACAAGAAACTTCTAAGCCATAACTACAGATTGCAAAAGCCTTGTAAAATAATTTGAACAAACAGGTTGTAGAAATATTATTATGGTTATATATGTTCTATCTAAATTCTATCAAATACATATTTTATATATATACATATATATTAGCCATTTTCAAATGAGCACAAGGCCCTTTCTTGTTAATTTGACAAGGTTCCTCTGTTAAATGTGTGACTGGACATGATAAATAACCTGTTAAGTTTAGCACAGCCAGAGGTTCAGGACTCTTCACAAACATTTGCAGATCAATTTGTGTTTCCAGGAAGCCCGTGACACTTTCTAGCTCAGCTACAGCATCAGCTGCATACCCTGTTGGCTCAGTATGCCTGCTCCCCAGGAGTGAAGAGAAGAGATTAAGGGGAGGTAAGGAAAAGAAAGAAAGAAAAAACACCTACTAAAGCAAACACACCCTTGACAAAGGAGAGGCAGGAAAGACACTGGATGGATCAGGAGAGCAATGGGAGTGTCCCAAGCCTCCCCAGCACAGAGGGCAAGAGCAGAGTGAAGAGCAAGAATTCACCAGAGCTAAGGAACAAGGGAGCTTATGAGGGAAGTTAATGGTATGGAAGAAAGTCCAGGACTCAGGTGGACTAAAGGACCTCTTCACCAAGCTGTCCTAGTCCCACAGCTGCGTGGAGCAGGGAGCTGGACAGAACCCCAGGCTGGGGGCTGCTCCAGGGGATGTAGCAATGGAGCATGTTGGTGTCAAGAACACTGCTCGTCTCATGGCCCGCTGCCTCGCATCCGTGTAAGTCTGCAGGTGTGCAACAACGCTGCCCATCAGCTGGGTCCCTCTGGGTTCAGGAGGGGTTTTCAAATGAAGATGGGCAGCAAATTAATTCTAAAGCTGCCATAAATGAAGATCTATTCTCAGAATTTTCTCTAATACCTTCATCTGTATAATCAAACTCCAAAACCGTAAAAAGAACCAAACTTTGGCCTAGGATGAAAACCTAGTTTCACAGGTACAGTCTATGCACAATTAATGGCTGACTAATCTGTTAAGCACTGTGAACAATTTCAGTCCTAGGTCTAAGGTTGCCACTGAAGCTCACTGGATTTTAATGCTAAACTGAAGCTAGAATATGAACCTAATTACTTGCATCCACTTAGATATGGATTCCCACACAGGATTCAAAATTCTTATTAGCGGAGGACTCGTAAGAACCTAATTTTTTAGTATAATAATTTAATGTTATGCTTATTAATATAGCTGCAAGTAAAAAGAGGCAGCACTCTAATTACAGATTTTTATACTGTATGTTGGTACATGTTTGTACTAAAGGCTGTAGAAATTAGTATATTAGTATATTATATCTGTACAGTGAGGAGCAAGAAGCTTGCTCACTGTATAAGCAGCAGACACAAAAATGATATTGGAGGATCAGGTCTTCCATTAATGACCATACGATTTTGCCTAAATAATTCTCAAGCTAAGACATAAAAAGAAGTTATTAACTAAATAATACAGAATTAAAGGAAAAAAAAATCCTAGATTATTGGAAGGATAGAGGGAAGCATTGAAGGAAAGGCAACTAAACTATTTTGAAGTTAAATTAAGAGAATAGTTTTAAGGGTTGCTATAAGAAATTAATTAGATTGAACTATGTTTTCACATATTTGAATTTAATGTGAAAACATAATTGAATTATGTTTTCACATTAAATGCCAGGGCTAAAATTGGAAGGCATGAAAATAGACATAGTGCTATTGTTGATACTGTGGGTTACTAAGCAGAAAAAGAAAAAACAAACAAACCTTAAAGAAACTCAATTATTTCAACTTAAAATTTGTGAAAATTTCTCCAAAATCTATTAAAGGAATGTTTTAAATCCTCTTATTAAAGGAGATTTTTAGCACGTACTCTCTATGAGCATAGTCCCCATTTTATCTGTACTGAATTCTCCATTCTTCTTCAAGACCTGCACAAAGAATTAAGGAAAAACATTTCCTTAAATGTTCATGATTATCGCTGTTAGTGGTTTCTTTAACTCAACAGTAAGCCCAAGAAATGCAAATCAGGACTGTCACCAATGTGCTGGTTTTGCATAGAATTTAAAAGCATAGGTTTGATTACCTTTGAAAAAAAAATGCTCTGCCCAAATAGTCACACCTCTCATCATTATTCTGTCTACTTTATGTCTCTTATGTGGAGCTGCACATTAGTTTATAAGGACTCTTTGTTTTTCAGATACAGACAATTTAAGAGACATTTTTAAAATGCCTGAGACATGCTGAGGTTTTCCTGTATTTACTTTGGTTTGGTTTGGTTTGGTTTTGAAACTGAAATACTGAAGGCAAAAAGTGTGCATTTGGCATTGCTCTGTAGCAAAGTTAAAACCAGTTAATACCCTCAACCATGCCTCTCCATAGTACCCTCCAGCATATCAGATCTAGGTTTCACATCATAACAAATCTTTGTTCTTCCTGAAAATTAAATGTAAGCATGAAAAAAGCATTACAGTAAAACAAATCTCAGCATTTTTAAGTAGGAAAAGAAACAATTGAGAAAAACCAGACACATGATCAAAAAAACAACTCCATTTTTGTATAGTGTGTGAAACAAGTTTGAGAAGGCAAACAAGCTTAAACGTGGTATGTCCTGATTTTTATGTCCATTTAAAATATATTCTGCTTGAACATCAGCAGTCAGAAATGTGCTGTATCTATTTCATGATTTTTGGATACTGCTGTGATTAATACTGCTGACACAGCCTAAAAAAGGCTCATTTTTCATTTTTTGGCTATTTACCACCAGCAATTGACAGCACTTTGAGCCCGTTCCAAAGTCAGTCAGAGCCACGAATAATCCATCTCCTTTCTCAGTTAACAGCTTATTCCCTTACTCCTTTCTTGCACCAATGCATATGCAAGCCAGAGTAGTGGGGTAGCTTCAGAAGCAGCAGCAACAGCCCCAAGAGGTGGTCCATTTGAGGTCTAGTTACTCCCAAATAACACTTGGAAAGAGCATCTTCTAAGCACACTCTTCAGTTTGTAAGGTCCCAAAGTGTCTCTAAACATCAGAGCTGGAAGCAGACAAAATGCAAGAAAGTATTCAGCTTCTATCCAAGCTGTTAATGGAAGCTGAAGAAAAGCCAAAGGGCATAGAGAAGAAAAAACATAAGGTTCTCTCAGCAGAGCAACCTGGCCAATGAAAGCAGAGAGAAGAAATGCTCCCTGATAGCCCTAGGAAAAGCTGTGAGCAGAACTTCAGATATCTGATCTGGCAAGTTGGTTTTTTTTTAATAGCTGAAGACTTGGGGATGCTTTTCAACAGTTTGTTTGAAATCCTAGCCTACAGCACTTGTAGCAACAGAAATCCTGTTCCTGGGTTGGGAGCTTTTCTTTAAGATCCTTTGGAATGCACTATTACCATCTGTTTTCTGTTGTTAACAGATCTACCAAGTTCTGTGTGGCTCCACATGGGACACTTTCTCAAACTCATCGAGGCATGTTGCAGATTGATATGTGCCAAGGGTTAGCCTTTAATTAACTCAACCTGCGAGTGCAGCATTAGGGTAGGATTCAGAGCGTGCCCATATGTGTGGAACAGGAAAGCTGGTAGCTGCCTTCCTTGGAGAAATGGGCAGACATATGGGGAGTAGACCAGTAGGTGGTTGGTAGCATGAGTTGCTACAGGTGTGGGAGGTATCTGGCTGTGGGAGGGAATCTTTGCTAGGCTTTCTTGGTAGCTGTAGGATGAAGATAACTTGGAGTAATTGAGTGCTCTGGGAACTGGAAAAATCTCCTGGAGGGACTGGGTGCTGCATTTGTTTGGCTTCTGGAGAACTTGGAGGTGGTGAGAGGAAGTGTTAGTTTTGCAGCTCATGTAACGTCGCAACCACTCCCACAGAGACTGCTCTTGCTTCATGCTGCCCCTTCACAGCTGGGAACCATAAGAAAAGCATCACTTTTGAGAAAAGCAGCAGTTAGAAAGCAATTCTGCAGCCCAGCACATGAGTTAAGATGTATGGCAGGCCGTGTCTGTCACTTGAACATCACAGCAGGAACAGAGCATTCCTGCCAGTTCCTGTGATGCAAAAAGCAAAGAGATTGGGAGTCTTGTTGGCACCCGCTCCTCTCTACAGTCATAAGAGGTTGCTTCTCTTGCTGCACAGAGACAAATGCATGAGGTGCCAGATCAAAAGTTTTGGCCCTTTTCCTGAATATTTATAAAACATATCTGAATGTTAGGTTTTATTTTGCTTCAGAAAAAGAGTAGTCACTTTTCATTTTGAAACCAGGACACAAATTTCCCTATTTTGTGCCAGTTTTTGTTTCTGGATAAATCAGGATCATAGTTTGATACATTAAACAATTTTTTCTTTTTTTTTTTTTTTTCTGTCCTTGAGGGCTCAAAACCAGATGGAAAAACTTGATAGACAATTCTTTGCACCCACTTAGATCCGTCAAGAGTCTTCTTAACTTGCACAGTTTGCAAGTTTAAGTCCAGCCTTTGAATTTTTGGCTGGAATAAGGTGGCAAGTAGTATTGAATGGCACTGACACTGTGTGTCTTTAACCCTAAATCTCTGGCATAGAAAGAGCTCTAACCAGTGCAAACCCCTCCAGGGTCCCTCCAGTGCTGCAGGGACTATCCAGCCAGAAGCTTTCCTCCACCAAGATCCCTATGCAGTGCTGGAAGGACTTAAAGAGAATTATTCCAGAGCCCTGAAATATGAACTACAATGGCACTGGTGGATCTACAGATATAGTATCTTTAAAGTAACAGTGATATTTTGTTTACATGTATTTGTCTTTTGGATAGGCTAATATGGAAGTTTCTGTGCATTTTGGAAAGATAATGCAATTAGCTTCAATAACCCCCCTCTTTTATCCTCCCCTCCCCCAGCAGCAATGCCTTTATTAAACGGGGGAAAAAAGATTATTTTTTATTTATATACTGGAGACACTTTTAATGATCAGGCAAATTTTCAGACTTGCAATTTAAACCAATCACTGATATTTGAACAAAGTGAGACTGTAGTCAGTACTGCTGCAAGTGGGCACTTATTATAATAATACAGTCTTGATTTCTGATTTCTCTCTCATACTGGGTAGAAACGTTCTTATAGAAAAGTATTTCCTAGAACTTTAAATACTTATTGCAGCCATTGTTGCTCATTATGAATTATTGTGCTGTAATTGTTTTTTTGTCCTGGCACTTGGGTCACACAGTGTAAAAGTTAGCAAGTGAGTTAAGGCCTCATACTGTTTTTCAGATCTCAACTGGCTTGTTGTATTCTGATTTTGGATCAATCTATTGCTTCACTCACTTCAGGAAATGCCTGTTTAAATCTGCTTTTCCGGCAGAATAAGTGGCTGTGTTACATAATATTCCATTACGTTTTCTGTTGTGCCAATTTAGACATGATTTATCTGTAGGCGTTATGTCCAGATGGGATGGCTCAGCCCTACAGATCAGGTGTAAAATGTAAAAACGTAAGTTAAAAAAACAAACAAAAAAAAAATCCTCAACCAGTTCTTCAGAAATGGTAAGATTAGCCTGAAATTAGGGGAAAAAATCCAACAAAAATCAAATACCTTATGGATTTGTAATCCTTTTTATGGTGAGGAAATGCTTTTCATTTGGAAGGTCTAACCAAGTTCCTCAAGCAAGAAAAGAATTTAATTAGAAGAGTTCTGTTAATGCAGGTAATAATTGAATTTTCTCAGTTTCCCAGATTCTGTGCAAATAATTATCTGTTGTCCTCACCTTCTGCAGTTAAGGGTTAAAAGGGTTAAAAACCCTCACAGGTGTTTACATCTGCTTTCCCAGCATTTGCCAACAGCTGTCTCACTCTTTCTCCTCACAGACCTGATGCTGCAGATGTGGATTGGATGGGAGTGTTATTCACAGGAGATGGTCAGCTCTGCCTTCACCGCCACTGCTCAGATATTTCTGTATTCTCAAAAGGTTGACATGTACTGCTCTCTACAGTAAAGTGCTCTAGGAAGATAAAAGGTTTAGAAGACAATCTTTCAGATCAGTTTCTCCTTCTATAAATACAACGAATTTCTGTGGGGGAATCTAAAGAACTTGATGGAAATTTCTGACAAGTTTAAGGCAAGAAATGTCAACAATTTCACTTCGAACATTTAAAAAATCCTTCAAATTGAACTACTTCCTCCTGGCTTGGTGAAATGACCTGAAGTGCTTAATTTAAAGCTATTTTAATGTTAGTGTTAATTTAAATTTGATGTTCATCTGTATCTTCCCTGATGGAATGCTACCTTTGAGGAGGAAGAGGATTACTGGATGAAAATAGAGAGAGATTCCCAATGTGTCGGACATTGTGGCCAGACAACAGTGCTCACTATGCACCAAGAATCCCACCATTCCTGTGATGCCCTAAAAATATTGTAGCCTAACCCCAAGAAAAGACCAGAAGGTAGAAGCACAGGACTCACAAGGCAGCACAGAAAGCACCCTGGCTGGAATCAAATCAAGCTGAAATGAAGCATTTTGCTGTGAGCTTTCTGATGGAAAATTAGGGCTTCAAAAGTTTACCAGGATGAAGAACATTGGGTGCAAACAGCTTTTTGCATCAGTAAAACACTTCATCAGAAAATCTGAGCTGGCTCTGATCACATCTGCTACATATATTTTCTTTGCTTTCCTCAGACACAAATTAAACTCTCTATAAGGAGATGGACTGCTCAGTATGCATAGGAATTTTGGAGGACAACTGGAAGACCAGTGGCTACGTTTGTGCATTAGTAATGGTTAAAATTGTTCAAAAAGTGGTGATTAAACATTCAACCCTTTAGTCTATGCTCAGGTTTTTGTTTGATCTGTATTTAGGCACATTACTGCAGAATCCAATTTTCTGTATATGCTGGATGAACATTAAGTTTCTTTTACTAAGGCCCCAGGCGTGGGTTTCATTAAAATGCTGTTTATAAATTTTTTATTTTCAGTAGGTCAGAAAGAGTCCCCACTTAAAAAACACTTTGTATTTATCATCACTGGGAGCAATTGCTTTCTACAATCTATTCCAGATGAAATCACATTTCCATAACTGATAAAATAATTAGTCATAACACAATATAAAATTTATAAAACATCATATAAGTGCTACTTGCTTCATTGTTGCAACTCTTCCTGAAAACTGAGTATAAATAAGATGCATTTTTACTAAATTGCTGGCTTTAAAAATCTGTATCTTATTTTAATGAAGAAAATAGATTTTTTTTAGTACAGTTAACATTTGATAGCCTTGGTGATCAAACATAGCTGCTTGAGAATTACCTGTATGTTACCAAGAGATGTGCTGAACAGTAGAATTACCATAATTTCAGAAGCACAAATACTTGTATTGTCTAGAAGTTCAAGTGTCATGGTAGACTGTTTGGATTCACAACTAGCACAACCGCAGCTATTTGTATGAAAACTAGAGAGAAACAAAGAGTTTGTAAATTTGCCACATTTTGTAGGGGTTTTTTAAAAGAAGGGTTCTCAGTATAGCAAAAGAAATTGCATCCAATTTACTTCAATTTAAGCGGACTGAGATAAAACAGCTTCAGAAATAATAACTAAATGTTTCAGATGTAGAATTTAAGACTCTCACAGGCCTTCTTTCATGTCTAACTGAACCTATATTTATCATGTCTGCTCTTTTCCAAGTAAAAAATACATCAGATTTGAACGGTATTTTTTCTCATTCAGCTCTAAGAGAAGCAAAGCACAGATGTGGTTCTGTGCAGAGCCTCTCTCCAGGGCCAGGTCATTAATATTCACAAGAAGAGAATTAGTCTTTAGAAAGAGTTTGTTTCTTCTGACAAGGCAAGCTGATAAGAAACATTCCAGCAAAGGAAAGACAAAAAAAAATGAAGGAGAAAAGATTAGATGGTGACATTTCATCCTTGAAAGCAGCATATTTTTACAGGGTAGCTATTATCATTAAGTTACACCCAAATAGGAACGGCTATTAACTAAAGCACTGAAAGTTTAATTAAAGGCTATGGAGAGTTTAATTTAGCAAAAGTAGTATGCAGTTCTTCTCGAGCCAAAGGAGCAGTGATCTGGGGGGGATATGATGGGAGAGAGGGAGGGAGAGCTGTGCAGAAGCACCTCTCGTCTCCTGCACTGTAAAAATCACAGTGCATTAGCTTCTAAAACAGGGCCTTGCAATGACAGAAATAGAAAGCAGAAGAGAGAATAAGCTGAGCTTTTACTGAGCAGGAATGAGGGCTTCAGTTGCAGCTGGTTTGAATGCTAGAATACTGGCTAGGAAAGAGGAGACACTGGCATTTCAGCAGACCAGAGCTTTCCAAGACATGTCTGTTTACTACATCACTTGTGCTGCCAGTAAAATACTCAGATGCTGACAGGAACTAATGTTTCCTGAGCAAATACACACTGTTGACACAGTGAATGCATCATGGACTGGCGAGAGTTGTAAACACACTGGCAGTCATAAGCTTCTTTATTACAGCATATGTGTATTTATGCCTCCAAAACAAATACCTATTAATATTTCATTTTGTCGTGGTTTTTTCTTTTCTTCACTGTCAACAATGTATATTAACAATGTATGTGTTAACAATGTCAACACATTTCACTGTCAACGGTCACCCCAAGACAACAATAAAATACAAATTTCATTTAGATTAATGTCCAGGTAACACCTGGTCTGTAAATATTGGTTTACACTTCAGATGTAGTTTTAGTAATGTGAAAAGTCACACCTTATAATCAGAACAGCCAAAGTAGTTTTCAGACAGAGTTGTCCTCTTTCTGGAAAAAAAAGAGATGTTTCAAAGAAAATAATACACAAGGATTGTTGGCCCTTGGGTATTCTGCTCCATGTGGTGTTAGCTTGAAAATGCTAATATTATAATTAATTTTTCATACAAATTTGTGTATTGACACTTCCGTGCTTCATCACTGAGATGAAGGATTCTAAATTTTTTTCATATGTTAATTGCCAACTTTATAACATCTGGTATTTGTCTTAATGCCTGGGTTATGTGGTTGCCTGAGAATATCAGCTTTTGCAGGTGGAGGTGAACCTTTAAATTGGAATTCCACAGATTTTGGAGGATGAGCCTGTATATAAGATCTTTGAAAAAAAATATTATCAGGTAAACACAAAATATCTTCTTATTGTTCTTGTTACAAAGATATTGTTTCAAGTGTATTTTAGAAAAAAAAATTAATTCAAATTCTTACATTTCTGGAAATACTGTGGACATGGGTGCTCCAAACTGAGAGAAAAGAACAAGCTAAACATTATTTTTGAGCCAAGTTTTCTCCAGGTCACTCCCAGAGCAGGACTTGTTCAAAGGTGACTAAGAGAAAATGGAAAACTTGACTGTTGAAATTTTTTATCTTCTATATGTAGTATAAATAGAAGTAGTGACTTTGCAACACCAGCTAAGACACATTTAGATTTATCATTCTGTGAAAGATGTTCTATGAAAATTGATAGTAACAGTCATATTCAATCAACTCAAAGGTTTATTTGTATACCACAGGGATGGCACAATCTTTCAGTTGATTTTATTTTTGATGTATTCAATTCTTACGAAGGAAGAAGTTATATTAAGAGAACAATACATATCTAGCTGTGCGCCCTGACCCTAGACATTCCTTGGAATTTTTGTTGCTCCCAGTGGTGAGTCATTTCCTGAAGACCTATGTGTGGCTGGTAAGTCAAATTGTTGTACATTCTTTCAGTCCAGGATCATTTGGCAACCTTTTTCATTTATTCCAGCTACTGTTACCTGACAAGGGTTGGAAATGGAAAAAATTGCTCTCTGTAGCTTTTTCTATGACAAAGCCTCTTTCATGACCTGAGGATAACTTTTCAAACAGTTCTTGTTTTGGCAACTAATGTGCTAAGTGACATTAGCTGTGACTCACAGGCTCAGCCGAAGAGCCACAAAGCAGTGCAGGTAATTGTGGGATCTGACCTGTGGCAGCACTATTGTATAATATATGATTTGGAGGCAAGCCCAGTTTCCTTTTTAAGATGACCTGATAGATCAAAGTAAAAGATCTAAACTGAGTTCACAAAGTCTATGAGTATTTATATATCCATGAAGAAGTAGAGACATCCAATGTCTTGGTCACCTCAAACAACACGCAGAACCTAAGTAGGGGCTTCAGAACTGCTGTGGTGCTTGACTTGTCTAACTGTGGTATTCTTCTGGGCTAAATTCTAACTCTTAATGAAGCTAACAGGGTTTTACCACTCCCTTTAAGGGAATAACGATCTAAATATCTGAACAGATTATTCACATTGCTTCACTTGTTTATTTTTAAGAAATCTTACATGCTTTCCCCATGATCTAATTCTAACAGGTTTAACCAATTTTGAAGCTGTGAGATGGTCAGTTACATTCTGCTGTTCCAGGCATTATATTATGTTTTCCTGTATATGTTTAAACCAGAGTAGTGTGAATCACAGCCTGGAGTGGATGTATATTTTGATTTGGGAAGCAACAGAGAAGAAAGAAAATTAAAAACAGATCAGCAAGGAAAACCATGAAATAATTTTAGTCAAATTTTTTCACTTCATTTGGAGAACATACAGAGCATTTCAAACATTTTTAAAAAGAAAACAAAACTGACAAACAGCAAATACTACATTTGTTGAGATAAAATGATAAAACTGCATCTAGCATTTGAAAGAAGTGTTAACGTGCTGACAACAGCGACGTGAGGTTTTCTCCACTTCTCCCCCTGAAACGAGTTATTCTTCACTTCCAGCTTATCATTTCTATGTAGTGACTGTCCGCATCCTGCACCAGACACAGGAATTCTGCCACCTCTTCCACCTCGATTGGGTTTCAGCTGCAGGAGCTGATGATTGGCTCTGGCAAAGTGCTGCTGTGACACCCCAGATCCCAGTGTTGTGCAAGGGGCACACAAGAAGGAGCTGTAAGAAGATTTTCTGGGGTCTCCATCCATTATTTTGGGAGCTGCAGTTAAGCTCAGGCCCTGAACTACATCGCAGCTGCACCTATATACCTTGTTAACCCTGCCTTGGTGACATGACTTCCTGGCTTGACTTGGCCCTGCCTACAGCCTTGTATTGCAGTCACAGGTCTGTCGGCTGAACCTTGTCACCGCTTTTGCTGGTGCTTTTCAGTTTTGGTTGGTGTGGGACACACTCCTGTAAGTGAGGGGACTACATCTTGTTGCCTGTCGCCTTGTTGCCTGTCACCCTAAGCTCATGGCTTGCCTTCCCCTTTGGAACAGCCTCACTCTTGCACCTCCTCAAAATGGGGTTTGTTTGAAAAGTCAGGACTGGGGTTTACATTGGGATGAATATATTTGTGCATTAGTCTACGTTTCTTGGTGTTGGAAGATAAAAGTCAGTGAAATGCAGACTACAACTTCCTCATGAGCGGAAGAGGAGGGGCGGACACTGATCTCTTCTCTGTGGTGACCAGGGACAGGGCCCAAAGGAAGGGCCTGAAGTTGTGTCAGGGGAGGTTTGGGTTGGATATTAGAAAAAGGTTCTTCTCCCAGAGGGTGGTTGGGCACTGGAACAGCTTCCCAGGGAAGTGGTCACAGCACCAGCCTGACAGAGTTCAAGAATTGTTTGGAAAATACTCTTGGGCACATGGCATGACCCTTGGGGATGATGTTGTGCAGGGCCGGGAGTCAGACTTAGTGATCCTTGTGGATCTCTTCCAACTCAGCCTATTCCATAATTCTGTGATTCTGCAAAATCAATTCTGCTCCTCATCTCAAAATAATAAAGCAGAAACAGTAAAAGATTATACAGGTGATCAAAGGTGTGGAGTAGTCTCTATACAAGGAACAACTGAAAATCCTGGAAAGGATCCTTTATCCTGGAAAGGAAATGATATGAAACAAGACTTCAAGTAATAAATGACCTAGAGACCTTCGAATAAATGTAGTGTTGACAGATTTAAAAGACATAGAAGGACATGGTTCATGACACATCGTGTCACCGGGTTGTGGACATACTCGACAATAGGCTGTGGAGTCTGCAAGCTTATTCAAAAGAAAACAAAGTAGGAAAAAAAGAGGTGGAAAAAACTCTACCAACACTTACTTACTTCCAAGACACTTTTTTCAATGATAAAAATCTCTGTGCTACAAATCACCAGATGTTTGAAGCATCACTATAAGCTTCTGTTCTCGTACACTTTCCTATGCATCCGCTGAGGCACCGCCAGACAGGATGCTGGGCTAGACGGATGTCTGCTCTGACCCGATACAATTGTTCTACTGTTCTTAGCACCCCCGGTTGACACTAAGGAGTCATCTGTGCTGTCAGGATTTGCCTGTGAAACAAGGACTTGCTGTTTTGAATCTCTGGGGGGAAAATAGGAAGTGTCATTTCCCATAAAGAATTCTGCCCAGCTTCTTTCATTTCTGCAGTACCTGGAGGCTGAATGCAGAGGACTCTTTTCTAAACTCTTACCTACCAACTTGGGGGGGTTAATATAAGTTTTAAGATGGGTATGTTCAACACTTCAGTTTTGAAAAATGATTCATATTTTAGAGTCAATTATATATGTCTGAAGACATTTACAAAATTTCCCATCAATGACCTCAAATCTATCCAGGGTGCATGCTATTTGGAGTATCTGAGGTCTGGAAAAGGATATCAGCATAAATTTTGTACTGAGAGGTAGCACTTGCTCGTGGCCCCTTCCCTGGAGTTCCAGTACTTCGCTGGGCAGACTGGACACAGGATGAGGGCTGAGCTGGTCCAGCATATTTGTCACTTGATTCTTTCAACTGTCCCTGCCCACACAGGAAACAGAAGAGAGAGTGCCTGTAGAGAGGTGAGAATGAGGACCACCAGCTGTGTCATCACTACTCCAGTTTCTGTTCTTTGAGTGGAGTGGAACGCAAACTCTCAGCTTCCTTCTTTTTCAACTGAGCCATCCATCTCTGTGGGAGATGACACGAGCATTTGTAAGGTTGGGGGAAGCTCATTTGAAGAGATTATTAGAGACCAGATGCCAGAAAAGTATTTCGGGGGGGATTTATAAAAATAGAACAAGCTATCCAGGCCACCATGAAAAATACAATGTACAGAAAAAGGCAGAGAAGAGGGAGAAGGCAAAGAGCAGTTTGGATTAATATAAATGAGCTTTTTAGAATGTTTAAGCCAGTTCTTGCAACAAGATGGTACCTACAATGGTACTCAAATCCAGAACAACCTTTCCATATTTAACATACAACTTTCCTGTAAATTTTCTCTATTTTCACTCTGTAGCCCTATGAGGTCAGGTTTTGTCATTACAATGTTTTATAATCAGCCTGAGGCTTCCACATTCTGCCCTTTGCCTTTACACCATTTCTAAAAAAGAGCACAAACTGTCTCTAAAAGGAGAATTTTAAGTTGCAGTGACAAGTTGAATGAAAATATATCACTTAGCCCTCCAGAAAACTGAGGAGAACCCAAAAGAATGGTCCTTATCGTGATGTTAGGACATGCTTAGGAGATGATTATTGATAAAAAACAGCTGTACTGCTTTACACAGAGTGCCCAGCTCAGAATGGTTTAAATACATTGGTTTCTGTGTATTCAAAGCTTAAGAACTCGATTAGCTGTACTTCCTATTCACAAGTGGAGATTCCCTATCTGAACATGTAAGCAACAGGTAACCTGAACTTGGTGTTGTTGCTCAGAGACTTGTACTCCTTTCTATAAAGACAAAAAGAAAGATAACACCTATCCTTAGGTAGTACACACACCCACACCCCACACACTGTTTAAAAAACCTCAGCCTGATATAAATTCTGTAGTCCAGTTCCACTGGGTATATTTGCAGCTGGAAATTTCATCAGCCAGATTGTCTGCCATCTCCATGCTATGTAGTGATGTCACATTAGTCGTTCTGGCTAAAAAGAAATGGACAATAAAAGCACCTCACAAGCAGAGAAGTACAAAAAACCTTACTAGATACTGTGGCAAGGATACCTTTTTAAAAGAGCTGCATGAATCTTGATTGAGTAAACAACAGTAGGAAAAACTGTAAGTAAGAAAAAGATGCAAGTAAAAGAACTTGTGATGATGAAAAATACGGGGAAGAGAGAAAAGAAGCCTTAAACAGCCAAATGCTGAGAAAACATGTGAAAGCATCAATCTTGAAACCCAGTGGGGCACAGCATAGCAATTCTACCATGTTTGAGAGTGTCACTTTAATACCTGAAAATTAAGCGTTAACTGAGCATGAGTCAGTTCAGTACAGCTGCCTCATCCAAATGCTGCATCCTAGTCCTCAGAGAAAGACTAGGCAGGAAACTGTTCATTTTAGAAGCCACCAAACAGAGACATGGTGAAAAAAGCAGGTTTCAGAAAGCCCAGGCTTACATGTTGGTTTAGACCCTGAATCCCAGTGTGGGAGCAGCGTGCCTGGCTCAGCCCGGCTCAGCCCTGACTCCAGGCCAGGCGAGGTGCGTCAGTGGCACTGCTGGCAGCCACACTGCCAAAGTGCTGGGACAAGGAGCCGCCTTCTGTAAGGAACTGAGCCTCATTAGGCGTCCTTGATTGCTTTACCTTCGTAACTGCAGTGCTCGGTTTATCAAGTGTTCGCGTTGAGAGCAAGTGTCAGCTGATACACTATTTCAAGTTCAAACTTGAATGGAGAAGGCAATCCTGTGAAAGGCTGTGGATTTCCCTGCACCCAGTGGAGAGATCATGCTGGAGCATGGAAATGTGGGAGGAGAAAGGAGCAGCAAAGAGGAGCTGTTATGGGCTGACCACAGCTCCCCATTCCTCATCCCCTGCACCACTTGGAGAGGAGAAAGTAGAAGAGTTGTGAGCGAAGGGCTGAAGCTGACCCTGGGAAGAAGGAAAAGGGTAGGGAGAAAGTATTTTTGTCTTTGCTTCTCACCATCCTGCTCTATTTTTAACTGGCAATAAAGTACATTTAGTTTTGTCCCAAGCCTAGTCAGTTTTGCCAGTGACAGCAATTGGTCTTTATCTCAACCCATGAACTTTTCCATCTTATTTTCTCCCGTGTGCTGTTTAAGAGGTGGAGTGAGAGAGTGACTGGGTGGGGTCTGGCAGCCAGCCAAGGTCAACCCATCTCAGTAATAATAGATTAAACCCATGTTTAGCATGTCTGGGTTTCTCACATCTGTCTCAGATTCTAAGCATAACTCAGAATCTGTTGAAGGGAAGCACAAGAAAGCTCATTTTTCATCGGTCTCTTTCTCATTGCTGCTCTGTCGCCTAAGAGGTAGTAGAACAATGTTTAGAAGACTGTTTGCCGAGAGGTTCACTGGGGTAGTGAAAGCTGCTTTGCCCACAGAAGACAGGGTTTAACCTTAGTAGGGTGCATTACTTAGTGTCACATGGCACACAGACGTGGCGCTCCCAGGCAGAACTCTACATGTGGATTACCAGGCAGAAGTGTTGTGATACTTACAATGCTTCAGCCACGTTTTCACTTTCTTCACTTCTAAGCTTATTCACGGCAAGGCAAAGTTAGCGCACCCCTACCTGCAATCAGAACAGGAAACAGTTTTCTGAGTAAACATATGTTAATTTAAATAAGCTGTTCATAGTTTCCTTTTCTGTTGCAATCTCGTTGCTCACTCACTGACTGAATGAGTCATGAAAGCCAGTTAGAATCAAGAGTTAATGTCAAAATGCTTTGGCATTTCCACTTCCACATCTCATACATTTGCAAAGGAAATGATACATTGCCCGTCCCTTTTTCTCAAGTTACTTCAAAATCTGTCTTAACTGTACTGTATGAGATCAGATTGCTCATTGGCATGGGTCTGACATGCAAGAGAACAGGCTGATGGCTGATATAGAGGAAATAAATCTTAAGGAGTAGCTTACTTGGATGTTTTTTTTTTTAAGTTTAATTTGCCAGAGATGACAGAGAAATTATTTCTGCTCAGGAAACAATCAGATAATGAGGAAAGGCCTGAGGCTTTTAAACACAGCACCTCTACTTCCCTCAATGGTATTGGTAGCAGTGGTAAATTTCTGGCAAATTACCTCTTGCAGGAATGCCATTTACTTGCTTTACAAAGGAACATCTCTGAGTCTGGAGGTGTTTTATTTTATTTTTGAGGTAGTTTTAAATAATTAATAAAGAACTGGAACTTCTGTGGGCATCAGGTTCTGTTTCCAGCACTGACTCCTGCTCCTGATCAAGAACCCACATCTTCCCTGCAAAAGCATCAGCAGCATCCCGCTGAGGTCTCACTGGCAAGCTAGGAAGTGTCTTTGCAAGAATCACTGCAAGCAGTCCTGAGCTTGCCCTGTGGGTTATTAAAAAATGCCCTGTTTTGGTATAGCTCTGGGCTATAACTCTACTAAATCAGGCAGAGGCAATCCTGTGTAGGACTCTGTATCATCCAGACACGAGCTGCTTCAAAAGGACATGTAAGTGTTTTATGGCCTGCTCATAAAGACTGTCCTCAAGTATCCGCCTGAGGGACTTGGAAAAATGCACCTCTTTTGAAATTCAGAGGGGAAAAAGGAAAAGGAAAGGGAAAGGGATATTAGATTTCTAGAAGGTTATACTTTAGGATTTTGCCATCGAATACACTAAAATTGTAAAAATTGTAGAAAATCTCTACAAATAATAGAAAAAGACATAATTTTGTTTCCTTTAGGAACCAGGATTAGTTTATTGTAAAGTTTAAATACATGTCAGATGTGGAAACACATTTCCCCAAACTTAAGTCATAAAACATCCTCCATTTTATAACATATTTTCTGTAATTTCTTGAATAGCTTGAAAAGTTGACATTTCAGTCAATTTTGGCTTTTAATACTTGCTGTCAGGGAAAGAAGAGCTGTTTCAAATAAAAGACATGAGATGAAAGAAGTGAATCAGGAGTGAGGTTCTTTAGATAAATGACCTTTCAACTTATGACTGACATGATTATTATTTAATTGGAAAAAAGGGTAGAGTATGAATATTTAATCAATAAAACTCCAGTGGAAACCAGAGCCTGAGACAGAGACAGACAGATCTTTGTGATGATACTGGTTTTTCTCCTATTAATTAGAACTCTACTCCATGCTCTTTTGTTGTGTTTGTACTGACTCTTATGGTAATTGTAGTTTGGCTTCTTCTATGGAAATTTAATTTACACTTTGTAATGTTTTATGCTTAAGCCATTCATCTCTTGTAGATCCCAGCCCATATGTTTTGAATTCAATTCATCTATAACTGGGTGTTATAAGTCTGTTGGAGTGGCCATAGCTGGAGTTATATCCCTGTATTCTTGATTACGCTATCAAAATTTTCTTGATAAAATTAATAATTCAGCACAAGTTTCTTTAAAACAGTGGAAGAAGAAAAGGATTGGTTTGGAAGATGGAGAACCCTTATGCAGATCACATTCCTTTCTCATCTATTCTGTTGTAGTAAACTAATTTCTAACTCAACATAAAGCTTCATGCTAGTCCACTATCAACAACAATTAAAATGTTTCTGGAGCTGTCTCACCAACCAATGGCAAAACAACCGGTATTGTTGTGTAGAGTCCTTTTTCATGTAAATTAGCCAGCCATTTCAACAATTAAAAATGAAACACAGCACAACAAGGAACGTAAGTTAGCACTACAAGTGGCTTTGAAATTTGTTTTCAGTTCAGAACAGGTATGTTAGGCTTCAGAAAACGGACATCTTTCTCCTTGCTGATTCACCTACACAACAACCATCTTTAAAGGTTTTGGGCTGCTTCTATTCTCTTCTGTGATGAGTATCTGTCAGCTGCTTGTCCCTTGCAATGTTTGATCAAATAAATGGTGAAGCCTTCTGACTGTTTTCCTAGGATTTTTGTATAGCAACGTGCTGCTCCAGAAGTCTCACACATGGGACGGAATTGCTCTACAGCAACATAGGCTGGGCACCAGCTGGATGGAAAGAATGTTTGCAGAAAGGGGGTGGGGAATCCTGGTGTACAACAAAGACTTTAAGTAAACGTGGGCGAGCTGTCTGCCTCTGCAGGGAATGGCCAACAGCTGTGGCAGCAAGACCGCAGCCGGCAAGTCAAAGGAGGTTTAGAGCTCCCCTCTGTTTAGCACTAGGGTTTCACAGCAGGACTGGTGCACCAGCCTGTGGGCTTCCCAGAGTAAGAAATACACCTCTGTCCTGGTGCAAGTCCAATGGAAGGCTGTCAGGAAACTCAGGGCGCTACAGCACATGGTGTATGAGGAGAAACAATGCAGCAATTTAGGGTAATGAAGTGGGCAGGGTACTTTATTAAATCAAAATAACAGCCCATGATGGAAAGCAGAATTTTCAAAGGAGATCCTTTCATCTTTAGCATGTTAAGAAAAGCTTTATTTTATGGCACCTAGGAACGTTTATCCAAATTCTGGAGTTTTCGCTGTTATTTCCCTCAAATCTCAAATATCAGTATAAGCACAGATTTCAAACTCGGCTGTGGAGCTATTTCAGAACTGTCTTGATGCAATGCTGTGCCATGTGCTCTGGGATGACCCTGCTAGAGCAGGGAGGTTGGACCAGATGAGTCCACTGGTGGTCTCTTTCAATCTTACCCATTCTGTGAATCTGTGTTTCTGTGACAGGTTTTGAATAAGACCTGCTCAGGAAAACACCTAGAACCCAGAACTTCTGTTCCTTTAAGTATGTGGAGATAGAGGCAAACAAAAATCCCCCAAAACCCCCAAAAACCCGAACACCAAAATGAGGGCTTTGAGTACACTATGGTATGAGCAACCTGTATTTAAAACATTGACACAGGCTGCTGAGGGGATCACAGAATTCCAGATTAGTTTACTGCAATACTTAAATACTGTAATATTTACACAGGAGTGACCTGAAGCCATACATTTTTCTGGAGAAAGACAAAGCTTGTCTTGATACTTGTAATTCACAGGAAGAAAGTTCAAAAAAAGCAAAGATACAATGCTTGGCATTCTGAATGTTCTGGAATTACATATCACACCACCTTGGGTGGAAGAGATGATTTGTATAAACCTGTTTCACAGGTTATTGGCAATTACTGTCTGCCATAGCCTTGGACAAAAATGTTGCTGTGACACTGACTGGAACATTTCAAAATATGATAACATTTACAGAAGGGAGGAGTCAAAATACGTATGCTTCATGGTTGCATCAGTCTGTTTACTGATATAAAACCTGGAATCAAACAATAAGCAATATTGGATTATTGCTGCAGAAAACCTAGGAAATATTATAAGCAATATTGTTGTCATAAGCATTAGTTCATTCATCACGGTTTAATTGCTTGCACAGTAAATGAATGTGATCTGTGCTTTTTTTTTAGCTGTAATGTAATTGCTATGACTTTTATTATTGATATGTTGCAGCTGCAATGTTTTTATATTTAAAAGTGATAATATTACTAGCACTGGTTTATTTGTATCCATGCCAGTAATATTTCATATATAGGTATGCTTTCAAATGTTTTTATTAATGGTCTGGAATGCCATACTGGGAGACAGAGATGGCTAGGAGGAAGGCTGAACCACCACTGGCAGAACATGACTCAAAGCAGTCTAAGCCACAGTGGCATGATAAACATTCAGAGCATTTTTAAAGGATCCAGAGACATTTTATAAGGTACAAAATTTATCTGCCTATAGTTATTCTAAACAGTCCCGGCAAATGGCCACTGAGGAAAAATTAGTGAAATATTAGATAGCAAAGTCGTATTTATTTTTCCTCTGGAAAAACAAAAGTTGGAGGGAGACATTGACAACTTACTGCAAACTTTTTGTACATTTTCCTCAGAGACCCGAACATTTCAGAGTGAAAGCCAGACTGTGAAAAGATTAATGTGAAATGCAGGCTGCTTTTGCATGAATAAAGGGACACCAGCATTGGAAAGACAGCAAAACATAAGGAAAGGCAGTTGAAAATATGGAAATATTTTACTATGTCTCAGAATAAGAGGAACAAAAGCAAGATATATTTCTCTCAGAGCAGTTGTTTCAGCATTTGAAACATATAATAGAAAAATGCAGTCAGTAATGATCTTGTACACACTTTATCAGCTGCTGTTGCACATTTCACAAAGAAAATTCATCTCCTATGGGAGATGTAAGTTTTAGGTTATGACAACAGCATGATTTTATTTGCTGGCACTTGATCTGCGCATCTTTAACAAGAGGCGCCTGGCTGAGGAGACTGCTGGAAGCTGACCAGAGCTGGGAGTGCCTTGGTCTGCTTCCCAGGGATCCCAGAGCTGCCAGGGCTGGGAGAGAGGCAACAAGCAGCTGGGAGCTTGTAACCCACACAAGCTGCACATTGGTAGAGCCTTACAGGTGTGTGGCAGGTTTACTCAGAGCTGAAGGCTGCACACTTTTCATCATCCTGCACTGCCTTCCACTTCTATTCACCCTCACTTCACAACTCTCCTTTGGGGTAGGTAGTCAGCTTAAACACTCACTGCTTTTCAGCTGGCCATACAGCACACAAACTGTGTCTGTGGGAGCCAGTGTCATCTACGAGAGTTTCCCATGGTTTTGCCATTTTTCTGCAAAATGTAAGTAACAGTTGGAAAATGGACAGCATATGTTTCCAGAGCTTCTTGTGAAAACAAAGGGAGTCTGAATTATTCAATTGTGTGAGAACATCTGAGCCCATTTGATTATTGATTCTTTCTTAGTCTTGAATGCACCTTAGATATAACTGCGGAAAGCTTAGGGAAGGGTGTGATTCTGCCCAAAACAGCAGAAGGAAGTGAATGAAGAAAACCATGGAAGTGAAATCCAAAGGAAGTCCCAAACCAGACATCTCCTTCCTTATGATTTGCAGACAACATGATTTTGCTGTTCTGATTCACCAATAATTATAACACTTCTCCTTTCCAGAGTGTTGTCATAGGAAAGGAAATATGTTCGCTGCTCCTTATGTTACTTGAGTTCTGCTCATTACAAATCAATTCTAGATGAGATAGGAAAAAATACAAGAACTGAAGCTTTGGGAAAGAAGAAATGGCATTTTTCATATTATTTCCTCCACTGCATCATACTGTTTGCTAACTGCATAAGGGGGTCTGTTAAAAATCAGACAATATTATCTATATACAGAAGCCTTTTTACTATGATTTACATGATGCAAAGTATTTTCAGCTAGAAATAGCAGAAATTTAAAAAAAAAAATAATGTTTGAACATTCTTTGATAACTCAGCCATAAATCTGCATCCCCAAACGTTGAGTAACAAAAGCAGAACTCTTAGTCAGTACACAGACTGCAGGCACTACCAGCTTTAACATATGACTGAACGCTAAACGTGCATTAAGACCTTTCACCAAAATGCATTCATTTACAAGTAAAAAGTATAAAATACCTTTTGGGAAGGTTTAGTATTCTGATCAAAATATTATATGGTGTTCTGTAAATTACAAGAAGTAGTGAATTTGACAGCTATTTTAGCATGTGACATAGGAAAAATGTTTCCCCTCCTGCCTGCTCCCAAGAAGACGAAACAGAAAAAAAAAAATTTGCCAAATTTGTCAGCCATCCTAGTAGTCTCTGAAAGGTTTTAGGAGAACTTTCTTAATCTTTTCAGAAAATAATGTATGCTCTTCCTTTAAAACACTCCCACCAATGAAATACAGAACTCAAAGACTATACATAAAAATCATTATTCTACCCTCAATTAGTTGGCAAAAGTCCTTATTTTCTCTTTGAAAGTATTCCCATGTTCATTCAACTTCTATGAAATAGATAATGAATCAAAGAAATAAACTTCTGAAATTTATAGAGAAAGATAAATATGATTTTCTTCCCCATACCTCATCACGCTTCAAAGATTAAATAGACAAATGCAGTGGCTAACAAGCACCTTTATTTTTATGTGTGAGTTGGAGAGAGGAAAAAAAATGGGAGGGGAAGTAGGGACCAAAATACAAAACTTCTTTTGTCTGAATTTAAAATTCTGCTGGAATAAGAGGAAAAGAAAAAACTGTGGGTTTTTTCCTCTCTCCTCCAAGCCCCTCTGAAATCTTGACTTCTATCTTTGACCTTTTTTTGTCTCCTTAAGCATACAACTCTACAAAAAATTTTTGTTTATCATGTCTGAAAATATGGAACTACACCTCATGAAGTTGTGGCAAACAATATGTCCTTTTAGAAAGTTTACGGCAAAAGAAAGTTGATTTTGGACTGAGTCTTATACAGAACACCTACCCAACCCTTTATTAGTATGCAGAAATTCATTGGTGGCTGAAAAAAAAACTGATGGTGTCTAATAAGTGTAAATTCTTTTCTATTTTCAGATAATATTTAAAGAGAAATAAGTGAAAAAGTGATGTTGTATAATGAAGCTAGGACACTAGGAAAAATCTAGATGCAGAATGAGCATCTTTGATTAAGAGTCTGTGATACGCCACTCCCCAGAATGTACTGCAGTGACAGGTCTGTGCCCAGAAAGAAGACAGGTCTTCAGTTTGCCAGTAAAAAGATCTTCTTAATTAAAGATTTCTCTCTGTATTTTCCTTATGCACTTTTTTTTTTATATTTGAGAAAAGATGTGGGATTGCTCTGTGCAGTATTGTGGTATTTAATAATTGCAGCATTTCTTCAATTTTTACTTTATTTCTGTTTATATGCATGTTACAGCTCAGTAAATTTTTTAGAGGCAAGTATTTTCCCAATTTCTTATTTATTCCTAACAGAATACAGCAATATTTTTTCTAAAAATGAGGAAAATAAATGCACTACATTTTGTTTTGCTTCACAGTTCTCATAGATCTTTGTCATTCACTGCCCTAAATAAATCTGCCCTTTCCAAATCCATGAAAAGAACCCCTTCACACTGCTGCATACATTTCAGTACTTTATGAGGCTGTCCTTATTTGTTCAGCATTATCTCATTTGTTTGTCCTATAGGCTGTCAATTATTTAACTGTAGCCAGTCCAGTACATTGATTTAACTTCTTGAGTGCAAAGGCTTAAGATAATTTCTTTTCGCAGTGAAACAAGGCTCTGCTGCTTCCCTTGTTTGATGCCTATTTCATCTGAGGCAGATGCTTGGAGACTGTGAGTAATGCTTCCTTTTACTTGAATGCATTTAATTTAGCGGTCTTTCACAGTAGTTTAATTCATTCCAGCTAGTTAATGAACATTCATACCGCCAGTATAGATACAGTTTTCCTCTAAAAATCAGTAAAACAAATACAAAAAAATGGTTTCACCAACACTTGCCGCTAAGAGTCTTCACTGGAATTTGAAAATTAGTTTGGGAGTGAGCACATGTTCAGAAACAATACAAAAAAGAAAGTACTTTATAGCAAAACATATCAGTCAGCAGAATCTGAAACAAAAGGAGAAGGCTGCAGACTAGAGGAAACTCTAAATAGTAAACTATTTTTTTTTCTAATATGTGCTGCTCAGTCTACATGTGACAATCTCACTTATGTTCTCTTCCAACACAATTTTGAAGTTTCATATCCATGGTGTTTTTTAACTGAACATTGATGACTGCCATACTTTTTTCTAGCAATACGGCACAGCTCAACTTAAAACTCAATTTACTGAAGTATGGATTATGCAAACAGCCTTTTGGGAAATATGTTTTTTCAGCAGGGATGGAGAACTTGGTGATCCCAAGGATGGGTGTTCTACCTCAAGGACATCGGTGACACAAGCTCCCCTCTGGGCAAGCACAGCTTCTGCTGGAAAATGCTTGCTGAATTTCAGAAAGATGGACTTGGAAGTGTTCATATCTATATAATCACCAGGCCATTCTCTGAGGAATACCCCACTATTAAACACCTAAAATTATTCTTCAGACAAATTACAGTAAGACAAAGAAAAGTTATTTGTGATTTCCAGAGTGCTCTGATTTCTGCATCCAGTAAAGTAAACATTGTAGCTGGAAACATCTCCTGTTATTGGTGAGGTAAAGGGAGACAAAAAGAAAAGGAAGCTACTTAAAATGAGATGATGTACAAGACTTTTTCTTATTCTGTGGTTTCTACCTTTCACACCTCAGGGATTTCCAGTCTGCCCTGTGCTGTGCTAGGGAGAAATTCTCCCTAATAAGGAAAACCATATTAGCTTTTTATAGCCAATGTCAGTTTTGCTATAGCATCCAGACATGTAATCTCTCTTTATGAAACTAGTTGTTCCTCCTTGACCATGACATGGCTTTGCCCTATTAAGTTAAGATTTTTCTGATATGATTTCTGTTTTATATGAGTGCTGTGGGGCAGGACTGAACAATCAAAAGAGGAAGGATGAATCTGGAGCAAGATACATGGTTCTGCTGTCATACTGCACCTCATTAAATATCTTTCTGGGTTAAAAAATGGTCTTGGTAGAAACATCTAGCCAAAGTAACTTGTGGTTCACTATCTGCAGCTAGCTGCAGTTAAAACCATCAGCAATGATATGTCTTAAATTTATGGTGTGATTAAAATAGAATAGAACAGGCTATTTCAGTTGGAGAGACCTACAACAATCATCCAGTCCACCTGCCTGACCACATCAGGGCTGACCAAAGTTTTAAAGCAGGTTATTAAGGGCATAGTCCAAATGCCTGTTAAACACCGACAGGCTTTTGGTCTCGACCACCTCAGCAGGAAGCCTGTTCCAGTGTTTGACCACCCTGTCAGCAAAATGCTTCCTAATGCCATCTGAGCCTCTCCTTGTGCAGCTCTGAACTATTGCCAGGAGTCCTATCACTGAGTCCCAGGCAGAAGAGCTCAGCACCTCCCTCTCCCCTACCCTCCTCAGGGAGCTGTAGAGAGCAATGTAATCATCACTCAGACTCCTTTTCTCCAAACCACACAAGCCCAAAGTTCTCAGCCACTCCTCACAGGACATCACTTCCAGACCTGTCACCAGCTTTATTATCCTCCTCTGGGAACATTCAAGGTCCTTTACAGACTTCTTAAATGGTGGGGCCCAGCACTGCATCCAGCCCTTGGGCTGAGGCTGCACCAGCACTGAACACAGCGGGACAATCACCTCTCTTGGCCAGCTGGTGATGCTGTGTGTGGTGCTCCTCAGGACAGGGTTTGGGCTCTGGGCTCTCATTGAACACTGGGCCGGCTCACACCGAGCTGCTGCTGCTGACCAGCACCCTCAGATCTCTCTCCCTATGGGGCTGCTCTTCAGCCTCTCCTCTCCCAATTTATAGTGGTGTCTGATGTTACTCTGTCCTAGGTGCAAGATCCAGCATGTTGACTTGTTAAATTTCATCCCATTTACCATAGCCCAGTGTCTCAGTCTACCTAGATCCCTCTGCAAGGCAGCTTGTCCCTTAAGACAGACAATGGCACATCCCAGTTTGGTCTCATCAGGAAACTTGCTAATGGTGCATTCAACCCCTGCACCCAGGTTGCTCATAAACATACTGGGCAGAACTGGCCCAAGAGTGGAACCCAGAGGAACACTGCTGGTGACTGAGAGACAGACAGGTGCAGCCCCATCCACTACAACTCTGTCAGCCTTGCCCTTCAACCAGTTCTTCATCCATGCACTGTGATCCTGCTCATCCCACAGCTGGATGACTTGCCCAGAAGGAAGTTGTGAGGGACAAAAAGCCTTATTAAAATCAGAGAAACTACATCCACTGCCTTCATTTCACCCACTAAGACTTATACGAGGATATAAAATTAGTGAAACGTTATTTTCCTGTTGTGAACCCATGTTGACTTGTATTGCTGGTGGCTGGCTCAATACCACTTTTCAAAGCATTTCATACCATACTCTTTGCAGTTGATGATCTGGTGAACCTAGACTTGCACTCAGAATTCCAGTGGAGATGTTTTTTCAAACTGGCAACAAGAGCAAGTTGGTAAGTTATTCAGGCTTTTTCCACCTCTTAGTTCAGAACACTAAATTGTAGTTTTTAACATGTGCTTATCTCTGATTATTTAAAAAAAGGGGGGGAGGAGGAGCATATGGCCCCTATTTTTGCAGCTAATCAAAATAAGAAACATGTAGCAGGAAGCCTGTGGACATACTGGAATGAAAAAGAGACTCATAAGGACAAACAAAATGTTATAGACACACCATACTTCTGAAAGTTCAGTAAAAGTTAGAGATCTCACTCTACATGATTGAGCCAGATGCAAAGTACTATTAATTAAAAGGGAAACATAAGCTTTCTTGATAGATCCAACATAGGGAATAAGCATTGAAGGAGCATAAATGGTAGAACTCCTCTGAAACACAGATCCTAGTTCTCATTTGTCCTTAATGTTATTGTTGAGTTATAACTATGTACTCATAAGTTTGGTTATTTAGTCAAATAAATCAGATGACATACCATTTTCTAATCATTACTCATTTTCTTTTACCTTATGAAACTTCTACAGTGGGCATAAATTACAAGAAGAGTTTAATGGTGGTATGATCTTATTGTTTTTCATGTCAAACCTATTTATTTGCTGGAGTTTTAATTCTTTCTATTGCTGGATTAACACTGTTTTATAAAAACAGATAATCAATTATTTTAAGATAACTGAGCTTTTTTTTTGATTCATACTCCTGTATGGTACTTTCACTAACAGCTGTCACACGCCAGCTGTTAATTTCTTGATGTTGTGCAGTGACACAGTTATTTGGAGGATTTAGAAGTTAAAGCTGTAAGACAAATTTTCAATATTTTCTACTTAAGTCACAAATTCAAAGTATTTCGTATGTCTCCCTTATTGCATTTCCTGTGCATCTTTTGCTCAGCAGACACCCCTTTGCTGCAAAGTAATTTTGCTTATTTGCATTTCCTTGATGGTGTCTAAAATGTCATTTATTTTACACCATTGCTCTCTTGTTAGAGCTCCTTGTGATAGTTCTGTCTTCTTGGGTTTAGGTCAACCTCTCACATGCAAGATAAAAGCTGAGCTGTGACTACCTTCTGTGAGGTTGGGCTGATCCTGCAGCTGTCTCATAAGCAGAATGTCAGCGGGGTGGGAGAAGGGAGAGAGGAGTATAAGTTTCTGTTGTTGCTGCCAGCACACAAAACCGTTTGTTCAGTTCAACAGTTTATGACCAGCAGTCATGCCACATCGGATCACATGCATGGCAGCACTCCGTTTGATTGGGAACAGTGGCTCTCAGGGCACCGTTTACAAACAGTATTGGCAATCGGAAAAAGCAGCATCCAGACTCGTTCAGAGTTTACCTTCAGAACTAACATGAGAGTTCTCGGTTTTTACACTAAATTGCTCATATAGATGTACACGTATTTGAAATGCGTGTTGTTATGCAACGACATTATACCACTATTAGGAAAATGGCCTAAGGATTTAAATACAGCCAGAGTAGTTGCATGGAGATCTCCCATAATCTGAGGAGAAAGTAATTACAATACTGTTAGGTTCATTTTAGAAGCATGCATCCCCCTGTGCGTTGGTCTATTCCCAGTACAGTTTTACAGTCTTTTGCAGCTTGGCTCTTCGATAGCAACACTGCATGAAATTCTTCTGGCTGATCTCAATCATGTGTTTGGGAATTAATTAATTTACAGGAAAATGAAGCTATCTTTAAAGAGAAATTTTAAGACGTAAAGGTCCCATTTTGCACCTACTGTTTCAGGTTTGAATATTGTATTTGACTTACAGTAGTTGCTAGAGAAATCTACAGTTCTGAAATAAACATTCTTCCCCAAAGCTTTATGAACTTGTACCCAGTATTCCTTTTGTCAATGGTATACTTTCTTTGCTGCAGAGCTTTGAGGGAAGAATCTCTGCCCAAAAAGAAGCAAAGAGTGCCGTTAATTTCTGCATAAGTATTTACAATAATTTCAGTATATTTTTAGCAGTTACTATATCGTGACCAAACTAGTTAAAACACTATTTTTTTACTTACAATTACTCTTATGATAGTTCCTTCTTGCCATTGTACATTTCATATTGTTGCAAGAACCAACCTTGTAAAAGGATCTTTTTTGCTAGAATTAAAAAAAAACACTTCAGAAGAAGTCAGTTATTGTGAAATTCAGGTTAACTTCTTGATCCCTTGAGGGAACTTTGCTTGCAGTAGGCTTGCAGGTTCTGAATTACTGTTTTCAGAAGTACAAGGCTGTTTTGCAGAAACCAGAGCATAATAATGAAGCACTGCACTTGAAGCCTTACCAGCTGCAGAAGACAGGCTGCTCTCCCCTTCCACCCAACCTGCTGATAGCTGCTGCGTGGTACTTACCATGTGAAGAGTGAAGTTTATTTTGTTCTTGTTCCCCAGAGAATATTGCTATGAAAACTTATTATTGTATCACCACATCTTGAAACTTTGCCACTTCTGCTCAACTGCAAACTGAGATTCTAAGGTGAAGTCTGAAAGACAAAACACGCACAAAGAGGTGTGCAATGTCTTTCTGCATAAGTGGAAGCAAACTTTTGAGCATCATGTAAATGATTTTAAAAGTCAAATTAAAAATATTCAACAGCATTACTTGTGGAGAAAAAATCACCTTTAATGAAAGATAATTTGTGATGCTTGTCTTTGTATAAACATGCTTAGAATCATTTCAAACAACAGATTCTGTCTACATACATGTTATATTTCCGAGCGCCTGATGCCTCATATTCTTTGGAAATCCTTATGAATTACTTTTGAGGACCCCATGTTGGCAAATGTGATTAAAATGTAGCTTTTGTTCTTTTATCAAGACTTCTTTCACTGGTCTGTGGTTAATTTACTCTGCAGCCTCATGCAACTCCAAACAATTATTGGTTTCCTCTGTGCAGAGAATCATTTGAAGCAGCCTCATCTATTCCATTACTGGCATAAAGTACTTTTGTACTTGTACTTATGTCACTCCTGACAGATGCCTGTCGATCCTGATCTGGAAGGACTTTAGCAATGAAGATTCTACACCCACTCTATCCCACACTTCTGCTGTTCTTGGCAGTTAAATTCTTTCCTGAATATCTAATCAGAATATCCTCTGCAAAGGTCCACTACTTCTTGCTCTATTCAGACGAAGGAAAAGCTACAAATTTTGCTTACTCTGACTCCAGTTAAGCTTTCGAAAAGAAAAAAATAACAAAATTACTTAAAGAAAGTAATGAAATAAATTAAATTCACCAGAAGGTGACAAGTCATCCTATGCAGGAATGATAAGCATCATGAAGATTGGATGGCATGAGTTGAAGTGTCTCCCCAGCAATTATGCAGAAAAACATACAAGAGACTATGGAAGATGATGAGAAGACTGTGACATAACAATGTCAGGATAGTGCGAAAAGACATAAACATCACTCTGGAAAGTATAAACAGACAGGCTATAAACAGGAAAGTATAAACATAAATCATAGAGCACCTAGGAAAGCTTTATTTTCCAGAAAGATGTAAAGCAATTAATGGAACTTTGATGATAAAAATGGAAAGCAGCTAAAGTGTCGTATATATCGTCTGAAAGGTTAAACAAGGGGACTTCCTAGCTTAAAGAAGAGAAAGCTTAAGAGGAAGATGACAGCCTTCATCTAACAAGTGAAAAAGAAGCAGAAAAACACATGATCATTTCAAGAGGTTGCAGTTCTTCTCTTAATCTTTTTCTAACATATTTTGCATCAGGCTACAATCCTAAAAGTGTTTTCTGGGAGTTGGTCACCTGTCAGGAGTGTCAGGACAGAGTCTGAGGTTAACTTGCCATCCTGGACACGTGCATTGACCTGCTCTGAGGGTGTTCTAGGAGTTGTCAAGACTTGGGTGAGGCCATCTTCTCTTCCCTGCATCCATCTTCCCTAGGGACACACAGGTTTGGCCCCCTTGTGCCCTCAGGCATTTCCTGTGGCCTGCTCTGAATTCTGAAACCAGAATCCTTAAGTGGATTGTTGTCAGTGGCATAGAGTTGTTGACTGGGTCATACTGACACGAATGATTCAATTATTTGTTGACTTGTTGTGTGCACAGTTTCTTTCTCTCCAAGCTGTGACCCTGGCCTCACTGGGATGAACAGCTTTCAATGACACTTCAGACTAAACAGAGACACTGGGGCAAAGCTTCCTCAGCTTCCACACAGACAAGTGAATGTCGTGTGCATTCTCACTGCATTGCTATGAAAATCGGCGTCCAGAACACATGCTGATCCTTGCAACACCAGAAGTAACTAGTGCTACTATAAAGTGGTGTTACTATAGTTACAACTATACAATCATAAATCAAAACCAATTTGTTTGAAATGAGTATTGATAAATTCTTTGGGACTTTCTACAATGTCAAATTGTCATGAGATTTATATCAACTGCACTGCATTCTCTCATTAAAATGGTTTATATGTAGAACCTGGGGTAGGATATTCTTCCCCTCGTTGTGCGTGGATGCCCTGTTGTCTTGGTTTAAGAATGGCATGAGGTAGTATAGAATAACCTCAGGGTCCTGGCCATGCCCCTCCTGGCTACTGCAAAAATTAACCCTACCCTGGCTGGAATCAGGACTCATGTTATACGACAAAAATGCCCTTTATAACAGTTAGAAATGTAATTTTATACTTAGCTTGTTCTTTATATTATTTCGCTGTATCTAGAGCGGCTGCCACTGAAATAAGGAAAAAAAAAACTTTAATTTGGTAGAAGGAACATCATGAAGATGCATTAGGGATTAATTTCAGCAACTAATTTTCATACTATTACCATAATTAATGATAGCTAACTATTACCATAACTAATGATGACTTGCTAATTGAAGATAAATATTGTAATAACAAAACGTCCATGTTGGTCTTCCTTCATTTTAAAGCCATGATATAATTCTCAACAAGTAAGATTTGATTCCTTTATATACTTCCCAGATGAGCAAGCTGCTGAATGAGGATACTAAAAAGGCCATAGATTTGAAAGAAACCTTGGATAATAGAACTGCAAGGGGTCTAGAGACCTCCTACTATTCACCCCTATATGCATGTTTAATATCATTGCTGTGAGTAATCCTGAGAAATTGAGTGGAGGAGCTCATCTGAGTAAATAGAAGAACATATATCTATGGGTCTGAGAACACATTTATAATTACTAAGCTGCAATTTTTAATTTTTCTTAAGTAAGTTAGGTTGCTGATTTAAGGAACTCTGAACTGGGCAACCATTTAAAAGCAAGAAGTTCCACATATTTACTAGTAAAAAGGATAATAGAAAATGGAAAAAAAAAAGTCTTTCAAACAGTGCTTTTCTGCATTCAAATAGTTAGCATTAAAACAACCACGTGTGCAAACAAATGTGCGTTTTTTAGGGCAAGACTTATCTGCCTGGAAATTTGCAAACTTTCCAGTTGCTCAGCTGGATAATCATTCTCATGTTTTTTGCTGGATCTAGCTCTTATGGCAAAGTCAGCTCCAAACCAAGTGAGAATTTCCATCATGGATTCCTTTGATGTTATGCTCTCATCTAATAGCTCTAGATTTGAGCTATCATTAACACAAGTGTATGAAAAAAGCTATATATATTTTTGAATGCTTTCAGTTGTCAGTAAGACATATGCCTTGCTCAAATGCTGGAAACAGAATAGATGTCCATATATACTATTTCCATTCTATAGCATGTTTAACATCAGGGCAGGGTTGTGAATTCTTCTCTTATTCTGGTCAACAATAATCTACAAAAGAAAGTCTACTACGTGCAGTAAATTTGTTGTGGAACTTTCTTAGGGGTCTGGTAAATCATGTCTCAATCTGTGCAAAGACAGTGTGGGACTGGATTTGCAGCACTCTTGGTCGCCTTGACATTTGAGAAAAACATCTGACAAATAATCAGTCAAAGTAAGCAAATTAACACTTCTATACCTCCAAAATTCTAAGTTCTTTTGGTGACATTGACCATCACAGAAAGAAACTACTTCCTATTTAGAATAACAGGAGACTGCTCAGAAACAGCATTTTGGGTATATTTGGGTCAAGATTTTCCTGATGTACAAATTTCTTCCCCCTTTCAAACTACATAAAACCCTTTACCAGCCATTTCATTTCACCCTTGAAATTTTAGATCTTTTTCTTCTATGAGGACAAACTCTCTGTCTTCCATCCATCAGCTGATGCTTAACAGACTCAATGTCTAATCCTTGAAACCTCTTTGACAGCTTGCACTACCTGATCCAGATGTTTTTCTAGCCTGCTTTGTATGTGAGAACAATCTTGGCTTGTCGCATACATCCAAATACTAATTTTTCTACATACATATATATATCTATATATATATATATATATCTCTTCTAGAAGTAAACATCCAAGAGTTCAAGCAAAAGGGGGACAGTAATACATGAACCATGTTCAGTCAAAAGAGTCAAATCATTCACAGAAGTTACAAATTATGAAAAAAACCCATACCTTAACCTCTGCAGGCAAAGTGTTCCACCCATTTAGAAGTCCATAGTCATACAGCTCATATGAATTAAAAAATCTATGAAACTCATCTCTCAGCTAAAGGATTACCTAAAAATCTGTATTATTTATATCCCACTTAAGCAATAGTATGACAAATTAGTTTTAAGCCATTTGGATAGGCTTCAATCACTACAGTCATGAACTAGCGATGGCCATTTAAATACGATATATTTTATTTTACTTTCTCTGCATCCAAAGGAATGAGATAACATTTGCTTATTGTGATAAAATACACCACCAGAAAGCTATAATGCCATCATATATAATACTTTGAACACAGTTAGACATGTGAAGGGGGAAAACTTACCACGTGTGAGGAGGGGTTAATCAACAAGCACTTATTAATTTATATGAAGAAGAAAATATTAAATTTGTCCTATGGCCAAATTGTAAACAGCTGGACTTACTAGAGCAATTCAGAAATTAGCAAAGATATTAGGTGGTAGAAAGGCACACTTATCTCACAGTGGGAGTTTTCTTTGTAGTGAAATGGTATCTCTGATATTATGAATACATTTAATGGCCTACTTTTTACCTTTAAGAAATTAAGAAGCTTGTCTACACAGTTTAACTTGACAAAAGACACAAAGCCTTTAAAAATTTTACTGTATTTACTATTTTATAACCATGCCTTCCCTAATATTTTTGGTCTTAATCTCCGAAAATTTTGGTAGGGTACTCTGCTTCTTTGCCTTCTTTTTTTTTTTTTCTTTCTTTAATTTTTTTCACATTTCAGAGATTAAATACATCAGTCTGGGTTCCCATAGGGGTTTTAGCCATTGCCATATTCATCACTGCAGTGCCAGAGTCCCAGGGCATCTGCTACCAAAGTGGGATTTCCAACCTCCAAGTAGGTTCTAAAAGTTACCTGAATTATATCTGAGAGCTTGGTCCTCATGTCACAGAATGCTGCAAACTGACTTGGAAATGGTAAACTTGCTGGCATAAAATGAGGAAGCATATGCCATAAGAGGACAGGTTGAGGGAATGGGGCTTGTTCAGTCTGTAAAAGAGAGAGCTTTGGGGGAACCTAACTGCAGTCTGATGGTTTCCATGAGGAACTGATCAGGAAGTTGGAGGCAAGCTGCTCATGGGGATGAGATGAGGACAAACAGCAGGCATAAGACGAATCAATAAAGGTTCAGACTAGATATAAGAAAAAAGTTGTCATCTATGAGGACAACTGAGCAGTGGATCTGATTGCATAATGAAGTTGTGTGCTGTTTCCAGCCTTGGAAATTTTCAGGACCAGACTGGCCAAAGCCCTCAGTAACATGGTCTGACCTCACAGCTCACCCTACTCTGTGGTCAGCAGCTTTTATCCTGCAGGAGATGACCTCTTGATGTCCTCTCCAACCTGAATTATCCTATTATCATTTTTATTTCAATCTCGTACAGACAAACAGATTGAATATTTATTGACCTGTCTATTTGCTGTCTGTAATTTAAAGACTAATATGTTTTTAACAAGCAATTAAGGAAAGGAGAAAACCCCAGATTCCATCCTAGATAGAGGTTAGAATGTAGATACAACAGCGAAAGATGCTCTGTATAACTTGTTTCTTGCAAATGAATTTGCCAGACAGTGGGAAGGCTTAGTTTTAGCTTTGTCTGCATTAATCATGAGACCTTGGCTTTTAAAATCCTCAGAAAACTGAGCAAAACAATAGAAAGATCTGAACCATGAACTTCCAGGTATTAGAAATCAGTTTGTTCAGAGGTCTGTTTAGCAAAATTCCATAGAAAATTGATCCAAAGAGCAAAGGAACTCAGGACAGCTGGTAGTTCTTCAAGGATGTCCCCCTCAAAAAACGATAGGTCATTCTCTGCACGTGCAGAAGGTCAACAGGAGCAAGGACCCCTTGATTGAGCTCAATAATCAAAAGGAACCCCATGACAGGCAGAGATATGCACAGACTACTCAGTAGGAATATCAAGATGTTACCTAAGCAAGAAGTGTTGGAGTTAGGAAAGCCAAAGCCCAGCTGCAGTTGAAATTAAAAATAGATAGAAAGATCAGCAATGAGAACTTCTGTATGTCCATCAGCATCCAAGGGAACACAAAGGGTCGAGGTACCCAATGCCTTTTAACTGTCTCAGTTTTCACCAACAGTGTCTGCTATCAGACTTCCTGGGTCACTGAGCCTACTGGCAGAGTCTCTGGGAATACAGCATTATCCATTGTTCAGCAAGAAATCAGGAAGCAATCAAGTCAGTTTTGCACATGCAAATCCACAGCATTAGATGGATTTTACTTGAGGCTGCCGAGGGACCTGAACACAGTCACTGTAAGGCCATGCTTTATCATCCTGGAAGGTCATGGTAAATAAAGGAGGCTCCTTATGAGCAGAAATGAGCAAATATTACACCCATCTTCAGGAAGATTGGGAAGGCAAACCCAAATAATAACAGACCTTGAGTCTAACATCAGTCCGCAGAACTGCAAACAAGCCCTACTGGAAGCCCTCGCCAGGCATATGCATGACAGGGGCACGACAGGGAAAAGCCAGCAGATTTAGCAAGAGGAAATCCTGCCCACCTATAATAATATACCTAATAACACACCTAATACACCTAATAATACCATGCTGGACTCTGTGAGAAGGGAATAGAAAGTACACTTACTTTGAATTTGGCAAAACATTTGATATAGTATCACACAGTATTCTTGTAGCCCATTTGGTAAGATAAGCACTAGAAAAGTTGGGGATCAGTACATTGGACAGGGCTGCTGTTAAGAGGGTGCTCAATGAGCTGGGCAGATAAGTTGAGAGGAAGCTCATGAAGTTCAACAAATACAGATTTTGGTCCCACAATTTTATGTGGAGTAACTCTGTACAGCAATTCAGGCCAGGCACTAGCTGGATAGAAGGCAACTTTACAGGAAAGCAGTGAGAAATCCTGGTGTACAAGAAGGATGTAAACCAACATGAGGCAGCAATGCTTATTTTTGGTGCACCTACAGCAAGAATGGGCGACAGCACAGCACAAGTGTAGCCAGCAGGTCAAGGGTGGTGATACTTCCTATCTGGAACATTGCTACACTGGTGTGAGTCCAGTGGAGGGTTATCAAAATGCTTATGGGAGCGCAGCACATGGCATGTGAGAGGAGGCTGAGGACAACTGGGCTTTTTGACTCTTAAGGGAAGAGAAGGGTGAGGAGACATCTTATGGTTTTGAACACTCCAATAAGTACGTGTAGAAAAAGTTGTGGCAGATTATTTTCAGAGTTAGATGAGGATGGGACAAGCAGCAACTGCAGCAGCACAAACTGCATCTTAAAAATGTTGGCGTATCAGAGTGAGTCCAGTGGAGCTGAGTGGGGCTGGAGCGCACGAGAGAGAGACTGAGAGAACAGGTTTGTTTAGTCTGTAGGGTGAGAAGTCAAGAGAATTTCTTACTTATTTTTTAAAGTTTTTAATAGAATGGCATAGAGAAAATGGAGCCAGGCTCCTCCCAAAAACGCAGAATGCATTGCATAGGGGTAATGGATCTAAGCTGCAACACAGAAGATTCTGATTAGATTCAAGGAAAGCAATTTCGTATGAAATTTGTTAAGGGCTTGAACGAACCGCCTAGAGAGATTGTGGAATCTCCATCCATTCACCTGGACAAGGCTCTGGGCAACCTGATCCAGCTGATTGTGCTTTGACCAGGAACCTGTTTGGATTAGATGACCATCAAAGTTGCTTCTAAATTAGATTTATAGATTCTATGATTTATGTTTTTCATAGTTTTAGTGAAAGCTTGTATGTATCCTATATTTTTAATTAATATATTCTAATGTCCTCATTTTATAAAAGAGAACATTAAGAGGACCATTAAAACATTTTCTGTATTCAGAAAGCAGAATTATACAGTCTCCCAAAGCTTGTTTGGTTTAATTTAAACAAATATAAGGGTTATCCTTGCCATCCAGGTAACACAGAACCCTTGTATTGTTGTGCTATATAGTAAAAATAGTCCCTAAATGAATTAATCTTAATTGTGCTTCTCCTAGTGCATTCGCAGACCACGTGTTTAGATACTACAGCTGTATATGCACCACTCACGGATGGCAGCGTTCTGCTCAGAGGCTGTATGATCCTTCTGTTGTCATATCCAGGACTTTGAGGGACGGATAGATCAGTAAAGGAAATATATTCATAAAATACGCATACACACAGACATATTTATACGCACATACAGAATTTATCACATCCTTTACACAATCCAAAATTAGGCCTGCCAAGCAGCCTTTTAGACAGTCCCTCTTTCCACAACTCTTTCAGCTATATCAAAGACTAAAAGTAATTCTGCCTCTAGAGACACCTTTTCAGAACCCTCAGATGCTTTCCCAAGACTGCCATGTGCCCAGGGGATAGGGCAAGGCTTGGAAGGTTATGTGTAACAGCACCACCTGGTGAAATATTTTTAAAGTCTATGTAACACAATATATTAGTAGACAGGCTAACAGTCTGTGGAAATCAAGACTATGTTGAACCAAGCTTCTTCCAAGATGTTATTTCTATTTATCACATATCTCAGGGTTGCTTTAAAGATTCCAAGTATTAGAACCAACCACATAGTACAGAACTTGCAATTACCTGAATTTCATGGTCACACCATTGCAGCAGTCATCATAGGACTGGAAGAGAAGACTCAAGAGGTAATTAGCCCATTCCATGGTCCAGAACAGGATCACTCACCATTGTGCACATCTCGTCAGCTGCTCTCTAACTTGTTCCAGTGATGTAAGAATCTTTATAGGCAAAAAACAAAAGTCCTACAGAGTTGCTGAAATCTTCCCCACTAAACCTACAATCCATTACTTCTCTCCCTGTTCATCGTATGAAGCAACCATTCCCTCAGTTTTGAGAGGTTTCTCATTCTCTTTTTCCCAACTGCCTTCAGTGTTTTCCAGTCTTTTATTCAATCTGTTTTCTGTTATAGATTATCTTTACTGTGCTCTAGCTCCTCCTGTAACAGCAGTGCCAGGCTCTGAACAGAGTGCTCTAGCTCTTGCCTTCCCAGTGCTAAATGGGGCACCAACAACCTTTAGATCCCTTTTTGCGTGTCTGTACCAGATCAGATGTTTTTTGTTTTCTGTGTGAAGTGGATTTCTCCCACTTATAGGTAGCACCATGGGTTTCACTCTGCACAGCAGAATTCTACCTCTTTGTATCATATCCCCAGCAGCTTAAGTTTCATTTTCACTTCAAATACTCTTGAGTCCACTTCCTGCTTGATCTCACTTGCAGATTTAATAAACCATTCTCTTCTCTCATCCCCAGGCTACACATGAAAATATGAACCAGACTTAGGACAGACTTGCACAGGGTTTTTCTAGACTGCTCCATTCATTCAGACACTGAGTCAGAAATAGCTGCTCTCTCAGTGGAGACTTTCCGAACATTAGCAAACCTGTAACCACCCTATAATAATTTAATCTGTGGATTTTTTCCCTGGTTTGCATATGAGAATACCATCTGAGATGGATTTAAAAACCTTACTCAACTATTTTTTTTCTCTGAAGTCTGTTACGCTGTCGTGCACAGAAATCAGATATCATTGACCAGTGCCTAGGATGAAATTAAATCAGGTCTAGGTGAATTGAAAGCATCTTTTCTACTGAGACATTTCCTCTCTATTACAAAATGGACTCCTAATTTTTTCTTAATTATCTTTACTTTGATAGCTATCTGATTGCAACTGACCGAAAAAAAATTGTGCCTAATCATTAGACCTCTCCACAGGCCCTGTCATAGCATCCCCTCATATTCAGTAGGTCTTTGCCTTTGATTTTACAACTCAAGTAATTAAAGGAATAATTTTTCACTACGGGTTTTCCTGTTACGTTTCCTATACATGCCACATTTTTTTACCTATCATTTTTCTACTCATCTTTTTAAACTGGTGCAGATTTTTCTTCTGTGGTTTGTGGGGTTTTTTCCCAAAAGGAAAGTACATTTTCTAAGAATTCATCACAGTTGATCCTTATAAAAAATGTTGTATGTCTTTTGTTGTTGGGTTTTTTTTTTCCACTGAGATGAGCTGTACTGATCCCAGGAATAATTAAATTTGCTGCCTTTTCCTATAAGTGCCTTCCCAGACACTGTGAAGATGAATATTTGTATTATCTACATGTAATATGCAATTCTCAACACTTCTGAGTCTACCTTTGTTACAAAACAAATTTATGCTTTCTGCCAACAATTTTACAACAAAGAATTGAAGTTTTAGGGTTTACTTTTCCACAGCCCAGTAGACTGTGTGGCATTTGATCTATAATTCACACTGCTGTGGATTTTGATACCAACTATCTTTTTTTCTTCGTAGTTTGTACAATTTTATTGCATATCTCCTTCTTATGCTGTTCAGCACCAGTCTACAACTTCATTTTTTCTCCATTCCAAGTTAGGAATCCATTCACATAATAAATCTTGCTCACTTTTTTTTTTTTTCAGAATAAAAGCTTCAAGCATAAGATGTTTCTCTTCTAAAATTTAAACTATTCTTCCCATATGATGCTAATCTACAACATTTCTTAAACATGGCATGCTTTCTAGATCACTCAAATCTATAAAGCAAACACACTAAGGAAGACTATATGTTCCATATATAGATTTGTTATACTAGATAAGATATTGCACATTGTTTTATAGTATGCTATGGTTTCCTGGGGATATAAATAAATACCTGGAGGATGGTTAAAGCTTTCAGCCTTTGCTCTGGCATTTTCTGCACTTGATTTTTCATCTTTGTGATTACATTAATGCTATTGTCTTGCTTATAATGACAGTAACAATGTTATGGTAATCGTATCCCCCTGTTTAAGTAAAGCGAAACAATATTTTAAGTAATAAAAAAAAGTGAAGCAGTTATTTATAGACGAGGGATGAAGAAAAGGCTACCTCTGGCAAATATGGCATAGAATATAAAATATTAGGAATGCCTGTCTTACCATGAGAATATATTTATCCAAATGGGATTTCAGTCTGGATACATATTTGCTCTGAGCTAAACTTTCTGGTTTCAATCCCCACATCTCCTGGAAAATCAAAATAAGTTTTATTCTCATGCTGAAGACTTAATATATTTCATTTTTAATTTGTGTCCATGCAAAGCCAGGATTCGGTGTCAAAAGTCAGAGGATCTGAAGACGTTCAGACTCAACCATACAAGAAGTGGCTCCTCCCCATGTCTGATTTCCTCTGACAGTGAGGAGGCCCGCTGTGTTAGAGGAAGACACTTCGTCTTTATCCACTGGCACTGTATCACATACATCATTCATTTAGTCTTTCTCACAGCTTCTCTGCTACCAAAGCTTCACCCTAGTTGGCAACATCAGAAAGCATGCAGTGTTTCCAGGCTCACGTAGTTGCTCCTTAAGCTAATAGCTACTTAGCACGTATTCTGTTACAATGATAGCTAAAGGACAAAGTGTAATTAATATCATCAGTATGTTCTGGGGAGGCGGTGGTGAGTTGGTGCAAATCCTCTGTGATCTGTCATAGCTAATTTTTTTAAGTCACAGATGCTTTTTTCAAAACATGTCTTTATCTCAAAAAATGTCCTTATCAGAGAGGGAGAGTGAGGAGTGTTAGAATGTTATCAAGGACTGTTTATATCACTCACTGTGTTTCTGGTTTATGAAACAGCGATGTCTTTTCTCCCAGAAATTTCATGCATTTTAATTTAATCTGTTTAATGACTTTTGACATAAACAGAAGAAAATATTTAATTACCTCTTCCACTTTAATTTCTGAGATTCTTTATATGGCATTTGCATCTCACAAATTTACTTTTTTTGCAATTCTTTTTCTACCTGTTATCCCACCTGTAAAAATTCTCAAGCTATGTCCTTGACATTGGAAATTCAGCTTTTCGTTCTGTAATGAATCGCTATGATCACCAAGGGCATATTCTCAGATATTCAATATTTTGCAGTTATTCAAATGAACAAAGCTGTTTGCCAAAGAACACTCTAGGAGTTTATAAATTGAGTGTTACTTAATATAGATGTGACATAAGTCCATTTGTAGTGTTCCTGCAGAAGGATTTCTACTTTTTTTTGGAAATCGGTATGGCTGAAAGAAAACATAAAGCCATAAGGATGTGACTTTTCTTTTGATCAGAGGAATACTATAAATCACACTCCTAGGAATGCTGAACATCCCTGAAAAGATTTGTATCCCAGAAGTTATTTGTATCAAGGTGTTTGGTGCCTTGGACTGAGACTTATTTCAATGGGATTTATCAGTATTTACACAGACTCAGGAATTGGCCCAACAATAACAGAAGAATGAACTTATCTTTAAATTATGGTTTCTTGCAGTAATTGTGTAATTTAAATGGTTTCACCTCTAACTAGTTCTTCATATTTAAAAGCTGCTGGCACAATGCTAAGACTAATATTTTTTTGTGCTTTTTTATCATTGTTATGGATGTCTGTCTTTTTTAGAGAAGAAAGACTGTTCCTGTTGTGATGTAACTGTGCTTGTGCTATTTCTAGACAGGAATCTGGGTGGAGAATGAGGAAAGGAACATCTGATCTAAAATTTTCTTTGACAACATTGTCCCTTCTTCACTGGCCAGAAGTCATCTGGTGAGTTTCAAAGGGAGGTATTTTTTAGCTTCTGAATGCGTTTCACTTCCCTAAATAAGGGCTGTGTAGTCGTGGTTCATCAGTAAATTAACAGGTAATTCTCTAGGAGAAGTAAAAGAGGGAAAGGATACAGCTTTGCAGCTCACTTTTGTGTGATTTTTATGTAGTACTGAATTTAACTCTTGTTTTTATACAGCTGGAGCCTTGGATGAGAGTACAGCGTGGGTGAGAACTTAAATTGCATCCCTTGATCTGTTTGTTGAAAAGATATCTGTTTTCTATTACCAGTCTTAATGACTATCCTCTAGGATTTCTGAAACACTCCAGAAACTCCAATTATAAAAGCAGGAGCATTACAATGCATGCAGACTGCTGCTGTCCAAGATGAGAAAACTTCAGAATGGTTCTAGGAGAATAGTTTGGGTACTTCATCGAGATGATTTTTTGCAAAGCCTCCTCTCAGTAAAGGTCCTGCTGGGTGACATCCCAGGTCCATGGATCCCGGGAATGTCTCTAACACTTAGCATTACACACAGAAGTTCATGATGAGTAACAAGAGACCACAACTTATGTGAAGATCATGACTGAACTTTACTGCTGATCTAATGCTGTAACAGTCTAATCAAATATAGGAAGTTCTTAGTCCAGTTACAAGCACTTCTATTCCATATTTCTTAATTCTATTAAAGATCATTAGTAATACAAAGTTTTTGCCCTTTAGGCTCTCACCCTTCCAGTGGATTGTTGTAGGAAGTTGTCAGTGACTTGAGTTTTTGTTAAGAGGAAAACACTGTTGAAGGTTCATTCCTTGGGGTTGCTCAGAGTTATTTTTTCATGTTTCCCAATTTCACCAGGGTTAGTTATACCATGGTTACTTAGGTTTGGTACATTTTATTGTCATGATATCTTTAGAAGCAGAATAACTATGTAGCTGAACAAAGCTATGCAATAATTAAGCTAAAACAGCTGGACAACACCATATATAAATCAGGATTAAAATCACAGGACATGCAGCAGACACCTGGAAGCTGAGTAGTTTGGCTGCTACAGCTACAACAACCTGGATGACAGTCATCTGGTCAGAGAGCAAAAGAAAATTTTTGCATTTTTTTTTTGTAGCTATGCTTGAAACCAACTTATAGCACCAAACCAGCTGGGCTATAAGGCTACAGCAGGAAAGTGTATAAAAATTGGACAAAATGTGTAGTAGTGTCTCCTTTGACTTCCCTTTCAGACTTTGGTAACTTGTGGCTGTGGAAAACTAATTGTTCAGGATATTTATGAAGTAAAAGTTGTTTCTGAGCCTAATGGCCAGCATCAGATTTCCTCCACCAGCACACATCTTTCTCAAGTTGCTACTTGAACACCTGCAAATGTTTAGCATTCACAGCATCCTGCAACAAAGAGTTTTACACCTTGCTTATGCACAATATAAGGAAGTACCTCATTTAAATCAGGACAATTTCTCCAATCTATATTTAATACCAATTTTATAGCTTTTGATTCAGACATGAACACTGATGTGGGTAAAACACATGGGCCTGAATGGTCTTCCTCTTCTCCCTACTAAACCCTGTTAGTCTAATCAATTAAGTGAGTTTAAGATCAAATAGGTCCTGTGGAAGAATAATATGTTTAGGTCCTGATTCTGTTATACAGATCTTTAGCCTTATTGAAAAAAATCAGATGCAAGTCACTATTTCCTACCAGACCTGTGAATTTGGTAATAAAGGGGACACATGCATGACTACTTCAGGGAGAATGGCAGAAAAGCAGCTCCCAAGCTTAATTAGGCATCAATAGCAGACAAAACTAGTGCTGACCTTCCTAAACGTCATCATGTTTTACTGTGACTTTTCTTAATCAAAATATTTGTTCAACTTTCATAGACTTTAAGTTTTTTTCCCAAACAGTCAAGGACTAGAACTTATTTTATTTTAAAAGATGAGCTTTTCACAGATCCAGGAAACTCCTGTATTCCTCTTTCATTTAAAACATAAAACTACAGTCTAATAGTAAACCCAGGATTTCATAGCCTATGAGGTAGTATTCATAGCAAAAGATTTTTCTTCTTTTTTTTTCTTTTCTTTTTTCTTCGTTTTTTTTTCCTTAATTGAGCAAATTATCATTCTCTGTTCCTTCAGATATTTTCAAATTTTCAGACCAATGCAATCAGTTTATGAATTAGATAAGACTGCATGAATTTTTTTCCTTCTTGCTCTAAGTATATCAGCATGGCAATTATGACATTTCATGCTTTGCTCCTGGGAATTCTGATTGTCTTTTGAGATTTCTACTTGTACTTAAACTTACACTTACAAATTCCACTCTTTTCTAAATGTCTCAGCTGCACAGGTAATAGCCAACTTTTGTTTTGGAGTTTTTGTTGTTTTTTGTTTTGTTGGGTTTTTTTTTAATAAACTTGCTTCACTATGAAGAACCTGTTTTATAACTGGATATTTTCTGTAACTGTATGATTTTATCCTAATTTTTTTCGTTATTAGATTGCCTTATAATTCATAACCTTTTCTTTATACGTTGATAAATTTCCAAAATACTCCTATACCACTGTCACTGTTGCCTTTGATTGTTTTCTACTGAGTTGTTTAAGCATCCTCTTGTATTTCTTCATCAGTTTAGTGCCCTCTTTTGACTTGCCTGCTCTGCAGGAGACTGATGCTGGACTTTGGACAAATGTTCCAAGCCATGTGTCCAACCTAAGGTCACAAAGTCGATTAAGCAGTTGAAGGATTTGTCTTCTGAGGAAAGCTCAGGACTGTTCAGTTTGGAGAAGAGAAAGTTTGGGGTGATATAAATGTGTATAAATGCCTGACAGGGGGCAGAGAACAGACAAGATGGAGACAGACTCTTAGTGCTGCTCAGTGAAAGGACAAGAGGCAATGGGCACAACATGCAAAAAACCAAATACTCTTTAGAAAAAGCTTTTTTTACTGTAAGGGTGATCAAACACTGGAACAGGTTGCTCAAGGGTATTGAGGTGTCTGCATCCTTGGAGGTAGCCAAAACTCAACTGGACACACTCCTCAGAAACCTGCTCTAGCTAGCCCTGCTTAGAGCAGGCAGGGTCAGACTAGACAATCTTTGGAGGTCCCTTGCTGCCTCAGTTGTGAATTTTCTTTCAGCCCTAAGTAGCGAGAAAGCTCCCGTGAAATGGATAGGTCTCTGGTACTTCAGTTTTTGAAATCTTGATCTCAAAAAATGGAAAAATTCACACAAAGACTCTTAGTGATAAGACAGTGCTCAAATATTTGAGAGATTGCTTTAACAACTATTTACAAGCTTCCCTTCCAAATAGACATTGTGGATATGCAGTTGTGTATCCATTGGCGGGTTTGAAGAAAAATTCTAAAGCTGGAATAGATTTTTTATTAATATCAATAACTCTTCTCCAAAGCTACAAGACCTGGTAATCCCCATGTTCTCTAGAGAAACATTCCCAGCACGAGGTAGGCTTCAGCAGCAACGCAAAGGGCTGGACTGGGTTTGCCAGTGACATTTACTCTACAGCTCCCCACTCCTTAGTGCTAAGTAGGGTTAGGCTGTGCTGTCAGCCCACAATCTCTATGTTTAAGGTGTGACACCGTGCCAGGACCTGACTCAGCCCACACACCCAAAGCCTCCCTTCAGAAAATCTCTCCAGCCTCCCAGACTCCAGCACCTTGGTCTAACACTCATTCAGCACCAGGGGATTTCATGGCCAGAGTGACCTCTTATCCTCAGTAGCAGCTCAGCTCTCCTTCCTCACTTCAGAAATAACACTTTCTCCAAAATCCTGGGATCCATCACTCTCGGCAGAATTCTGCAGACTTGGGTCCTGGAACATTTCCAATTCTTACAACTTGCTGCTGGGTGCTCTTATCAAATATGCAGCCGAAACCATTACCTCACACAGCTTCACACGATTCTGGAAGCCATCTGTGGTTATCTTTTGTACTAAGGTCACTAAGTGGCAGAACAGAGGTCTGAAAGCAAGCAGTGCCAGCCCCATCTCCAAAGGGAGCATGTGGCAATTATCTATCAGATCATGCTGAAGCTGTGAAGGAGAGGAAGAAATGGACCTCTGCCGGAGTGAGAGAGAGTATAGCCCAGGCAAGTGGAAAAATTACAGATAAAATTTACCTGTGATCCAAATCTGGAGTGACGCTCAACTCTTCTGTAGTTTTGTGCTTAAGTCCAATTTAAATATTAACTTGCTGACAACATTTCCTAGAGTATTCTTTTCTCAGTCTAAGCAAAACTTTGGCAATTAAATAAATAATACCGCAATAATTATAAAAACATGAGCCCAGATTGACTTTCTTGGAGCCAAGAAGACTATAAAATTAAAAGCAGGAAATTTTTCATCTAGGGAAAATACTTGTCATTCCATCTTGCAAAAACCTATTTCACTAATTAATTCCAAGCTTTCAAAAAGTCTCACAGAAATCCCAGAATTAACATGTATAGGCTTTTGTTTGCTTTTAAGTATTTTCAGAACTCAGTTCATATCTTGGATTTTGCAGGATTGTGCCATTTATTTGCACTGCCATTTGCAGCTTCTGTTGGGAGGAAGCTCCCTTTAATGTAACTATGAGACCTACTGAGGGAAAAATTCAAACAAACACAGAGATTTTGCAAAAATGGTTTTTAGATACACACGAATATGGTTTTCATGGACATGAATTTACCTACGTGCATTTCTCTGTGTCAGCTGCTTGTTTTATATTTAGATTTATGTGTTTCTTTTCTGTAGTGTGAGTTAACCTGATTAACCTGAATAGGTCAGTAAGTGCCTTGTATCAGATTTAATCATGGGAGTAATTTTGAAGCATTGCACAGTTACAGTTTTGCTTTATGTGCATTTTTTTTTTTTACTTTCAGTGGATTGTGCAGATGGAGTAAAGATCATAATAAAATGTCTAGAACCAAAATAATTTTACTATATATATGCCTTCCTTATTGAAGGCATATATTGAAGGCAGAATATGTAGACAGTGTTGTGTGATTTAGTGGCCTTTGAATCAATGGTCTCGCCCTTTATTCAGGAAATCAGCATTACTTTTAATCAATTAAATTCATTGGAACACCATGCTAATAACCAGTCTTTGAGAATGGAAAAAAAAATAGCCACATTACTATTCAGTAGAAGATGCAAGAAACCCATTTTGACATAATCTGCCTTTTGTATTTTTTTCATCTCTGCATCTATTGCCTTGCACTGACTCTGCTCGTGAAACAGCAGCACCAATATTCCTTGTAATTTATGTTATTATTGGCAATTATCAAACTTATTTTGACAAACATATAAAACCAAATCTGTTTTGTTACCCTGAAATTCTTGCTTTAGAAGCCTCTTGTGACAGAGTTCTGTTCTGACAAATTAACTACCAGAGTGAAATAACATATTCCACTTACTAATTTTGCATTTCATTCCTTTAATTTTCAGTCTAACCTTTTTCTTACAAAAACAAATAAAGAAAACATAAATTCCAAGCACTCTTTTCTAAAGTAATGTTATGTGCATTAGTATGGTTCCTCCTATGCTTTGTTAGTGTGGGTAACAGTCCTATACATTTGCTAAATAGAAGAAACTCTTCCTTGGTTTTGATTGATTAATTGTTCTCTGAAGAATCTGTCTCTAGTTCTGCAATGTTTTTTATGAGGTTAGGGTAATACAACTCGAGATGAAGGTGTATAGCTGATCAATATGGAAGTATTATTGTATGTTCTAAATTATTATCTTATTCTTTATGCATTCAAAAGCTGTAAAAGTGTTCTGACTGTAGTTATGTATTGAACAGGTCTTTCCCAAGCTGCCTATGGTACTTGTCTCTAGTTTGTCCAGTTAATCTGCAATTTTATAAAACCACCTGAGCTGTTCCAAATTTCCAAAGCTTTATTGCTTTCCTCCCACCTTCCCTAGATCTCCTACCTGAAAGTAGGTTATCTGGAAGGGTAGATGGTTTCCTAAGTAATACCACTAAGTGCAAACTGTCCCAATATGAAAGATTAGGAAGTGTGTAATTGAAGGCTGATGTCTTGAAACTGAAAAAGTATAATATTACATAGAATTTGGAAACTAAGTCATATTATAACAGTGAGTGTAAAGAATAGCATGATCAAAATAAGAAAGGCCAAGATATAAGCAGAGAGAAAACTGATGCACTTCTGGATAATCTTTTGTTTGTCACATACTTTTTGAAAGAAGGAGACTTTGAAAATGGTTGCCCACCATTCAGCTAATAACAGATGGTCCAAAACCTTTAAAAATCTGATCTATATTTTGCTTCAATCTTTAATAAAAGGTTATCTATGATTAGATGACCAAAGTAGTCACCATCTGTGATGAAATAGTGCAAGAAGAGAGGTTACTGAGGTACTTTCAGATCATCTAAATCTCAAGTAGTTACTTCAATAACCTCAGAACTTTTTAGTAAATACTCTTAAAAGCTTATGGAGGCTGAGAGAGGTCCAAAGTTAGATACTGTCTTCAACAACAGGGAGGAAGAGAAATTACACAAGGAGTTATAGAACAGTCAGATTGTAATTTAGCACCTTAAATAACAAAGTTAAACACCTCAGGCAAGTCTATATCTAAAACAAAAGTGAGTTTCACCTGGTTCCAGGTGTGTGAAATCCAATATATTTCTGTAGGAAATCATGTCATCATTTTTTGAAGAGCAACAGTAGGACATAGCTGCAGTTATAAGATTTGAAAGAGCAAGTCCTGTTAACTGAACTCAGTAAAATGAATCCAGAAAATTAGCAGTCTTCATCTTAAACAAAAATAATTAAAAAAAAAAAGTTATGCATCCCTAGTGGAGAAGATAATGTTGTTAAGTAATTGTCCATGAGATTTACAGTTTCTCAGCCTATGGGTTTTAAGGTCACATGGAGTGCCAGGACCCGTGAAAAAAATTTAATACTACCCTTTTACAGCCATGGTCATGTCAGATTTATTAACACATTGATCTCACGGCAGGGATGGCTCACGGACTGGTGTCTCCCCAGAGCGACCTGAAGCAGGGCTGGCTGACCTGGGTTCGGCCGTGCTGCCACATCCAAGCTCTGGAAGTGCCACTGAGGCACTGGCTGTGTGTAATCGTACTGGTAGGGCAACCTGACCTGCAGTCTCAGCTCAGCATGAGGTGGGTGCCCCGGCGGAGCTGGGCTGTGGCAGCACAGCGTCAAGGCTGCAGCGTGGGCGCCTTTGGTGGCCAGCTGCTGAGGGGGGAACCTGACCACCAGGGGACTTGGGGCCAGTGTTTTGCTCAGGCCAATTGCTATGGCTCTTTTGAGTGCTTGCTGTCTTGCAGGACTGTGGGATTCATCATCTTTCCCTGCAATTTATTTCCCGTGGCTTGGGATATCCTACAGCTGAACAGAGTAGCTGAGATCAAAGGACCTGTCTCTAGTCTCTCTCCGCTGAGAGCTAGTCTGTATCCCTGACCAGAGCACTCATGCAGAAGGCAACAGAGAAGGGAAAATGAAGGAAAGAGGTGATGGAGATTGAACCAGAGTGGCAAAGAGAGCGATGCAGGGAACAAGAGGTTCTCCTGTATGTCCTGTTCCTATTTATCTCTTTCCCTAGGACTTATCACAGATCCCTTGACACTGGAAATAAGCGGTGATAACAGAATCACAGAACAGCTGAGGCTAGAAGGGACCAAGTTCTCTAAGTTAATCTGCTACTGCAATGTGTAATGCCTCTGGCTCATGGTTGCTTTGACAAGCAGCTGCGGACCTCAACCTTTTGTTCTGTGTTGTTTTGCTTCTCCAGAGGGGTACAACAGATGCTTAGACACCAGCTGGCTTAGGAACAAATTCTTTGATGTTGTTGGAGTCCCAAGGGTACACAGGAGACAGTTTCTGACAATCTTAAGTGTTAACTTTGCTTTTGTTCCCCATTTAGAGAAATAAGGTAGAATACATGAAGAGGGTTTTTTTTTTCTGAAAGTCCTTTGCTTTTCAACCACAGATTATAGAATTCACTGTACCTTCCTTTTCCCTGAGGCATAGCAAACTTTCAGGTTGAGCCAAGTAAGGATGTTTATTTTCAGCTACCTAGGGTAATTGGTCTCTAAAAACATACGGCATTTCAACTTTGGCAGTGACATAATTGTCATTCAACTGCAATAATGTTCGCTTAATTAAATGCATCCTGTGGGGAGAAAAAAAAGTGTTAATATGTTAAATAAAAAGTAGAGCATTCAAATTAGAAGTTCAAATTCAGATTTGAGTACTGCACAGTTTCAAGTACCTTGTCCATATATAGAATGTTGCAGTCATTATTTACATGACAGTGTGGGGTTTTTTCCACCGGACCACTGCCTCTATCTAGAGATCTGCTCTAAGAACTCATGAGGGTTTTAGACATTAAGGTGTGGGATGTTTCTAGCTGGAGTTTGAAGAATGAGTTGAAAGATGCAGGTTTCTAGTTTGGAGAGGGCAAGTAGAGCTGGGGAGTCCATCAGCTGGACAAGAAAACAGAGTCCAGTGAGAACATTTAATGGAATTTTAGAATCAGAGAATCATTGAATATGCTGAGTTGGACACCAGCCTGATGTCACCCCATGCGTTGTAACTCTTTGTGCCCGATCTGTGAGCCATCCATCACGTAACATGGTGATCCAGCTGTATGCTGGATATTTTGTCCAGAAGAATACTGTGAGACATATCACAGCTTTGCTGGGATATTTGCTCATCTCTTTCATGAGGTTTCAAAAGCTTTGCTGAAGTCCAAAAAGATTATACCTAATGGCATTTCTAGATCAACTAGGTGGGCTACCCTGTCATAGAAGGAAATCAGGTTTGACAAGCAGGATTTAAGCTGTGCTGGCTGTGACTGATTACTGCGTTGTCCTGTAGGTGCTTTTTGATACTTCCCAGAATAATATGTTTCATGATTTTACTGGGCACTGAAGTAAGACTGACAGGCCTGTAGTTTCTGGGGTCCTCCTTCTTGCCCTTCTTGAAAATCAGGACAACATTCACCAGCTTCCAGTCAGATGGGACACTCTGAATTCCCAACACTGCTCAAAAACTGTCAAGAGAGGTTTTCCAATGACATCAGCTAGTTCCTCGAGGATTCTCAGATGAATCCCATCAGGCCCCATATATTTGTAGGGATCCAGCTGGAACAGCAGATCCCACACAATTCAGGGCTGACTGGGAGTTGATCATTCTCTCAGTCATGGTTGTCCAGCTCAGGGCACTGCGATCCCCTTGTTCCATCAGCCATTGAAGATCAAGGCAAAGAATGCATTAAACACCTCTGCCTTCTCCATGTCCCTGTTTGGGAGGTGACCATCCTCATCCTGTAAAGGGCTGATGTTATTTCTACTCTGCCTATTGCCATTAATATATTTGAAAAAACCTTTTTTTTGATTTCCCCCCACATTTCTGGCAGCTTCAACTCCGGCTGAGCTTTGGCCACACAAATTTTGTCCCTACAGTGACAAGCAGCATCTCGGTATTCTTCCCATGTCACCTGTACTTGCTTCCACTGGCCATACACCTTCCTTTTTCATTTTACTTCCAAGAGAAGATCCCTGTCCAGCCAAGCTGGCCTGCGCCCTCACCTGTTTGACTTGCACATTTAGGAATTGCCTGCTCCTGTGCCCTTAGGAGGTGATGTTTAGAAATTATCATTTTACTTCCTCTTGTTACCATGTCACTTTCTCTCACTCTGCTGTTGAAACACCTTATGTCTGGTCTTTCAGAAGAGAGTTATGCTTATCCCATTGTTTTGGAAAGGCATGAGATACTACTGGGCAACCTTTGGGTTAATTAAGTTTTTGCTGTGGAATTATAATTTTATTTCCTGAGAAATTGCATGAGAGTAATATAATGAGGAATTAGCTGTTACAGGCATAAGATCTTACTGAAATAACAAACAAATGACATGATCATCACAGTAAACTCTTTGGAATGGCCTCTCCTGTTCAGGTTCAGGGAGGTAGAAAGCAGTGGAAAGCTATTAAAGCAGAATCATCTGGGGGAAGAAGACAACCAGTTCCACCATCTGTATCAACATACTGTCTAAGTTTCAAATGCTTTTGCGAGGATGGTTATTGTACACATGGAACAGAGAACATGCTTCATTTTGCCTGTTCAGATCTTTTGCATTTTTTTGAGTACTTACAGGATCATGGAATTATTCTTGAATTTTAAAGAAGTGTATATGTGATATTGGTCTTTCCACCTTTGAGAGACCAAAACACGGATGCCTTCAAATACCAGATACTGAGATGTGCTTTTAAAAGAGGTTTTGTGTTGTAATTCTGGTCTGCCTCTTGATTTTTTTTAAACTCCCTATGCTTATCCCACTATATATGTGTGTGTGACAGTGAGGGTGGCCAACTCCATAATTTTTGAAGTGACTGCAAGTAAAGCCTTTTCATGTTGCAAAAATTCTCACACCCACCTCTACTAACTCCTTCCCAGCAATTAATTCTGCCAGAATGTTCTCCCCAGAGAGATTTGTGTTCATCCTTCAATCTTATCACTGCTACTTTTGAGAGTTTTTCACCCTCTCTCTCCCAAAACAGTGGGTGAAGTTGTAACTTTCCACTTCTTCCTCATATGTTCCTCCTGCCCCAGCAAGCACTTCAGGGGAAGGAAGAGTGAAAACCAAGCAGCTTTTCTTCTATCCAGCCAGCTGAGAGGAACAGGGGGCAGGAAAGCCCAAGTCTCATCCCTACGGAAAACCTGAGGAATCTAAGAGGCACAAATATATGGACAGGGCTTCAGAGCTATACATGCTGTTGGTTTCTCTGCTTTGTTATACTCGTGGAGGATGCACCTTTTTCTGGATAGAAAAATCAGTGGCACAGATTTAGGTGTTGAATATAGCATAGTCGAAAGTAGCATAGTAGTCCCAAGTCCCTCTTGCTTCTAACATTACTCCAATCACCAGGAGACACCCTTGGGACATTCAGGCCCATTAGCATCTGTGTTGCTCTGGTCTCTTCCTCTCCCGGGAGCACTTTGGCAGCCTCAATGAGTTTAAGGATGTGACAAAGTAACAACAGAGGGTAGATCAGAGAGCGCAGAGGCAGACTTCACCTGTAGGGAGGGACATTCAGGGAAGCAATGGGCTGGGGATGCAGAACTCCCTGTATGTGCTTACAACGCTTCAGCCAGTATGACAGATATGTAACTTTTTTGTGTTAGATGTACAGCATCTTTCCAGCGCCTGCTTTGACAGGAATAACCAAATCCCTTGGAACATGGTAAGCTGGGGGAAATGTATGTTATACTTCTTCCTAACTTGAATGCTGGTTTTGACAAAAATCGAGATATGATTTCTAAAAAGGGGATTCCACCTCCGGAAAAGGTACCCAGTGAAACAGTCCTGCAAGGGCCCTCCGCCCGTGGGAGTAATTTCAAATAAATCTCCAAATGTCTCTCCCTCAGGCGCCGGGAGGTGCTGCCACACACCCTGGGGAAGGCGGCGGCGGCGGCCCCGCGGGAGCCGGGCAGGGTCGGGGCCGCCGGGGGCGGGCCGGGAGCGGCACACGCCGCGCTCTCCGCCTCACGGCCGCCGTCGGGAGCGGCACCTGCGGCGGCACCGGGCCCCTCCGGGCAGCGAGGGCTCCCGGCCCCAAGCAGGCGGAGGCCGGGGCGGGTGGCCCGACCCCGGGGGCATCTCCCGGCGCTGCGGCGGAGGGGCGCGGGGCAGGGGCTGCTTTCACGGCGGCCCGCGAGGGCACCTCCCGCCGCCGCTGCCGCCGCCGCCGCCCTGGGGCGCTTACTCTGGGCGGGCGCCCGCTGCCCTCCCCGGCGAGGAGGAGCGCTCCTGCCGCCCCCGCCTCCGGGGGAGCCGGGCAAGGCATGTGCGTGCGGGGTGGCGCCTTCCGGAGGCGCAGCAAGCCCCGGGCGGGCTGCGCGGCGGCCGCGGCATCCCGGCGCACCATGCCCATGCCGCCGCCGCCGCCGCGGCTCCTCCTCTCCGCCTCCCGCGCGGGAGCGCGCCCCGCTCCACTCCCCGGCTGCCTCCTGCAGCAGCGGCCGCGGCGGCGGCGGCGCTGAGGGAGTTGCGCGGGCTCTGCCCGATGTGGCAAGAAGCGATGATGATGAGGAGGAGACGCCGCTACCTGCTGGAGCGGGCAGACCAGGCGGGCGGCGGCTGCGGGGCGAGCGGCGAACAGTCCCGCTCCCGGGACTGGCTCTACGAGTCCTACTACTGCATGAGCCAGCAGCACCCGCTCATCGTCTTCTTGCTCCTCATCGTGATGGGCGCCTGCCTAGCTCTGCTCGCCGTCTTCTTCGCCTCCGGGCTGGTAAGAGACGCCCTCCCGGTCCGGGACCCGCGCCATCCCCGGGTTCCCGGGCATGCCCGCTGCCGCCGCCCGGCATCCCCTCTCCCGCCGCCCCGCTGGCATCGCCGCACCCGGCACCCTCTGCCGAGCCGGACGGGGCGGGACGGGACGGGACGGGGCGGCCGAGAGCCGGTGCTGCAGCTCCTGCGGCGGAAAGTTGGTGGCGGGAGGCGCCGAGGTGGCGGCGGGGGCCGGGGAACCCCCGCCCGAACTTTGCTGCCCGATATTTAGAGGCGACTCTGGAGCAGCGGCCGCGCGGCTGATGGAGCGAAAACTGAGTCAACAAGCGCATCGAGTTTAATTCACTTAATTCCTTGGCTCCGCTCTCTTCCAACTGGCCGCTTGGCCGTGGTGGCCTTTGTAGTGGCAGGGTTTGGATCGCCGCACGAAAATGCAGTCGGTACCTGTATCTGAAATAATATTTTTAGTGCGAGTAAGCAGGGGCCGTGCCCCTCCTTGTGCTATCTCCCTCCCTCCCCCACGATACCATTTTCTAGCGTTTGACCCATTTTCTCCAGAAAGCTTTTGGGACAGCACAGCCTTCGTTTTCAAGGAAGGTGAAGTTTGTTCGGTCGGATATCTTTTCTGCGTGCTCAGTGTGGGCTTTCCAGCCTTCGGGAAGAAAAATGTGTCACAGCAGCAAATGACAGTCGGTATCGGTTTATCTCCCCAGAAATGGGTGGCGTTTTGCCCTTGCAAAGGAAAAGCTGCAGAGGGCAGTAAAATTCTTGCTCCTTTAGAGAGTTTTCCTGCTGTTAATGGTTAGAGGCAGGCTATTGGCATTACGGTATACTTCTGAAGTAAAGAATGGGTATTTGAGTGGTCTCAGACTCCTTCCCCCCCCCCCCCCCCCCTTTTTTTTTTAAAAAAAAATAAATCTGTTAATGGTCGTCTGGAAAGCTTAATGTTTATTGAATAGAGCTAGTTATCTCCAAAGGCAAGGGTGAGTAGGTCGGTATAATCTAATGGATTCTCCGAGAGGCACTGCAGCTAGTGTTTGCTTATACAGAGAATCCTGCTTTCTTGCTTAACCAAACTTTTGTCTTAAAACCTGCAGGAACTGCCTGCAGGATTAGCTAAACTTTGAGTCAGTTGGTAGTTTATTTCCTTTTGATGTTTGAGCTTTTTGTATTGTGTTTTGAGCTTTTTGTTCAACAATTCCTACTAAATAGAAAACAGTTGTAGAAGAGCTGGTGTGTGGCCAGTAATGGTGATGCTTCATAATTCACTTGTTTAATGTCCAAGGGTTTAAATTTTGGAGCTCTGTGTGCAAAATACGGGTTTGACCACTTACCTCATTCTACTACATTAATGTGGGTGCTTGTGCATCAGGGCTGAAGGGACTGTTGGAAGGTGGAATTGGAAGTCTGTCAAGCAAAGCTAAATGTGGAGATGTACACCATACTTGCCCACAGTTAAGGTGGCAGAATTTGGGCTTCACAGTGTTTAGCACTACATTTTGTACTTTTCAGTTGTGGTATGATGTACAGCTTGTTTACAAGTTGCATGTGGTTATTTTGGTAATTTCATTTCTTGAGGTAAATCATTCACAGTAAAGAAGGTGGCATAAAACTGAACCCAGAAGGAAGGACTGCGGAAAGTTGTGGAAACAAAACTGTGAGCCGGCTGAATCTTGCCAGGCGTTACTTCTTCAGAAGGAGTCAATTTAATAGTTCAGTCTGCATTTGGAATTCCAGACATACCGGAAGAGGAAAAAAATGCTTTTAAACCCTTTTTCCTGAGCCTTTATCTTCCTGTAGCTAACAACTGGATGGGTGAGTGGAGAAAGAGGTGGGGTTCATCAACGTTTCCAGTCGACAGATAAGAGTAACTTCAGGCAGAGGGAAAGCTTGCCTATATGGACTACCAGCCACAGGATGCTGGACAAAATCCTTTGGAGCCCTGCCCAGAATTTCACCTAAAAGCGCTTTATTGTAGTCTAGTTTCTGGTTGCATTTGTGATTAAAATATTCCTGAAGGTTTAGATCTGTTTCTTCCGCATCTGAATAAAGGATACGCATTTTATAGAGCTGTGGAATTTTAGTAATTTTTTTGTGCCTGATGATATAAAAGGGACATGTGGTTAGGAGTATCTGAGCCACAAAAGCTAGTACTAATATCCTTATATTTCATTTTTCACAACTCGTACGTGTGTGATTGTTTTGACAGAAGACCTAATTTTGTAGGGAAGACCAATGGAAGTGAAGTGGGATAGTTCTGTGCAGATCTGTGCTATGCATCTGAAGTTAAAGGAAATATTTCTTAACAGTCGTTTCCTTTAGATTTTGTACAAAGCAGTTAAGATTTCACTGAAAATTACGTAAGCCTGTTGTGGAGACAAAACTCCAAAATGACTCACTATAACACTCAATTTGTATTTCTTGCTTGTGCTTCATAGAACAGCTTAGAATGTGGAATGTGGGATTGGACATTGTTAGGATGGATATGAAGTGTGAACCATTTTTATGTTCTAGGCTGTCTTAAAAAAATTTGGAAACCAATGGAAGTGAGAGGAGGCTTTCCTTCTATTCTAATGTTTTATTTGGTTGTTAAAATATATTACTGTGATGTCTGAGTTGCCTTTTTTGGTGGGGCAAAGTATTCTTAAGTATTCCCAAACACAGCCAGCCACACAGGGATGTATTCTACTTACTCAGCTCTTTCAACCTGTCAGAATACGAGCTATAGCTTTTCTGATTTCAGATGAAAAATTTATGAAAGCTGTTGCAAAATTACAGTAAATAAGATTACTTACAAAGTGTGCCTGGAAATCTGATTACTTTTCTTTCAGACAATGTACTGCTATTATTACTGAAAGAGGTTTCTTGGGAGACTTTGCTTTTGTTTCAGAGAACTATTGTGATTTTGACCTTTGGAATTAAGCACTCTATCTCCTCAAACACTAGATATAAAACTCCTAGAGTCAGCTTGAAAGATGACCATTCACAGCTTGTAGTTTTAAATAATGTAGTGATAGTATCAACCTTTGAATTTCCTGTGTCAGAGTATCTTCTGTATTTCTCTACCTGGCGTGAACTGCAAACTGGCAAAATGAGATCAGTCATCCATGTTTAGCTGCTGCTTTAATCAATAGAGAGTAAATTATTTTCCCCAACCTGTGAAAGCCTTTCAGGACTTAAAAATGCCAGAGGTCAGCTTCATTTTCTCTCTGACTATTGTATTGTTCTTTCAATGTAATATGTAGGAAAAACTCATTATTTGCCCCTCTCTCCCTTTTTAGTACTAAGAGCTTATGGCCATTTTTAGTGGTATCTAGAACAGTTTTGTCTCTGGCCAGAGCATATCTCTTACAACTACAATTTGCAGGACAGGTGATTAAAAAAAAAAAAAAGCCATTTTTAAGTTCATAGTGTAAAATATGAGTGTACCTGAAATATCTGAAATTGTGATTCATTTCTTACATAATTAAACAAAGCTCTGACTGAAGACAGGAGTGATGCCCAAATTGTACAATTTATTGGAAGGCCATAACTTTCCTTTATCCGTGCATTTTTCCACACAATGAAGAGTGCCTAGTCCATAGATACAGGCTTCAATAAGAACCTACACTTCAGGGATAGCAAAATCTTTTATCTCTTGTGCTGTAAGTGGGAGAAGATCTAAACCTGTTGGGATCTTCTCTCTGTTGCTTTTCCGAAAACTTACGGTTCACCAGTGTGCTACCAGATAGAGATGTGTTTTCTTTTAGGCTGGCCTGTTCCCCTTGCGCAGGACCTGTAAGCCTGCTGTGCGGTGTTAACACTAGTTGCAGCCCTTATCTCCCTCCCGAATTCTTGCTGCCACGTGTGACCTTGTAAAGCTCTTAAGATGTGGTTGGCTCTGCTGTGCCGGTGTGTGCTTCTTGAGGGTGTCCTTGGCCAAGTGGAGCATGTGTTGAGCAAAAAGTGCTTCTGCAACACGGCGTTGTGTTGCCTTCCCTCTTGCAAAGCACTGTGAGATTGTGCTGGGTCAGCCACCTAAGGACTGTCTGTGGAGCAGAGGTATTAGTTGCCCCCACAGCCACTTCTTTGAAGTTCCTGAAAAGCTCAGGATCGTGCTGGTAGGCTCAGTTAAGAATCCTGAACCTTTTTACGGATTTATAAATCCAAGCAACTAAAGGCGGGCTGCACATCTATTTCACTGACATACCCAAATACCTTCTGTAGCAAAAAAGGGAGTAGTCAGTGGTTCTTAAAGAGGGAACACAATTAACTAGGTGGGTGTACCTGCACCATGGCAGATGTACGTTCTGCAGGAATTGGTTTTCTGGCGTTGGACTGACTGAACTTACCGTCAGCTGATCCTGCATGGAAGAAGTAGCTGCCTCATTCTGAAGGAGTATGTGAAAACTTTTTAGCTGCCAACCTGGCTGGCAGAGAACTGATACTGTGCAAGGAGAGGAAGATCAGGAGCATCCTGTAAGCCTCTTGGGGCTTGAACTGAGGTGTGCCATTTCTTTGGGTCTTTGGTCAGAAGGACAGCAAATCCTCCTTCCCCCTATTTGGTGTTATTCCTGAAATAAATTCTTGCTGTTTCTGGTAAAAGCTGGACATCAGCCAAGCCCTTCCAGATTTCCACGATCAGAATCTCATCCTGAAATGACAGGGGAAAAGTGTTCCAAGTCCATGTGGAAAAAGTAGCTTTAGCAGACATGTTTCATCATTTTCTAAAAGCATCTGATATGTACCTCTGGTAATGTTGTCATCTCATCAGTTTGGGTCTGAAAAATTCCTCCATCCGCACCAAAAGGTCACCACACTGACGACGTGATTTTATATCTGTATTCTTGAGGTGCTCTGTTATAACCTAGTTGCATAGAATAATACAGCCATACTATAAGATTATTTGTACTCTCAATTTTAGGAAATCTTTTGAGATCAACCCTGTGTAATTTACAGCTTTTTTTAGTTTAAGAGCACCAACTGTTTTCCCAAAGTCCAAGAATACCCAAGGTCTGAATACATTCCTTGGAATCCTTGCAGACTGAAAGTAAGCCAAAGCATCTGCTATGGTGTTTTCAAACTCCAGTATATTCATTCCCCCAAGAAGAAAGCTAAATCACAGCAAAGGTAATGAAGTAGGAAAATCCTCGGTAACTGAAGGACAAGCAGAAGTTTCTTTGCATGCTTGATGCTATGGTTGTTGCGCCCAGGAGGTATCCTACCTCTCCTTAAACTGATTCTGACAGACTATTGCCACTACCAACATGAGAAGGAATTAAAAATAAACATCAGTGTATTTACAGTGCTTTTTTTCCCTCACAATTCCAGTTATAATTGACTGTACAGTTCTGCTTTCAAGTCCTCTATTAAAATGTTCCATGAGGAAATCCCATGTTTCTAATTATTTTTTTCTTGTCTCTAGACACCATATAGCAATATATTCTGCTAGCTGTAGTTGCTGGTTATTTGATACAGTCTTAGGCTATTGCTGTCCCTGCCAGATGTTCCTTCTGATGTTCTCTGAGAGTGACTTTTGTAAGGTAGTATTACCTCTTTAGTCAGGCAGTAAAGGTTGCTGTATTTTCCTGTCTGAAGCAGGAATTGCCTGGCTTTCTGTCTGGTTTCATTCCTCAGTATATATCAGTCTGGGCTGCTGCTTCTTTCATTCACTAATGACACTCCCAGTACATCTGTGGTTACTTTTATTGCTGCTAAGAGCTTGTCTCATTTGCCAGTCCCTAACATGCCTGGAAACAGAGCCATCAAGTTAATGAGGTGCTCGTGGCAACCTCACTTTACATGCCTGCGTTTCATCTTTCATATTGAATAACCTAAATTCTGAATAAGAATTGGATAAGACTATGGGTATGGCAATGTTGGAAAAATGCTTAGCCTTTAATTGTAATTGTAATCTTAATAAATTAAAGTTTTATGAATACCTTGGCAATAGAAAACTTATTTAATGTTACAAATTGTGACTCAAAATGGTGGATCCACAACTGCTAATCATTACTGCAGCTGACAGAAATGATAAATAACATACTGACTAGAGCTGTTGTTTACTGTTGTGCAATGGGAATAAGACAGATGATGGATTGGGCTCTGATTGTCTGCTGTCTTTATCAGCCTCAAGCCGGGTATGTGGATTCACAAATCCTATACTGGCAACTTCATAGTGGATCTGCCATGGACCTGTGAATACCAGTCTGCTTATCTTCCTTAAATTTTTTAAAATTGGTTTCAAGTTCCTTGTTGTGGACAAATACATCCAACCCATTCGTGGGGATCTTAAAACTCCTATAAAATGGTGAATATGTTTCTTTGAGCCTTCAAGAGCTCTTCTAGATTAAGGACCTTAACCAGAGATCACAGTCTCTACGTTGACATTGTGATTAAGAAAACTTCTTGTTATAACAGTAGTGGTCACTGGAGTCTTCCAGTCTGCTCCGTGCATGACTCCAAACTGATGGACACTTCACACAGATAGATGTGTTCTGCAAATCTCTTAGCAGCTGGCTGTGCTGGCATCATGGGAACAAAGTGCAGCTGAACACCTGTAGTGTTTGATTCTGTGCCTACATCCCCAGTCATAGCTGAGCTGTGATCCCAAACAATTATATGCTGCCATAGTAGCTTCTTCGTACTTCAAAAAGAATTGAATCAGCTCGAGCCAAATTGATCTGTGATGAGGAGAAGATGCCAACAGATTAAACTTCTGTTTTAGGGGATCTGGATCCAAAAATAAGTGAATTGGCACAGTTACACCTTTTTTTCCCCAACTTTTTTTTTCTCTGAGCATCAAACCTGATGAAAAAACATAAAACCCAAAACAGCTCCATGCATTTCCTTCTGCATATCTTTTGTTTTTATATCATGAATAAGCGACCTTCAGATACTGAACCTTATTCAGGTGATGCTGAAAATTGAAGGAACTGTTGCACCGTCTGTACAGAGGAGTGTGAGGCTGTATCTACACTTACTCTCCCAGCTGTCTGTTTCTCCAGCCTGTATAGAAACATTTTCTTTATCTTGTCTCTAATCAGGACTCTTGTTCTTAGTGGTGCATACATGGTATAAAAGCCCCTTGCTGCTTCTGGTGTGACCCTGTTCCAGCCTTGTGTCTAGGAGAGACAGAGGAAAGGACCACAAATCATGACCTGTTAGTCTGAGCATCCACTTCTTCCACCATCCATGGTTCTAGTTTTGAAGTTTTACTTGCCTGGAAGATGTACTCCAGAGTGCAGAGGCAGTGGCTTCTGGTTGCGTACACCAGAGAGCAGCTGGAATGAGAGGTCCGTCTTTGTTTCCCAAATAGCTTTTCAGAGCTGCTCACTAAGGTTTGCAAAAGTAGTTAGACCTTACTTTTTTCCACCTGCCTCCTCACAGCTGAACTGTGTGCTGTGGGGCCTTTTAAGGACTCTAAATGCTATGGCGTGCACAGTGTGTCTGCCCACTGACTGGATAAATGGGATTGTTGTCCTTCCATTCCAGGTAAAATTTCCATCTCCCTGTCTCCAATTTGCTAGTAATTTGGTCAGTCTGGCAGGAAAATCCTACAAAGACTAGATTCCCCCCAGCTCCTTTTCCAGAACGACTGATTTCAGGCTGAGGACTTGGACACATTCTTTCCTCTGAGAGATGTGTTAGGAAAACAGATGCTCTTTGAACTTGGCTCAGCACCTGCTTGCTAGTGCTCCTGTTCCTATAGAATTGTTTAGGTTGGAAAGGACCCTTAAGGTCATCAAATCCAGTCATCAGTCCAGCACTGCCAAGTCCACCATTAAGCCATGTCCCTAAGTGCCACATCTACCTACATGTGTCTTAAACACCGACAGGAATGGTGACTTCAACACTTCCCTGGGTAGCCTGCTCACCCTTTTGGTGAAGAGATTTTTCCTAATATGCAATCTAAACCTCCCCTGATGCAATTTGAGGCCGTTTTCTCTTTTCCTATTGTTTGTTATTTGGTGAAAGAGACCAAGACCCACCTTTGAGGTAATGGTAGAAAGTGTTAAGGTCCCCACTGAACCACTTTTTTCTCCAGGCTAGACACCCCTAGTTCTCTCAGCCTCTCCTCATAAGTCACTTCTGTTGCTTCACGGACCTTGGCAGGTGGGTGAATTCTCTTTCCTTGATGCAGGTACTGTGGTGGTCCTTTGTTGCAGCACAGTGGTCTGAGAACAGTTGAGTCTGGTCAAGACCTAGGAGGTGGTAGGGTAGGTTGTCCAGACCAGTAGCTTGTCCTGTACACCCCACAGGGCATCCCTACCCTCTGAGTTCGTGCCAGAAAGTGGCCATAGACTCTCGTTGGTGCTTGTTTTCTGCACCAGTGAGCTCTGGCAATTTTTAAACCTGACTGATAGATGGTGGGATTTTATAAAAAGTTGCTTCAAGTGATATGACATCTGTTTAACAATAAAACAATTTACCAGATTGTTTTTGTTTTCTTTAATTTTTAATATTTTCTTACTTGTGCTTTAATGAAGTGTGGTAACAGTACTTATGAAAAAGCCCTCAACTAGCACAAAATAGAAATGCCTGTATTTGCAGAATCTGATTTGCTCTATTTCCTATGAATATGTCTGAAGTTTTACTCCTGAGATGTTACTTGGCAGTTATATTTTAAGTGTAAGTTAACATGTTTGTTACCTTTATTTGAAATTTTATCATAATAGAAATAATAGCCATTGCAGAATGTGTTCTTGATCTTGGAGTCAAAAATCAACTAAGATATCTCTTTGACTTGTAGTCAGTTGAACTGACGGACATATGAGAGTGTCAAAAGTATCCTGAGGGGAGTAAACTTTAAGAACATTGTTGCGATAGTAATAACGGTGTTTAGTATGTAATTGCACACCCTTAGGAAACACTTGAGAAGTAATTACAAAATGACACTAGTGCCTTTCAATATTAAAACTATTTTTCATGCTACCCTATTATGCCGATAAATCTGATAAATACTCTCGCAAAATGTATTTTTAAAAGACCCATTAGAGAGAGAAGCCTAAGTATACCTTTTTCTTCATTAAACAGACCTTTAAAATGAACAAGTTTCTTTATGTGCTGAAGCTCGTGCTCCCTGGTTCAAATTTTGTGATCCTTACTTTTAAGCGAGTTGCATCTTGACATTTTTTCTTGATTACAGCCAGATTCTCCGGTTATTATGTCAGGAGGAAAATGGTGACGGAAAGCCACCTTTTAGCTTCAATTTAAAAGTGACAGCCGAAATATGTAACTGTCAGTATTAAATAGCTCAAACAGTCAAATGAGTACTTCTGGCTTCTACAAGTCTGAACGAGTATTTCAGACTTCCACAAATCTATATGTGTACAAGAAAGGCCATCATTTCACTTTTAATACATGCTACAGTGCAGTTAATCTGAAAAACATGTCTTTGAGTCTTGTGAAGTATTGTATTATCCTTAATGTTTACCTGATGGAGCTTTTTCGACAATGACTTGTTTTGAACATACTTAACTAGAAAATACATATGTTCTTCCTACGTGTTTTGCTCAGTTTATCTTCCATGTATTGTGATCTGTATAAACAGTATTTGCATTTATTGGAGAGTTTCTTTAAAATTATTTTTATAATAGGAGGAAGGATTTTGAGAATATCTGAAAAACAAGCTAAACTAAGTTACTTAGCCACCCTTTTTTGAGAGGAAGTCAGAACCAATGCATGTAGATTAAAGTATGCAAGATAGATATTTTGATCTCTATATTATATTAAAAAATTAATAAATGAAGTGAGTAGGTTCTAATTACCTCTGGAGCCTGAAATAATTAGTTTCATCTAAGTACAGATTTTTGCTCACTTTCCTGCTTGTCGTATCCCCCTTCTTGTGAAGGGGACACTTCAGGGAGCAGAATGTAATTAACTGTCCTTGCTCTCTGGGACATGGTTTATCTTTGTGGCTGCCAGCTACTGCCACTAGGGTAGGACAATTTTAGAAGTGCACCAGCTGAGTGTTGTAGCCACTAGTAACTGGGTTTGACCATCCTGTTTTTCATAGGCTGTTACATGTTTTAAACTAAAACTTTTGATAATTGCCAGCCTAAGAGAAGATTGAGATGCTGCTGGATGACCGAAAGGCATGACAGTCCTGTTCATATTCCCTGACCCTGTTTGTGGGCCCTCTGAACCCCAGCTTATTAAATGCATAGTTGTATGCACTGACAGATTTTATATGACATGTGGTTAACAAGAGGAGAGGACACAAATCGATGGAAAATAAACCAAGAGAGAGAGAACTGCTGATATGGCAAATGAGGATGTGTGAAAAAACCACTCACTGTTCAGGTTGAGTACATGGTGTTTGCACAGGGCATATTTTTGAGTATAAAATATAGAGGCACACACATCCTGGTTCTACTAATTATGTTTTTGACAGGGATAGATATCTGTCCTGTATTCCATGGCATATGATGCAGTAGGGAATGGTCACGGGCTCATGGGGCTCTGGCTACACCTTTGCATGCAGATAGCCCCAGTGGAGGTTGCTCCTGTTGGCCTGAGATGGACACTACCTTTAAACACCAGAAGAGCTGAATTAAAGGGCAGTTGTGCTCACTCCATGCAGAAAAGAGAAACCTTAAAACCAAGTGTTACTCCTTCAGAATCTAGCCACTGTATTGCAGCTTTGACCATTCTTGAAATCTATCATTTGGAAGTGGTGATTGAACCAGAATTACCGTGTTCATCGTGCATTGAGGTGGCATTGTGATGTTCTCACTTCTTTATTCTATTTTCCTATGTTCTGCATTTTGGGTTGTTTTTTGAGTGCTGGTGAGGACCTAAGTGATGTTTTCATGGGTCTGGCTATGATAAACACCAAATATCTCTATTTCTAAGTATTAGTAACCAACCAGGGACCTGTTGTCTTGTGCATAAAATTAGGATTGCTTTGTCTGAGGTGCATCTCTGCACACACATCTCTGCTGAAATTCATCTGCCATTTTCTTGCTCCATAGTGACTCTTATGAGATCCTGTCGTGTTTCTTCATAGTTGACCCTTATCTTTGCCAGATTTCTGTTCAGCCCTTTTCCCAAATTGTTTATGGATGTTTTGAACACATGCCCTAGGATTCCTGAGGACTTTGGTACCTTTGTTTTTAACAATTTTTCCTAGGGTAGATGCCAGGCCTGCTGGTACTTCCCTTAGTCTTTGAGAGGGATCCCAGGAGAGACTGGCATTACATCACACGCCTGTCTTTGGATACGGTGGAACTTTTGAGTGCAGGTTACATGCTACTACAGTTTTAGCTCTCTCTTCTTTGAGTCTTGTTGGCCCTTTCTGGTGAATCCTGACTGCTTGTGGTGATATTTTTTTTTTACATTTCATGCTTCTGCTTTTGTCTGTAATGCCTTACACTAATGCTCCAATATGAGACAGACTTTCTGATGTATTCCCCCTGCATAGATTATTTTGGAATGAGAATTATCCCACACTGAACAAAGAAAAAACAAAACAAAAACAAACAACCCAAATCCTTTCTGCTACAATCTGTTCTTCTCTAGTTGTTCTTTTTAATACCTGCATCATCTGTTTGCTTGGAAGTCCTTTAGCAGGCTGCCAACTCCTGATTATGTTTCAAAAAGAATTTACTACTTATTTATATACTCTTAAAAATAATTTCTCAAACAAGTTATTTTCTTAGCTGGCATTACTGAGTCTTTATATTAATTGAATCTTTATATTAAATCCTTTTTTATCCCCTTTCAGCTTGTTTGGTTTTTTTTTTCCTATTTAAGATAATTTTTAGAAGCTTCACTACTTGGATGTTGAGGCATTCTAGTTGTATTTTGGTCTTTCTCAAGTTGTTTAGGGAAATTGATTAGCTTTTGCCCTGTGCCTCTGAGTTTTACAGTGTCTACAGGTTACCTACAAAGATTTTAATCTGTAAGTTTATGGCTCTCCCTTTCAATTTTAGTGTTTGGGTCTTGTTTTTCATTTGTTTGCTTAACAGGATTTGTCATTGGTATAAAGAAGCTCCTCAACAGCAATATTTTGTGAACCAGGTTCTTTCCATTTCTTGAGATCAGATTAATATCAAGATTGTTTTCTCTTTCTTTGTATGGGTGGGATTATTCATCTGTGTACTTGTTTGTTTTGTTTTTCAGTAGTGCATGAGACACAGACTGTGGTCTCAGCTTCCATCTGCTGTTGTGATCCTTAGCAAATCCATCTGGGAGTCACTAAAGTATCCCTTGACCTGCTGTGTTTTCTTCTTTGACAGCCTTCCTTATATCTGCATGATAACCAGTCCTCTAAGTAATTTATTTTTATGAGGCTTTGCTGTTCAGTCTCTTTTTTTTGGCTCATAGCCACTTTATACTATTTGTTAATTCTCTTAGACTGTTCATAGAGGCCTTTCTTCAGTCCCTGCTGAAGTGTATGGCTTTCAGTCTCTTTCTACTTCTCATTATTCTGCTGATCGTCTTTTTTACACCAAGTTTTCAGTAAGACCATTGTGTAAATAATGCTTCAACAACAGGCATTTTGGTTCTTCCATCCAGCTTCCTAGGCTTGTAGAGAAGAGTGTTTACTTTCATATGGGTGTCTTATTTCTCTGACAGATTTTAAAAATAGAGTCTGTTCTGCCTTTCCTTTGCTGAAACCTCCTTAGCTGAGTTTAATCAACTTCTGTCCTTTCATTTAGTTGAGACTTACTGGTCTCCTTGACATTACTGCCTCTCTTAAACCATGCACTCTATTTCTATAACAATCAATCTTTAACATTCAATTTGAACGTTTTCCTATGATATTGGAAGTGCTAGCAAACTCATTTTTACCTAGTGTAGGTTAAGCTCAGCTACTTTCTAGACACAAAATCCCGATTCCCCAAATTTCTCAGTTTCTTTGCTTTCCCTTTTGAACACATTTGCTTAGCTGCTTATTGAACTTTTGCTTTCCAACCAGGTTGTTTTTTTTGGGGGGGGAGCATTTATGGGAATGCTACAATAGTTCTTTGCTTCTTCACTAGCAACAAATATTTTGCCTCCAGAACTTTTCTTTCAACTTCTTATATTACTGTTATTTGCACAGCAGCCATGACACCTCCAAGGAGCTTTTCCAAACCCTCTGTGAGGTCTGATGTTTTTTGCATTAAAGAGAGAAGTCTGTGATCTCTGGTATGTTAAGACTTGTGTTCCTGATAAACATTGCTGCAACACTGAAATAGACAAAGTTCACTTATAGCTATCAGGCAAACTTGGAAAAATCTGGATACAATCATTTGCTACTGACTAATTGAGAAGATAAATAATATCTATATGTAGCTGGACTAACTGAAAAAAAATCCACTGGCCAAAAGTGCTTGGCTCAGTAGTCAGGCACGTGGGTGGTCAGACGGGTGTTCACAAGACCTGCAGGGCTGGCCACTGCATTGTCACTGTTAGTCCTGTGTGCTCACAAGGACATCCCTGCACTGTCCAAGAACAGTTCCTGTGGGATTGCAGCAGAGGCGCTGCACTGGTGCACAACTGCACACTTCTCATATGGGGAACACATTTACAGCACGCATTGTTCATGGCTTTCAAGCCTGGGGAAAGGCTCCAGGTGGCCAGGATGTCATCTGAAGGGTTTGGATGAAATCTTGCTGCTCCAATAATGTTCCTGTGTACTAATGAATACAGAATGGTGTAGAATGTGGCCATGGATGCAGAACTGCTTCTCGTGGCTACATGGTACATCACGCAGCAGCTGGGCACTTGTAGTGCCACATGATCCATGGGATGTGCCAATGGCTGGACTGACATGCATCTAGTGTGGAGTCAGATAATCTCTGTGTGCTAGCAGCAAGTGTAGACTGCATCAGACTCATTAATAGACAGAACTGAATTTCTCAAGACAACAGGCATCATGAAACAACTGGATTGAAGCCTGATGCTGTTATCATTGATCTGCTAAGCCAGACAGGGAATGCTGAATCAAGGAGAAAAAAAATTCAGGCATGCAGCTACATAGGGCCTTAGTGGAAATGAAAAGCTTCATTGACACAAACTTCAGGACAGTTTGATTCAAAGATACAGTTCAGTTAATTTTCTGCTAATGTCCTTGAAACGCTGCACAAAACTCAGTGGAAGATTAAAAAAAAAAACACATGTAAAAGCTTCTAACTAGGCAGCTAAGCAAGAATAACAAAGTTTTGTGTTATGAAAGATAAATGGTGGGCACAAAAGACAGAGAAGTCTTTCTGAGTTGTGGATCCATAAAATATCATGCAATCTTGGAAATAGCATCTGGCCTTAAAGACACTGCACAATTTCTGAAGTGGAGATGGACTAATACTAATGGAATTGATGGAAAAGAAACCTGGGACTGCTGGCCAAAACTTTTCAGTTGTTGTCCTAAATGATGGAATCCTAGATGAAACTGTACAGCTACTTGGCCAGGAGCAGGGCACAGCACCTCTTAGTAAAATGGAGATTTTTCCAGCTGTCTAGCAGATGGCACACAGTGCAGTCAGCCGTAAGCAAAGTCACTAAAATATAAAACCATAGGAGAGGGGTCACAAGTAGCCAGAAGACTTTTGCAGGTTTTGTAGAGAAATATTTTTTGAGATGTTAGAGAATTTAAATGCTGTCCAGTTTTACAAAGAGAAGGGTGATTATGTCTTCTGAAAATCCGTGTCTCAAGTCCTGGAAAAGGTTTTACAGGAAAAATGGGCGTTTTTTTGCTACAGAGACAACTCAAAAGATTTTTTCATTCAGATTGGTTAAAGAAGGATGTTTGATTGAGAGGTCAGTAAGCTAGTAATCCTTCAGCCCTGTAACATTTCTTCTAGCACACAACATTTTTGAAAATAGCTGCAATGAAATTGAAGATACTGAAAATTGAATAGATGTATGAAATAAAAAATTAAATCAGTGTCTGAAGAACATTACTCACTTGGTTTTAGATACATTTAGAAAGTGTTTCATTGATCTCAGCAAAAAGTGATTTTAGTAGGAATTTAATGTAGTAAATGGTTTGAGTTAATTCAAAGCGTGTGATATTTCAGATCCCAGCAGGAGTCCTGTGTATATAGACTGCTGTTGAATTCCATTAATCAAAAAAGAATAAAGAAAAAGTGTCAAAAGAATGAGGGAGCATGTTAGAAGATTTTATGCTAAGACTGGCATTTTAACTGCTTATTTGTTCATTTTTATGGATTGTTTCATCTGACTATGGTTTTATATATAACAGTGAAGTGCTCTACAGCAGCTTCGCTGTTTAAAATTAAACTGAGGGCATGACATTATCTGGGTAAGAACAGGATGTAGATTGAGAGAAGTTTGTGGGTTTTGGAAAGATGAGTGAAAATGACTCTTCAGATTTTACTGGTGATAACAACATTATCACACTTCGGAAGAATTTGTGGGGGTTGGAAAAATTTCTAACAGTAGACTTTTTAATTTCTTCAGTAATTAAAAGACAGCAAGATAGAAAACACTCAGGGAGACAGAGCTGTCAGGTAAGATCCACGCATTGCAGGCTTAGCCATTATGTTCAAAAGTGTCATGCTGATATTTTAATTCCGTTACCTCTGGTGTATTTTAATTTCTGAGACTAGTGGGAAAAAAAAAGTGTTTGGGTTTGTTTTTTTTCTTCTTTCCCCCACCTCTTTGGGAACTGGTTAAGGTAACAGAACAGCTAACCTTCAGGATTTTTCAGGTTTTTGCAACACCCAACCTGCTAAACACACTGATAATTACAAATATTGATCAGGAAGCTGCAAGTTCTAAATGTCCTGCTCCTAAAGTTACAATTCTATAAGGATTTAGTTCCTCTGAAGTAATAGGAAAATATTGTTAAAAATAGTTCCCAAAATAAACCCCTGCCTTACAGGGCCTGCTTTTCTTGACCTGACATTAGCATGTGTTTTAAAGGCAGGATCGTGAAAATCCCCCTGTACACATTAAGGCTTTCCGTAAAGGTTAAAATTATAAAAAAGTTTTATTTTGTCCTATACTTTATGAGTTGCCTAATGTGTACTCTATTCTGTCTTTAAATTTCAATTTTACTTCAGAATGTGTTCAGTGTATGGTGTGATGCAAGCACCTTGTGACCACAGAAGGGTGTTGTCCTGTGTCAGCTCAGAGAGGTCCCCTGTGCTCAGGAGCTGATACAGTGTGGTCTATTTTTTTTTTCTTTCCTTCCATTTAAATCAAAATGTAAAATTGTGTAGTAGGCAACCTGAGAAGGGGAGAAAGCAGAAGTAAAATTTTAGATTTAGTGATCAAAATATCTCAGCTAAGTGTTGAAATCAGTGTATGCATAAAAAAACGAAACTGAGTAGCTGTTAATTTGGAACAAACACTTTGATGGATTGATCTAATTATAGAATACATATAAATATATGTAGCTGCATGAGCATACATGTGCTCTAAACAGACATCTAAATGTTGTTGATTTGTCGTGATGCCAAATCCTCCCAGAAAGTACAGTAGTTTTGTTATTTTTTACCAATGTGGAGAAGCATGCAGTTGAAGAGCATCTGGATTTTCTTGCCTAGTATGTTTGTAGCATGATCCTTATCACTGAAATGCCAATTTGCCAACATTAAAAGATGTGTTTTTCCACAGTCTTGGCTTACTCCAGGAGCCTGTGGTTTCCTTTGATGCTGTGACTTGGGCTGTGTGACAGATGGTGCAAGGAAGTTAATGTTGTCCTGTTGACTGTGACATCTGTCTCTTGCCACAAGAGTTTGGCAATCCCACCTGGAAGGGCAGAAGTCAAAGGTTGAAGTTAAATGCTTTTGGTGTTAGCTGAGCTGGCACTGGTTGTGCCAATTACTAAATCAATTAACTGAAACAAGTTTCTGAGATGGGATTGATCAAAAGTCACAACATTCATATGTATAAATCAGTAGTTCCTCCTACTAGTAGGTAGGTTTTGTATTTTTACTCTTACTGTGCAAGGTTGGACATATGTTACTCCATGCAGCTCTGTACTCGTGCAGACACTTACCCCTATGCCTAAATTTAAGGCCATAGTTTTGTTTTCTGTGTGAGTACCCAAGTGCTTGAAAGCTTTCATGTGTGTATTTGATAATTGGAAGCTTCATGTTTGCATTTCAGGGTTAGAATCACCACTTAAAATTTCTTGACACTTTTTTTGCTTATACCGTGATTGTCAGTGTTGCAATAACAATTGCTTATGTGTGTGACTTCACAAATCTAAAAGGGCATTAGAAACAAGAAGAGTTGAAAGATGAGCTGACTTCTGTCTGGCAGGGCAGGGTATATTGTGGCGTTCCCCTTGGTTTGAGCCTGCCAGGGCGGTGGCTGCTCCCGGACTGGAGCTGGGAGCAGCTGGGTGTCACAGTCTGCGGTGCACACGCAGGCCGGGCTGCAAGGAAAATGAAGAAATGGGAACAGCGAAAGGGGACAGATTTTTGCAGCAAGTGTCTCTAGATTTCAAGTTGTAAAACTTACTAGATCAGGGAAAAAAACCCAAACAAAATGAAAAAAACCCCCTGCTGATGGCATTTGTAAGTGTTTGTAAATTTACAAATTTATTTGTAAATTTTTCGTCTTGATTAAATTGAAGTCTTATATACATAAGAAAGGAAAAAAGTCATATTAAGATACTTCTAAGTAAAATGTTATGTATTTAATTTGAAAATCTATCGATAAACAAGATTTAAGAGGGCACTAAGGAAGCAACTGAAAATAAGGAAAAAAGAAATGTTGTTTCTTTGTGCTTAGATGTCTCACAAATCATCAAATAAGTGCTTTCAGATTCTCTTGAAGATTTCACCAGCATGAAAAATGGATCTGAGGCTTTTCTGCATGAAGTCTGTGGTTACTGTTGCAGCAGTAGCATTTGGGGCCTGCTTTTGGGAATCCTTGTTGCTGCAAATGAGGCTGTTAGAATTCAGAACAGCTGGGGAATGACTAAAGATCCTGTGACTGTACTTTGATATAGTGCTGTTGTACTTCCACCAGGCATACTTTTGAGCATATACAGCAATAGAAAATCAAATATTTATTCTTTATTAATGCATCTATCATTAGATGATTTAAAGATGTTGGTGTAGTAACTTACAAGTAAGTTCTGTAAATAAATTTAAATATTGAATATTCTGAATCTTACTTCACGTAATATTCTAGTCCTTGCTCTGGGTGTTGTTTGTACATTCCAAAGTAAGCAGCTGCTAGGAGAAAATGTATATATGTAATCTAGAGTCTGTACTTCCAGATAAATACTTTAAGCAGAAGGAAAATATGTAGTACCTTGCAACTATCCCTGTCAAAAAGGCTTTTATAGAGCTATGGACATAGTTGTTTTGTGAGGCATTTTGACAGCTGCATTGTTCAGAGTGAATTACAGTTTTCTCAATCTGCTTCAAATAATATTAAATCATAGAGTGCTTTGGATTAGAAGGGACCTTAAAGACCACCTAGTGCCAACCCTCCTGCCTTGGGCAGGCACACCTTCCACTACACAAGGCTGCTCAAAGCCCCGCCCAACTTGTCCTGTACCACTTGGAGAAGAGAATTTTCACCAGCGCATCCCAGGAACCGCCTGGATTGCTCGTGCCCTGCTGTGTGGCCCCTTCAACAGGTATTGGGGTGGCTGAAGTTCCTCATGAGGACCAGGACTTTTGAACACGAGGCTTTTCCCATCTGTCTGTAGAGGGCCTCATCTTCTCAGTCTTCCTGGTTGGATGACCTGTAGCAGACCCCCACTGTAATGTTGCCTATCTCTGCTTTCCCTTTAACCCAACCTATAGGCTCTCAGTCAGCTCCTCATCCATCACCCGGCAGGGGATGCTCCATGACATAGAGGGAAACACCCCCTCCTTGTCTCCCCTCTCCTGTTCTTCCTAAAGAGCCAGTATCCTTCCATTCCAACGCTCCCGTCATAGGAGCCATCCCACCGCATCTCTGTGATAAGATCTTAGGTGCAACATCTCTTGTTTACTGCCCGTGCCCCCAAAGCCAGCGTACTGTCTAGAGTGGCTGGAATTCCGTCTCCTGCTGACTTGCAATCCCCTTTCAGACTCAGAGCATCTCTTTCTGGTATTGGCATCAAACTTGTAGGAGTGGAATGGATTGAGGTTCTGTTCCCCTGGCATCTTTAGTTTGGTGAGGATTGGTGACAAAACTACTTGTGTTCCGGAGTCCCTTACCATCACCCTCTGCAATCCTTCTTGGTATTGCTCAGACTACTCCTGGCTGTGTCCCTGGTGCTCGTGTGAAACTACAGCAGTGGGTAATAGTGGGCTCTGTGAGGCTTGGGAGTGTCTTGGTGACATCGCTGATACGAGCCCCCAGCAAGCAGCACAGCTCTCAGGGGTGTGTTGGGTCGGCACATGGTGCCTCTGTACCTCTCACGAGAGAGTCCCTGCTGCTGTCACCCGTCACGTTCTCGTGGTTGGCTGTTACACACGGAGCAGATGGGGCTGCCTGGCTCAGCTCCAGCACTTCTCCTGGTGTGATGGGTCTTTTCTCTTCAGTCTGCAGAGCGGTGAAGAGGTTCTGCAGGGGCATGCCAGGCTTCAGGGGAAGTTTGTTTCTCCTGCAGGTTCATGCTGTTGCAAGCTTCCATTCTTCTGCATCCCTCTCTGTTCTGTGTGTGCTGGCGGTGGAGTTGTTGCCTGGTTGGTCATGGGCTGTGGATCCACTGTAGACTGAGCTTGGAACCAGCTTTCCAACTCAGCCTCTCTCATGTTGCACATGCTTCTCACAGCCTACTGCAACTCAGATTAGTAAAAGAAGTGGTATGCTGTTGTGGTTAATAATTGCAGGAGTAGTTACGAAGTTGATGCTCCACATAACAGCTTCTTACCATGAAAGAAATCGTATTTTAATTTAACTCACTTTAGATATCCGGTCGTGTCTTTCGGGGATCACCACGTACAATAAGTTTACCGTATGTTATTGATGTCTGACCTTTAAGTACATTAGCTTTTAACTTCCTTTTCATTTTCATCTGTTTCCAGGAAGTTGAAGACCACGTGGCATTTTTAATAACTGTTCCAACGGCCCTAGCAATTTTTTTTGCTATATTTATCCTTGTCTGCGTAGAACCTGTATTTAAGAAGCTGCTTCGTATATTTTCTCTGGTGGTCTGGGTATGTCTTGTTGCCATGGGATATCTCTTTATGTGTTTTGGAGGAATCATCTGTCCCTGGGACCAGGTAAGGCTGTCATTATTACTAATTTTACTTCCATTAGGTACATTTCCAAGAACCATTCTATACTAAAACATTCATGTTCATTTTTGTGGGACATCTCACAAAATGTTTTTGTGACTAAGTGGTTGCATGCTGAGACTCCCTCTGTCTGTTTTATAAATACCAGAGGTGTGCATACTTAAAATATATTAGGAAATATTAGAAGGATTTTGCTTTTTATTTTTAAGCTCCTTTGCGTAATTAATACTTGATCCCAATCACCAACTTTTTTGTAGAGTGAATATTTGATTGTAGTGACCAGTTAACATGGTAGTAATGCTAGTTTTGTTCAACACTGCTGATGCTATCTTTTTCAGTGTAAAATGTTTGAGCTGTCAGAGTAGGCTTTCTGTGGTCTACGAGGTATTCTCTAGCAATGCATGAGAAAAAAGGACTGGGAGTCTCCTTACTTGTCTAGAAAAATGGATGAGTAGAAAAGCAGTGAAGTACCCTTCACATTTTTTAAATTTTGTAATGAAGACAAAGCAAAATATAATTGCAGCCTAATAGCAGCACTTCTGAAACATCAATAAATGATGTGCAATATCCAACGCTGTGTCTGATCGATTCTTCAGAGTTCTGCCACGTTGTTTTCTTTTCCCCAAACCGCTCTACATGGGAATACTGCTCATATAATATTTTTAAAACTCTTCAAAGGATGGAAAAATTTTTTTTAACATATGTCTTCTGAAAATTTCATGCTGATTCTATGAGTTTAACCTTTAAATGATATTACTCTATCCAGAATGCCTTCTAGGTCCTTGAGATAGACTTGAAATAAATTCTCTGACTTTTTACTCAGATCTTGCCAAGACTAGGGCAAATATTGAACTTGAAGTAGTTCCTTTAAATTCTTTAATGTAAATTATTTAAATTACTGGTGTATGTTAGTAATACTTTTGGAGCCTTTATGGGTAACTTTATATTTTCATTTTCTTGGAAGGTTGTGGGATTAATTATCTAAAAAACCTCCTACCTTGTTTGGGTTTTTTTTTTAGGTTTTTTTTTTTTTCTTTTCAGTATTTAAAACTACCAAACCGGGTCACACTTGCATGTGGTAAAAAGCAATCAGAACATAAAATACTTTTCTCTAGATACGGATTTCACCCTGGGAATGCTTGTATCTGCGTGGTATCAGGTCTAGATAATTCACTTGGTCTTACATTTTTTGATTTGTTTCCATTGGCAGTTGTGTCATGTCATGCTAGAATATTTCAGACGTTCAAGCTTAGATGCAAATATTTAATTAGCCATATTATTTATTCGTTGCAAACGATACTGAATTTAATTTTGGTATTTGAAAGATAGGATAATGATTTTTCGAAGCACATGGACTGAAAGACATCTAGGAGGGATACTGATGTCTTAGTCCTGGAGTTGTATTTAGCCTGTGAAAATGATTTGTCCTGCCTTGCTTTCCTCTTAGGAAAAGTGTAGGCATTCCCACAGCGTGCAAGGGATGTGCCTGGCCCCGTGACGGAGGGAGGACTGTGGAGCTCTGGGAAAAGGCATTGTCTTCCTGTAGGTTTCCAGGACGCAACTCCTCTGATGTTTCAGTCTTCTCTTTGCTTTGCGTGCAAGAGCTGCTTGGAGAAAAGGATGTTTGGGACGGAGCTGCCTGTCCTGCTCTGCCGGCAGCAGCCGGCTCCGGGCAGCCGCCTTGCCGAGAGCTTTGCGGGCTCCAGCTGAGAGCGGGCAGGGCTTTTCCAGAACGCCTGGACCCGGCGGCAGATGTCTTTGGCGTCTGTCGGGAGAGGGGCTGTGCCAGAGTAGCCCCTGGCCACTGCTGGGAGTCCAAGGTCGTGTGGCTCCCTGTAGTGGGACTCTTCACTTCCCCAAACCCGCTTTTTTTTTCCCTTTGAATAGCAGAGCACTTTTGTGGATTGCTTTTGTAGGTGTACTTTTGCCTAGTGTCAGTTAAGAGTAAACTATGGAAATATGGGAATCTTTCTGGGAATTTGACACCTTACACGAAAGACTAATTGCAGGTATGATGTCTTCAAACATTTGAAAAAGAGCTGTGAGTAGTAAAATAATGCCTTGTATTCCTGTGATGCTGCTCTGCATCGAGAATATGTAGGTCAATAGTTGGTGTTCTCTCTTATATGTGAAACCAAATCAGAAAAATCCTTCCTCGGTGATGATTGACAGGTTCTTTGTTGAAATTTTACATTTTGTGAATCTTTAAACCATTTACTTGGCATATTAGAGTGGTCTTGTGATTCCTTTATGCTTTTTATGAAAGGAGACACGATGTAAAATTTAAATTAGCTAGGTTTCAATATATCTCTGTCAACATTAACTAATTAGAAAATGATGAAAATAAAAGAAAGAGTCAGCTCATGCATAGTTACTTGCCAAACAAGTGCTTTATTTTAATTTATTTCATATTTATACATATTTACTTTAATTTGCTTTTAATTTACTTCAAATTACAGCCTAACTTCTGTTCTGGTCCAGGAGAGTTTAAAAATATCATAACTTTTATGTCCCCTAAATCTTAAGCTTGTTAAGAATATGGCATTTCTTAATTGTACTAGTAACTATTGAAAGATAGATTTTCTGCATACCACAGTAAATAGAAAGAGCGTGTTATTGTGTCATTTGTGCACAGCCCTTTGAGTGAGAACCCTGCATCTTTTAAATTTTGGCTTAATGATTTTCATGCACCTTTTGGCTGTTTGCAACTGCTCAGTGTAGTTTTTCTCTGCTGTCTTAAGGAACCTGAGGTGTGAACTTTTGCAGCTTTTGTTTACAATAAAAATACCACTTGAGAGAGATTATTTTGGTTAGGAGCTCAATATATATTTAATGCAGAGCAGTTCCTCCTTAGCCTGCAGGCACATAGCTCAAATAACCTGCAATTAGTAGAGGGCTGGAAATGCAGTGGTTGGTCAAGACCATTGTTTTGGTTTTTTTTATTAGAAACCTGTAGGCTGATGTGAAATAAGTGCAAATAGTAATTGGTTTCAGCTACCTTTTTGCTGTCCCTGCAGACTGCTTTTGTCAGTCTCCATTTCCTTGACTCTTCTTTGGTTGCAGCTACAGCTTTGGAAAGAAAGTAAGTTCTTATCAGGTGGGTATCTGGCCACTGTTTGAAGGGGAAGGACAGTGTGCCTGTGGCCAGTTGCTTTGTCCCTTGTGCCAGTCTGCCAGCTCCATGCTGGCTCTGTAATTGCCTGCTGAGCCTGATCCAAAGGCTGTTATTGTCACTGGACTGCCCGGGCATCATCACTAACCCATCTATGAGAGCAGCCAGCGGATTTGCACCATCAGCTTTAGTAGCTAACTTGCCTCTTACTCCTCAGTGTCAACAGTGAAAAACGGTGAGTACACTGAGAGGGAGATGGAGCGTGCCTTAGGGAGACCATGGGCGGCTTAACATGAAAAGAATTGAAACAGTCATGGCAAAAGCCTTTGGTACCTGACAAATGTTTTTAAAGAAGTGTAGCAACCCTCCTTTATTGCTGTCAGCCCAAGTTTCTGCGGCAGTGGAGCCCCCGGTTTTCCGTGGTGGCCTGGGGAACTTGGATCCTTTGTTAGGACTTTCATATGCTGCAGTTTGCATGAGCCAGGAGGGAGACTGGTCTGCCTGCTAGGAGTCATGGGACACCTGGGTTGGTAGGAAAGAAGTAGAGCAAAGGCAGTCATGCCAAGGCTCAGAGAGAGCCACTGCCTGCTGGCAGCTTTCTTCCAAGTCTGAGGTGTGAGCAGTAATGTGTGGAGATGGGTTCAGTGAGGAAAGACCCAGGGGTGATGCTTGTTTAGCAAGGTCGGTGAGGAAATCTGTGGATGGTGTGTTGGTGGAGGGCCAGTAATGCAAGGCAGGCAAGCTGAGTAGGGAGTGCTGGTAAAAAGGAGTGATGTATTGATTTTATTGTGTTAGAACTCTTCCTTACTATAGTATGAAGCACCTTTCCTTTCAAAATGTAAATCCAGTACCTGTCTGTAGAGTTCCATGCCGGGGAATGAATTTAAATTAGTTTCCTCTTGTTTCGCTGACAGTGTAGTTATTGTACAACAGTTGCCTTTCTGTGTCACCCTCTGACATGTCTAATACTTCCTCAGCCTTTTATACAGGATGTATGTAAATATGACATAGCACACTGATATCAATGGATAAAAAGAGCTCTTAAAGCATGCAGTGGATGATATAAAAAAAGAGTAATTATGCAGCATTATACTAGTCTAATGAATTCTATCATTGCAGGATTTTGGTATTCAATTCTATTTAATCATAAATACATTTGCACAGTGCAGGCACCAGATGTGTTCCTCCTTCTCTATATTCAGTTGCAGCACAGAAATTACTTCAAGCGGAATTTGACACTTATGGTTTTTAAAAAAATATCCAGAGTGATGTGTTTAGAATATATGTTTGATTATTTTAGCTTAAATTCTGCTCTTTGAGCTGAATTTAAAATACTTTGTTTTGTTTTAATGTTTTGATATGGAATGGTTCAATTCGGGCCTTGGAGCAGTCCTGGCTTAGGAAGTGTGGGCAAAACTTTATGCCCTAGTATTAATAATTCTCTTTTTTTTTTTTTTTTTGTACTGTCTTAACACCTGGAGGTAACTGTTATGTGCTGAGGGGTGAGGGTCTGCACAGAGTTTCTTGTGGTTGTGATAATTAGCTCCTGTATTTGGCAGTGTGGTGAGAAAATGGGTGTGCAGAAAGGGAAGACTTGTCTTTGTGTGGAATTACATTGGGTCTGATTTCCACACCTTGCGTGGGACCTGCCTTATCTAAAGTCAGCCATGCCCTAAATTATCAATAAAATGTTTTGTGGTTAGGCAGTATGAGAAAAAAGTATTCTTAGATATTTGAGGAAAGCAAGGCAGGTGTAGTGAAATCCCTGCAGCGCAGGAAAGTGAGGATGAGTTGATGCTATACCACTTGTTCAGGATCTGGAGTGTGGGGAAGACTCAACATTTTTTTAAGTTCAAGATTAATCAGACTCTCAGGAATGAGTATCCTAAACAAGGAACAAAATCTTGGAGGAGCATGGTTCAGTAACTTGTAGGTGAATATTCACCTGAAAAAGGATATGAAGGAAGCCAGGAGGGTTGTATGAAAAGGAAAGATACTGCCAAGCAGACGATACTCTGCTTTAGGAATAGGTGTGATGGAAAAAGAAGAACCCCCCAATCCACCAGTATATGCCATATTTTCAGTTATATTCGTAGAAAGAGAACAGATGATTTTTATCTTGATGCTTTTTTTATAGATATATAAACTCACAGGCTTAATAGGAAGACATTTAAGTGGTTTCATCAAGTCTGGTATGGTTGTATCTGTATAGAAGACAGGAAAAAGATGAACTATTAGAGAGACCTGCCAGTTATTAAAATCAGCAATACAGTAGATTAATGTAACACAATAGTGTGCGAACCCCTGAAATCCCAGTTGGCATAACCAACGTGCCATTGTTAACCTTTGCTATGTCACGGCAGTGCATTATGAGAGCAGTTTGTGAAAAATTAACTGATTACTGTTTTGAATAGGGAACGTATTTTTGAAATAAAAAAATGTCTGTTTTCATGCCAAATGGGAGACTAGAAGCCCTGCTAAAGGAGATGACCATTATTGAGGTAACTGTACATGTAGGTGAGGGGAGATGGCAGGTTGTGTGACTTTAGAGGGCATCAGGCAGGAGGAAGATTCCTGGCTGGATTTCTCAGAGAGCTCTCTGGAGAATGTTTCCCTTTATTAGTGCTTTTTTACTAGTGAAGGGGTGACTGAATGTCACTGCTATAATGAAATTTGTTGATGACCCAGTTCAAGGATTCCTAATACAGCAAAAGATCACAATGTTATGGGGAAGAAAAGCTTGACCTTGAGGACTGCAGTAACAGCAGCTAGATGAAATTCAATAATAGGAAATATGAGGTTCCTGCATTTGGGGACTAACAGCAGAAGTTACAGCTATATGCTGAGTTCATCAGTAGAAAATGCAGCAAGGACAAGCAGAATGAAGAGAGGAAGCATTAGCTGATCACTGGGTCATTCGGACATGTGTCCAGAAAAGACTTGTTTATGATGGCAAAGTACCCAGCTAAAGATGAATCCTTGCCTGGATGACTGTGTAAACCTCTAGCTGTATTTATGCAAAAGATCACCAGAAGAAAGGAGAGTTTTGTGAGAGGAGTTGAGAAGAGCTTGACTTGGATATAGATCTGCAGAGGAGAAGAATGCTGAGAGTGGTGTGACTGCCATCTACAGATAGTCCGTGGTTGCAGACATCAGATTTGAGGAGAAGCTATGGAAGACAAAGAATTAGTGACACACACATGCACATACACAAAAATAAAAATCATCTGGCTGGTAACGAAAATTAAACTGAGAATTAGAATGCATCCCGTAGCCATTGGGGCACTCGGTTTGTGGAGGTTGATATCCCCAGGAGAATAAAGATTAAATAATGAATTGGTTTTACAGTGGGGCATGCTGTCCTTAGCTGTGTCTTCAATCGAAGAAACGTGGACTTCAGTGGTTCAGAAGCTAGTTCTCTATTCCTATACTCTACTGAACGTCTGGAAACTACTGAGTCGTTTTAAATGACAATTTACTTTGACCTGTGCCTGAAGTTCATCTAAAAGCTGAAGAGATGCATTTTCTGAATTTTAAAAGTTCACAGCTTTTTGCTATCTAAATATCTTTTATCTTTCCAGTGTTCTGGAGAAGTAGTCCCCGAATTTAAAACATTTGGGGGTAATAATTTTGGTCTATTTCTGATCTCTTTAGGCATTCATGACAACATTTATGAGAGAGGTGTGATGTAATATGAAGTAGAAGAGACTGGATGTGTTTTGGAACTTACTGAAAGATCCTTATGAAATTCTTGTTTCCCTGATAGTTTATTTTCCTTGACTCCATTTCCTGAAGTGTTTTTTTCATCTTGGAGGGGACAATTAAGTACAAAGGCTGAGCTGATGGTAGTTTTCATCAAGATTATTGTATAGTTTACATGCAATGTGATAATTGCAGTGCAAGTCATGTGAATGAGTTTTGTCGAGGCAAATGTACGTATTGAAGTACAATAGAAATGAGAGACTTGGATAGGTATGCATGAACTGACTGTGGCAAGATTCTTCTCTTTGATGGGAAATAACATTTATCAGTAAGAATATTAATGTTTCTGAGAATACTGAAACTAATTTTAAATATCATCATACTCTTCTGATGTTGCTGAAATTGAGAGACCAAGTGACAAATGGAAATGAAAAATTTAAGCCTTTCATATGGCTTCTTATGTGCTTAATAATTGATTTAACATTAGAAAATAAACATTTAATAATTTCATAGTACACATACAGTTAACAATTACTCGTATGATGGAGCTACCAGAGAACCATTAAAGCAGCTGTCCAGCACTTCTTGCTAGCAGATTTAAGGGGGACATGCAAACATCATTCATTGGAATTGTCTTTTACTCATAAATGTAACACTTTGCCTCACTTCCAGGAGGGAAGGTTTTGGCATGATAGTCTGTTGGTTTGAGCTCTTTGGCCTTGCATACCTGCCTGCCATGGAAAAGCTTGTACCTTTACATGGCCATTGGACATAATACTGTATGTTTTTAGTTTTGTGAATTGGGTGCTGAAAGGACATATCATCATAGAGCCTGACCTTTGGTCATTTTTTTGCCTTTTGTCTCAAATCTGATTCAGTTTGCAGGTTTCTTGTGCCGTAAAAATTTAGCTAGTGAGCTGTTGAACAAAGAAATAATAAAATAGATGGTGAAAATGTTTCCTACAAGCTGTGTAGTAAGACGTCAGTTTAGTAGTTTGAGGGTGTTCCCTGTTTCAGTAGCTTTTATGAAGTGTTAGGCACAACTGTGGTGCTAAATAAATGAATGTGATTATTTGGATTGTCAGGGGATCACTTCTCTTTTAGTGTAGGAAGCAGGAAGCAGAATTTTTCCCCATGTCCCTGCAGTTTGTAGTATGTTTTCTGTGAAATCCTTTCAGTTTCCCATGTTAGGATGCAAATCTACAGTTATGCAGGTAGTAGGAAACCTTGCTTACCTTAAATTAACTAATATTTGAAAGAAAACAATATGCTCGTTTGTTGACAAGCAAGGTGCTATGCTTATAGAGTTTTACAGAAGTAAGAGATAAAGAGGCAAAAAAATACATTTGATGTAGTAGGACTCCCTCAATATGAATTGTAGAAGATGTATGTTTAAGTTTTATATATGCATAAAAGAATATGCAATTAGTAAAATCTTTGTAAATTAATTTTAAAGGTATCTTAAATATACAAATGTAATTAGGTCATAGGATGATGTTATTGCATGATTTCAAGTGTGGTGAAGCTCAGATTTTTAGGAAAAATGTATAATTAAATGTAAGTTATATAAATAATTATGCATCATAAATTATAAATTCATTGAGAACTAGAAAATAGATGTGCTTTCAATTGATTATTCATGTTCATTTAGTGACTTTTTTGTTTTATTTTACTATATGACTTTTTTTTACGTAGAAGCAGTGTAGGTTGCTTGCTTATTGGGACATAGCTTTGATGTTTATGTTTGTTTAATTCAGCAATAGACAGTCTAAAAAAACTGAAAGGAGAAAAAAAATGGACCAAGATAATAGTCAATTCTCAGACAACATTTCAGTGTTGATGAAGGATGATCCCAGAGGTATTTATCTTTTATGATTCTGCCTCCTCTTTAGGTAATATATGAGACTGATCTGGAGAAGGGCTGAGAACAGGAAGGGCAAGAGGACTTTCAAAAGGCAGGTTTAAAAAGGAGCAGCTTTTCAAAAAGGAACCAGTAACTACTTGGGAGATCCATGTCAGGGACAAGGACACATCTCCCAGCTTCAACACTGCAGAAAAGCAAAGCCTTCTGGGTCAGTGTCACAGGAAAAGCCTTTTCAGTTTATCAGGGGAAAACAAACCCCCACCCTCTGTCTCTCCACATAAATGCATTCACAAGGCTTCAAAAAACAAATTGCGTTTTCATGCAGTGCAGCATCTGCTGTTGTGCCAGTTTGGGACAAAAGTTCTTTTCTGTTACTACTCCAAAGCTTCATACTGATTTTGTAGCTTAAATAAACTTGCTGTAAAATAACACACTTATCAGTAGTGTCAATTTTATTTAATACCTGAAGTTCTTGGATTGTATTGTTCTGGCAGATTTACTTTGAACAGTTTAGAACTTGACAATGTATTGATTATGTTGAATTCTAGATTGCATTTTTCTTATCTGCTTCTTGTACATACCATTTTAGCTAAGTTATTTATGTATATAAATTCTGTATGTTGCTTTTCAGGGCATTATCTTTGCTTGAATTGGCAAACCTGAATCTCTTCTTAAATATTCTGATTTCTGTAACACTTTACTGATTTGCAAATATATTCATTTCCCAAGAACCAAAATGGCAGGTGAAGTGGTGGCTTAGTTACTGCAGTCACCCATTCTCATGGCTTCATGTGGCATTGCACAGTAGTTTGCATTTTGTACTCTGCACAGTCTGTTTACACATTAGTGCTTTCTAGATTTCTTCTTTGTTGTAGTATCCCAATTTGAGGTGGCTTCTGTAATTTACCAGTTTGCACATTTGTAGTATGTGTCCTTAACTATTTTCTGCCTGTTTTATTTACTTCACAATTCCTTTGTATTCCTTTTTCAGCTCTTCCTTTCATACATTTCTTCCCAAGTTTGCAACATTTTCATATTTACCATGATAGTTGCTTCCTCTGCCACTCACTAATGAAGACAGCCTTTCCTAAATTTATCATTTGTTACCACTCTGTATTTGTTGCCTTACAACCAGCTGTAGTCTTCATAACAATAGTTCTTGCCTCATTCAATACGGATGAGTTTTCATAAATTACAATTTTTAGGCGTCATTATGATAGTGATAGTGTTGCAAGTTCAGATATCTGAGGGCTCAAATTGAGTTTGGTTATATTCCCCTTGACCACAATTGCAGTTCTGCCTCCCTGCCACCCCCCCCCCGCCAAAAAAAAAGGAAAGAAAAAAACCTGTGTGGCAAGGGGTTTTTATTTTTTTTTTTTTGGTAATATAAGCAAGCAAAGTATTATAGTTTTATCTTCCAGATTCTGTAATTTTTTATTTTTTGTAATTTGGGATGGAACTGATCCTAAGTAAATGTGATAGTAACTACTGTATGCATTTTTCTTTATTACACTGTCGTTAGCCTTAATCATCAAATATTTTTTTTTCCAAATAATGTACAGTTATGAAAGAAATGAACTAAACAGCCTGTCGTGTAAAGAAGGTGAACATCTAATTAAAACATATTAAACATACATATCTGAAAACTTCTGCTTTCCAAAAAGAACTAAAACAGAAAAGTATTTTATTGCTATTAAATGAGGCAGAGATTTGAGTAAGTCCTTTTTTCCCATGTCACACTGATTATCCATTATGACTGCATATGTTACGTAATGACAGTTCCTGACAATGTGTACATATTACTTACACACTTGTGCAAACAAGTATAAATTGATGCTTTAAATGGCTTTCACTAGAGGAGATTATGGTCTTTCATAGGTAGACGTTAATGCCTTTTATTTTCTTTGCAATTGATCACCAGTTGGAAACTTATTTAAGAATATCAGCTACAATTTTGGGTCTTTGTTAGGTCTGATGTAGGTAAACTGCCAGGTCTACTGGGTGATCCAAGGTATTGACAAGAGAAGGAAAGTATGTGGTCTGAATGACATTAATTTGTATATTAAATTCCATTAAAAGGTTGGCTTGGTGAGAAAGGTCTTGTTTCTTTGGTGAGATGAAGACTGGAAAGAAATCTTGATTGATGACAAAGCCCCAAATTCAGAAAAGTGCAGTATAAATGCACATTATCCTGTGTCTGTCATACTTATTTCTATACTATGATTTTCTCTAGATTGGCCCAAGAGTTCTATGCTCATTGATGATGTGGGCAGAGAGGACATATTTCTCCAGAGAGGCTAGCAAAAGAATCTGTGCTTCAAAACATCTAAATTTCTTTTCTCCCCGTCTCTCCTTACTGACTTTTAATCGCATTTCAGTAAGTGCTACTTTTCTGAAGCCACATGAACATTCTGGGAATGGCATTTTACGACATTTCAGGGACATGTGGCCACTGAAGCTGCAAAAGGAAAATCTTTCTGGATCTGTAGAATTTGCACGGTTTCTGTGACACATTATTTAGCTATTGGTTTTGATCACGTAATAGTGGTTTCACATGATGTAGAAACGCAGAACAAAACAACTTTGCCTCTTGTGCTCTTGCAGAGTTTGTGTTCTCTTTTATTTACCAAGCTGAGCGACCACAAATCTTACAGATTTATAAATAAAATGGGATTTACTTAGTAAAATGCCAGCTTTCAGTTTTCAGTACTTTTGCTATTTTGTTGAAAATCTTACATGAGGGTTTTCTTGGTGGTGTTTGGTCTTTTTTTACCTGCTTTGTCAAGAGTGGGATTGTGAGGCCAGATGTATTGCTTTGTTCAGGGAGAGTGGGAGAGGACTGAAGTCAGGATGGATTCCACCACCACTGTGTCTGGCCTCTACCTCCCGCTGTTTCTGTGGGATGAGACCTGTGCCCACGGGCTGTTCAGTGTGTGCTGGCTGAGCATCAGGTGCAGCAGAAATGTCGGGAAAAAGCCACCTAGAAATGTGATGAGAGCTGAGCACCTCTGCAGTGGGGAGATCTGGGCATGCAGGCAAAGGAATGGCTCATGTGAAAGTGGTGCTATTGTTTTTTTAGCGGACGTTTTTTCACGATACTCTGGTGTTTTCCTTCTCTCTGGAAGTGAAAGGTGGTCACATAGATGGTTCCTGGCAAGCAGCATAGAAGGAGAGTGGCTGAAGGGAGAGGTGAAGAAGGGTTGTGTTGAAACTGTGAAGGAGATAGAGTCCTTAGTTAGGGGTAGATTAGTAAGTAGTCAGTAAATAAAATCCCCGGCTGAGTAGGCATGGAGCAGTGTGCATTTTGTTTGTACAGAAAACAGACTTTCAACTCTTGTCATTTGTATACTCAGTGGCAATGGATAGAAATGGGATGGCAAACAACAGGAGCTATAAAAATTGGAATGATTTTGAAGTATTGAAGGTCAGCAGGATTGTGTATTTCAGGCTGCTGTATCTTACTGAATCATACAACTCTACTGAGGTTTCTTGCTGTTATGGAAATTGCTTCTTGAATACACCACACCGTCAAGTACTTTACATAGGAAAATTTATCTTATATGCTTTTAAATACAATTTAACACTTGACATACTAATATTAATATAGCTCCCCAGGTGATTGAAAAAAATAACACTAGCACGAGGGGGTGTGTGTTTTGAATAGAATAATTTTAATGCAGAATATGCATAAGGATGTCATTCTTTTTAGGCAGGGTCTGTTGTTGAAGTCATGCAATATGAAGTAATGCATTAAACTTGTCACAATTCTGGAATGTATTTTAAAGCAAAGAGATTTCTGGGCAAAAAGAATTTGTCTAAAAATGTTCTTATGAAATGTAGCTGAAAATGTTATGGCTTCAGTCTCTTACTGGTAATAAAAGTGAAGGTTTTTGCTTTTTTCCCAGTTTTCTGTATTTTGTTATACTCAGATTTCAGAAAAACAAAAAAAAAGGAGAAAAAAGTTTACAAATCTAACATAATTGGATTTAGTGACTACTTTTTCAGTATACCCTTAGGTGGCTAAGTATGATAGTTGTTGAACCACAGAGTAGCAAAATGAACTCCCAACACTTGTTGTTTAAAACTGCAGTGCTCTAACCCTTCCTTCATCCTGAGCAATCTTATCTTTGAAATCCTCCAAAAGAAGCCACCACCTGACCTGTAACTGCATAATAAAATACTCTTAGCTGTGTCTATGCTAATAAAATATTGCTCTAGTTAGGTTTCTTCTTACTATTAAATAAATTGGTACTTTCAAATCTCATTTCTCAGACTAGTCATACTTTGCTAATATTGTTTTTCTGACTGGAGGTATTGGAGAATTTTTAAGGTTGAGTTAGTTTTGCAGAGCTTTAATATTTAGGGCTATACGTTTTCCACAACTGAAGTCCTGAGTTAGGGAAGAGGCTGCACTTGGCAGCTGGTGGGGTGAGAAACCACAGTAACACTGGTGGCTGAGAAATCCCATAGAAACCCAGGTCCTTGTTATCCAGAAATGTCTCTGCTCCTGAACTCCCACCTCCTTTCCTTGAAAGCACAAATCTCTCACTCCTCCAACACACCCCAACTCTTATACCCCAATTATGCAATATTAAAATGTAATCACCACTGATTTGTGAGATCTTCTTCCTGACCTGCTGCCTAGTGATATTGTGGTGGGAAGTTCTATCTGATGCCAGAGGTTTGGGAATCACTGACAGTGGACCTTGTTGACACAGAAAATGAACCCTGTTTTAATATTGTAGTTAGTACATTGATATGGCCTCTGATAACTTGAGGTAATTTAAATGTAGCTGAAGCATCTGGCTGTTACTATGTGCCTCACAGTGTGCAGGACCCCCAAAATGGGCCAAGCGTGATGTGGAACTGTGATTCTCTCCACCAGTGTATCCAGAGTGGAATCTCTTCCAGAACAGCATCTCTGATCCAATCTGTCTCTCCAGTCTTCTAGCAAAAGGCTTTGTTCTGTCCCCAGTCCAGCAAATGGGCTTAAAAGCTACAAAGAAGCCTCCTGTAAGATTGTTCTTGAGGTCTTCATTGCAGGTTAAACCTCTTTCAGTGAGAAAACAATGTTGTAAGGTTGCAATTAGACTACTATAGCTAGAAGTTCCCAGACAGTGTATTGCCATTGTTCACTTTGACATTTTAGTAGTTTTAGTATTGATAAACTGCCACAGAAGGGCTCAGTTGAGAGTATGTTGGAGTCATTAATCCATTGTGCTTGGGCAAGCATTCTATCACGATTATCAGAAGGTATTTGCATGAATACAGACAAAGGTCACACAGTTGGGGTAATGGCTTTTCAGCTTGCTCTAAGGGAAGGGAGAGCAGCCGAGGTACCAGCTGGAACAATTCCAATATTTGTCAGGGCCTGAAGTCAAATAGGAAATTTTCCCTGGAGCATCAGGTCCCTCTTCTGAACATTCAAGACTAGCAAGAGTTCAAAGCCCTTCTGTACAGTATCTCACACCCCTATTTTGTCCTTTTTTGATTTTTTGAATCTTAGTATGTAATTTTTTTATGTAATGCAGTATCTGGTTTTGCATTCCACGTGCTTATTTTTATTTCACATATCTGACTTTGGTTGAATTTTGGAGGCTGCATTATGTCCCCATTTATTTAATAGGTCATCATGAAAGTAATGTGAAGCAGGGATCATTTAGAGGGGATATTGTGTGGGAAGAGTGGAAAGTTATTTTTAACCACAAGACTGAAGAGGAGTCTCTTCTATCCTAGTTCCCCAAAAGACAGGAATGACTCATTTACATTTCAAATGAGATACAGATACCGTCTGTTACCAACTTCATTCAGATTTCTGATGAAGCCTTCAACAGATTGCTTTTGCATGAATTAAAAAAAAGGTTATTAAATATATCAACAGTAATGTTTGTTCACCTTCGATTACACTGGATTTCCAAGAGGTAATCTATGTTGCAAAATTGCATGCCGTATGGTGACTTTTAAAAAAAATGTTGTATTTATTCGTATTTTTATTTTTGCCCTTTAAAAACAGTAAGGGGACACAAAACCCCCTTGGTCTCAGAAGCCAAGAGCTCTCGAATTCTGTGCTTAGTATTTCAGCTTCCCACTTGAGGTGTTTTGATGTGAGAATCAATGTACCACTTGCAGATTATGAAGCTGAATAAAGTATTTTCTTTCTTCTCCAGAACAGTGCCCTTTTTCAGGTAACATGGAATAGGGAATTACTTTATCTGGCGTCTTTTGTATGTTTGTGTAAAAGAAAGAGTTTTATGGCTAGAAAGTATTTTTTTGTCTATATTGATAGTCAAAAGAGAAGGTTTAACAAATTCAGGTACTTATAACAACAGCTATAATTTTGGTGGACACACTGAAAATTCCTTCATGGGTCGTATTTGTGGATTAGTGGCCATCAGAAGCGTTTACCTCTCAGATTTTTCAGGGAGCCCTTGCAAAGCAGAATCAATTGCTTGTCACAGTGGCGTTTTGGCAACATCCTGCTTTATTGCAGTTCAATAGCAGCATCAAACCTCCAAGGGCCACTTCAAAATGGATCAAGGTAATGCTGTGGAGAGAGTATTCCTGCCAGGCATTGATTTCCTGGGAGAGTATGTGAGGTGGTAAGCCTAGAGAAAGGAAAAAGTGGCAAAGATCGTGCGGAGGCGGTGTGAAACAGGAAGGACCCTGCGGTGCTGGAAGAGTTTGGGCAGTGCTGACGACCTGGCAGTGGTGTTGTACAACTGGTATTGCCACTGTTTGCCTGCCAGTCCACTGGTCAGGAGCTGGCTCAAGCAGCTCCTCAAGCCTTTGCGGCTGCATCAGAGATGTGTTCATGGTGTTGTCTGAAGTAATTAAATAGTCTAGGAGAAGAGAGAATAAAGAAATTGGAGTGCTCCCATTTGGATCAGGTTATCACAGGTGTGGTTGCTCACCTTCAGTGTAGTTCTGCCAGTAGCAGGACATGGCAAATGGACACACTGGGTAGCACAGTGGCTTGTGTGATGCACACCTGTGCAGATGGTTGGCTGGAGGACAGCTGTGGTCCGTAGGTATGTGAGACAAAGTGCGCGGGAGGAAGGCAGTGGGTTTTAGGTCAAATGGGGTTGAAAGAAGGTGTGGGTCAGTCTCTTCTTCCAAGTAACAAGTGATGGGACAAGAGAGTAAATGGCCTCAAGTTGCACCAGGGGAAGTTAGATTGGATATTAGGAAAAATCTCTTCATCAATAGGATTGTCAAACATTGGAACATGCTTCCTAGGGATGTGTTGGAATCACCATCCCTGGAGGCATTTGAAAGACGTATAGATGTGGCACTTAGGGACATGGTTTAGTGGTGGACTTCAGCATGCTGGGCTAATGGTTTGACTTGATCTCTGAGGTCTTTTCCAACCAAAACAGCTCTCTGATAATTCTGTGCTATCAATACAATGAGAAAAGGAAGAGCAGCATATTCAAATAATCTGGTCTAAGAAATAGGGTACCTTGGTTGAATGAGGATGTGTGGAGGTGGGGTTTGGCTGCAATCACTGCAGACAGACCTGTTCTTCTCCTCTTTGCCCCTCTGTGCAGGCTGCACCATCCCTGAGTGGCTGTGGAGTGCTTTGTTTACTCAGTGTTGGCTCATGGGAGTGCTGAGGGCTGCCAGCTGCTCTGCGTGGTGACCTGGGGGCTGTTTGGGGAAGGGGCTGCAGGGCATGGCAGAGAGCAGAGATGGGGATCCTGGTGTTTGTACTTCCTAGCAGAGGAAATCCTAAAATAGCAGCAGCTGTTCAGTGTGAAGATACTACAGTGGGAGAAAAACACACGTTTCTGGGGCTGGTTTTGCTGCCTCTCTGTATTACCAGCACTGATCAGTTCTCACTGCTAGTGGAGAGTTGGTGAAATGCTCAGACTGTGGGCACTGACACGTGTAGCAACCCACAGAAGGTAATTCTACCTAGTCTTGGTTATATTGAAGGTTTCCCTCACAGAATCCAGGCTATGACACTGACACGTAAACAAAAAGGCACGAAACCTCCATTACAGTGTTGGTGAATGTAAGGATAATATCAAATCCTTGCTCAGTATGGAAGCACTCAATTTGTTTATCTGCCATCATGTGACACTGGATAGTGATGATAAAAAAACACAGAAGCAACCATATGCATGGAATAATACATACAGGTTTGGACCAGAATGTAAACCCACTGCTCCTGTCAGGTGCCTCTGAGCATCTCTCTCTCTCTCTCTCTCTCTCTGAAGCTTCAGAACTGTAAATACTAGTTAGAGATTTCTCTCTTCTCAAGGGCAGGGAAGGGATTCCGATGGAAACAAAATAATGAATTGCCAGTTAATGTACAGTTTTCCTGTCAGTGCCATATAAAGATAATACTTGCTCTGCTAGAGGTGATCTCTTTTTTTGAAGTAGGAAGGATGGAGGAAATTAGCATACATTTTGCATTTATTGTCAGAGGTGTATGATTACAAGGAACAAGTTAAAGTAACAACAGAGAGAAATGTCTTCTTTAGATATGAAAAAATGATTATGTAAATGGTATTTGGGTAATGCAGTTTCTTCCCCCATACTGACACTTCAAAGAGCTACACCAGCACTGCAGGATAAATGGGATGAAGCAGGCAGAGATTCAGATCTTCCTCCACCCACTGTCCTCTGCTTTACTGTTTCTAAATGTTCATTTGACTACTTCTGAATTCTCATGTTAATCACTGAACCAATCTAAATCCAGTCCAGGAACTACTATCAAGACAGCACATCAGAAATTAATCTGGAAACTTCCTAATAGTTATGCTGCTGTGAAATCAATGTAATGTAGACTAGAATAATTAATTTCACGTGTTTTTCTGTTTTGTCTGGTTAGTTGATGTTCCCATGTGAAAGAATTAATGCTTAGGAGAGAGCCTTGCTGTTGTGCTGCCTTATGTAACGTTGTCTGAATCGCTACAGAAGTGACAGTGTCAGAAGGTGCAGGAGGAAAGCAGTTGATGCTTCAGATGCCAATCTGAGTGTCTATTTGTAGCTTCTAGAAAAGAGTTTAAAAAGCTCTGGATCGGGGTTTATAAAACTTTCCTGCTTGAATGCTGCATCTGGTAACAGCAGCAGGAGCTGTAGGATCCTGGAGTGCTTATGTGCCACTTGCTCTTTGGGAACCCTTGTTCTGGATTTGTCAGGAGTTCAGCTGATGAAAAGTTAAGAGTGAACACTCATGTTTTGATTTCATAGCTATATTCTTATTGGGGTGCATACACCTGACCTTGTTATGTGCAGTTTTAAAGTATATAGCATCCATTTAAATAAACATTTTAAAATAGTATAAGAAAAAGAAATATATCAGAGCTTTAAGTAATTCTAAAGTAGCTATCAACCTGAAACACTAGGAGTATTCTGTGTGACACGGAATTTTCCTCTGTGTCTCGTATAGTGTAGACTTTTGCTTTTCCTGTATTTCCCAGTTGTGTTTGCTGCTCCCTCGGTCACTACAAGTGTGATGGTTTAGCATCATCTCTTCCCATAGTTCTGTCCCAATTCCTTACAGCCTCTTTCAGGTGCAACTGCATGTTGTCGAATTAAAAATATCTGACTATCTATATAGATGTATAATGTCTAGATCGTTTCTAGATATCTGGAAAGTTGTCAAAAAGAGTCGAAGATACCCTGTGTCTGATGCCAGGTATCTTTAATATTCCCAGCCTATTTTCTTTGCCTTGGGATATTCCATTCTGCATTTTTCTCTTAGGAGGCTGGAAAAATTCCTGGTTCCCCTTATCATAATAACTGTTGCTTGAGGTGATATCAAAAGTTGAAGATTTGCAATTGCCCTTCAGCTACTCGGTGCTATTGGAAGCCTCGTGCCAGAGAGAGCTTTCTGCTTTACAGTTTGTAAGCAAAAGCTGCCCCGCAGAATTCATCAGAATTAAATCATCCATGGGTTCTAAAGTTCATCGCAAATGAGTCAATAGTGTTTGTTTTAGGAAAAACAAACACCAACCCTCAAACAAGCCAGAAATTATGACACTGAATTAGAACCAGGTTGGTTTCTTCTTTTGCAGTTTATGGGTTTATCCTCTGTAGCTGCTCCCTTGCACAGCCCAGTCATGTCTGTATGAGCAGCACACACACTTTATTGTAATGTAACATATTTTATGGGTATAACTTTTATCTGTGCATCCACTTGCTTATTTTAGCTAATGATAAGAAGTACTAAACCCAATCATTCAAAAAAATTCTTTTTATTACGTGACGTATTGAGTTTCCTATTTTCACAGGACAGGTGACATTTTCTTGCTGATAACTTGGTCAGCAATGAAAAACAGGACTGGCAAGGAATGATTTATTCAGTATCTGAATTTTATCTTAAAAAATGCGAGAGAAAGCAACCAAAACCTGCCAGTAAGTCTGAAGGTTATACAATTATTCTGTCTGACATTTCTGACTGATTTTAAATATCAGCTTTTAGAGGAAAACAGGACTGCAGATACCATTTGAAGCTGATTTTAGAACGCCAGCCTTAAAATAGAGTTGTTCCTAGGCACTTCTGTGAGGCTTTTGTGCATTCAGAGACTTGAATTGTTTAGAGAAATCATATGGGTCATTGATTTACCTGAATTTATGTATGTTCTTTAATAAAACTGAGAGACTAAGTCTCTCCTAAGACGGTAGCCTACCCCGTCTCGCAAACCCGAACCCACCGAGGGCTGAATTCCTCTGTAACAAAAGACCAGTGTAAAATACGACTGACTTTGAAGTAAATATTTTACCTTGTATTTAAATTAATGTTGCATGAGTACTGAAGGCCAGACACCAATTGTATTTAGACTGATATACTGCTGTAGGTTTGTTAAGTGAATACCATACTGGAAAGTGCTGGACTAGAAATGAAAGTCATTAGTCTTGAAAACAGGGTCAGTGAAAGAAGTTGCGCCAACAGCAAACATTTATGGGAGACAGGCATCTTTTCATTCACCATGGGCAGCAGCAGTCCAGACAGCAAAATAAACAGAGAGAACTGTGTTAGTGCTCGGTATTTGCCTGGATAAGACTGTCTCTGTTGCTAGTATATATTGATTTAAATCTAGAGGACACTGAGGGAAGAAAAAAACAACCAGGACTGATGAGGAAACTATTTTAGAACTCTTCATGAATAATTCAGTAACATAATTTTATTTCCATCTGAGTGATTGATAATTGCTAATTTTTCCCCAAAACTCTCATATTGTCAGTGTGCAGAAGTGTTATGCATATGGTTTTCTTCTGGACAAATACTGCCATGCCTCATCTTGCTCAAATTTATGTATAATCAGCATGGCTTTTAATCCCAGTATAAAGAGTAGAAAATGGTTGTACATAGGTCTTTCCAAAAACCAAAAATGGGCTGAGCAGGGTTTTAAATTTTAAAATATGATTTCAATGTTATTTTCCCATATGTAATCAGGTCCTGAAGTTGCTAGGGGATGTTTCACAGTTGGGAATGAATTTGGTCTCTGTAATTGCCAATAGGTGAGTAATGGCTTTGTGAGATAAACCATCCCTATAAATATATTGCCTGTAGACTGGAGATGTCTGGGAGCTTTCAGGAGAGCACTAGATCTTCCTGTTCTTTTAGGAAAGCCTATAATAGAGGTTTCTCATTTCAAAACAATTATCTTGCAAAATGTGGCTTCTAAAGAGAATATTCCCATGAAATTTTATGTATAAATTTATTGTTTCTTCATTCATTTACAGGCTAGCATAAGGAGTAGGAGAAAACCTGTTGTTCCTTGCTGTTCATAGAATCATTTCGAGATGGACTACTTAACAGAAAAGGGTCCTTTTTACCTGATTGAATAAATGTGAATCAGACAAAGAATTGAGCTTTCCTTGTCTTTTACTTAAAGGACAACTGATCTATGTGTTACAGATTTTTGGTACTTATTTTTTGTCAATGTTGAAAAATAAGTTCTACATGGCATCAGTCCTCCTGAGAAACGTGATCACAGCTGACATCAGTAATGGAAGGGAAGCAGAAGCATAGTAGGTATTAGTACCATATTGATCTTAAGGATGTCATTTCTTGAATTATATTGAAAACGGAGCTTTTAATATTTTCATTGGATGTGGAGTTAATTTTTTTCTAGATTTTAGTGGAATAAATTGGTAGTCTTGACGGACAGCTGTCTTTTGTAGGTAAAGGGAGAACTGGTTTATGGCTGGTGCTTTTACTGCTGATGAGTACTTAAGCAGGAGGTTTCATGTGATTAAGCCTAGGTGAGTTGATGTAATATCTTCTGTTTTGTCTGTAGGGTACTTAAAAATAATACTACTCAACATGGATGTTCCTGGCTAGCTGGTATGGCTGACTGCAGGTGTGTTAGCTGCTGGATCATCTGCCTCAGAGATGAGCTATCAACTTTCTCCCTCTATGTTTCCTCAAACCTTTCTCCTCTTATGTGGCCTCCTGGGCCCTCCCACATTTGAAACATTTCAAAAACTCTTTCGTTTTGGCTTTGAGAAGTCAGAGTTTCAGTTTTACAGCAGGTTGAGTCTACCAGCAGGTTAGCAGTATTACAAAGTTCAGATTGTTAAAAGCTCTTTTGAGGCTATTTTCCCTGTTTCTGACAAATGACTGGCCATTGTGACGTTGCCTAACAATTTCTTAAATGGTTTTTGCTGGTTCTGCTCTTGAGCTAGAAGAAAGCCTCAGAGAAGGACAGAGAGGCAGAGACAGAGAAAGCAAGTCAGCCTTTATACTGTTGAGGTCTGAGAGACTGTGTTATTTACTCTGTGGTACATCTTGTAGGTCTGATACCCACGACTGAACCCTGGCTAAATGGCATGTTTTGATGAGACCTGGGTACGTATCGTTCTTTCCACATTGCCACTCCCTATGGAAGGAAACTCAGACATGTGGGGAAGGAGGGAATTGCAGTGTGTTCTACCAGGAGGAATGGATTTATCTTCCTAGGTAGGTTGTGAAGGCTCTGGGGGCCCATCTTTTCCACCCAGCACAGCGACTTTCACACAGATATATGTTGTGCATGCCCAGTAGCTGTTTTTACAGATGGGCTGCTTGAGCTCTGTTTTCACAGTTCACACTGTAAACTGAGAAGTCACTTTCAGAAGTAGGGAGATACTGCTTTCCTTCAGTAGAAGGTAGCACCAGAAAGGGAAAAAACGCTCATGATTTGGAACATTCACAGTGTTGGGAAGAAAGATGAAAGACAAGTGGAAAGGAGGTGCAGGTTTCTTTACAGGTAAATCAATGAAGTAAAAGGCAAATTTAGAAGGAGGAGAGAGAATGTAAGTATTTTTAATTTTTGTGTCTTAGGATTGATTCTCAGTAAAAGAGCCATAGACACTAGCATCAGACAATCCTGGCTTTCACCTAAGAAGAATAAATTTCTGGCCTTAATGAGTGCAGACAGAAGAGCTACAACAATACAGGGCATAATCTTCATGTGAGTAAAGCAGAAACTGGGGGGAAGGTAGTCTCTTTCTTTCTGAAGCAAAGCCAGCCTGAAAATTTTGGTTGGTTGGTTGGTCTTTCTTTTTTTTCTGTTTCTGTTTTTTGTTTGTTCATTTTTTGTTTTGTTGGTTTTGTTTTGTTGTGACCGCTTGGCAAACAGTACAGCAATAAGAGATAAAGTTTATCTTTGGTTTGTCAGCAGAAAGATTTGTGTGAGCAGAGCTGAGCCTCAAGATGCAAGGACTTCAATAATGTGCTTGGGAACGGACAGTTTGAGAAGTAATCAGCATGTGCAAAAAGCGCCTGGTCTTTCTGTGAGAAAAAACACCTTCTAAAACCCAGCTAGCACCATTTTCCCTTCTAAATCAAGTTTCACTCTCTTTGACAAGTCTTTTTTTCAAAGGGCAGCCTTACTAAGCATACTCATGCAACTGTACTGCCCCACACAAGGAAAACTGTCGGATGGATGAAAGGCCCTGTTGAATTTGATACCCTGCAAGAGAGCAATCCTGCTATGCCATTGCGTTGTTTATCTATTTCCCACCTTTCATAAAACAGTACAAAACATAGAGAGTTGCACCAAAAAGAGAAGATGGTGCCATGCAGCATGTTAAACCAAACTCCACAGTAGTTAGTGATTTGTCTCTACTTCAAAACCAAAGCAGCATAGGTTTTTTTTTTTTTTTTGATTGCCATAAATTCTAGGTAAGACCTTGTCTCAGGAGTGGAATAAGAGGAATATTTGCATTGGAATGAATTTGTTCTTGGCAGAGATGAATAGGGAACTTGCTGGCAGAGTGAGCATTTCTGAATTCTGCGTCTTACCTCCTTATTCCTGAAGATATATATGGAAGGCAGCAATCTGAAAATGAAGCATCAGTAGAATTTTGCATTAGCAATCTCCTTTTGAGGTAAATTACAGTGACATTTCATCAACATATAGGACTACTGTAATACCTTGATATTTCTCTTAAGAAAGCATTCTTCCAGACTTGCTCAACTTGATTCTTCTTGCATATCACTAGTAGTTGGCAGCTGTGCTAGTGCCAGCATTCACAAAGTCAGCTTAATAAGGAGAACCATTGGATTGTCCCGGAGATCCTCTTCACTCCAGTGAGTAGTGTCTTCTTTCAGCAATACAGATGCACTGAAATATTCTTGCGGCCCTCACAAGATGATTTCCCTGAAAGGGCAGTTTTGGGAGGTTGTCCACTAGTTTTCCTTGCATATGTTGGCTTGGGGATATGCTATGGAAGAGGAGGACTGAGGGCTCAGGGAGGTGAGTTTTCCACTGCCGCTGAAATGTAAATATGTCACTGAACTGGCAGCACTGGGATGCTGCTGCTCTTATTTGCCCTGAGGAAAGGAAATGAGCGCATCAGTGAAAGTGGAGTGATGACCCTCAAGCCCATTTAGCTCCCCTCCTTCTGGCTTCTCCTCTGTTAACTCCTTAAGGCTCTTTATCTCTCCAGTCTTGTGTTTAGTAGGAGGTGGTCTTTTTTCTGCACAGCTTCAACCCCAGGTTTTAATAGGGCTTCTTTATTATTTAGGCTTGCTGGCTTTTTTGAACAGGGGAATATGTCAGAGAGTAGACAAAACAGACTAGAAGTGCTATAGCAGCGTCTTCATGTCACCATTCTCATTCTTGTCTCTTTATCTGGTAAATGGGATCCTAGAGAAAGACAAGAAAGAGAAAAAGATGTTTGGATTTGTTTGAGCAGCATAGCCACTCAATTCAAATCCAAATTTAACCAATAGGACACTGTAACACCTGTCTTAAATAAGCCTTTGAAGTAGTAAATTACTGTGAAACAGTTTAAATGAGAACAGGAAAGAAACCACATTATATGCTGCTGGTAACTAATCATCCCACAATGTGGCTTTCTCTGGAAGTATTTTTAATTGTTTCAAATGACCTGGTGTTCTGAGAACAGGATCTTTGTTTTCCTGGCTTCACAAATCGAAAAATAAATAAATAAATAAATGAGAAAAGTATTGAAAAAGGGGTAACAGAGAGAATGCTGAAGAGCTGAATTTACTGTTCCTAGGGAATTTCAGCTACACTTCTAGAATTGCTGCCTTACATTAATTCTTCAGAGACAAAAACAACTTTCTGCAAGATTTCAAGGGTTGTAAAATGAAAATTCACATATCAGAGGGCAAATCTTAAGTGATTGGAAAGTTCTTGTGAAAAAAGTTAGATTTTATGGTGGAAAATTAAAAGAAGAATCCTTTCAATAACAGCAGAATCTGTTTCAGGCTTTGTTTGACATATGGGCTTGCATTTTAAGAGCATATTTTTATTGAATGGAGATGTGGATCCAGATTTAAAGTGCGTACTTTAAATCAAAAAGCTATTTACTATCCCCATTAAAAAATAGTGACCATTGATTTACACATTTAATAAAAGGAAAGTAACTAAGACATCATTTGGTAGCTAAGGAAATGGGCTGAAATCTGAGACAGTTTTCTGGCAGTACATTAATTATTATTTTTCCATAACCTCCCCAGAGGATGGAATTAATGACACATCAGGAGGTGTGAAGTATTTTGTTTCTAAGGTCAGTGGACCTACTTACTTGTCTAAGGGAAGTGCTTAAAGCAGCACATATTAGGTTATCCAAGGGAAGCATTTAAAAGAACAATGCCATTTAAAAAAAAAGTTCTCAATTATTTTCTTTGTTTATTATTGATGTAATCAAATGGACTTAGTTTTGTAAACAGTGGAATTTTTACTTGGAATTTCATTTCCTTATTTACTAAGTCCAAAAGGAAAATTTGAAAGTCAGTTTGACTTTTGCTTGTCTTAATGGCTCATGTCAGTTTCTGGACAAAGAGGGTCACATTGATGGAGTATTTCACTTTGAAAAGTCAAAACATTTTTTTTAAGTTTCTTTCTACAGCATTAGTGGGTACTTGTCATAATTACTGAGCCACATGAATGAGACCTGTGGCTTTGCACTTGGCTGTGCTTAGCTTTGCTCAGCATTGATGCTCTTGTTGTACTTATTTCTGCTCTGTAAATCTGTAGAATGGGTTTTCCGATATGGAATTGCTCATTTGGGAGTGAGACTAGCTCGTGTGATCCAGCAGGAGGAGCTTTTTGTTATGACTGAGAAACAAATGCATCCAGAGCCCAGGAGCGTCAGTGGAGCACAGCTGGAGTGCAGACTTTGGCCTGCCCGGCACTCATTCAGTTTAAGCTTTTCTGCAATTCAAATCATAGAAAAGTGGGGAAAGGAAATGTTCCAAAATACTGGAGTTTAATAATTTTTCTTTAATTAAGTAGCGCTGTGAATATGTAGCAATATTTGCTAGCTTTGCTTAGTCTCATAATTAAATTATTATCACTGTTTGTTTTCCATTTCTGTCCTTAAAGGCAAGCTTTGTGCCCTGTTTAGATTTCATTTCACTGCACTCTGATGGTGCATGCAGAGGTATCTGTGTTGCAGCATATTTAGAAGAGTAGGCATTTTTTATGTACTAGTACTGACAGCTGTGTAATTTTAATAGGTTTGTGTGGGGAAGCGCTCAAGAACTTTTAATCAGCTTCCTTAGAAACAAGTTCAAACATTAGCAGAGGTATGGATTCTTGTAAATATGTATTTGCACATTTAATGATTTATAAATCAGAAGAGTTAGATACAAATGATGTCAGAATACTTTTTTTTTTTTTTCCACAAGCAGCAGGTTGACAATAGCCACAACTTCAAAGAGAGCATTTTGGGGAAGCATATAGGGATACGTGGCATGGACTCGTAGTAGAGGCTGTTGGATTCTCTGTCCTGGTCACAGTGGGGTCCAGATAGCTCTGAAACCAGTGTGAGCACCCTGTTGCGCAGCAGACACTGAAGTGGCTGCAGCTGCTGGGGCAGAGGCAGGCAGAGAGATGATCTTGGGGAGATACAGGGAGGGAGAGGCTGCTGACAGCACATATGGCTGGAGTTGTCCACCTGGAAGGAGACACTCCATCAAACATGGGCATCCTTCTGAATCGTGGAATCATGAGAGCATGATTTGGATTAGAAGAGACCTTAAAGAACATCTACTTCCAGTCCCTCTGCCATGGACAGGGATACCTTCCACTAGACCAGGTTGCTCAGAGCTCCATACAACCTGGCCTTGAACAATTTCAGGGATGGGACACCCACAGCTTCTCTGGGCATCCTGTTCCAGTGCCTCACCACCCTCACAGTGAAGAATTTCTTCCTAACATCTAATCTATATCTATGCTCTGTCAGTCTAAGAAGAGACTGGCCGTGAGTGACCCATGCTGGGGCACGGACACCTCTAAGGAGCAGTAGCCATGGGTGGCCTGTGCCAGGGCAGTGCTGGCTTAGCACTTGGCTGTCTTGTTCTTTATTTCTCTGACAACCGAAGCAGTCATCACAAGCTGGCATTAGCTGGCACTGAATTAAGTAAAAAGCTCACAAGTGGAGATCATTTTGCCTGCAAGAGAATTTAAAAAGAAGAGCTTAGGAACATAAGTAAGGTCCAATGTGCTGCCATTAAAAGCATGTACATTCTTTTTGCATTGACTGTCATAGTCCATTAACATTACAGCTATTTCCCAGTTACCTACTTTCTTTCATTTTCTGTACATTATTTCACATTCTTTGCCTGTGTCTGTGGGTTTTGCCTTTGTTTTTAAAGCAGAATTAACTGTTTCTAGTATCTATCTGTGCTGCTGCCAGGCAATCAAAATCGCCAATTTCCCCCCCAAGCCCCAAACCAATCAGTGAGTGGAAAAGGCAAAGGCATGGTGTAGACATGAAGGACGGACAGCATTTGGGAAGAGGGATGTCTCTCTGCTTTGGAGGCTTAGGATCTTCTCTGTCTCTGTAATTACTTTTATGACATTAGCAGGCATTTGGGAATAGAGGGTAGAGCATTTGCAGTTAGAGAGCAGGTTTTTTTTTACAATGAACATCATTGTCCTTCATACTCTTACACTGAAAATGCAGAGACATTTTCTTTATATGTAGAATAAGATACCCAAACTAAAAATAGTTATTTAGTTCCCTTTGAAAAGTGAGAGTCTTGTTTTCTTATTACCAACAGTACCCTCTGTCTGTCCATAGCAGGATTGAATATATTGAACCTTTGAACTGTGACTGTAGATACTGATAAACCATTTTAGGTAGCTGTGTAAGAGCTATTAAAGCTGTCAGTTCTTTGCCATTTAAAACTTCCACTTCTGGTAACATATGCAGAATATGTTGAATATTTAAAAGATATTTTTCTGTACAGCATGTGAAATACTACAGTACAGATGAAACCATTTAACATTGTAAGTTACTGGGGTAATGTAGACATTGCCATGGTTCAGGGTGGATCACTGGAAGATTTACACCTCTCTAAGCTGCCTGTCAGGCTTCACATTAGAAATGGTACTGATGCTCTTCAGTCTTTTGGCAGATGGTCACTTATTCTTTTGGTTAGGTGAAACTTGCATGTTTGGCTCAGTAATGGTTTCCAAACTGAAATGGGAAGAAGTGTGAGGAGAGAAAATAGAAAATAAAGCACACTGAAAATGTTCAGTTGTACAGAAACTGATGTACTGTTCTTTTATGCCAGTGCCTAAGTGAATAAGTCAGTGGGCCTAAGGTAAAAGCACATGAGAAAGATAAGTGCATTTAAGGAAAAAAGCACTGCACTATATTGCAAAAGAAAAGCTTTGTTGATAAAATTACGCTCAGGCTAATGCATGCTGTGATTTCTCATTCATTTTAGACACATAAATTCATTTTCTCTCAACTGATAATACTTTAACTTAAAAGTTTTGGCATCTGTTCCCCTATGTATTTGCATTCTGAAGATCTGGGGGTTGTGCCTCTTCTACCTGCAATGTCACTGTATTTATGATTTCTCCAGGTTTTGAGGTTTTTTAGCTATTGGCCAGCTACTGAAATTAGTTAAATGAGAATAATGAAATATTCAAAGTCAATAAATGAAAAAAATTAAAAAGTTTAGAAATTTGACTTCCTGAATCCAAATCAGTTCCTAACTTTTCAAACTTGATTCTGCTCTCATATTCTTTTATGTCAAAATTAACCCTCCTGCTGTCAATTAGTATAACCAGCTAAGTGAGAACAGAAGTAAGCTTGTACTTCTTTCGTCTCCAGCAAGATTTACTATTCTGTATTTTGTATAAAAGTAAAATATGAAATAAAAAGCCTTATTATTTAGTGAAGAGTGGCAAGTATAGTATGTAAAATGCCTGACTATCTTTTGAAGATAAGTCAAGCTTGTAAAAGAGCTTGATTATAAAGTTTCAAAGGGCATGACAGCCTTGGCATTTTATGCGTGAGGATGGAAGGGGACTTTGAACTCTTGCATTCTCAGCATTTCCTAGTCCTAGTCAAACCCATCTGGATTAAATTCTGTCTTTTTTTCCCCCGTTATCTAGTATGGAAACATTTGTCAGTGTGGCAGCAACAGAGGAATGGTGCCTTTTTTTTCCCCTGTGTGTGGGATGTGTGCTGTGAGAAGAGTCAAGTTGCTGTACTCTTTTGTAAAGTTTGATAAAGATAAATTGACTCCGGGGGACATAGTTTTTGACAAACAAACCCAAATTCCCATGTGGATAATGCTTAAGAAGAGGAAGGAAATTACTGAGAATGAAGTACATTGTTATAATTTTACATGATAGAAAGGGAAAGCTGGTGTATTCCAGCAACATTGTCAGGAGTTAAAAGAACCAGCAAATTTAATTCTTTAGGCCATGAATCTCCAGGATGCAATGTGAGGGAAAACCCATCCACACATCTGTAGTAATACCACTGGACACTGTACTGCTGGGCTTTGATGCCAGGGACTGGGAAGGGCTTCCAACTCAAAGGATTTGTTTGTAGGGGTATAGAAGAGAATATAGTGTCTCATATGAAGATGTAAATGAAAATGCTCTGATCTGGAAAAGAAACATTTGCATGGCTTTTATAGACACTAAAAATGTCTTAGGAATAAAAATTACAATATCTATGGTAAAAAAGAAAATTGTAATTATGATAACAATAATTTCACCTAAAAATAGGCAAGGGGGGTACATAAATTATCTTTTTATTCAAGTTCTGTGAAATGATGACAAATACTGCTTGTCTTGTAAATATAGTTAGCTGTCTCTCTTTTCAGATTAACAATGACTGTGAAAGGGGCCACTGAAAGCCCCACTTTTTATTGTGGTCTGTTTTTAAATTTTATTCCTGTCATCTTTAATTCATTCTTCTTTCCATTTTTATCTAAAGCTTTCAGTAAACTATTCCTTTATGAAAAAGCTTCTTGTAAAGATGGACTGGGCGCAGAACGAGATTTGTCCATTAGTTCTTCAAAGTGTAGAAAATTGCATCTCTGAGCTGTGGAGTTGTGCTTCAGATTTCTCCTGTCATATTGGCAAAATAATTACAGCGTCTGTAAGATGTGTATAATTAGATGTTATAATGGGTGTTCAGAAGTACTTTTATGATGGTTTAGAAGTACGAGTATGAGGATGCTGGAATCTGGTGATACCTGATGTTCTCTCTGTTTCCCTTTCTTGCTAAGGACTATCACAGCTCTTTCAGTTGCTGTCAAGGTGTACTGGCATAGGCTGTCTTATTTCAAGGATGATGATATTTATCTAACCTGTCTGTGACTCCGTGGAGCTTACGATTGCTAAGTCATGTTCCTGACACAGTTACGCTGCACCTTAAAATAGTAGCATCTGTAAAACTGGGAGATCCTTAACTATCAATGGATTTGAACATGCAGTGTATTAAAAATAATTGTTCTCTGTTTCCTGCAAGGCATTTTGGTGCACCTGTGTTGCTTTCATTGACGTCCTTAGCATGAAAAAAACAGATGTGAATTATGATCCTTGATGCAAGGGAACAGATTAAATAAACTGAATTATCTTCATAGGTACTCCAAACTTGCTGGAAGACTCTTGGAGGTAAGGTCATTGCTCACGTGTTTCTGTGCTTATCATCAGAAGACATCTCTGCCACACAAACTCCAGCTGGCCTAGTTTCCAAACATTTTATCGAGCGTGACACTTCTTTTCGCAGTCTCTGGAGTTGTACTGAGCACTGTGGGAGTATGATTCAGTATCTCATTTTTAAGGATTACCACTTTGTATTTGCCAGTAACCTACCAATCACCCATAACACAATTCACGTTAAAATAATTGTAAAATAAGCAATTTGTTTACAAAATAGGAATACAGAAAGCTACTCAGTTGCAAATGTTTTTGAAATGGGATGCAACAAGTAAAGGAAGATCACACCTAGATTGAGTTACTCTTAGATTAGCCCCGAAGCTTCTCTCCTTCTGTCTGGTTGTTTGCAGCATCCATCTAATTGTGTGGCTGAGCATCGTGTTCTTATGCAGAGGAAATCTGTTCTTACGCAAACTCTACATTTTTATTCATGGAACAGAAATTTGATCTGGACGTCTATGTTTTCTTTACATTCAGTCAGGCCTACGGTTCTGTTAAGATTCACATCATCATCCTTTTCTCCTTTCTTGCCTGGATAAAGCTGTTCCTACCCGAGGGCAGAGAATTATTAAGTCCCCTCTCACTGGACCATGCAAAGACACAGTGCTGTGTTAAATTATTAACCTACAAACTGCCAGCCTAATGTGAGGTGCAACACCCTCCTTCACTGGTCTTGGCAGTGTTCATGCTCCATGTACAGTCTTTACAGTCTTTGAATCTTACATTGTGTGTTACAGCTGTAGCTTGTCAATCTTGCTGTATCCTGTCATTTAAGTGGAATTAATACCTGTGTATTAATTCACTGGTGTAGATTAGATAGAGTGATTGCCAGTCTCTTTGCTGACTTTTAACCTGCCCCAACAGCTGGCATGATAACGAGTAGAAGAAAAAATACATCCCATTGCTTCCAAATAGTTCCCCTCTTTTCTTTTTTTCTATCTGAAAAAAACACAGAGCAAAACAGAGGAAACATTTCCCTCTGACCTTTATGAAACTTTCTTTGTCCTGGGTGTTGTCAGATTGCTCTCTACCACTGACTAGGCAGCTGCAAATTCATTCAGAGAGAAGGAACAAGGTAGTTTAGTAAGAATGTATGTTGGTATAGGTTTGTTGGTGATGGTACTGTGTTAATCCTATGGATAGGCTGCCTGGGAAAGAAATGTGGGATGCAAGACTGATGTTTAGTTTAATTTATTTCTGTGGCTTATTTAAATGATCAGAGCTTTGAACTGACTGCAAGAATCGATTTTTTCACTTCAACTGTCAAGAAAGTGGTGTCAAGTCCAGCAGCTTCTCAGGTGCATAGCATGGGGGTTTTTTTTTAAATTTACTTTGTTAGCACTAAATCAGGTTGGCGCTGACTGTGGATTTGATATAGTACACTTACTTGGAGTTGTCCAGTCATCTCAGAAATGTATGAGAGTATCATCGGATGACTGTATTCTTCTACATGCCATGCATATTTTCCATTGACTTCTGTATTATGATCCACAAACATTGACTGGAAGGTGGCATTTAGCCATTTCTGTTACTGTGGCTGTCTCCGTGTTTGCATCTGTTTCTGTGGATGTGAATGATCAGATGGCAAAATAGGAGGGAAGATCTCTACTGTAGTGTTGCAATAACTGCAAGGAGCACATTTGTATTTCACACTTCTGTTGCGGTGTCTCTCTCATCGCACTCCCAAACAGTACCTGCAAATTCTTGCCTTTATTTTCCTGCTATTTTTTTCAAAGTTGTGTGATTCCATTAAGTGAGAGTGTGTGAGAATTTAGGCAGGATGTGACCATGTATTTTTTGCCATTTTGTGACGCATCTAGTCTTGGCAGGTTCTTCCAGTTGTACACTGAGATTGGGAACTTGACTGGATTTGGGGGTCTGGCTTCAATAGTATTTGGGGATTAGGTATTTCACTAGAGAGATTAAAAGTATTCTGCTCATTTTATGGGAATTGCCTTGTTTTGTTCACCTGCAAAATTGAATGTCATTATTGATAACACAAATGCTATTTCCTCCTGTAAGAACAAATATTAAAGAACAGTTTAGATTTTTATGTTATATTTCTCTGTTTAGTGTCTTTTTTAATTAATTCCACAGTCTATAAAAACACATACAGTTTTGGGTACACAAAAATAAATTAATTGAGATTTGTGCCCATTATATGAAGTAATTTGACCATTAAGTGTCTTTGAAACCAGTCAGGAGGCTGGACAGGATGACCTCCAGAGGCCTCTTCCAATCTAAAATTACTCTGATTCTATTAAGTGAAGAAATATGCCAAATGTTTCATTGTTTAAGTCAGATAATTTTTCTGAATATGTGTGTGGTATACACTACCTAGAGAGATTTCACTGTAGAAAGGTGCTATTCCGATTCTCTTGGAAGTGTGAAATTCTTTCTGGCATTTTGAGTGTGCTGGTTTTTTACTTTGGGGATCCAGACTTCCATACCAATTGTTCCACTGAAAACTTTTGAGGAGAAAAAGCTTTGTACTGTGAAAGGTGTAAAATGGAAGGTGTGAAACAAGGAAGTCTTTTCAGCAAGTAAGGCCGAACTTTCTCCAAAATAACATGTAAATTAATTGTTGACTAATTTTAATACTTGCAACGCAGTGAGACATGAAATCCTATGCTTGTTAAAACAGATTGGAATAACTTTTTCTCTGTATTCATCCTACTGGGATTAATTTAGTTTACCACATTTAACTAATCCTACAGCTGCATAATGAATCTCTTTGTAATTAGAAGATAGCTACATTTAAGAGTTACAGATGGAATCACATCACTGGTTCATGAGTAGCTGGGCCTACCTTATTCATTAAATCAATGAACAATTTATAAAAATAATTGCAGTATTTCAAATATGAAGGACTCTGGATTTTAATCAGGATTATAAAGATTAAGATCACCCCACTTAAGGAAGTGCTCCACTGTTGCTCTCTATTGCAAAATTACTTTAAATTTTACATAACATTGTTTTAGATACAGATGTTACATTAAAGTAGTATCAGTCTATATTTATTTACTTATATACTGAAATGACTAGTATTACATTTTTAATTTCCATAATAAAGTGTGTGTGTGTGTGTGTGTGTGTGTGTGTGTGTGAAATTCATCTGAGAATTTCTCACTTACAGAGACATTATTTATAGAATCATTTTGATTTATTTCCACATTCCTATATTCACAATTCAAAAAAAAAACCCACAAAAACTCTGGAGAGTAAGTCCCAGCTACAGTATGACAACGAGATTTGGATTCAGAAGGAAAAGAAACTCATTGTGGAAACCCTGGGCTGAGGAAAGCATTTGACCTTGAGCAGGACAGAGGCAGGCAATGAGGCAAGTTTTAGATGACTTGTGTTAATGGTGAATCTGCTTGTCTGTCAGGTTAAATTCAAGCCTTCATATAATTTCTGTGTAACCCCTTTCCAGTGTAATCCTCTTTCTCCTTTCAGTCTTTATGTAAAATACGGTAAACCTCTGACAGATCGCAAGTGAAGGTTTATCTATGTTATTAAAACAGGTCAAATTTCTATGAATTACCATGAAATTATTTTAACTACTTTTTTTTTTTTTAATTTCAATTGAAATTAAATCCCTGTAAGAGAATTAACAGCTTTGATCTATACAATGAATCTAGTGGGTATTAGTGTTCCCAAAAAAGGCAGTTTGAAAAATGTGGCAGAGGAAAATAAATGTACGAATACCTTCTCCCTCATTCTGTTTTGCTTGGGACAGTGTTATGAGTAAAATATATGGAATTTTTGCATGTCAAAACTGGAGAACAGGCGATGATGATTTTTATTGCCATAATCATTACTAGATTTGATACACATGTCCATTCCTACCTTGATGTTCAACTTTTACACCCTGCACCTGTGTCTCTTGCCCTATGGAAAGATTTGTGTGGAGTGAAAGGGGAAAGAAAACCTGGACTGCCTCTTTCCCTACTTCCTTCCAAAGGAAGAAGCAGCCAGGCTGCTAGCACTGTTGGTCCCCAGTGTTCATGTTAAGGCTGTCACCTTAGTGGCTATCAAAATCTGACTACTTTCTGAAGTTAGAAATCACTTTGGAGGCTTCAAAATTGAGGGGAAGACAATGTTGAGTAAAAGATGTTGGGACAAGTTCTCATGCACAAAGATTTATTGGCAGGCCGATGGCATGTGTTGACTCTAATGGTGAAGAAAGAGAAACAAAATAGGAAAGATCCAGAAAAGTGAGAAGACAAACTCTTCCCAGTGGCCAGCTGGGAGGAGAAGCATCAGGGGCACTCCGGATCAACATCCTTTCCTGTGTGTCCCCTCTAGTGCAGCATGTGGCTCTCCCTGTGGTATTTAACCCTGTAGTGACTATATGGTTCTCTTCAGGAGCTGTTTAGACTCCTGGATGATTGTTCCTGCATGGGATGCTGGTAGTGTTGGTTGGAACACGCTGATGTCAGCAGCTGCTGAGATCCCGGGATGCTTGCTATTGGGTCTCCTAATATAAATCCAACCCCACAGCTGAAGAGGAGGAAAAGGGGTGGGGGGGAAAGAGGTGATACCCACACCAGTGGCAATCGTTTTCCATGCAGCCCAGCATAGCAACACTGTTTGGGCTAGCATATCAGGCCCATGGCCCTTGATGCCATGATGATTTTTTGCCTTTTCTTTTATACCCCTTTTATACCCTTTTACAACTTCTGTATTCTTAGTGTTTTTTTAGCCTACATTCTTGGACTTGTTTGTCAAGCTAGGAGACTAAAAGAAGACTTTTAGAAGCTTTGTAGTTAGGGATCAGAAAGCCCCAGACACCAAGGTCCTCTCCAGAACACATTTTGTAAACCAAGATAGAACCATCCAGGGGAAGGTTCCTTGGGGAGGGGGGCTCACCCAGGCCTCTCATTGGGGAATCTTTGATAGATATGCTAATTAGTAAGGCCTGTAATGTTATACCAGATCTTTTGGGGGTGTGCATTGCAGTGGGCATTGAGGTGCATTCCACCAGGACATGGTGCACCTAAGGATCCTTAAAATAAATACATAGGTAAAATCCCTTTTTCCCTTCTAACTGTGTTTGACTCTTGATTTTAAGACCAGGAAAAGACATCACCCTAACAGCCAATGTTGCAAGTAGGAAGCTCTAAGCAATAGGAAAAGGCTGAGGTCCTAAAGCCAGTGTGCAAGAACCAGAGTGGTAATTTCATCCTGTGTTAAAGTGTTTGGGAAAGTTTTAACAGACAATTTGAAAATCTTCAGGAAAGACAGATGTCACAGGGAAATAACACAGATTTTTGAGTAAGTGCTACAAAACCTGATTTAGCCTCATGACAAATGCTGTGATTTTTTTTTCTTTTTTTTTTTTCCCCCTCACAGTTTAGTTTCTTTGAACACTGTTTTGTCCACATTTTTGATGTCATACACTTCTAGGCACGTTGTTTCTATGATTAATAAAATTTCCCAAGGAGGTGTTATGTCCTGTTTTGGCAGCTCTCCTAAAGAAGAAATCTGTTTCCTTCCTTTCTCATTAACATTATGCTACTACCACTGTACTCAGTCACAGTATTTCACGACAGTCATTAACAGACTCCTTTTCTTGGTAATGCCTTGTGTTTCTTTTCTGTTTTGCCTAAAAATATATGTTTAGAATAAACTGTAATTTGCAAAAAAACATCTATTCAGTTTATCAGGTTTCTGTAAGCAGAGTCATATCAATTTACCATGTCTTTCTTTTGCAGCAGTTTCTGGCTTGAGCTGCTATATGAGACTATTGATTTGTGCAAAGGAACTCCAAGTTTCCTTTGTTCAGGCACTTCACTCATCTAAATTTTTCTACCAGATATACCGGAGCCATGACCCTTTATCACTGTCTGGTTATTTTACCTTCATTCTGACACCTGTCACAGCAAATGTCAGCTCACCAGGGCATGTTGCCCTTTCCTGACACTTGAGTATCTCAAGGAGAGGAGGGCTTCTGATCTGTAAAGGAAATGGCTACTCAGTGTTACCATCTGTGTGGTCCTGCCTAACTTCCTTCTTTAGTTTCAAGCACTGCTCTTGGTGGGTTTTCTGACAATCATGACCACAAATTTCCATGGCTACTCAATGTGTTGTTAAGGCTACTCTGATGGCTGCAATGTTCCTGTGGGTCAGTATGTCAGAGGCATGGGTCTGTCAGGGCTTATACTTCCTCAGGGTTTTGGGTGATACTGGACCGGGTTGTGTGATCATGCCCTGGGCTGCATTAGGAAGAGCTATGCGCTTCCTAATGGTCGAGGGAGTTGATCCTTTTCCACTACTTGGCACTGGTGACATCAAATCTGAAGGGCTGGGTCCAGTCTTGGACTCCCCAGTACACAAGCAATGCACTTTTAAGGCAGTGAGTCCAGTGAAGAGCCACAAAGATGACTGAGGGACTGGAACATCTTTCATTTGAGGACAGGGTGAGAGAGCTGGGGCTGTTCAGCCTAGAGAAGAGAATGCTGAGGAGGATGTTAACAACATGGTTTCTTTCTCCTTTGAATTTTTTTTTTTACGATGGGGAGAGAAGTGCATGAACTATTCAAGAAATGTGCACATCATGGATTCGTACAATGTCATCAAGATGCTTGATTCTCTATTCTTTTCCTAATAATTGCTGTCCTTTTATTTGCCTTTTCAGCTACTGCTATCATTCATTTTTTCAAAGAGCTATTCATAGTGAGTCTTGTATCTTTTTCAGAGGATGTAGTAAGTAAGGTAAAGCCCACTTTTGGAAGTGTTTGGTTAAGGTTCTTTTCTCCATTCCTTTTTTTCCATTTATTGTGTTGGATTTCATCTGCTATGGCCCAGTCACAGCAGTGTGAATCACTTCTGCAACTTTTCTCATGTTTTGCTGTTTCTGGATACCCTGAACAGTATTAAAACCCCATCAATCATTGCCACATCACTCTTCCTCTCCTTTTTATTAAACATTTAGAAAGACATTGAATAAATTCTTTGAGTCCTTTGTGTAAAATTGACCGTTTGTTTTCTGCTTTCACTTCCTACTTTTACCTTTTGCCAATCTAATTTTGCCTCAATTCTGTGGAACTAACTTGGTGTTTAGGAAATATGGAAAATAAACATACATAATCATGAAATCTTATAAGATGCTTGAGCATGTTTCATTGGACCTGCTGTTCCAAAATGTCTCAGCATTAGTATCTGTGGCTTTATACACTTGTGAGCTAATATTTTGGAACGTGAAACTGTACCACAATTATTGTTTAGCATGATGTAAACATATCCTTTAGTTTTTCCCTTGATTGAGAACAGGCATTTCTTTTTATGCTTCTGCTTTTCTTTTGTTGGAATTCACAGTTTTACTTTCTGTTATAATAGTTGGTAAAATTCACTGTTAGCCTTCTTTTATACCTAAGATGTAGAAAAAACTCCTTGGATCTCCTGAAATGTGGTATATTCTTCTTCTGTCAGGCTAGCTCATTTGATTTTTTATTTTAATTAATTGCTGTCATAGCTCCTATTTTCTGTGTATGTGCGAGCATGCGAATCTTAACATGGATTTTCACGTCCTTTCTAACCCGATTAGGCTTTAAAGTATGTTATGTTTCAGTTGTGTGTGTCTCCTCATAGAAACTTTGGAAATGTTTTCAATGTATGTTCTTATTTGACTGCCTTCAAATTTGAGGTATGGTGCTTAAGTGTTGTAAAATTATCTCCTTAATAGTCCATGTGAAATTGCAGTTTATTGCTTTGGACTTGAGTCTGTTTACATATACTGCATAATCATTTTGATCTCTTCACTTTTAAAATGTGTTAATTTAATTGCAGTGTAGACTTGTATGGTGTTGTTCTGAAAAGGATGCAGCATGGTCTTAGCCAGAAATAAATACATTTGGTTTTACTTTTATGGTGGCATAGAAAGACAAGGCTTTGGTTTTAATAACATGCTATAATGCCCTTCTCACTGTCCTTAGATTAAAAAAAAAAAATATTATGATAGTATGAAAGAGGGTGTCAGCTGTCCATTTTAGAGAAAATGCTTGCTGTGATGATCAGGAATTATTGCCACAATTGTGGGTTTCTGATTTTAATATTGAACACGGGAAAACACAGGAGGGGAAAATAACAAGGATGAACAATGAATTCACTATCTCTGATGGTTTTCACTTGTCTCATCACTGGAAAAAACAAAGGCATGGCTTATTGTCATCTGGTGCAGTTAAGAGTCTCAAATCACTGCAAACAGATGCCATTGTTGGGTTATATGGTGCATTATGAAGTTGTCTTTCGACTTGCAGGGATTTAGCAGTGGTGCAGCACAACAAATCTGACTTGTTGACTGCTAACACTATAATGTGGTTGAAACAAGGGTGGAAAGATACAGCAGAAAGAAGAGAATTAAGTGAGGAAGAGAATGATGGTAAAAACAGGTGTTAGGAGGTAAACTAAATTCTTCCTTTTCTGAGTGTGTTCAGGAATAATCTCAAATCTACTAGGGCTGATGGTAGCTCAGTCTCCTCTTTCTGTAGCAGGAAGGGCCAAAAATTGTTATGAATTGGTGAATCACTGCTGATGTTCCTTGGGTCACTCCTTCAAAATCTCATACCTCTCTTACTGATCCCATTCAGTGAAGGAAAAGGTTCTGTGACATAGAAAGCAATCACACAGTAGACAGCAAGCAATCACTTTATATCTCGATTATTTGAAATACGAATTTTCCTTCCTTTTCTAGAGTCTTTCATCTTATTGTCACATTAATATGTGACTTTAGGAGCACATTTGAAGGTCTCTTACTGTAAAATTATTTTAAAATATCCATTTTAGTGCAATCAACTTGCTTTTATTCTGTCCCTTTTTGCTAATGGTTGTTAATTTTTTGGCAGAGGCTGTAATGACTGTTTCCTGATGACATTTAAACCCAGAGCTGTGCACAAAAGAAAGGGATTATTAGTTTGAGAGTTCTCTGTGATCAAGAACAAGGCCTGATTTACAGAGTTGTTTACTACTTCTTTGACAATTATTGGAAAATAAAACTTTATATTTGGTAAAAACAGTGAAGTAATAATTTATTGTGGACATAATTTTGTGGAGTGAATCACGAACAAATCTTCCTTGTTAACTTTATTCTTGAGTTTTATGGCATACCAGGCACTTGAGAAACATTGGTTTTGTACAAATCAATATTTAGCTTCTTGTATGTTTTATCCTGTTGTTGCTCAAAGTTTGGCTTTCCTCTCCCAGTTCCCTTCTGACTAGGGAATGGTTCTACAATGCTTTCTATTCATAATCTCGCTGGGCTTTCAGTTCTTTTTCTGAATTGCCTTGTTTTATTTTAAAGTCAGGTAGGGTACTGTGCCATAACTGCTTTATCTTTTTCTTTTCCTCTGAAGCCCTTTTGACTCTTGGCACCAGAATGCAAGAACTTCCTGCAGGGTAAGGCCATGGTCCATCTAGCACAGTAATGGGTCTCCAAGAATTGCAAAAGAAGCTGCTTCTAAAAGGCAGCACACCAAATTGATCACTTCGTGTGGTCAGTTTCCTTCATACCTTGCCCAGCCTCCGCACGTGTGTTAGTGACATCAGAGGAGACATTTCCCTGCCCTGTTTTTTATTGTTGGTTTATGGATAAGGTGTCCATGGATTTTTTTAATATCTTTTTGATCCTGATAGTGTATTACAACTTACTGTGTCAGAAAGTTCAAGGACACTATCCACTAGGTAAAGGGATGCTTCCTTTTCACCTTTTTTCAACCAACCTTCTAGTTTCATTGAGTGCCCTTTCTTCTGGTGTTTCAGGATTTGGTGAACACTTCCACCTTCACCTACCCAATGCTTTCATAATTTAAGCCTTTTCATAGATGACTCAGAACAGAAGCTGATTTTAGCCCTCAGTGAATTTTTTTGTTTTATGTGGATAGATTGTTTTGTTCTTTGAACATTGCCCAGCTTTTAGAAGTTTAAGGGCTGGAATTCAGAAGTACAATGGCAAAGAGCTTTACATACTTGCAACCTTTACTCTGCCAACATAACTTTTTAATATACAGTTTATAGCTTACATAAATACCCTTCTGATGACTTAAAACATATATTGTATTAAACCATGGACATAGTATTTGTAACTATTTTTAAGATTAGTAGGTCGTACCAAATGTTATGAAACCTATTTCTTTAGAAAAGCTAGAGTGTCTTCTGTGCATTTAGGTATACAGACAACATTTGAAATCAGTGGCTGGAATCTAAGTGTCTTTCCAAGGGAAAATTCTTCAACTGGCTGATGACTTTTTACTCTCATTACACAGTAAGGGGGAAACTGATCTTGAAAAACCTCTGAAAGTGATCCTGTAGTGGGCTGGCCACTTAGTTTGAGTTTTTGTAGTCTTTACAGTTTAATTATGGTTACACAGTGAAAAGCCAGCACTGTTTCAGTTGTTGCAAAGAACTGCAGATATCTTATTAGCTGTAGCCTCATTACTGCTGGCTGTGTCCAAAGCAGTGCTTTCCCCTTACTCATACTGAAACGGTACATTTAGATTTGCAGGCCAGCTTCAGTGCCAAGGTATCGGGCTCCTCAAGGGGAAATTCTGGTCAGAGTAACATTAGCTTGAGTGAGTTTTACACATGCCAAGCCAGGTTTGATTAACCATCTTAACACAGTTTAATAAAAGGCTGTCTAGATGGCAAATTGTGAGTCATCGTTGGAACATTATTTGTATAAAATGAATGATTAGTATCTTTTTTACAGTTGTTCTCAGTGCCAAAACAACATCCTCTGTGATATCGTGTGCTAGGAAAGACAATTTTAATGCGTAAAATGTGTTGAAATTTCTACTCCACATACTCATTACATTCAAGGCAACCCCACTCAGGAGTAGAAACTGGTGACACAAGGGAGACAAAGTTTCTGAGAACAGGTTGCGTCCACAAAACCCAGGATGTATTGATTAATGGCTCAGGTCCACTGTAGTTTGTGCCATCACAGTCCAAACTAGTGACATTTCCAATAGCAATGTCTGTGAAACACCAAATATTATCACCTTCATACCAGTTCTCCTAGGTCACAGCCAACAGTACAGATTGAAGGCTGTAGTAGCCAATATACATCTAGAGGTGCTGGGACAAAATTGCCAACATGAAAAATGCTCAGAATGCTTTTAATTTAAAGAAGGATCTAATTCTCTATCTTGTGCAGCCCGAATCTTTCCATTTTGCATGAGGCATGAAGATGTTTACTCATAGTTTTATGTTGTGCTGTATGACAAGAATGAGTTTTTTGAGGGTTCGTGATCATCACTGATATCCCACACCATGGTGCCATTGTACCGTTTGGTGTCCAACTCTTTCCAATGGCATCACTACAGCAATCTGTATGAGAACTTTTGCTGCCATTCTGAAAGCAGCTGCACAAAATCTGCAGAAAAAATTGTCTGTTACATACGCAGCTAGGCAGCTACACTGCGGCAGTGCATCGTCCTTTAAATCCCTGTGGAAAAGAACTGCTCACATAATAGATGACAATGTGGCCCTACTGAAGTATGGGAGAAGAAATACAGAGAGCAGCAAACCCACTCAGAGTTTGCTAAGCTCTGACATTCAAGAGTGATGGGCCAGAGTCCCGGATACCCCTCAACCAAAGCAGGAAAGCCACATACTTCTGTGTAAGATGTTACAAGAGTGTTAACCAAAAGTGAATGCTACATGCTGTGATGCACACCATCAATGCCCAAGCGCTCCCATCTCCAAGGTATGGATAACATAAACTCATGGATAAAGTATCTGAGAATCAAACTCCTAAAGCAATGTAAGTTCAGATCAGGACAAAAAGCGTGTTTCAACTAGGCAGTTGTAGTGATGACTCACGAAAGTCTGCTTCCAACATAACAGCGACAGGCCTTGTGATTATGGCACAGTTTGGTGGAACAGGCTACTTTTAATAGTGTCAAAAATAGTGCACTGTAAATTAATGCTGTGTTTACTGACAGGAACACACACCAAGTGCAGGCATGCTGTGATCATTAGCATTAGCAAGTCTTGCAATGAGATAGTGGGGTCTTTCAGAGCTTGGCATCACTGCTTTTTAATGTCAGTATCAGGAATATTCTGCCAGTTCTTACAAAATGGTGATGGAAAGGGCCATTCATGATAAAGATCAATGGCAAGGGCCATTGACCATTCTGCAGACTGTGACTCAGACCAATGTTGAGGAATTTTTGCAGGAGAACGGACACTGGGAATGCACAACCCAGCTTTCCCAGCATTGAATCAAGCCGAGTAAAGGATACGCTATCTTTGATAACACCACGGAGGAAAGAAAAGAAACAACCCAAGGATATGAAATAAGGATGTATTGACCATAGCACAAAAGAAATATAGTTTAGGAATTGCTGAAACAATAAGTTAGTTCAGCAATATGAAAGAACTATAGTTTAGGAACTGCTGAAACAATAATTTAGTTCAAACAAGATTGATACATTATGCTGAACAAAAAGGACGTCAGAAATTGAAATATGGTGAATAGCTGTCACAGCAAGTGTCCAATCAGAAGTTTAGATGCAACATGCTAACAGTAGCAAGCATCCAATCATTATACTGCTTTTGACCGCACGATGTTCGAATCATCACGTATTCAGAACTAAAAATGCTATATAAGTGTATATTCTTCAAATAATAAATGGCTTCACATGGTCATATTGATCATTGTGTGATGTCCCGTTCTTTCGCCTCCGCAGACCAAGAAGCCTGTTCCTCTTGCTACCTGCTCAAAAGCCTTTGTGTATTAACTTCGACAATATTAAACTTAAATACACTAGCATTTTGAGATATGTTGGAAGGTCCCAAGTCTTACATGCTATGTATGTCTGTGATCAAGATGAAGGGTAGAAGCATCTTATTTCAGGCTACGTGGGGAAAACACTCTTGAGCCATCGTTAAATAAAAAAGCAACCTCTGAGATAAAAGGAGCTCTCTTGGGTGGTTAGACTCCTACTAGAAATAGGGGAAAAGCAAGTGTGGCCAAGAATTAAAGAGCTATTGACAGGTGCCATTTCCTACATGTATTTTGGAGGAGAGTTTCTGTCTTATCATGACAGACAGGTGTTCTGCTTTGCAACAGCATTCTCATACCAAATTTCAAGACTGCAAATATATGCAAATATAAGAATTGAGGGGTCGATTTTTTTTAATCTAGTGTTCTTTAACACAGTTCCTGTGCAACCCAGCCTATTTGAATATGTAGTGTCAAGAGGGGTTGAACCTCCTAAAAGTGTTCTTTGTTTGTAGTTGCTGCATGTTGAAATTATCCATTTATTTTGACCAAGGAAAGCAGTGAGGTAACTTATAGAACAGAAGGTTGTTTACAGATATACAAGGAGTTTGGAGCTGATACAGCTGATATCACTAGAAGCATTGCAAAATGTCAAAATCTTGTTCACATGCTTAGTAGCCTGTTTTATGTCAAAGTTGAAAAGCAACAGCATCATATTCTATCTTACATCCGCTAATGAGTTTTGAAAAGTACTTAGCATGTACCTCACAAATGGAGTGGATCCTTTAGTTTGGCTATAAAGTCAGATATCAAAAAATATGCAAGTTATATTTTTTTGAGACAAGCCAGTTAAAGAATATTTTTTTATTTTCTAATAATAAAATTTTCACAAATATGTGAATGCCACGTAGGCAATGAGAAAGCTAGACTTGGAAACAACGAAAACTTGTTTTCATGAAAAATCACTGAGAATGGGGGCATTTGAAATCCTTTTTCCAGGACTTGGATCTGGGATTCTTCTTCAAACTATTTTTTAATAATAAAATCACAGAATGGCTTAGGTTGGGGGAAATTTAAAGATCATCTGCTTCTAAACCCTCTGCCATGGGCGGGACCACCTTCCACTAGACCAGGTTGCTCAGGGCCCCATCCAGCCTGGCCTTTAGCTGGAAACATGTTTTAGGAGTTGGTCTTACATGCTAGTAGGGTATTTTGCCTTTGGCATCTGTTCATCTTATGCCGATATTAGAGGACCTTTCACATCCCTTGTTGCTGCCTAACTCGTTATTTAGGTTTTCCCCTGTACTGAAGCCTGCTATCATGACAGAAGATGTGATTGCTTTAACATGATTTGTTCTCAGCAAAATCACATTAGCTGTTACCTGTGTTTTTCTTAACTTTCAGGACTCTTGGTTATGAATTGCTCTATACGCTTTGTTATTGTCTGTTACTGCTATAGGAATAGCTGATGAATTTTGCCCCTTTTTCCAGCCTTTCAAAGGCATGCTCTGTTTCTCTTTTCTAGCCTGCCAGAGCTTTCTACATCTTTCCCAAGTTTTAAGACTATCAGTTGGTTCTGGCAGAATCACTGATTTTTCCTCAGCCAGGACAGTTTTAAAACATCACAGCAGCATAACCTTTCTCTTACCTAGACCAAGTTTGTACACCCTTTTCTTTGCTGTTGATTTTACTGACATCTGACCACCATGGAAACTTTTAGGGAGGACTAAAACCAACCAGGTATCAAACACTTTTGTTTTCTTGTGCTCTCTGTTGGTAGATTGGAAGAGTAGAGAGGCAAAGCAAAAGCTTTGCCTTTTTCTTGCTGTATTTTCTTATTAGCGTCATTTCCTTTGTAGTTCTCTTTCATTTCATGTCTTTGAACTCTTGAGCATCTGGGAGAGCTGGTAGCGTTGAAAAGAGTATGAGAGCTCAGGAAGGAGCTGGATTGATCTTAATGGAGGGATTGGAGAAAGATGAATGGATAACAGAAGTGGAGAAGTCTTCTCCATCCAGTTCTGTCTCCATGATGAAAAAGAATGCCTCCACTGTCCTACAGGTGCACATACCTTAGGGTTCAGTTTTGACTATGTAATTATCACATGAAGATGTGAAGAATACAGACTGACAACAAGGTAAGTGAGCAGCAAATTACTCTTGCTCATACCTGCCTGGGAGCTTTCTGAGTTCCATACTGTGTGTGTACAACTGCTGGATGGTGAATAGGCTTGCAAGTCAACTCAAACTGATGGAAAGCCTTACATGGAGATACAAGCTGACACATTTTCAGAATCACCTACTTACTTATGTGTGCAAAACCTGTGTCCCAAATCTAGTTACATTTTCTCAAATGTGTCGTGGGGTTTGGAACATAAGCATACCACCAAGTACATATTTTCTATGTATAGCGAAGGAATCCCTTTTGCTGTTATGGGTGGGGCTGTGCATTTGTTCCATAAGGTTAGTTTGGACACTAGTACCCTTTAAAAGAGGCTGACAGGAAAGTCTGCAGATGGACTGTGATTTTCTGAAGCTGTTTTTCATGACTAAATAAATGTATTACCTTAAAATGTAGTTTTTATGGAATTTGACATAGGTCGTGTAGATACACATGAAATACGATCTTGTTGAACCAAAATGCTTGGCTGAACTTGGGCTTTTTTTTTTTTTTTTGCATAATGTCCTGTATATTATATTGTGAATTTTTAGCTCATCAGGATGTAAAAAATCTCTCTATATTGAAATTAAGTTTCTGTGAGGGGTTTGGCAGATTGTTTTGTAAAGCAGGTCACAATCAGGATTGACCAGTCCTGGGAGAACTACTCTTTATTTGTAAACAGAATATTAATAAAAATAAAAATTTGAAAGTATAAATTTGAAGTTTAATTTGAAAAGTTGGGAGTATTCTGTAGGTCTGAAACCATGATTTAATATCTTGAAACTGCACTTCTTAAGTCTAATATAATGTAAATTTTCCAAGACTCTTAAAAATCAATTCTGTCTAAATCAATTTTCTTCAGTGGTTAGTAGTGACTTTCCTGTGAAAAACTGGTGTATAAGTTTATGCTGAAGACAGTTCAAAATTAAATGCTATTTTTTAAATGTTATTCTGAAGTGAATTTGACATGCTTCTTTTTTGTCTTGCTGTCTTGCACAGGTATCATTTTTCTTGTTCATCATTTTTGTGGTGTACACCATGCTGCCCTTCAACATGAGGGATGCTATAGTTGCCAGCGTCTTGACCTCTGCGTCTCACACGATTGTGCTGAGCGTGTGTCTGTCAGGCACAGCTGTTGTAAAGGAGCACTTGGTTTGGCAGGTAGGTGCTTTGTGGAGTTAATGATTAACTGTGCATGGAACAGCCTGGTAAATGAGCCAGGAGTGCCTTAGTGGGTGCTTGGGAGTATGAACTTATTTCTGTCTTGATTTCTGAATTGCTAATTCACAGGTAATTCGCTTTCTAATAATAAGGGTGTCAGTAATGTTACGTCTTCCTAAATTACACACGAAAGTGGTGGAATCTGCAGCCACGTAGCACTTACCAATGTAAAAACTTACATTGGTTGAAAAAATATGTGATGCAGCTGTACTGTGGTAGATGCATTACCCCTCTGGTTTGTAAACCACATTGTTCATCTCCTCACCTCATTAAGGCCTTGCTTCCAAGACCAAGGATTTTTTCCAATCATCAAAATGTTATCTTTGAGATTGTTCTTTGAATGCTCTCAAGTCTGCTGGGTTAAAGATCTTCTGGGGAGACACTGCCCTCTACAAGTCTGCTGTAGGTCTTGTCCTCCTTCTGTAATTCTCAGCCATTTATAGGAATTTTACACCCTCACCCTGATTGGTCCCAGTGATTGAAGGAGACTGGCTGGCTCCAGACTCCATGACATTTTGGAAACCCATCTGTGTTTGCAGTTGTGTCTTGGATTGTAACTCAACTCTGACAATCTACCACATGACATACTGCAGATTAATAATTTGTAAAAATCCAAATATTAGGAGTTGTTTTTCGTCACTGTTTTACAGAAAATCTTTTAAATGGTGAATTATTGCAGTTTTAGTTGTAGTACTGTGACAATCCCAGCTGTCATTGATAGAAATTTGTATTTTTTAAGGAAAACATAAGACTTCATTCTGAAAAACAAATACATGGGGTGTTGGTTTTTTTTTTAGTATAGTTATCCCATGTTAAGGAAACAGAATTACTTTAACTTTTGCATCAAAATGATACTGAAGCTTTAAAATGAAGACATTTTTATAAACATACTAATAGAACAAGAAAGACAGTCATGGTACTATTTATTGTGAATAGCATTAAGAACAAAGCAAATACTAGTTTCTACTTACCTTTTAAGTTACTTACAGCTTACTTTGAAAAACACTGTGTCTCAAAGGATAATTGCAGTGATTTGACAAATGTCCTGCCTTGTAACTTGTTGTTCAGGAAAATACATTTTATTTCCAGCTATGGCTGCAAAACTGTGTTCTATGGAATATTGAAATTGAAGTCTGGTAAACAAAATATGTTCTAAAATGTAATTCTCTGCAGAAATTTTAAATGATGAGCAAGGTAGGTTTGCTTTTCTCTTGCTGATTTGGACTAGTTGAGTGGTTTTTTGTGGAGGTTGCGAAGTTATGCTGTATGTTAAGCAAGAACTGTAGTCACCTGCAGTTAATATAGTATTTAAATAATTCAGTAATACAATTATTGATATTTGTAGTGGAATAAATCAGGGAGAATATTACTCTTTCGTTTTTTGTCAACCTGTGGCTTTTATTGTGGGCATAGATGAACGGCTAAAGCAGTATTAATGATTGCCACTCCTTCTCTAAAACAGTTTTGCATTAAAGTTGCTGTTTGAAAAAATTATTTATTTTTCCTGCCTATCTTTCTGGATCATTAACATTTGGTATGTCTAAAACAGTACTTTCAGAAGGTATTGTATTTTTAGACACATCACATCTACAGAATTAAAAGAAATAAATCATGGTCTGTGAGGCACAATTACTGTGTTTCATGTCTCCTGTAACTTCCTGTTTCATTCAGAAAGAGTGGCAGTCTTTTTGCAATTTGTAAATTGTTAAGAGTATTTAGTTTCCGGGTTGTTACTAGTTTTTTATTCTATCTTTGTAAAATGTGTTAAGTGTTATGAATAGCTTGGCAGTTACTGGAAGTACTGCGTGCACTGCATTCCTGCAAATTTGTGGAAAGGACTAAATGATGCTCCCTCATTTCCTTTCATTTGCCCTCTGTACACTCTTAGATTACTATTGTTTATACTTTGGAGTGTAAGCAAAAAAATGTTAGTTTTGTGCTCTTTGCTTTTGAAAATCAAGACCACAAATATGGTCTTAGACTAGAGATACCGATTGCACTAAAAAGAGAATTAACATTTGTCAATCGTATACCTTAAGTTGATATAGGATATTATAATATATATATCTTGTATATGTAGCAAGCATTCTGCTGTAAAGAAAACCTGCATCTCCTTTATAATTGCTTCCTATGTTTTGAGACTTCCATTGTATCTTCTCTGAGCTTTCTCTTGGCTGAACAAACATTCTTTCAGTCTCTCTTATGTCAGGTTCTCCTGCCTTATAATGCTTTTGATAGGCCTCTGCTGGACCCTCTTCAATTTTTCAGCATCTTTCAGTGACTGATTGGCATCTCATAGCATTTTAAAAGTTAATCAAACCTCCAGTCTATGACTAGAGAAAAATCATTGTTCCAAAGCATTTTCTCATTATGAAATTTGGCAGAGCCTATCTGACTGGTTTTGTATTCCTTTGTTGTCCTCTGTAAGATTTTATATCAAAGAAGTGGCTTCCCTAAAGCCAAAAGCTTAGGATGCTCCTGATTATCCAGTGTCAGTTGCAATTAAAGATACTGACATAAAAGCCTCTTGCTGGGATAAAGAATCCTTCAACAGACTCTCTGCTGCTTACATGAACTAGTCTCTGTTTGACCTACATGTGGTTCAGGAGAGGGAATCCACCTTGGTTTAAAAATGGGGAATGATGGAGATGTGCTTCCACAAGCCTTCATATTTTATCCACGGCTGTTGAGCGTCAGTGTTAGAATTCTGTTCATCTTTCGTAGTAGGGATTTGTCTAGCCTTGTCATCCAGCTTCTGGATCTCATTTTTTTGGCCGGTAGGCTGACAGACCCAACAGGATCCAATTTCTGTTTCTCCCATGAGAGTGCTTCTAGACTATCACGAATTTGCCTCATAACCTTTTTGTCAGTAAAATAAACGAGTTGCCTGCTTTTGCACTAGCTAAGCCTTTCATCACTTTCACAGTTGTTCTTTGAGTCCTCGCTTGTGCTTCATCAACATCTTTCTTGCAGCGTGGGCATTTGCCTTAGAGGAGCGTGCCAGGAGCAGCTGCAGCCGTGCCAAATGCTAATAGGGGCCAGGTCTACAAAGGGGTCAGTGTGCTGCCCTGCTCAGCACCGGGACACAGCCGCTACAGTGAAACACCCGGCGCGGTCTCCCTGTGCACTGCTGTGGGGAATTTAGTGCACAGCTGTGGGATCTCTGACGGGAAGGGGGAAAAAGAGTCCTGTGTTCCAGCCTCAGTTCATGAAAAAAATAACTGTGTGTGTGTGTGTTTTGGGGCTTTTTTTTCTGTTGAAAATGTTAAACCTAACCTTTACAAGGTACACATTCTGGAATCTGGGACTCTGCCCCCTCTTTCCAGGTGAGAATCCTACTGCCAAGCAGAGGATGTTGTTCTCTGTGCTTCAGGACTGCTCTAAGAGAACATGACTCTAATTCTGGTGTTAAGGCATTTGGCTCAGAAGGCTTTCACGACTTTAACATCCCTTTCAGTTATTTCTGGAATGGAAAATATTTAACTGCTGCTTCTTGCTATAAACACATAACCTGTTTTTCCCCAAAACAGAACAGATTCTAATCAAATACTTGTGTTTTTCCTGCTCTGTTATCAACTAGTCAACTAATGGCTTGATACTATCATTAGAGGTAATTTTGTTCTTAATCTGTTAAAAAAAAGAGGTAACCAAAATAATTAAACATCCTATAAGCTTCCACTTTTCTTTTTCCTTATGATTTATATGAGGAGTGCGATTTTTTTGTTTTAGTCTTTTAGTTTTACTTTCTCAGCAAGCAATTTTGTTGCTCTTGCAATCATTTTTCATGAGCTGTGGCTAAGTGTTTTCCAAAGCCTGGCTAAATCACTTAAAAACTCCTTTTTTTTTTTTTTTTTTTTAACTAATGTTCTTTACCTTAGAGGATTTTTTTGGCAGCTTCTTGCTGCTCTGTAAAAAGGGTCGCTTTTAGAGGCACAAAATTACAGCTAGGCAGAATGCATATGTGCATACATACAATTTTATATCAGCTTTGGACTCTGTTCAAGAATGCATAAGGCAAAAGCAAATAATTTGTAACAACTTTTATGAAAGTCTTTGTGTGTGTGATCTCATAGCCTGGATAATTCTTAAGATAATATTCTGTTGTGGTGGGAGAAAAACAAATGCTAAATGAAAAATTTATTTTCAGGAATGTTTGATTTGGGAAATTGCAAGGCTACATCCACAACATCTTTGCATTTGCCATCAGCTAAGCCGAGGTCTGCTCTTACAAAATTAAAAATCAATGGCTATGGCCTATTCAGGAAAAAACCAAATAAACCAAACAAGAGTGAATTGAAAAAGGGAATTTATTAAAAAAAAAATTACCCATTTCTTCATCACTACACATCTTGAAACAAGTTATACCAAAAGCTCATAATCAGAAGTGTAGCAGGATTTTCCAAGATGGACAACATGTCATCTATAATATATATTTAGAGGTTCTAATCCCCATGCAACATGTCATGCAAAAGGCATATACCTTTTTTTTAGAACTCTGATTTAAACTCATCTGTTAACTGAATAAATTTAATAGGTGATGATATTTACAAAAAAATGTTTTATGTAATAGAGTGGCACAGCAGAAAAATAAAAATAAAAAGCATCAGTATTCATTGACTTATAAAAGAAGAAAATGTACAGCTCTAGGGCTCAGAAATAGAGTAGGAATTGGTTTATGCTGTTATCACACAGTGCAAGAAAAAATCATGTTTATTAAAAAAGTCTGGGAAAAAAGCCCATGTCTTTAAGTACATCCAGTGCTGTACAGCCCCTGAGGCGGTAAAGCTGCACAGTGAAAGTTTAAAGCACATAGGAACTTCATTCAGTCTGAATGTCTAAAAGCTGTTACTGTGGGCTGAATTTATCCTTTTTCCTTGAATACCTTTTTTTGAAGGAGATGGGGAAGGGTTATTCATGACGGTAATGCAGGTAAAACAACTCCTGCTTCCTGCTGCTCAGTTTCACGAGGTGGATTGCTGTTGTTCCTGCTGCAGGTGTGGAGGGCAGTGACCGCCGTGGAAGGAGGGAGGCTCTATTCCTTGTATTCCTTGTAGCAGCAGCTGCCACTGTCCTGTACTTTGTGCCCTGTTCCCTTTGCTCTCCCACCCCAGCAGCAGCCTGGCTCAGCACGTTGTGCAGCAGCTGGGAGCCGCTTTGAGAGAGGAAGGCTCTGTCCTGCATAGCACAGTGCAGCAGGCATGTTTTTTATTATTGCACCTTTTCTTTGCTCTTGATTTTATGCTTAATCTAGGCAGATATTGAAATGCCATCTGCTGTGGGGTTTTGACTAATTTTCACAATCAGCAGATGTACTTTGGGTTTCACTCATTCTCTAAGGCAATCTGTACGGTTTGGATGTGCTTATGAGGAGGCCACTTGCCTACAAGATTATAGATGTGTAGGAGAACATATAATTGCATTTCAGAGTGTTTAAGCATAAACACGGAGAATGTGAACGTCTTCCAAAAAGTTTCTGAGGCTTTAAAGGGAAGACCTGTAATACTTAATGTAACAGAAGATTCAGCAAAGTCCTAGAATTGTATTGTGAAATGAAATCATGTGTGTAAGGGGCCACATGGGTTTTCAAAAGCACCATTTACCTGCAGCCCAAAATCAGGATCTAAGAAATGCATAGAAAATAGTTCTGGTGAGGTGTGTAGGAAATCATCAAAGCACAGAAGATAAGTAATAAATGCCTCCTTTTTTTTAAAATCATGGAAATATCTCCATGAGTTATCAAATAACTACAGTTAGCATTGATTCTTAAGCTTTACTGAAAGGATCAGATTGACATTTGTGTCAACTTCATTTAAGTTAATGTTTTTATCAGCAGCGAATATTTGTTTATCACTTTCATACTACTTTAGCTTACATTTCTTATTCTAAAAATGACAATTTCATTTAGCAACTTTAATTTTCCAAAATATAAATTAATACATTGAACAAGCCCCCAGTCCTTCAGTATGTCCATGAAATCATAAAATGTCTATGTCAGAATGCTCAGTCTTGAGGCTACCATACTTCCAAAAAGGTAAAAAAATTAAAACAGTTGTTTGGAAATTCCAGTACTTCTAGGCTGGAGCAGCAACTAAACTGTCACCCATACAGCGTACCTTTAACAAGGGAGTTGTATTCCATATCCTTTTAAGGATAACTTTAATGTAAATAAGTTACCAGTAAAAGGTTAAACCCATGGATTCAGAATTTTGTAATACTGCCTGTCCAGATATTTTTTTGTGGGTAAAGAATTTTAGTTACTTCATCTGAGTTAGTTTTGCTGATTTCCTTCCATTTTCACAGACGTTGGCCAACCTTTTCAATTACATAGTACTTTTACAGATTGGTATTTTTTGTCAAATTTATTGTGATTTAGTTCTCATCTTATTGCAGCTGGAACATCAAATTCTGTGAATGATACTCACTCTAGACATGATGCTTTGTCATTCTATGTACTCAAAGAGTTACCGTCTAAGTCTACGTGTTATTTTTAAGAATTCAGTAGAAGAAAAATGCCTTTCACTATCAATGTGTGAATACATTTCCCCATCCTGTCAGCTGCTTTTGGTGCAGTATAAATATGGATCAGGAACACAAACACCTGTTGTTGTGTAGAGAAGACTTTGGTGAGTCGGAATCCACCTTGCAATGGTTCAAGACCCCATCTATTGTAGAGGCCTGCATTAGGATGTGATCTTTCTGTTTGTCCTCTAAGCCCCTGCCATCTGCCAGTGCCAAGCTGCTGGTCAAGTAGAAGTCATTCCTCTTCCAATCGTCTTCCAAAATTTGCAATCCTGTGCATTCACGGCATTGTGTGCTCATGCAAGTCCCTGCACAGCCCTTGTTTGCCTCAGCTCCCTTCTGCCAGGTGTTTGAGTAGAATGCTGGCTGCAGAACTGCCTCAACTACGGCCTCCAAGTGCCCATCTTGTAGGTGCTGTGTGTGATGGAATCCGCTAATGCTCCCAAATAAGCATGTGGAGGCCAGAAGCAAAGGAGGTAAACTTCTGCACATGTTTTTGGGTTTTTTTCTTAGCAGCTACAGCTATGCTGCTGGTAAAAGGGGAGCTGTTCTCTGGCCCTGGAGCTGGTAGCACAGCACAGCTTTTGTTTACCTGCCTAAACTCCCGCCCCTTTTCCCTTCTCCAAACATGGCTGTCAGGTGTCAACTACTTCCAAAACATTCCTGACATATTCTATTCTCTAAGACATGTCAAGGCTCTGGGAAAATACTGCTTTGCACAGATCAAAATGGGGCAAGTGAGCAGGGTAACAGCTACACAGAAGTGATAATCATGCAACTCAAAACTGCCTTCCACTCTGGTTTGCCAGCAGAGACGCAGCTGGAGGACATCATCTGCAAACCTTGAAGTAAACTTGGATTTGGTGCTGGGTGGTTTGGATATGGTTTAGTGGATTAGGGGTCACAGTGGTAGTGCTGGGTGGACGATTGGACTGGATGGTCTTGTAGGTGTCTTCCAGCCCTGATGAATCTATGATTCTGTGCATCCATGAATTCCTAATTCTTCATAGGGATTGCACCTTTGGTAATTGCACTGCATATTCTTTCCCCTCTCAAGGTATTTGTGTTCTTGCATACCCAGTGAGTGGCATCATTATTTGTTCTCTCTGAGAACGACTCATGTCTCTCCTGTTCCTCTCTCTAATTATGTGTAATAAATCATGTTTTTCTGCCATCAGTTTAGAACTGGTTCTGAGTATATTAAAGGCTGTATGCTGGATATTTGCTGCAAGGGTCACCTGCCTGGACTCTGCTAGCTCTTACCTGTTTCTGAGTGGGGCAGTATTAGTTACAACTTTGATTGCAGCAGTCTGCAAACAGCATAGGCTGTGGTTTATCAGACATAAAGTTATGTTCATGAATCTATTTGCAGTTTTATTTTCTTTGCTCCTTTGAGGATGTATTTTCTCACAGGTGTGTGGCAGTCTATCAGCTCAGAAGCCACAAGAACACAGGTCTGAAGTAATCAAGCTGTCCCGGCATCAGGCTAGCTCAGGTCCACAGCCTTTGGGAGTTCAGGCTGTGTGAAAGCACTTATGCTGCTCTGGAAACACAAAGCTATGCAGAGATCTGTCTGAATCTGAACCTTAGGCCAGCTTCTGTGTTTTTGGGTATACAATAGCACAGTTAATCTACAGCCCTCTGGTCTGTTACCACAAAAAATCAAGACTTACCAATGTTGAAATAGTGTAGGTCTGCAAAAGATTCAACTGCTTATGGGTGCCCAGAACTAAGGCTGGTAGGCCATCACTGACTGAAGCCTCAGCAGGACAGGAAAAAAACACCTGAGCAAAACCACCCTAAAGGATCCCAGCAGATGTTTGTTCTTGATGCTGAAGAAGGGAGCTGGTGCCCTCCACACCCTTACCAATTCTTATCAATCTGACCCAGAGAAATTTTTCTCTCTTCTAAGCAAGAATAGTTGGTTTCATTGATCCTGTAAGTAGGATGACTTCCATGCATGCAAAATATTAACTATTCCAGATCCCAGTGCCTGTCATTCAAACAGTTGTTGCCACTATGCACTGCTGCAGAAAAAGATGAAAAGAAGGACTTGAAAGTTCATTGGGTCAGTTTTAAACTCTGGGAAATTATTTCAACATTAATGAATGCAAATGAGTAGGTCAAATTCTGAAGCATGTGATTCTGAGTTCTTCAACACAGACACACTTTTGTGCTTTAGAAGCCAAAACTGACTTTTGCTCCAAAGAGATAAATCAAGTTTTGCTCTGAAGAAATTTGTTCATTTAAAAGATTTCTAATGGGCACCTTAGAACAATCCTTTTTGTCTTGAATGCTGTCTCACCCTGTATGGTAGTTTAGCAGCATCTCTATCACAGCAACAGTTGTTCAAACCACAGCAGGATTGTCTGTCCTATTTACTAGTGTTATTTGCTACACTTTGCCCCTCGACACGTAGAGATGAGATCCTGCCCAAATTGTTTTCAGACAGGAAAAGACTGTGTCCTGACGAACATTTACTCACATGTGTACTTTTAGTTAAACTGTTGGGATTATTCAAGGAGGTTTGCAACAGCTTGTGTGAGAGAGTTTAGCACTCTGAATGCAAGTATGAGGTGTGTGATTATCCTGTTTCCTCTAGTATGTAGGTGATGAGATGGAGTTTTAGCTTCTGATGGAAGTCTGCTGGGGTTTTGCTGACAGCCTCTGAATGCTGACTGATGCTGACCTCCGTGTACACACAGACACACACCCTGCTTGGCCTGTGGAGTGAGTCATTAAAATTTGGCCTGTGGAAAGAACAGCCCATAGTGACAAGAAGCAGTGCTCCCAGGTGGTCTGCCTGCTCCAGCCAACTCACACAGGCCAGTGGGCAGGAGCAGAGAGAGGAGATGGTGTTCTCCCTGTGTGACACACGGAGAGGCTGTTGCTGTACTGACGGTGTCCTCAGGGTCTAGCGGAGCAGGGGAATGCTGGAATTGCAACCCCAGTTCTTTTGCCCTAACAGACTATTTAGATCCACTCATTTATCATGTTTAATTTATTTCATAACATCAAATACAGTCAGGTTGGTTAAGATCCTTAGGGCTTGTCTTGCCCCCCTCTCCCTCTCCCTCTCCCTCTCCCTCTCCCTCTCCCTCCTCCCCCTCTCCCTCTCCCTCTCCCTCTCCCTCTCCCTCTCCCCATTTCTTTTTTAATAAAATAAGCATAGGATAACAATTCAGAAGTCTTGAAAGTGCAGAAATGGCCACAGAAATGTATAAAAAAGAACCTACAGCAAAAAGGAGGGAACACAGAAGAAAAATTAAATTATCTGTGTGAAAATGGGGACAAAAGCATAAATGCTGATAAGTAGGAGAAGTAGAATACTGAAAAGTTGAAAGGTGGGTAATGAGGCACCTTTAATAATGTTCTCTGTTATTTGCTCTAAGATTTTTCTTTATTTGCTGTTCAGTCAGCAGCGATGACACCTTTTTTCTTCTGCTATCCAGTCGTTTAGACAGTAAATGTTTTCCTTGGGTATTTGGAACTTTCTCACCTCAGTTCAGTTTATTGATGCTGCACCAATGATCTCTGAATGCAGAGATGATTCCCATTCTACTCTTATTGGTATTGACTGCGTCACTTCAGAATCTCTTGCACATAGCACACACATAGTCCCTGAAATCATTATCTAGTTATTTTCTCTGAACTACATTATTTCAGCCTCCATTGAGCTGCATTTGCTAAAAATATTCCTGAGTCAAATGCCGGGGTTGCACACAAGCAGAGCTGGCCCTCCTGGGACAGTGGGGGAGCAAGCAGTAACCTTTGTAAACATGTTCTGTATCCTCCCTGGACCTACCTGTGCCATCAGTCCTGGGCTTTGTCAGTAACCTTTAAGCTCCTGCAAGGTTAGAACAGAGTGCAAATAAGGATCTCACTTCGCAACCCTCTTTTCCTTAGCAAAGTCAGTGTTAAACCCAGCTCTGCATTTGAATTGCCTGGCGCAGGTCTTGAATGAGAGACTGATACTGATGGGTACTGAGTGGCAGATTTCTGCCCCTTTCCCTCCTCTGAGAGGAGGAGACCACAGGCAGCAGAAGGTATGCTGGAGAGCCATTTCAGTCCTGCTGGAGCAGCCGCAGCAGTGACTCCAATCCTTCTCATATTACTACTGCGGTAATCATTGCAGCTGCAACCAGCTGGTCCTGTCTGGAAAAAAATGTGTCTCTACACATAGGATTTGGACATTTTGGATATTTTCCTTGTCTCAACCTTTGGCTGATATCCATTGTCTGTGCTTTCTAAACTCCACTGACTCTTAGATTGGATCAGCTGTTAGGTCAATGTTAATTAAAAGCTAATCTGCAAAAATATGAAGGAGCAGGGAAACAGTGACAGAGAAACCCCAATAACATAAGAGCAAACTGGACAGTCAACTGACTTAGGATGGGATGTTTAGGGGAGGAAACAAGGTGGGGAAAAGGAGCGGGTTAGGGTTGGAGGTTAGTGGTTTGGAGGAGGAACAAATGTGGGAGAATAGAGGAACAAGGCAACAAAAGGGGTTGACCATGTGTTAACAGGCTGATGGTCAGTACAGTTATCTTGCCATGCCCTGTCCCTGACCCATGCTGCTTGTCCTGTCTTCTTCTCAACCTCCATTTCTAACACCTATTCTGTGTGCTTGTGCCTGTCTATGTGTGTGGGGAGACCATGGAATGGAAACCCTGTGTCATAGGGTCCCAGGCGTTGTAGTGGAGCAGCTGGAGACAATGGAGAGGTCTAGGTACCATCTGGTACTCAGGGGGGCCATATGTCAGAGGGGCTCGAGAGCTGGGGCACCTGCACATGTATTCTGGGGGTGTGTATCTCAGCATGTGTGATCACTGGTCAGGCCACACTAGTGGTGAGTGGGAGATGAGGCCATAAGCCTGGGTTGGATACTGGAGAGGGTAGAGGCCTGGAGAGGTGTTGACACTGGAGAGGTGTGGCTTGACTACTGGAGGAAGCAGGGAGTCCAAGCCAGACCAGAGACAGACCTGTTTGTGCAGGTGGGTGATGGTCCACAGGCTGGCTGTTGAACAGATTGGGTATCTGTGGCCACTTCCCGGAGGGATATATAACGTATCTATGTATGTATTATGTGCTAAATTGCTTTCATCCTGGTCAGCCAGGGAGGGGAGCAGGACCAGGATGTTGGTGCAGCTTGTGTTTGTCTGAATGTTGCGTTGATCTTGTGTTTTTTTCGGTCTGCGTTGATCTGTGTGGTTGGCTATGGTTATGTGTATAAATGCACTGTATGTGTGGGGTTCCATACGCCCCACAACTGGATGGATGTGGGGATGGGGTGCTGCAGCAGCTGTGCCTCTGTCAGGCTGCCAGACATAAACATAAACCAGAGCCACATATTTTCAAATAGAATTCCATATGTTTGTAAACAGCATTATGACTTTTGTCTAGGAAGTGGTTTTCTTGGTGAACTTGATGAAGATTTGACTTTCATATCTTTACAGTGAATAACGCAGGGACAGTTTCCCCTCTGGGCATCCCTTCCCTTCATATTCGCATCCCTTCCCTTCATATTCACGCGCGGGATGTGGTAAGCCCTGAATCCATAAGCTGTGGTCATCATGAGAAAACATAAAACTTTCATGTCTCCTTCTGGGAGTTGCAGGCATGTGTATTGCTGCATGATGAGGTAGTTGATTTTTCACTGTACATTTGCTGATCAGTGTGAGTTTCAGGCAACCACAGCAGCATCAGAGTTACAAATGAATAAGTGTGGAAATGCTGCTCCATAATTACTGAACTGATATGATGCCTGACAGTGAAGGATCGCTGCAGGCAGTCGCTCTGGGGGTGCAGAGAGAAAGGAAAGATTTTCTGATGCAAACTGCCTAAGCAGACAATGCTGTCCCTAGAGAGGCTTTGAGCATTCAGGTAGTGGAGCACATTTTTTTCCTCTTCAGTGTCACTGAAAGAAATGTAAGGATACAGAGCAGAGGTGAGCTCAGAGTGTTAGAGTCAAGCCAGAAAAGTTGTTATTATTTTTTGAGAAAGATTGAATATTGCTTTTGAAAAGGGATTTACAGTAATGAATGCTCTTTCCATCCCTGAAATATCTGACACAGTTCCTTCTGTTCTTATTAGAAATTTATATTGCTGGTTAGTTGGTTGGTGAAAACAGCACAAGGAAGGTAGTGGTGTTGAGATTCTCACTCACGCTAGGCTCAGTTTGGATGATTTTATGTGAAGCATAATGGGGTATCTCAGAGAACTGAGGAGCTAAGAGGTAGGGGAAGAGTTGGACTTAAGTGCTTCAAGGTAATGCTCCTCTGTGTCCGCAATGCTCTTTTGCACTTGAAGTGTGTGCAGTTAAATTGGCTTCTTTTGCACTATGGAAAGAAAAATAAATCTTCCCTTCTTGAAAACTAGGGCTGTTTGCCATCATGTTGATAGCTCTGAAAGTGGCACCCTTTGGTTAACATTGACTATAAACTAGCAAGAGTCAGAAGTCTGGAGATAGTCAAGAACCATCTGGACACAATCCTGTGCCATGTGCTCTAGGATGACCCTGCTTAAACAGAGAGTTAGGGCCAGATGACCCATTGTGGTCCCTTCCAAATGTACCCTTCTGTGATTCTGTGAAGTCTGCCATTTTATTTTAGCTTTCCAAATTCAAATTGCTCCTTGTAAATTGCTGGAAGTTTTCTCCCAAGATTTATGTCTTCTTTCTACTTCCCTCACACCTTGGTTTGAAATCCATTTTTGCTTATTTTTTACTTATTCTGTCTTACAAACCTGTTTTTTTGCTTCTTTTTCTGACCTAGCTGGGCCTTTTAAAATTTTTGATTTATGTGGGTTTTTTTTTTTAATCCTTCAGTATAGTGCATCTTGCTTAACAGCTTCTCGTGACAGAGAGTTCATCAGCTTACCTGTGTTCTAAGGAGGACCATCTTTTGCTTGTTTCAAACCTGTCATCTGTTTGCATCCCCCAAATCCTTACACTAGAAAAGACTGAACAGTTGAGCTCAGTTCACACTTTCCAGATCATTTATGATTTTATAAACCTCTGTCTCACCTCTCCTATCATTTCTTTTCCAGCCTGGAGAATTGAAAAATATTTATCTTTCCTTGTTCAGAAGCCATTCCGTACCTTTGATCTTCCTTATTGCCTTTCTCTGATCTGAAAGTTTTCTCTTACACAGTATGAAAGCACAGTCTGTAAGACAGAAAATCCATTAATACTTCATAACATGCTTGTTTATAAGGAAGTAGGCCCTTGTAAATTCTGATGCCCCTGAATAACGAGAAAAAAAAATGACTAGCCTGATGCTCAAGGCAAGCACAAATTAGCTGAAACGTTACTTTTGAAGGAAATAAAAAATCTGTGACCTGACCCATGCAATCTTGAAGGGAAGACTTGGAACATTTTGCTTAACAAAATGCACATGATTCTGTAGTTTGTGAAGGAGGTTCAGAAGAACTGTTATGCATTAATTAGGGTGAAGTAAGAGAAATAAATATGTTCGCTTTTCATGTCAGAAGCTAAAATGTTGAGGTCTGCTTGTACTAAAAATAATTCTAAAGGAGAAAATAGTGGTTCTGATTATACTGTATTATGCTAAAACCTGAGCAGCTAGGTTTGTTTCTGCAGGCTTGTTGCTTATTGGATTATTATCATTATTATTTTTTTAACAATTCCAGTTTAAGAGTTGTGAAGCTGAATATGAAAAAAAAAATATATATTCTATAGCCATATTACTAGGGATGTGGGAAATGAAAATCTGCACTTAGAAGCAAAGAATCCTTCCTAGACCAGGGGGAAAAATTTGATATTTCTTTTTTTCCTAAGTAACTCTATTCCTCTTTAAAAAACGTGTATTCACCAAAAGAGTATATAAATAGAAATGAATTTTAAAAAAACCACTAAAAATTGCAGTGTATCTGAATGATAATGCAGTTACTGTCTCATTAACTGGATGCCAAAAGAAGGCAGTGATAATTGTGTAGCTGCTGCTAAGAAAATTTTCAGAATCCATTATGGATGTTGTGCCTCATGCTGACAAAGTCAGTTCACAAAAGAGCAATAAGAACCGTCTCAAAGGAATGTTATGTTTCAGATATTAAAATCTTCCCTTAACAAGCATCCAAGATGGATCAAAGTACAACTACATTGTGTATGGCTCAAAACTCATGCATATTTTCTTTTAGGATTGCAGATCTGTTCATATTTCGGAAATGAGTTAATTCCAGAATTTTTCAGGGAAAGTTCACAGTGTGTTCTGTGGTATTCAGCATTTTAGCAGTGATAAAATGCTTTCCATTATATGAGGTATTCACAGTATTAGTGCCTGAATGTGTGTATATATGATATGCAAAATTATATATATAATGTACACAGTATAGATAAATATATAATTTTTCCCCTCTTCTACACACATTTTTTTAATAGCAAATCAAAGTCTCTGGAATATACGGTTGTGTTCTAGCTGTGGTTAGTGAGGTTTTTTGATTACGTTTGTGTCCAGAAGTACCTTCCATTTTAGTTCAGTGAGTCCAGCTGGAATTAAACACATCTGAATATAACAAGACATTTTTGTAAGTCTGAACCCAAGTTCTTTGCACAAATTCTGTTTCTTCATCAAGTTTGTGTACTTTGCCATGATGTTGGCAATGGACCATCAAGTTGGACTACTCATAGCTTAAATCACAGACCTTGTGCACGCAGTGCTGCCTCTGAGAGGGGCAGAATAGGCTTGGACAGGAAAGTCGTGGATATACCTCCTAGATACCCTGAGGCTGTAGAGGTTCAGTTTTCTTTTACTGCCATTTACAGTGTTTTAGGGTGGTGGAGAAAGCTGCGGCAAGGGACAGTGCTAAACCATAGTGTACATGGAAAACTAATAATTTATTTTTAAAAGTTGGTAAGTCTCCTACACTGTTGCACTTATATAAGCAAGCTTTTGGAAATAGAACAGCAAATATGATTAATACTGTTTTGGGTGGTTTTGTTTTCCCCTTTCTCTATAGTGTTGTGGAGAATCAAAATCAAAGACATGAAACAGAAGTTAATTCTCCTCTACTTCTGTGAAGTTTGTTGAGCTGGATAAAAAAAGAAAATAAATCCAAAGCTATATTCAGTTACATAACTATTTTAAAATTCTGTGTTTTCCAAAGGTAGAGCAGTGATAACATTTCATCAGTGCCAAAGTGCCACGGTACATTGCTTTGGAATTCAGAAGAGCTGACCTGTGTCTCTCTGGCTTCGTCTCTTGAAGTCCTGTTGATTTATTTGAAGTCCTTTGAAGTGTCATCTTTATGCTGTATGCCTCCATTAATTCCATTTCCTTATTGGTTAAATTCTGATTTTAATATGTTGGGTCATACAGTTTGACCTCGAACATCCTATGTTACATTTGTATCATGAGGACAATTAATGCAAAGGAAAAGCTCATATCTGGAGTGGAAAATAACATCTTGTATTTGGCCATATTCTTCTCTATTCTGAGCAGATCTGATGAATATCATTATGTATTTTAGGATCTTTCATATGGTACATAAAAAATCATCTTGCTTTCTTAAAGTTTTTTAAAAAATCAATATAACTTAATGGGTTTCCTTATTGTAATTTTGTTTGTTGTCTCCACCTGCACTGTGGGGAATTTAATGACTTTGCACCTGTAACATGAAGTGTGTTGTATCTTCAGCATGAGCCTGGAAATCATTATAACCCTTACTTGTCCAGGGCCAGAAGGTACCTTAGGGTCTAAAGTGTGCTGTTCAAGCAGAAGTAAAGGCTGATGTGTAGATTACAAAGCCAGAAGGAGCTGCAAGGATCATCTGGTGCCACGGTTTTGCTGAGATCAATATTATGTTCCTTACCTGACAATTCTCATCAAGGTTTTTGGCTCCCTCCCCATGCAGCGAGTGTTGATGGTGATTGCCTTTGACAACCTTTGAAAGCAGCACAGAAAGCAGAAAACCAAAGTCTGTTTCTGCTCATCTGCCACAGAGCTTCTAAAGAGCCTTTCTGTATCCAGTCTGACACTGCTATACCTGCGCTTTAAAACCCAGATTGATTTGTGTCTTTTAACATAGAGGAAATTCGATTCTAACATGTGAATGGATTTTCCCATCATCATTAAGGCTCGGAGATGTTTGCCATGACCTAGGTCGTGCTGACCTTAATTAAAGACCGAATCACTGTGTCTCAGTTAACGTCACACACTATTTTGATAGTCCCTTGCTGCAGTGGTTCCTCAGAAAGCTAGCAACTGAGCACAGCACAGGCAAGTAAAAGACATGCAGTCAACTTGTTTCCAAAACATCTTTATTCAAATGTGATTTAAATTTCCTCAGTTATGGAAACATTTCCCATGATATGATAGAAGTTCCTGTAACTACCATATACCTGCTAGATGGGAGGCGAATCTGGAGTATTTAATTTGTTTGTTTATTTTTAACAGCAGTAACATGCATGTCTCGTCCAAAATGCAGCACATTAAACTTAGTCATTTTCCACCTACTCTCCCTTTTGTGTTGTCCTTTTTTTTTTTTTCCCTTCAGCTCCTGTATTACATGCTCTTTTGTGCAGCCTGTAATTTCTTCCTTGCCTGGGGACCCACTCTAGCATGGGATCTGGGCAGGCTGCCTGGGGCTCACAGAAGAGAGGGGAATGCAGCAGAGGCAAGGGCAGTGTCCTTGTGGGGCACCCCCTTCTCCTACTCCCTTTCCCAGGGAAGGGAGTGCCAGCCAGCAGGCACCACTGCATCCCATCACGTGGTTCAGAGCAAGATAGTTGGCAGCGCTGTAATTTGCTAATTTTATTCTACTTTTCCTGTCCTGGATATGTCATAAATTTTCTTTGAAAAATAAGGATTGTGGAGAAGAGAGGTTGTTTAATGGAGGGTGGGATATAATATTTTTGATATTTCAAATATCAAGCTATTAAAACAAGCAGACAATACCAAGTGTGGGAAACGTAAAAATTATTTATGTGCTACAAAGTATTAATTTTGGGAGATGTTTAGAATCCAGAATTCATCTTGCAGCCTTGTCTATAACTGTGAGGGATTTTCTTTGGCATGTCCATGACAAGGTGTTTTTATAACCACCTTGGTCAGCAACCTGTTTTAATCTGAGTCTTTAAGGCAGTTGATTTGCTTTGAATATTTCTCCCAAGTATGAGTAATATAGAAGTTATTACGGTGAATATCATAATTTCTGTATTTTAAAATTTTATACATTTTCTTCTACTGTGAGATAATTTATCAATAATTCCAACTTTTTTTTGTTTTACTGTCTTTGTTCTGTGTATTTACTTGGGAGTAATCTTTGTATTCCCTTTGTACTTTAGTTCTTAGCTCTCTGTCTGACACTAGTCTGTAGTTGGGGTAGGAGATTAATTTTTTCCTTCATCCATAATAGAAATTTTCAGTGTATTTCCAACTATTGTGCTATAGTTTGTTTATTTTTATATGTTTTTTTTTTAGCATATGAAATTATAATTTCTTGGGTTGTGAGGTGGTTTATTATTATTAATTTTTGTTAGAATTGACTACTGGTGGTTGTTTGGATTTATCCCTTGAGCATTTTCAAACTGACTCTAAGCATGTTGCTTAGTTGACTCTAAGCATGTTGATGAGTTCTGTATTGAATACTAAATTAGGGTTGAAAGACTGGTAGAGAATCATTTAAATATCAGATTAATATTGCTTACAATATGTAATAGCAGGCAAGCCTCTAAAGAATTTATGAAAGAATAGACTGCTGAATAAAAGTTTGTTAAATCCAGCTAGATCTTTCTTGAGATGCTTTTAGAGTAAGTTTTAATTTGCTTTTAGCGCATAGTCATTAAATACACTAATGAACTGTTCTAATTCTGTTTTTATGTCTTACTAGTTTAATTCCTGCTAACTCTTTGTTTGATTATTCTTTTATCATTGTGGTATTTGTTTTAAAAAAAAATCTTATTTTAAGTGCCATTAATTTAATCATTTATTGAACACATATAGCAATTGTCCACAAGCAAGAAATGTTGAAAAGTCCTAGTAAAACTTACAGTATTTAAAAGCACAGAAGCACTTACTGTCTGTTAAGTTTGAGTATTGATTTTTAAAATCTGCATAGATTTTGGCCCCCTCTCATCTGATATTTAGGAGGTGTGTACCAATCACAAACACCAGATAGTGTCATTCCCATGCCTATAATCTGCTAAAACTGCTCTTGGGAACCCAGCTAGTCTAATAGCTCCCTGCTTAGCATCCCTTATTTTTACCTGTTGATTGCCTGGATTATCTGTAAAGAAAGCAAAACATAAAGTTACTTCATTTAATAGCAGTATGACTTTGATACTGTGTGTAAACAAAGAGAATTTTACTCCAGTAAAATTTTTTTTAGGGTGGGAAGGTGACACAAAGTTGAAGCGATCTGCATGGGAGAAGTGACTGCATGACGTCTATGTGTACTTCAAATGTGGTTTTACTGCCACAGTTCTACATCAATTTAGCAGACAACAATTATTATTTTTGCCTTAAAAAAAATTCTGCATATAAAACTTAAAAGATTAGGAGCTTTCAGGTATTGGAAACAAGGCAAAAGTAACTTTATAGTATTTTGTAGCACTTTGCATTACTTTAGAAAAGATTCTTTTGAGCTTTTAATACAGTAAATCCCAGGGGAAAAGCATTTGCCTCTGTAGCATTTGAGTTAGTTACATTCCTAGCATACCTGATGCAGACCCACTGCATCAGATTGCTACTTTTGGTGGGTTAGAGGAATAAAAATACAGAGGCTGGTTTTGAATTTGTCTCGTTGCTCAGCACAGTTTTGGCAGCACATGGCACAAATCTGCAAGAGGCAGTTGTCCAGCTATACCTCAGTGGGAACTGGTTGATCCATTGGATGTGTGGATTTTCATTAGACTGGCACGGTGCATTATGGTATCCTCACTGCTACTGCACCTACGTGTGCCTGTGAGGCTGCATCTGTAGTTCCTCAGTCGCAGGTACTGCAGGTTGCCAGCAGCCTGTAGGGCAGCCGGGTGAGACATCTCCCCTGCCCACTGTTGGGACAGCTTGCTCCAGCTGAAGGGCAGCCTGGTCACCAGCCACACTGTCTGGAAGAATGTTAAGGATAATACTCTCCTTTTTCCAGGCTCTTCTCTCCACATGTTTTTTATCTTGTTCCATCCCTTTTGGAAGGAGTAGACCACTGCTGTGTGTAATATTTGAGGTACGGTCATGTTTCACTTCGTAAAAGCAGTGTATTTGGTTCACTGCTGTGAGCTACATCAAGCACTTCCAAGCCTGGATAGTTTCCAGTATGGCAGAAGTGGGATTCAGGGTAAACTTCACTTGTGATCCAGAAGTAATTCTTCTCTAAGAGTGTTTTGTACACCTCAGTAGTTTACCTCAAAACAGAATTGTCTGACCATGGTGTGCAGTTACAGCTCTATCCCAGAGAGGATAACAGCATCACAGCATCTTTTCTGTGACATCACAAAGAGCATCTGACAGAATTAAGGGTAGGAAAGTGGTAATAGGATTGAGAGTTATCTGTACTGGAGCATGTGATTTAATTTGGGAAGGGTTGCTGGGACACTTAATGCTGTAGTGTACTGGCAGTGATAAACGACCACTGCTTTACTGTTGAATTGCATGTCCTTGGTCAAAGAAATTTATTCCCTGAGGGTTTAAATTTTGGGGCTTTGGGTTTTGGTCTTGCAGTTTTGTGGTTAGCTGTCTGCCCCACAGATCCACCTTGAAAGGATGTGTAGTACAATTTGTAATATACCAGTGTCTCTCAGCCATGCTCACTAGTTGCAGGCTGTGTAACTGATTTGTAGTGTTTGCCTTTTAGTATATGGCAGTGCAGCTCGTTATTTGCTAAAATGATGTTTTGTTTAAGCTTTTACCAAACTAACAAAATAATGCTTTTTAAGCAGGATGTGTTTTGATTAAGATGAAACAACAATTATTCCTCAATTACTACTTTATATGTGAGTTGCTTCTTAGTATTGTAGGGTTTTTTTCACAGTGGTGTTAACTGTTTGATCATTTAAAAATATTTAGGATTAGATTGGTATAGATATATTAGATAGGTATTTTTGGTAGTTCTAGAATTTTATCTTTTCTGATATTAAATGGGCCATTTCCCAAATTAAATGTAGCATTTTAAAGTCTAAATATATTTTTATATATAGTAGCATTATCTCAATTGTTTGCAGACATACCATAAGTTATATGGACATTAGTGAAAGATTTGATGACTATATGTCATTTTATGTCACTTTGAAAAAAAGAAAAGTTTTGACATATTTTGTAATTTGCTTTCTTAGGGAAATAAGTCTGAAAGTAAAAAAAAAATCAACTTTCCTCTTAGTTAGCACTGATATTAGTCAAAACTGCACTTTGCTTAAGTTTCCAATATTATATAATCTGTGCAGTTTAGAAGATGAACTCAGTAGTACTTCATGTGACAGTTCATGAACTTTTGGATTTTCATCAATATATGGGTACACAATGAAAACTGTTTTGCATAGATATGCTAAAGCTGATAGTTATGCTTATATTTTAGTACAGTAAAATAATTTATTCTGCAAGCTGAGGCACAGATATAACTTGTTATTTGTAAAACATATATGAAAGCAATGATTGAAGCCCAAGTACAAAGACATTGGTGAGTTTTAGAAATGATGATATAGATGCAACTCTTCAGCATTAATCTACGTGAAACGTTCCTGGTGTGTAATTACAGTACCTGGAAATTATGTTTTTAAAAACTATAAATGTTTTGATTCACTTTTATTCTGTAAATAAAAGATACTTTGATGAAACATGGATGAAACTTGATGTGTTAATTGACCAGAATGTTCCTGCTGATCGATCTCCACTATGGAAAGTGACTAGATAGCATTGACATTATGTCCTCTTCCTGCCTTAGTATGCTATTTTAATGTGTAGCAAATAGAAATATATCTCATTAATTCAATCTTCCCTGTCATTGCTTGTTTATAAAGCTCTTACTGTGTTTTCAGTACCTTAATCCAGTGAAATTGCTTGAAAATATTGAAGGCAATGAACTGAAGTTCTTGGGTGAATCATATTATTTTAGTGAAAATTGACTGAATTGAATGGCATTTCTTTTCGGAGCTCTTTGCAAGGAAGCAGATAAGGGACAGGGCAACAGAGCCAGGGTCTCACTGCTCCGATCTCAGCCCCACAGCACCTGAGCAAGGCAAGCCCAGAGACCGTGGTCAGGTTCAACCAAGAGGCAAGACCTGCATAAGGCAAAACCATGGCATGGAGACAGTTGCAGGGTCAAGCCAGAACGCCCATGCATAGGTCAGGATCACATCCAGCAATTGCTGGGCACATCCACAGTGACAAGGCAGGGCTAAGGTCAAGTCAGTCCACGGCTCAAGGGTGTCTTTGGTCAGGCATAGCTTAATTGGAGGTCAGCATTCCTCCAGCACAGCACAGGCAGGAGCTAAAGGCCCCAGGCTGTGCCTATGTAGAGCTCCCGGGCCTGGGGATGTCAGTAGAAGCTCTAGGTGAGGCTGGTGAGGGGTGCTAGGGTTTATGAGTGTGCTCAAAGCCCTGTCACATCAACTACTCCCTCCTCAGCCACAAAGCCAGTCATTTCATCACATAAAAGTTGTTCAGGCATGATTTCTCCTTCATTACTCCATACTGGCTAATCCCAGTCACCTTCTTGTCCTTCAGAGGGTTGGAAATGTTTTCTAGGAGGATTTGCACTATCACCTTCACGGGGATCAAGGTGACGTTACCTTCCTTAAAGACAAGAGTGAGATTTGCTTTCTTGTAGAACTCAAGAAGCTCCCCTGGTCCCCATGAGCTTTTAAAGACACTCAAGAGTGGCCTTGTAATGGTATCAGCGGGCTCTCTCAGCTCTTGTGGTTGCATCCCATCGTGTCCTTGAATTGGACTGTCAACTGGATCTCTGCTGAGGTCTCTAAAAAACTAATGAGAAAAATAGTCTGCTGAATCTTTTGCATCTGAGGCCATCTCCAGGCATTCTGATTTAGAAAAGATGACATGGATTCTGTGGTATGCAAATGTGGAGAGAATATAAATCAAAAGAGAGTTTTTGATGTAGAAATGGCAGATAGGTTTTGGAAAAAACCTCACCAGCTTCTTAAGAAGAGAGGACCGCTTAATTCCTTATAGAAAATTGCTGATTTTGGTGGTGGTGTTGTACATAAGGCAGTGGCCCAGAATGCTCCTCCAGTTTCAAAGCTAATAAAACTCCCTTTCTGTGGTAAGCTTTTGCTAACATAGAGTGCACTTCATTTTTATTATTTACCTTCTCTCTTTAGGATGAATTCAGACACTAAAAGACAGTTTCCTGTTACTGGAGATTCTGTAACTTCTCAGTGCAGGATGGGATGAAAGGAAGAATGTTGAGATTTTGCTGGAGGAAAAAAATACATTTCCAGGAAATAATCTCTGGGGCTCTGTAGCAGTGCACTGCCTTGGTGTGTTGTCTACAAACAACACACTTCTTTTCACTTGGCAGGCAATGAGTGTGTTCAGCACAGTGCTAACTAGAGAAAGGTCTGTACACACTGGTACCTGGAGTGGGGATACACCTGACCTCAGCCATACTGGCAAACGTTGGCAGCTCCACAAAACACCAGTGAAAGGTCATACAACTGTTTTCTTTGTCGATGTATGAAGTACTTTTGATGAACATTGTTTCAGAGTAGGAACAGATCAAGAGTAACAAGTATTTATTTTCTGAAAAGCATGAATTTCTTTTCTACTCATGGCTGGTTTATTCTGCATTGCTGGTTTAGTCTGCCTTTGCCTTGACAAAGATGGTGGCCTCCTGCACAACTCGTACCTCTGTACTTTCCTTCCAGTGCTGCCCAGCTAGCTGTCTCTGATAGCCATAATATTGCTGCTCATTGCTTCTACTGAAGAGTGCCTTGCAAAGGACCACTTTGAATCAATTCACTGTCCCCTTTTGTGTTACCTCCATGGACGCTATCTACACCGCCTGTTCAGTGCAAAGAAGTGGAGGTGGAGGAAGATGAAGAAATCCATAGGAAGACTAGAGAAAGTCACAATTTTGAATGTGTACACAACAGCAAATCAAAGAATCTTCAGAGCACCCAGTGGAAAAATATAAGCAAAGTAACTGAATAAAGGAGCACTAGTACAACCCAGGAATTTTTAAGCCTTGGCTACAGGAAGCAAATTCCTTACTCATTGCAATCTTGTTCCGGCACTTTAAGCCATTACTCATTTTGTCCGTTTTTTGGTGTCTTTTGGCATTTTAAGCAATGAAGTGTTGGGGTGTTTTCTGCCTGTCCTGTGACCATACCATGTGGCTTCCCTCGTTGTGGTTAGGGGCCAGAATTGAAAGAGTTCTCCTGTGAGCTGCTGATCATATTCTTTCTCATGCGTCTGCTTCAAGTAGCCCTGATGGCAGGGGGCAGACCTGTCTTTGTGCTCTTGCAAAAGCCAGACCTGCTGGTGTTGCCCATCAAACTGGCCATTCAGTGACTGGCCTGCCTGTCAATTTTGAAGTCTTCTGTAACAGCCACCTATTTCCCATGCAGCCTCTGGTTTGCAGGCTGTCTCAGAAAACTGCTTGGAGAGGAGTTCTGTGCAGAGTGATAAGCTTGTGCTGCAATGAATTGGGAGAGTTGGAACAGCTTAGATTTGCCTGCGTTGTTCTTCAACATCCCACAGGTCATAGAAATGTCTGATGAGCAGTGGGAGTGGGGAAGGGAAGGAGTCAGTTTGTGTGCTCTCTTAGAGCTATTGGATAACTGCGGGTTCCTAGCTGTGATTTTGTCTTGTCCTCAAAGAGAAAAGTGTATTGAAAACCTTTCTCTGCAGAGGGTGGTGAGTAACAAGGTAGCAGCGTTTGTTAATCGGACTGGGATATTCAAAGCAGAGATAATGAATGCCTGTTGCTGAGAACTGAGAAACACTTACATGAATATGTTTGACTGGTTAGTAAAACAGAGCAAGGGCTGTTATACAGTCCCAGAGGTGAACGTGGATAGTGTCCATACACTCAAATGCACTAACTTGAATTTAAGATAAACGTTAAGTGAAGAAAAATTAATTTAGTGTGTATGTGGATTTACGGATTTGGGAAATTGTGTTTTAAACATAACATATCTGAAAAGCAAAGTTAATCTGCTATTCTATGTGGTGCTGAGACCTGCTTCCCTCAGACAGCACATTACTTTGCAATATATGGATGCTCCAGCAGCCTTCTCTGGTTAAGAAGGGTTGGTGTGTGAGAAATACTGCTCCAGGTCTTCTTTCATGTAGTATTGCCTCGTATCTTCATGATGTATTGTCAAATCTTTCTAGTGGCGGGCTGTACTATTAAAAGGTAGGTTGGTTGCAGGGTGAAGCTTACTTTGCTGTAAAAGATAACTTGTATTAGCAACAAATAGGGGGTTTAAATAGGAATTTTCTTTTTGTACAGGATTATTTTTCTTGTGGAGAATAAAAAAATAGTCATTCCATGCAGAAAGAAGTCCTGCAAGTCATGTGCACTTTCTGCATTGTTCATATTGCTGCTTAGGAGCACTTATGAAGTAATTTTTCTATTATCTTAGAACATGCCAGGTTCAAAACAGGCATCTTTTATAAAGAAAGGCAGGAGACTGAAAGCATTAGAGAAGGGAAATTGTTTTTTTTTTTTATTTTTGTTGCTACGTGTGCATCAGAATTTGCAAAAAGAGGTTGTATTTTCATGTGACTATTTCTAATTTTTCCATAGTGTTCCAATAATATTCCAGTCACATTTGGGAATGAAGTCAGAAATTATTAAATACAATATAACTGCAATCATCTGGAAATTGTATTCTTTCCTTCATATTATTAGTAACTTCTCTTTGTACATAGGAGGGCCTGTCAGTTTTTCCCAAGCATCATGCTGTATTTCAATAATAGTTTCACGGCTTTTTGTTTCTAAAATATGTAGAAATGTACTATACGAACTGTAAAGGAATTTGTAAGAAGTGTGTTAAATGCAAAATCTGGTAGTAAGGCAGAGGTGTAGGTAGTAGGCAGGTTATCATGGAAATGGCACTATTGCCAGTTTAGTGGCTTCTGTTTGTCTTCATGTTCCCAGTATTAAACCCATTTGATTTTTGAAATACATTCTTTGGGAGGGAAATCTTTGTTGTGTTTACTGCCAGCATTTAATTTTCTCTCCATGCAATCATAACCTAAAAGCTGCTTCTTGTATGGCACACACGATTTGTAGGTTCATCCACAACACAAAACCTCTAAAGTATATTTTGAACACAGGAAATAGTAAATTAAAATATGAGCAATAAAAATATTTCAGAATATGTCAGAAAATTATAGTCAGGAAATTAAATTTTTTACTTTGAATATTACATAATCATAAGCAGTTTTAAACTGTAATTCAATTAGAATAACATTTGCCTTAGATGCACAGTAATAGAGCTATAGAATACCTTATGGAGCTATCTCAAATCACCTTGTGATTGTGCCTGTTGTAGTTGCAATTTTTTTCCTGCTATTCATTCTGCTAATTAGCATGCTTTATCAGCAATTTTGGAATCTATTTGCACCACTAAAGTTAATTAGCCAAAGTGAAAACATTTCATCTGTGCAAGTGTTTTTTAAAGTGTTGCAAAATGCCTTTGTATGCAGTTACACTGGTCAGATAGGAGTCTGAAGAACATACACCTAAAAGTATGTGATTTGTTTTAGACAGCAACTAGAACTATGGCAGTTAGCCAAACCAATCTCCCCTTCCCTGCATGCTGGATCCTTGTTTCAGCACTTGAATTACAAGAGGACTTTCAAAGAGTCTGTAAGGACATTTGACATACGGGTTACAAAAATACTCAGGGAGGACAAGGCTATCAGAGAGAAACAATTTCTGTATGCCTGTTCAGTGAAGAAGAAACAGGAAAATCTCACATTAAAATCCTTCTTGGAGGGATGGGTAAAGGAGACCATGTATAGATTGGTCTGAAATACACCTTGGCTCCTGACAACTGTAAGTTAGAAAATATGAAAATGAACTTTAGAAAGGGTTCTAGAAAGGGTCAGGGAGATTTTAGGTCTGTAAACTCAGTGTCTTCATGAGGCAAAAAAATGAAGCTATAAGAATAGAGAATGAGATAAACACATTCTATTTTGAAAGGAGTAAAAGGAAGTCTTTCCTTAAAAGTATCTTGAAGCTGACTGAAGGCATCAACAAACAGGTAGATGAGGCTGATTTCATTGATAGCTCTATGCCTTTGAAGGAGTCCTTTGCCCAAACCTTTTCAGTGAACTGAGAAGCTGAGAGGGAAGATCTGTGCGTGGATATATAGTTCTTTAAAAGACTTTTAAAAGGAATGGAAGGTAGGAGTAAAAGAACAGAACAAGTCTGGAGGCATGGAAAATTTCTCTTCTAAGGGCAAGTACCTCCATTTGTTTAATCATTGCTCTCAGCCAGTTTGAGAGTAACAGCCTATTCCTAACAATGCTGTGTAGTATTTTAGGTGCCTGTAGTGTATATGCTGCTCTGTAGGGGTTGTCACTAATGCTGGTACGGATAGAAAGTGATGGCAAAAAGGAGGCTCAGGAGAGACCTCCGCACTCTATACGTGTACCCAAAAGGAGGTTTTAAATGGATGTGTGTCCCTTCTCCCAAGTAACAAGCAAGAGGACAAAATGGGATGGCACCAAGCTGTGCCAGGGGGTGATTTATGTTGGATATTAGGGAAAATAGCTTCGCTGTAAGGGTGGTCAGGCACTGGAACAGGCTGCGCAGGGAAGTGGTGGAATCATCATCCCTGGAAGTGTTCAAAAAATGTGCAGATGTGGCATTTAGGGACAGAGTTTAGTGGTGAACATGGTGGTGCTGGATGAATGGTTGGACTTGATGATCTTAGAGGTCTTTCCCAACCATAACGATTCTATGACTCTGTGATTCTGTTTTATGAATTGGAGGTACTGTGCTAACTTTTGAGGTGTTACTCAGAATATATTCCCACAAACCCTGTGATTTAGAAAAAACTGTTTCAGGGTATCCAAGATGCTTCACACTAGGGCTTTGGAATAGAAATCCTGACCTGATAAATGACATCTTGACAGTTTTGAGGCACAAAGGAGAGAAAAATGACATGTTTTCTGTACAGATGGAATGAATTGGCAGCAACAGCATGAAGAGGTTTTAATATTTGCTTCATTCCTTCCCGAATGTAAACCAAACTTAGTACTTCCTTTGTTCCACCTTGCTGGCTCTTGACAGCATTTGCCTGACACCAGAAAATAGAACTTTTAGGTTTCCTGAGAGCAAATTTTACTGTTAGATGACTCCCAATTAAGAATTAACTCAAATACTGATTAGAGATCTCAACATATTTCAAAATGGCAACCAAGTTCTTTAAAAAACATTACAAACACTTGTAAGAGTGTAATGATCAATAACTCTGACTCTGAGGACATTCTGGAATCGGTTTAATCCAGCTCTGTGGGTCATCACTTTCCTTACTTATACAATACTGTCATTATCCTCCCTTCTGCTCCAACACATTCTTTGAAATCTATATAGCCAAGGACCACTGATTCCTAACACAGGCTGCCAAAGTACGAAAAATGAGCTTGATAAAAGTTTGTCATACTCATCAGACAAGCAGAAAAATTTATTGAGTATATCCAACTCAAAAGCATATCCCAGATCATTATGAACACTGATAGAGAAAAATATCACCTGAGAAAAACATGTTTATATAAATCAGAATTTCATGTAGAGATAATAAAAAATAGAATTTCAAAATGTCTATCAAATAGATTAAAGCACATATTGATTGCCAACTGTTTGCAAGGCAATAGAAAAATTGCACTGAGTATATGTTCTTACTGTAATTTATCCATGTAATTCTAAACTGTCCATTGATTTTAATTTCCATATATATTGATATCTGAGAGTATTAATATGCAGTGCAGTTACATACAGTATAAACTACAAAAATTATGGGAGAAATCTGAAATCAACAGTAGGTTTTTGAGGCTTAGGCGTACCAGTACATGAATAATGAGCACATATGTGCTTATCAGTTCATTTATCTGTTTGTCCTTCCTTCTGGTAGCTTTTGAACTTACTGATTAATTTCTGTAAAAATTGCCAGGAGGGAAGATGTTGAGAGATATATGAAGAAATTCCGTAAAGACTGGTAGATAATAATATGAAATAAACTTCATGAAGACTGCTAGACAGCGCAGGAGAGACAGCCTAGTAATACTCCTGATCAGGGCAAGCAAGGAGAAATCTACGGGTACACATGAAACTTGGCAACATATTGCTGGTCCTGTAAGTAAATGTACTTGTGTTAGAGATTTTAGTGTTGGGGGCCAGGGGGAAAAGGTTTAAGAGTGAACCAAATTTATAGGAAAAGGTTGAAGGTATTTTGAGATCAGACGTAGGATTATTTCTGTAACATGTCAAAGATTGATGTATTACTCCATAGATTTTATTTTTGGGGGCTTTTTTTTGTTTTAATTTTATGGTCTTTCTTTTTTTTTTTTTTTTTTTTTAATTCTTATAGCACACTAATACTCACCCCTATATGAGATCCAGGATGTAAAAATTAATCTCAGTCTTTTTGAGAGAACATTTTAAGATCAGTTTTAGTCGTAAAGAAATTAAATTATCCCAGAGGTGCATGTAAACACAAATGACCTATCTGCAGACAGGCAGGAGAGTGCAGTGGCTGCCTGATTCCTTCTCACTGAAGAGAGCATGAGTTCCCCTCTGGCAAAAAAAAATTATTTTAGATTCAAAATATGAAGAGTTATTAATTAGAGTCAATGATATTGATTATATGTATTACACAGAAGTGATCTAAAGGGACCATAACTCTGATTCTTGTTCCTAGTTTATTTTTCTTGGGTTTGATTAAAGAGCTTACAGTTTATGGTCTGTTTTTATCTACACTGGCATATAGATAGGGTCTGTGTATGCCCAGAGCTGAAGAAAATAAATCCAGTCATTCCACAGAACAGCTCAGAGCTATGAGAAAGTTCAATCTGCAATAATGTTAAAAAGAAAATCACATCAAATAACATAGATATTACAAAAAAGGAATATCCTGCTGCTGTCCTCAATGCTGTGATTGCAAAAGCTACAAAGAGAATTACACGTACCAATTAGAAGACAACATCACAACTTCCTGGCTTGTAAAGTGACATCAATTCCTCTTCCACAAAGGGACTCTTTACCAAATTCATTTTAGCACTGAAAATATGGAACCATCTGGGATACTGAGTAATTCAAATCTTTATTTTTTTGTTGCTTCCCAGTTATTTTGAGCAGTCTTGGATTGGTGGGGTTTTTTTGGTTGGTTTCTGGTTTTCCTTTTAATTGAGTTGTTTCTTGCAAAATTGCAACTTGTTTTTCTACTTACCTTGCTGTAAAACATTTGACATTCTCCTTGGTATAGACAAAGGGTCTGAGGATACTGGATCTTCCTGTTCCTTCTCTTCATCTATAGTGTGTTCTTATTGTGGCCTTCATGAGTATTTAAGGATTTAAATATCTTTGACCTTTCAGACTATTAAAATAATTTTGCAGTGATTAAAGAAATTGATTTTTACTTTGAATTCATGAGGAAGTAAGTATGCAGTTGCCCATAATCTCTCTGTCCTTCAGCCAGTCATGTTCTGTACCCAAATAACTTTAATTCATAAACTTTTACAACAATCTCTAAAACAGAAATAGAAATCTCAGATATTGTTACATTTCTTCATGAAACACATGAGCTTTCATAATAAAGACCCCAACTTAGTGATCTCACTAAGTACAGGAAAAGGCCAGGTGTTACTTTCTGTGGCAGCAGCATGATCACTAGTTTTAGGCCAGCTGCAAAACTTTTTGCCCTCTGATTTCACTCCTCCCCAAACTCCTTGTTTTTGAAACAGAGGTTGCCATATGGACAAACGTCTCCCATTTTCAAATTTGCCATCCTATTTGTGAGCTATGACATAGCTTGCTGGCACTGAAATGTATTAAAATGTTAGACTTCTATAGGTCTGGAAATGTGAAAGAAGAAAAGGTCAACATTGTATGACTGGCCAGAGCTCTATGTGCAAGAGTTTTGCATGGAGTACCTGGAGAACCTTCTGAACACATCTACTTAAAATAATGGTTTTGGGCATAGTGCATGGAGACTTAGTGAATAACTAATTTACATGGTGGCTATGCATTTCCTTTTAAAATGCTGCTTTTCAGTTCTACCCAGTGCTACCCAGTTCTTTTCAGCTGAATTATGTCCAAGTCTAAAACTCTACAGTTCCAAAGCAGCACAAACTTGTTCCCTAGCTTGGCAAGTCACACCACAAACCATTACATGAAAGATCAAATGGAGGGAGAGACGATTCATCTTTACAGAGCTGAAGAATTTGCACTTTGGCAGTGATGTAAGAATGCTTTTTTTCTCGCATTTATTTCCATGCAGACATTATAAATGATAGCCATTTTTGCCCACCATTTTCTCAGTTTTCTTATCCAGCAGAAAAGTGAAATTTAGCCATTGAAAAAATTGTTAATTGTTTGTGTTGGTTTTGTTGTTGGTAAAAATTCTGTTCATGCAAGAATTCAGGAAGGATATGTACAATATCTAAGAGGAAAGAAATGTGGCAAATAATTCATAAACTGGAAGCTTTCAAGGCAGGGAAAAATCTGTGGAGAATCCTGATTTTTATATTCAGTATTTGAACAGCAGTTTCTAAGATATTTAACAAATGATTTATGCTTCAGTCAGAATCAGCAATCTGTATTATAATTCTTCTATTTTTGTATACCATAGTACTTCTTTATATGCATATACCTTTGTAGGCACCTTTCATCAGTTGAACTTCTATATGATACACTACATTTTTTGAGCAACTCAGTGAACTGTAGTACTCTCTTGAGAAATTAGTCATAGCTACTTAACTTTGTCTTCATTTGCTTTTAAATACAGTCTATTTTGATAGTGAAGCACTAGACATTTGATTACTTGATATTCACTGATACTGAAAAATACCTGTGCTTGAATGTAAAATTGCCCCATTGCTTGGAAGCATGCAGTTTTCTGTAGGTCAAAAGAGATGGAGGAGACATCAGCCATGATTATGTTCCTTAAGTGATTAGAGATGCTTCCTGGTGGTATCTTGGTGTTCCTTGTGTTAATTTTTGACTCATATTTAGATCACTTTCTGTAGACATTGAATTTATTCATTGATAAAACAGGAACTTCAGCACAGTGTACAGTTAATGGATATATGTGAAGGGATGCAGATGGCCCACGAGATAGATTTGCCTCTCTCTCCACTCTGACTGTACAGAGAGATGGGAACTTCTACTGTGCTGCTCAGTGTTTCCATATGGTGAATTGAGTGGGAGCTTAGTAGAATGTATGTATATTGTGGTTTTTGGGGGTTTTGGTCATACAGTGTCTGTTTGTAAAGGGCGTGAACCAGGTTCATACAACACTGTCTTTGAGGTCACCCTGGTCTTCCTCTGCTGTTGAGCTACCATCATTCATTACACTGTTTTCCACAGCTGAGGCTTGTCCTCCTGGGAGAAAGCCCTAACGGTGTTGTGTAGTGTATTCCTGAATTGTCTACAGAGGTTCTCCATGGTTCCACCACAGCTTTTCTTATTATCTAATATACATCTAGGGTTGGGGGGAGGCAAGGGTGAGGAGGGGAAAAAAAAATGCAGGGAGGTGGGGAAGAGACTGAAGGGTTCTACCCTAGAGAAATGACAAAGTAGAAGATTGGTCTGACTCAGGATTTCATTCCAAGTTCTTTGGTACAGGTAGGATTCACAGCACGACATCTTCTCAGAGGAGGTGCCTGAACAGAAGAAACCTTTGGTATGATTGCATATTGATTAGAGTACTTGCTTAAGAAGTGGGAAGCTTAGTTAATTTTTTTGGACTGAGGAAATCTTTGGACCTGACTCTTCTGGGAGAATGCCTATGAGACTTTATAACAAACCTGGGATGGAGCTCGTGTCCAGCTCATATAATTGAAACTGGGCTGCAATTTGGAGGAAAATGCAGACCTGGGAGAGATATTCAGGAAGAAGTATATATGTGTTGCCTCTTTTGTTTAATAATGCTAATTGCACTTACTATTGAACACTCTATTGACAGTATGTATTTCGCTCAATAGCAGAAGTATACACTCCAGCCAGAATAAATATAGGCAAAAAAAAAATCTGTTTAGAAGCCAGTTCATCTATTTCTTGATTTTTTTTTCTAATTTAATCCCTTAGTGACACATTTCTGAATGAACTCCATGCTAGTCAAAAGAATTAAGGGTGTATTAAACAGTTTCTATCTGCATATTCACTTACACATTTACGTGTTAGATCTACACTAAGTATGGCAGTAGCTGAGATATGTTGCGTTGTCTTGGAACAGCTTAATTCAGGTACTGGAAGCCATCACAGAGCTTCATGTGGGCTGAATTACCCCACTGAGTATCTGAAAAGCCTGGTTAATTAGCTTCCTTGCCTGTCAGTCACTTGTTTCCATCTATTTTCTCACTTCAGCTAGTTCAGTCATAAAACCGTAATTTGTTTTTCTATGACTGTGAAGATGATACTCATAATTTACTCCTCCATCTACCCTTTACAGTATATTTTTTAATTTTGATTGATTATGTTCCTGAAGTTTTGCTTTAAATGGTCTATAACTTTATGAAGCTGGACAATTCATTTAGTGAGTGTGTGTGCAGCCTTTCAACAGTGACATCTACCTAGAGATCATGACAGCACACTGTTTATTTCAGTTCAGTTTAGTGATCATTTCTTCCTACTACATATCTCAGCATTTTCTATGCCCAGCAGTCTTTATTTTCAGGCGTTTCTTCCTACTTCACAATTTCATTCTAAAACCCAGCAATGATTGCCAGTTGGAACACCCTACCCCTGCACTGTGATCTGTCACACAAGATCTTTGTTCACTAATCCGTGTCTGCTGACATCACAGCAGAATCAAGCGATTGTGATTTACAAAGAAATAGAAAATATTTTAAGGTCAAATATTTTACTGTACACCATAATCTTGTACGTTTGTGGGGGTTTTTTTTTAGAATATTGGCTGCTGTGAAATGTTTCATTTAAACTAATTCTTATCCCTCTGCTTCATAACAGAGGTTCTTTGGAGAAAGTGAAATATGTAGATTTTTATCATTGTTTTTAGATTTATCTATTTTAGAAAAATTTAAGAACTCAGATGTTGCTTTTAGAAACATCATAATGCCATGATCTTGAAGTTTTAGGGAAAGAAAGAAAAGTTCTACCAAATTGAAAACATCAATCATTTTTGCAGTAAAGGTGGATAGCTCCTGCTTTTAGCTTTGTGGAGCCAAGAAAGGTGAGATGTCAGAAATGTCACAGATGGAGGAACAAGTATTGATGTTAAAATTTGTGAGGAAAATAAAAGTATATATTTAAATCTGCCATTTTAAAGTTTCCATTTACAAAAGGAAGATTAAAACTCCATGTTTTTTTTTTCTTGTGAATAAAATGTATTTCACAAGGATATTAACAGATTTCTGTTAATAGGACAATTTATCTTTTTTCTCTGAACCACTGTAGCACACTGTTGGGCTTTTTTTCTGATCTGTCTCTCTGTATTGGTTTTGCTTTCACTACTAGCAATTCACAAAAGATTGCCCAGTACATAGGTACACCAAAACCAACCCATGAATGATCACCAGGGAAATCTATCATAAACCTCGTGATTAGATTAGCTGTGGAGGATTAATGAAATTTTTGCCTCCTTTCTTCCTCCTTCCCTTCCCTACCATGAGTACTGCGACATCATGCAGTGCTTGTAATCCAGGGTGTATGATACACTAGGGCCTTACAGACAGAGACGATAGAGACCTGCTCTGAGCAGACTGCAGCTGTATCTCAGCTTCAATTTAATATTATCTTTATTATTACTTTTATTATTGAATTAGGAATTGGCTTCATTACTTTACTGTGTTTCTTTTGCTCTGAGTGAGCTAGAATGGATAAATGTGTTTCTTTTATTTGCAGCAATAAGCTGGGTACAGTTAAAAGTATTAGCATCACCACACAATATTGTGTCCTTTTCAAAGGTCAAGTGCAGAAAAGGGCTTGATTTTTTAAGCAAACTTATTTCTTATGTTCGTGGGTTGTTGCGTGCAGAGGCCCCCTGATGCTGCAAGTGTGACCTCCTAAATCTTAAAACTTTAAGTTCTGTGTTTTAGGCAAATGCAGTTTTTTTGGTAATAGTGAGAAGTATATTCTAGTAGATGGCTGTCAGATCTTGTGCCTTAGACACTGCTTATCATCACCAAGGTTACTATTTATAGCTGACTGATGGATAGCAGTGGATCAGGCTGAGATAAAATGCAGGTCAGGCTTTTCATGTGTGTAGGTGAAGCTTTTTGGCCCCTAATCATTTGGCACTGCAACAGAAGATGTTGCCAAAAGAGCGTACAATAATATGGCTTCTAGTATTGCTGTTAGGAGCCATAGCTATTGCTTTACATTGGTAGGTGATGATCCCACCTAATTGATACTCAGCAGTGAGGTCTAACATGAGCTGAAATTATTTTTCCAGAAAATGTGTACCTCATTGAGTAGGCAAACATGTTGTTCATTTTCATTCCTGTTTAATCCTAAATTAAAACAGTATCCAACCGAACTGATTCTATGATTCTATTATTACTTGGGATGTTGCCACTAATTTGAAAGGCTTTTTGAAAGGTTAACCTTTGCTAGAAAACAAACAAAAGCAAAATACATAACTGCAGCAATCTTCCATTGCGAGCTAGGATTAATTTCTGTTAATATATTTATATAAATTCCCTGACACCTTTTTGTTTTTTTAATCCCCCTAGATATTGGCAAATGTAATAATTTTTATCTGCGGGAACTTGGCAGGAGCGTACCACAAACACCTCATGGAACTCGCGCTGCAGCAGACGTATCAGGACACGTGCAACTGCATCAAATCCCGTATCAAGTTAGAATTTGAGAAGAGGCAACAGGTAAAGTAACACCCATGTCTGGGTCTGTTTTTCTGTTTTCACGCTGTCCCCCTATTCGTCGCTATGTAATCCAGCTTGTTAATGGAAAAGCACTTACTGAATTACTTAAACTTAATAAAAGCCTTTTGAATTGGTTGTGCACAGATTCCATCTGAATATAGGAAAGTGTTTTAGTTATTTCTGTTGTCAAATTATGTTTTTTCTCACTTGTTCTATGAAAATATTCATGATAAAGAAAGTTAAAGATGCTGTATAGATTGTGTTAGAGGCACACGGCCTCTTTTGTTGTCCTCATGGAATGAGCAGTGAGATGTACATGCGTGCTTTTGGAAATCTTCAGTTATTCATGCCCAAGACCAATGCTGAAAATCACTGCGAGAAGACATTACTGCATTGTTTTTGAAAAGTATTTGAATCCACAATACTGATGAATCATGTGGTATAGTTCTAGGGGTCAGGTTTGTTAAGAGGAGCTAAGGGAATTGCATAATGATACTATCTGTCATTTATTGCAGCAGTCGAATAAAAGAATTCTCTGATTGCTTTATATAGTTCTTTTTCTCTTTGCAAATTCTGTACAATGCCTATCATCCTGACAGATAGGTGCTTCATTTAAGAGAATTTGAAATACAAATCAGTTCATCAAGTAGTAAAGAAGATAGGTTCATTTTGCTTTGAAGGTCACCAAGACTTGAATTTCTAGGAACTGTTAAGGATCAGAGAATGGAGTCTTCACTGGCAGGTGTCTGTTGTCACAAAAAGTGCTGGTGTGCACCTCGTGTGTCCCAGCTGACCTTAATTCTCATGTCTGTCTCACAAGTGCCTTTAGACATTTTAAATTAATGTTTTCAAGATCCATCACCAACACTTTTTTCTTAAAAAATGCAAATGGAAAGTCCACACCAGGACTTTAACAGGTCATTTGTTCAGAGGGTTATCCTTGTTCTGCTGGGCACTTGGGTTGCATACTGGCTGAATTTGCTATAAAGCATTTCAATTAATCTTAAGGAGAAAAGTTTACAGTAAAAGCAAATTTTGATGATTAGATGCAAAATTTGTATAAGGTACTATTGCAGGAGAGGTTTGTAAGAGCAGTCATTTATGTTTGCACCTCTGCCTCCACAGCTGTGTGCAGGGAGTGGGTGGACTTTGTAACTGGGCCAATTGTAAGGGTTTCTACTATTGGTTGCTTTTTCCTCCAGGCATAGGAAATGCATTGTTTATCTGCAAGAAGAAGGGGGGTTGTGCTACTGGACACTGAATTCAAAGGAGTAAGGATGCTTCTTGTAAGAAGGCAGTACTTACCGCAGACATGGTTCTAGCTGATGTTTTCTGCAAATCTGTATTATTTTGCTAAACGTTACTAGTTTCTGTGGAAAGACATAAATAAGTAGCTTTGGTGTACTGAAGGTCTTGCAGAAAGGATTGAGAACCTGACAGTGAAGAGAAGCAAAACTACCAGGAATTCTGTGACAGATACTTCCTCTTTGGGGTTTGTAGTAGTTGTGTTTCAAATATGCTGTAGCCTAGCAAGATGGAAAGAAGCAAAAACCATCTTTCGCTGATTAAATGTTGTTGTTCTTACAGGATAATCAAGGAAACTGTACATAATTTGTTTTATATATATATATTTGTGTGTTGTCATGTTTGTATTTTGATAGGAATAAATCTATCAGATTAGTTAAGACATCTACACAGCTCTAAGTAGTGTGTTGCAGGGCTGGATTAGAAACAGATGGGTCAATGTCTTACTGAACAAAAGTCAAGTATTCTGTGGAAGTCAGTGATCTTTTTGACCTCCAGTGAGCTCAAAAAGAGCTCATTAGGTCTTCAGGTCTTCTTCTACAGATTTCTTTGATCTTTATCCCCTCAACCCCATAATGTATGTCCCTTACCTCCTGTCAAGGTTTCTCCAACCAAAAAACCAAAGATGTGTACCTCCATATTATCACACTTAGGGACATTAGATATTTAAACGTGAAAAGGTGAAATGAGGATTCATTTAATAAGGTGGCTGGTTTTTTTTCCCCAGGATTAACACACTTCTTTGTTTGCAGGCATTAGTTCAGCAGTGGATGCACTTTAGTCTGTCTTTTAACACTGCTTGTTTTGCCAAGAAGATACAGAAGATCATCCACATTGTTAGTACTCAGGAAGCAAGTCAATCATATTGGTGACTATTTTTAGAGAACTGGGATACAATGAAACAGTAGGAGCATGGTGCATTTTAAAAAGCTTTTTTTTTTTTATCAAAGCCTTTATTAGCCTGTAAAAGGTTGTAGCATGACCCTTGATTCTACATCTCTGTAACAGGAAAAAAATTTAATTTAATTTCATTTGCTTTACATAAGCTACTTTCGCACAAGTGCAGAGCATAGGATGTGCTTCTAAATGATTAGGGCTCCAGGTCAAATTTGCACATGTTTCCAGATCATAGACGTCATGTCTTTTATAATTGTTTTTGAAAGATGTACAATTTATGTTTCAAATTATTCTGTGAATTTCCGATTGTATTATTTGAGAGTAGGCTCATACAAATGTAGACAACTATTGTTTTTCAGTTACTGGGGGTTTTTTTGTGTGTCTTTGAATAGCCTTTTTGAGAACACCATTTTGATACATCAGTAGATAAGTATATTGCAATACCACTCGATAATTATGCCAAAGAACTCAAGAGAAACACCAGATTCATTGTTTTTAAGTGAGACCAAGGTACATTAGAATCTGGTGAAATAGGGATGTGTGTGTATATACTGAGGTACAAGTTGGACATACTGTACCCACACCACTGTGCATTTTTTCTGCTGGGGCACAGCAAAGGCTGGCTGGTCCCAAAAGGGACGGGAAGCTGCGGGTGGTGACACCTCCCAGCAGGGCAGGGGCCACGTTTGAACTTGTGTGGTAAAAAGCAGTATTTTCAAAGCCCACTTTGGTGTTCCTCACACATCTTTTATGTCTTTTCAGTGTTTGTGAAAGAGAAATGTGAAACTATTCTGACCTCTTTTTAATTTGCAGTCTTATTTCAAGATATATATTTAAAATAGCCTCTCATAACATTATTTGTCTCCCTGATAAAAGTCTGGCTGACAGTTTGTAGGGGTAATGACTCACTAGTGCTGAGTGCAAGATCTTAACGCTGACAGCAGTATAATTGCTCTTCTCTCTCTCTTCTGGGGCTCTGCATTGTGAGACACAGGAATATACACTGAGAGGTTCTTGCAACATCGCGGGGAGGTGTTCGCAAGGTGTTGGTGTTCAGTGGGTTCTCTGAAATGCTGTCTTTGAGAAGGAGGCAGTATAATGATGGTTTGAGAAGCAACACTCAGGTAGCAGATGAAAATGAATGAGGTTTCAAATCATTGAGTGGGATTTTAACTTTTTCACTGAAACATGGTGAAGAATGCCATTCATTAAAGGAACTGAAATATTTCAAAATTGTTTTTAAATTAATCTAAAACAGAGAAGCCTCATACATTTATGAGGCTTAAGGCTGTTAGTAAAGAATGGAAATATTGAAATACATTATTTGGAACTAATATATAAAATGTGGATCCCTGAAAGTTTAATAAATGCATTTTAAAAGGTAAGCTACTAATATTTTCATGAATATGGAATAGTTTTTCGAAGAGCTTCCTCATTTTCCTTTTCCTCATGGCTTCAAGGCTAGTAAACGGGAAAAGCAAAAACTAGTGTTGGTCTTTTAAATTTTAGAATCCATTTTTTACTTCAGCAGTGTTTGTGCATATACACATGTGGTACATGGGCTTGGCACTGGAGACTCCAGATCTGTAAGTGTAGAGATCTATAGGATCTATAAGTGACCAATCACCACTGGTAACTTGAAGAAATACAGACCTGGACCTGGACACAAGGGCATTTAGGGGGAACAAAGAACAGGAGCATAGACTTGCAGACCAGCAAAGAAAGAGCAAGGTATAAAGATATCAGATATCTGTTATTAGATATCTAGAAAATACTGCAAAGAGATCCTAGACTGAGGAAGAAGTAACCATCAGCATCAACATCAGCATCATACTCCTGCTCACAAAGGACTTCAGATGCTGATGACTTGCTGAAAGTCTCTCACCACTACTGCCAGGCTGAAACCCATCCACATTAGGACCCACAGGAACAGTTAAAGCATGAGCCTTTTACCAGAAAAAGAGTTGTAAACTAAGAAGTGTATGCATAACAATTTAAACTGTATTATAACTACTAGGACTTTGCTTTGTTAATATAGAAGTATTTCTTTCTTTATTTGGTTTTCTTTTCTTTATTTTTCTCTAATAATTAGAGCAAGAGTAATACTGATTCTTGGATTAGACTGTTAAGATTTGTTAAGTTATGCTAAAAAGAAATGTAAACTAACAGTAAATTCTTAGCTTTATGCATGTGTGTGTGTGCATGTGTGTGTGTGTGTGTATGTGTGTACATTATCAGGTTTGTTTCCTTTTAGTCCATAAACAAGATTTTGAGTGTTATGCTTCAGGTGTCCCTCTGGATCCTGAAGTGAATAATACCAATGTTACTCAAGCAGAAAGCAGGAGTTTCACAGGAAGATGTCTCAAGTTCATCAGGAAGATATAAATACTGGTGGTTTGAACCCTCTTCCTCCTCAATTTTATTCCACTCAAAGCTATACAATGCTGTCCCCCAGCCCTATTACCCCAGAGGGATTGTTTGTCCCACCTGGGTGCTCCCAGAGCAAAGCTAATACAGAGAAGCAACAGGCATGTGGCCACCAGGCAACTGCTGCCACATCTAAAAATCAGGCCAAGGCAAGCTCAGAGAAGTCTGGGGACGCAGTGTTGAATACAGAGCTTGTGATGTTGTGGTGAAATGGTATTTTCTGGGCTACAGAAGCCCTGAGCAACTTCATCTACTTTTGAAGTTAGCCCTGTTGGGAGCAAGATACTGGACTATGGATCTCAAGGGGTCACTTCCAACCTGAATTTTTCAGTGAGTCTCTGGTTTTCTTTCTTTCTTTTTCCTAGAACAGAGTTCTATGACATACAGGAATACTATGATTTAAGATAGGAATAAATGAAAAGGTAAATGTCACTTTGAATCATATCCTATACTGGCAAATGAATCTTTTTTCAATCAATAAAAAATCCTGTTGGGTGCTACTGAATCTTTTTCCAAGTTTCTCATACTGACTCTGCTTACAGAAAGGAAATGCCAGGAATAGTGCAGCTATATTTGCTCCTATTTACTGATGAGAATAATAGTAATTTTGCCAGAGGAATATACATTTGTTAAGAAAAGTTGAGTGATTTGAAAATCAAATAGATACCCATTGTCACTTCATTATGTTCAAATTGTCCAGTCACTGAAGAATTTGAAATGGACTAAATAGTCATGGTGATACTAGAATAAGAAGAGTCTGCAATTAATTTTACCCCAAGGCTCAATATTTAGTAAGAATATGAAACTTTGATTTCAAGTTTTATGTCACAACTGAGACCCGTAGATCAAAAAGCTGTAACAAAGGTAGGGTTAGAAGGTACAGAGGCTTCCCATGTGCCTGGCTGACCAGAGCTTTTGTAGGGTAGAAAAGATACTCAGTTCCTTGCCTGCAAAAGGATCCTGTACTACATTAGCAACCTGCATCTTGAATATATCCCTGGAGTTTTTCTTTCTTAATCCTTCACTACTTAAAATGTTGCTTAGGAGCTTCTGCCCTGTCGAGATGGAGCAGTGAGGAGGGTGATTGGCAGCTTTTCAGTTTACCGCTGTGGAAAACTCCAGAGGTCCAACAAGTGTGGGATACTTCCCTTTCAGTGCTTTTTCAGGGATCTGGGAAATGACCTTGAAATTTATAGCAAAACATTGTTGATGGATGACCACTTTTCCTAAGCATTATTTTCCCAGTTCTGCTCTGCTAAATTGTTTGTAGGAGCTATGAGAGACTCCTTATGTAGAAATAAGGCTTTGTCATGTTTTGAAATGTTATAAAATGTGCCTTTCACCCCAGGGAATGAGTATTTCACTCTTAGGGGGAGAGATGCCAATATTGGAAGTCTAATTACCTACATGAAGACACTCATATTGTCCACAATTCTGAAATTAATGGCTTAGCAAATGCCTTGTGCAAGTATCTACTGCAGAGATCAATAGAGACACTCCAGTTCTTGCATGTAATCTTTTTTCCTACCTCAGGACTTCGTTGTGAGAAAAGGTCATTTACCATTTTGCAGTGAAGTAGATGAGATTTCAGCTGCTTCTGTGTGTGTCGATCTGCAGTAATTTATTACATCTAACGTACTCAGATAAACTGATGAGTCATGCTGCTTTGTTTTATGAGGAAAATGTGTTGTTTAAGCAGATACTAATTACCACATTTTCATAGGTATCCTGATAATTTGGATGAAATACATAGCTGGCAAGCAAATGTTAATTTTTGTCATGGCACCTGCAGTTTTGTCAGCCACGTTACAAAAGCTAAAATTATTAGCTGAAAAATCATTCTTTTTAGAAAGAGAATTTCTTTTGACAGTGAGTCCAAAGTTTTCATTTGTTACTTATTCCCATAATTAATTGCCTCATTTTTAAATTGCCATTTTATTTCCAGATAAAAGTTATTTAAGTCCAACTAGATCCCTTTGTCCTTACTAACCTTGCTATATCTTTTTCAACTCTCCACATTAAACATTATTCTCTACAGATAGGGATTGTGGGATATTGTGCCTAGAGAAACTACACATAGATCACACAGATTTTGATAATACAGAGGCTTTTTCCAGTCTTTTTTTTTTTTTTTTAACATACAGAATTGCTCAGTCATGTCATAGATATTCTTATAATACTGTAGATAACTTAAACATCTTAAAGGATTCTCTGTAATGAGGATTTTCCAGGCATTTGTTCATTTGTGTGACCTTTTCATGGTTTCTTGGATCATTTTTATAGCAAGTATATCTGAACACACTGTTGTCAATTATGTTCACGTAAGGAGATAAAGATCCATAAAAAAGTCTTCTTGCAAGTCTCTGGGTCACGTTGACTTTGTTAGCACCAGCATCGTGCTGGGAGATCCTGCTCATTGGGTTAAGTACCATGAGCTCTCTATTCTTTTCAGAATTGCTGCTTGCCAACCTACCTCCTTTCATATTGTAAATAGATGTTTTCATTCTGAATTCATTTTCTTTGGGTGTTTTAAATAACTTCTACGTCGCTGCTCACCAAAAGTTATGTATTCTTCTAACATCGTTAATAATCATATCACTTCTAAATATCTTCTTTATGTCACTCCTAATACATTTTGTTCTGTAAGTGTTTGTCTACGTGAATATTTACACTGGCAGTGCACATACACTAAAGCTAGGGACGTTTGAACCCTTTGTGTCACTGTGTTCTTCCCCCTTGCTTTACTGTGCTCAGGTTATAATGGTGTGGTCACTGTCTTTAAGGTCTTCTCAGCAATCTGGCTAAATTGGAAGTTTTCTGGACGTTCATATCCTTGTCCGTGGCCTAGCTGGATACTACTTCCAACTCTTTTCAGATTGTAAATCCGTTACCTTTCTCTTTTTGTAGTATCCTCTTTTCTCTTCCCTCCAAACCTTTACCTCCCTTTAGCAATTTCCTGGATATGAAAGGCTTCCTACTGTAGGAAACATCATGAGGAAAAATTACAACTCTGCCAAATATACTACTCTCAGGTGCTTTCAACCAAAAGCACGTACCAAGTGGTAGATGTCAAGTATAGGAGCCCCAAGTGGTAGATGTCAAGTATAGATCTGCTACCTTCTAGGAGCTCAGCTGGTTGTGTACAAGACCAACTTGTTTCTAAGAGCTGCTATGAAAGCTTTAAGAACTTAGAGTATGGTCTCCTCGCTCTTTCCCTTAGGAGCTGCTTTTTCCTGAGCCTGTCACCCTTGGTCCCCACCTGAGCTGTGTTGCAGCTGCACTGCAGTCATGTCACTGCCATCTAACTTGTCAGTCTGGACCCTAACCCACAGATTTGACTTTTTGAAGAAAAACCCTTTTCTTCCATTTGGAGTGGTCGCTGGATTCACCTATTTGTGCTCCAAGATGGTGTTAGGATAATGGATCTATTCCTGTAGGTCACCAGGCTTCTCTTCAGGCAATCCCATTTCCCTTAGAGGTTTTGGTAAGAATTGTACACGTGGATGCTTAATAAAATGAGAAAGAAAAACTACTTAATAATTAGCAGAGGTTCTGTGAACTGTGTTGCCCTCAAAGGTGCTCACAGCCTGTGTGCCTTGCTGACTCTTAGAGCCACGTTTCATGTTTTATTATATTTTGGTTTTCTTTTAAATCAAAGGCCTCTCAGATTGAGAGGAATGTGAATTTATGGGGGGTGGAAAGGGAAGTGATATGGGCATGGTGATGCTGTTACTCCTCGAGCTAAAAGGTGCATGTCCAACCTCAGATGCTTGGGCATATACACACCTACAGCATGGTTGTTTACAACAGCTCTCAGCATGTAGGGACATTGAGGCAAGTAGGTTTTTTTGTTAAAAGCATTAGATTTATTTGTTCTTCCAGATTATCAAGTAGCTTTCTGGAAACCTGTGATGTCTCAGGCTTGCTACACAAAATACTCAACGTAAAAATATGTTTCTCAGTAAATTGCATTTAGAAATCTGCCAGGAAGTTCAATTGCAAGCCATTCAATCTGTGCTACTGTGCTAATTTTTAAACCAGAATGTTGTATAACACTAAATCATATGTTTGTATAAATCTAAATTATCACATGAACACTCATTATCGTTGACAAATGTCCTCTTGTTTAAAAAAAAAAAAAAGTCTGATTGCTGCAGAAATTCTTTGGTTTGTTTAAAGGAAACAAACCAAAGAATTACAGCTGCATTGGTTCTTGAGGTAGTTCTGGTTGAAACGAAGCTTTGTGCATTATTATAGGTGAAAGTAAGTGTGACATTTTGATGAAAATTTAACTTTTTTAAAATGCAGTAGTGGTGACAGTAAACACCCCAGCCTGAACTTCCTCTCCTTGTATTTCCTTATTCCACTGAAACCTGACACTCGCTTTTTACATCCTTACCAGAGCCACTAATGAATTCTTTCCGGCCTCCTCCTCCAGTTTTAATGTGTTTTCAGATGGCAGAGATTCAAAAAGAAATAAAAAAGGAAAAAGAGAAGTGAGAGAGAATGCAAAAGTCCACAGGCTTAACTACTTACAACTTCTACATTCACCTCTTCTGTATGTACTGAAACGCATTTTGTGAACTTAATTTGCTCCTTTTAAAAAGAGAGATTTGTGTCTAACTGAAAATGTTCAAAGAATTTTCATGAGCAGAACTGCAAATGTAAAGTAGACCCTACTAGATCTGTTTTCAAAATACAATTTATAGAAGTCTTTATTCCTACTTCAGAATGTTTTTTTGTACAGTGTAGAAAAACAAGACTCAAATATGAAGAGATTACTTCATCTTTCTCCTTGCTTGGTGGTGGGACACAGAATACTTGAAACATCCTCAGCAGGTGTCTGTCTTAACTGTCTCTACAAAATCTGGAGCTTCTCTACCCTTCCTAGATGACGTGTTCCATTCTGCTTTTATCTTTGGGGAATATTTTCCCTTTTGCCCAACTTAATAAGCCACAATTCAATCTAGGCCTGTGAATTGCATTGGGTATAAATCAAGTTTATTCCTTTCCTCTTTATTAGAACCTTATATGCACCTGAAGGCTATTGCCCCCTCTCAGTTATCACTAAAGCAATAAAGTAAGTGCTAAAGTAAGGCAAACAAGCCCAGTTTCCTCCACTGTGGCTTGTAGGACATGTTTTCTTGGCCTCTGATACTCTCTGTTGTCTAACTTTCTCCAGCTGGTCCAGATGATTTTCTGTAATGTTAAATACTTTGGCAGCGTTATATTTCTTTTTAAGTACAGTTGACATTTCAGAGGACCTTGGAAATAATGTGCTATTGTCCTTTCACCTTTGCATTTCCAAGTTTGTTTAAAAATCAAATTACTGGAGGCTACATAGAATCCACAATTAAATCAGTTCCATTGTCTACCAGTGCTGGACTGGAACTGTCTCCACAGTTTCATTGCTCTTTGACCACTCCATTTTAGTAGGTTTCCTGCTTTCAGAGTGTAGTTACATAAACCACCATGCACTTAATTGAAATAGAGAAGTGATTTTTTTCTTATTTGCTGTAATCAAAATCTAATATAAATATGTAGTATTCATCTTTTCCCTTCTAAAGTGAGAAAAATAAAATTGCCCCTGCTGCTTTGAACAACCGCAATTTAAAATGGTTTAGTGTTTTAAATGTTATTAATACAATTCAGCTGTCTGTGTAGGATATTAAACTGATCTAAGAAAAAAACAAAATAGCTGCAACACTGATGCACTTTAGTCAATTACTGGGAAGTCTTCAAGATCCCTCAAATCTTGTACCCTGGAATTGCAAGAAAATATGTTCTCCCAGCCTTTTTGTAATTTTAGATTCCTCCCTCTTAACACTGTGTAGTGTTTTCTTTTTGCAGCTGGTTGTATTTGAAGGCTCTTTCATGGTCTTACTCTGTTGATTGTGTAAGAGTCTTCTGCTTCCAGCTATCATGCATTTGTGGCTGCTCCGTATTTTAATAAAGTGACTATTGCCTTTCTCCTGTATTGTTATTTATATCCAGTGCATTGGATTTTCTATTTTACACTAAGTAGTAAAACCTTGTGGAGCAAAGAATTGCAGCTGACTTTTTCCAAATTCATCACTCTGAGTACCCCAAACCACCCTTTAAATAACTTCATCAAGGAGCATTCCTTTTCCTGTCATTTGCATTTGTGCATCCTTAGTGTTTCTCAGATGTTCTTGTTAAAATGATCTCAAAAGGAATTTTATACTCTTAAATATCATTCCATTTCCTTCTTTCATGCCTCTCTCTCCCAGTAAATAGCTGTCTTCTTGCATGCTTCCTTTCATCTCTTGGGACAGATCTTACATCCCTCATGTATATCTCTTCTTTCAAAGTACATTTTTTTTCCTGTACAATCTTTCATGGAGACCTTTTGCCCTATGAAAACTAGGACTGGTTTACTCTTTGAAAAAATAGCAGTTTGACTCCTACTACTGTATTTATTTTGTGTGATTAATCAGACTAGTGCTTTTAAATATTTCTGAATATCTGATATGCTGGTCTTGTTCAAACTGTATTCAGCATCCTTACCCCCAGTTCCCATTTTTGAGATGGATGTTAAATAAAAACCTCAAAAATATTAAATGACCTGCCTGCTACTCCTCCCTAGATCATCTGCATAAAGGAGGATAATCTATTTTGAAAACACTAAAATGCAAAAGATAAAGTCCCAGCTACTAAATATTCTCAGCCTCTCCTTGAGTATGAGGAACTGCTTGTGAAATATGAGAGAGGGGAGACGTGAGAGTATCTTTGCCTATGGCAAATTTAACAACAGCAGGAGGTTCCAGTCACGTGGGTATGGGCTGGGTAAACATTGTGGGCCATGGTGTGTTGTGGGTCATGCTCCAGCAGGCATAAGCTCAATAGGGGCAAATTTTTAAGCTAAGTTCCTTCTCAGTTCTTTAAGCTAATCGTAGAAGTCCCGTAAGTAAGCCTTGATTTATTCCTGAACGTTGTCTGTGAGCATCCCTGCATGGTTAAAACAGGGGGAGGAAAACCAACACAAAAGTATATGCCTATGAAAAAGTGGAACAGATAATCTTGGGCATATGCTTCCCCAGTGATCTGAGTGCAAGAAAATGTGTGGCCCAGTTACTTAATGAACCAGAATTGATGTTGCATTTAACCAGTTTTGATATCCACAAGTCCCGTGGCACACTTTTTCAACTCAACTGCATAAGGTGTGAAAAATAATTTCCTTTTGGTTGTTTTAGTTATTGACTGCATAATTTTATTTCATGATATTCATGACTGACTTCATTAAGTCAGTCTCAGATAGTCTAAAGTTCAGATTATTGTGTGCCTGTTTTAAAGTTTCTTCTTCCTTGCTGTCTTTCATTGGATTTTTCAAGTTCAGTAGTTACCAGATTTCTCATTATAGGTCATCAAATGTGACTACTCAAGCAGTAAGACAGTACTAAATTTGTGTAGCCTTTTTTAATTTTCTGCTTTTAGCAGATAATGGAAAATTACTGTATTGATGACTTTACACAGGATAATAAGTTTTCAGGCTCTAATGGTGCCTAACAATCCGAAACTTTTCTCCGACATTGAATAGGAAGTTTCCTGTAGTATTTTGAGAAAAGTGTAATATTGAGGTGGTTTAGCCATGGCCCGCAGCCAAACATCTAACTGGCTACTCACTCATTGCCCCCCAGCCCCAGCAGGAAAGGGGGAGAAAATAGGGGGAAAAAAACTGGGAATGGGAAAGCTTGTAAGCTTGTAGATCCAGACAGGGAAATCATTTACCAACTACCACTGTGGGAAAAACAGTGACAATAACATAGTTTAGGCTAGTTAGATGCAAAAGAGACATAAAAAGGCCCCATCTTTCCTCTCACCTTTCTTAACTTCACTCCTTCACTCTCAGCTCCCCTGCCCTGTTCAAGCACCATGGAGGGGAATAAAGAGTGGTCAGTACACAGGAGTTCCTCTCTGCTGCTGCTGTTTCCTCCTCATGGTTTTCCTCTGCTCCAGTGTGGGCACTCCACAGGCTGCAGTTTCATCAGGCATATCCATCTGGTCTGGCATTGCTCTCCAGGGGCTGCAGTGTGGATGTCCGCTCCAGAACAGAGCTCTTCCTCCTCTGCTGATCTTGGTGTAACCTCTGCTGGATCTCACTCCTTTTGTTTCCTTCTCTCTTTGTCTGGCTTTTCCTGCCCTTCACCTGCATTTTCCTGGAGATACCACCAGCTTTGCTGGTGTTCAGCTGTGTTCTGCAATGGATCTGTGGCAGAGCTACTGGCCTCTTTCCCCAGAGGCCACCTCTGCAGGTCCTCAGCTGCCAAAACCGTGCCACCCGTGCCCGACGGAAACAGAGGTCGCACAGAAGGGGCGTGGGGGCCGTAATAGCTGCAGGTGGGGCAGGCTGGAAGGGAGCTATTGGTGACAGCTGGTTGTACACGGTATTATGTGTCTTGTGAAACCATGGCCTTGGTCCTCTGAGACCTCTCTTCATCTGTTCACAGTCCCATCTTTCTCCTAGCTATTACAAGTAACTTTGTGTCATCAGAAAAGAAAATGGCCCTGATAATTGTTCCTGTTCATTTTGGCACTTTGCTCTAGAACCTGTTCTACTCCAACATTAATTTGTGTCAACTTCTTTGATTCATACCCCAGAATTAATAGTTTTGCATCTTCCCAATCTCCTCTTTTTGGTAGGAATGTAAAGTTACATAGTTTTTTATGGGTCTTTCTGCAGTACATTTCAATCTTCCTTTGGCCCTGCCAACTCCACGTTAAACTCCTTGAGAACAAAAAGCCTTAGTTTCTATTGCTCAGAGAAAGTTTTTTCTCTATAACTTTATTTTTCATGCTTTTTAATGATTTTATGCTCTTCGCTATTCCTAATATTTGAAAGGAATGTCAGGTTTGGAAGGGTTTCTCCAGTTTCTCCAGTTACATATATTTGATCCTCTAGAAATGCTCTATCCAGAGTAGATCCTGACACCTGCCCTCCTTCCCAGCTCTGAGCTGTATTGGCTACTGCGATCTTTCAAATGTGAGAGCACTGAGGGAGAATAATATTGTAAATAGGTGTTGTTAAATTCCCTTTGCTTTAAAGGTCACATCTGGTTTTGTTCATGAGTCAGTCCATCACAGATACCTTTAATAATGCCCTTTACAGCATTTCAGGGAACCCTCAGGCAACTCAGGGCTGATGATGCTGCAACAACTGTGGCTGCACGTCTTTTTTTACGTAATTAAGAAATAGGCCTAGTGCTCACAGGGATAATGTGCAGCTGTAACACTCTCCATACTGACAACACTCTTTAAAAGCACAGTTACAGTAAAGAGGTTTCCTCCAGGTGAGTAACTCCTCATCACTGATTTTGTACTGTAGAGACTGCTGGACAAAATCTGTCCGTGAAGAATGGAATTTTAAATTGATAATAACTCCATTTTCTCTCCATATTTACAAAAAAAATATGCACCAGTATTCTTTCTGCATTTTAAGTTATTCTTCCAGGTTATTTTAAAATACATCCTTGCACAGACACTACACAGTAAGAAGGAACATTTGTTTTCTGGTACCATAAGGTGACAAATATGTTCAGCTTGTTAGAGGAGTTATAAAAATAGAAGATGGGAGTTAGTGTGCCCAGGGCTTGTATTGTGACATGCAAATACTTTGCAAATATGTCCAAGGATGTCTGAGGTTTTTATTGTTCTAACAAGACAATATAATTAAAATCACAAGCTTTTCATTTTCTTTTTTATACCGTGTTTTAGATTAAACCTTTTTTTAATACGTAATCTTTTGTTACTCTATTAATATATGCCTTTCTAATGAGAGTTGATTGCTTATCTTGTGTGTGTCCTCTGATAAAGTTTCTCTCCAGTTTCCTCATTTTGTGTAAACTGTAGGACTCAATTTTCTTACCCATATGCATTTTCTGGAGTTCTTGTAAATTAATGTGTGCATCTTCAATGAGTTTGAGGAACAAACAGTATGTCACAACCCAATTTAGAGTCCGTAGCATATGAATAACATATTGCTCTTAGCTGAAGCCCCATTGATTTTTGCATATAAAATGCAATTAAATATTATTGTTGTTGTTATGTTTTTGTTCAAACTCCGTGCAAGGATTCTTAATTATGCCAACAGACTATCATTAAAAAGCTGCGTAATGCTATAAATAGATGTACTATAACTTACATAAATCACTGCACCACAGTTTCTTCCTAATTTTTTCCATTCAGTTAAAATTTTCATCTAGCCAGTAAAAGACAGAAGAACGTTGTTGCATAGCATAGAATACATTAGCATTTTAAAGATATGACTGTCTGAAGGTGAATTGGTTGACAAGTACGAGGAGTATGAATGATGATGCACTGAAAAGGAAGTGGCAGAGCCGTAGTATAATATGCCTGTAATGCAAACGTGGATGCAGCAGGTGATTCTCAGGAAACTCTGATGACAGTTAAATAGAACCACACATGTTTGGGATGCTTTAAAATGCAGGCAGTTGTAAAATCTGCAGAATTTCTGCTATACTGTCTGGGACGTACTATAAAAAAAAGAACCAAGTCAGCTTGATGCTTCTGGAGACTTTGGTAAAAAAAGTGTATGTTGTATGAATATGTGTAGGAAAACAACTATCCATTTTGAGAAAGAGAGAGACTTTTCTACATTATGATGAAAACGTAGAAGCCATGTGATAAATTTCTGTTAGTCATAGTGAGGATTTATGGTGGTTTCCAGAAAAAGCATGCTATTATTTTCTATACTAGTAGGACTAAACCAAGCACTCAGAATCGCAGTGACAAGGTAAAAAATCCCATGCTACAGAAATAGATAAGGACTTCAGCCCTTTTGGGACCTTATATAATCCATGAGGCAGCTCAACTAGACAAACTGTGGACTGTGGAGAGCCATGAGAAATACAGTGAACCTTCCTTGAACTTGGGATGGAGGGAGCTGAAGGAATGGCCACAATGTACACCACTACTGAAAGTGCACTGCAAGTTTTCAAAGGAGATTCAATATCCTTTTAACCCCCAAAATCCCATTAAAATGTGGTCCTGCTCCCTGACATCACTGTTAAAATTAGGAAAGCCCTGACAGCATTCAGCATACATCAAAGGATTTTTGTCCTCCACAAGTGTCCCCAAAGGTCCTGAAGATGACTGATCCTGACCGAGCATTATAGTGGATCCCTTGAACCTTGTTTGAGAAAGCTTCAAGTTGATCATGAATTGATCCAGTTCAGTGATACTTCTCAGATTTAAAAACATGAACATATGCAATCTGCATTGAAAATGATTGAGACATTCAGAAAACCCTATTTATATCCTAATTAAAAGCTGTGGTTCAGGGGCAAAGAGGAGAAAGACGTAGTGTGTGCATGCAGCAGACTTAAAACCACTTTAATAGGTGGTTTCAGATCTGGACAGGCTGTTGCTGAGCACCTTTGCTCTCTATAGGACAGGCCAAACATTTAGTCCATGAAAGTATTTGACCAGAGTTCCCCCAGCTACCTTTTTGGTAGTGGTAGTGGTGCTCATTTTTGCAGCATCTTTGTCCTCATATGCCTGCTTCAAAGGGCATTCTAGCACCTCCTTTTCTGACAAAGAGATTTACTGTGGAGTTCTCAAGTAATTTTGGGTTTTTTAATACTCATGAAAAAATCAATACAAGATCAGTATATGGTTCAGTCACTGACTTTATCTAGTATATCACATTTTTTAGAGAAGAGCTGCTTTGCTACTGGATTCAAAGAGAGAACCATTGCAAAACTCTTCTGTCTTTTCTTGATCAGAAGCGCAGACTCTACACACCACTGTTGCCTTTTAAGTGACTCCCTGTCTTTCTCCCTTTCCAGGCATAATATCTGAAACTCTCTTTCATAAATTAAAACTCTTCACCCTAAAAGTACCACAGCAACTAGGCAAGTATCTGCAATGAAACACATTTTCACTGAGAGGACAAAACAGAGGGTAATGTAACTGAAACGTTTAGCGTTAGCTGACAAGAAATGCACAAAGTCACTTGCAGTACAGTGGCTTTTCTTAAATGATGCTGGAATTTCAGCCTGTTTGCATGGGTAGGTAATAAGACACATTTTTAAGAAGCAGGAAAGAAAATAAAACTGATGATATGATATGATATGATATGATATGATATGATATGATATGATTGATATGATATGATGCAAGTTTTTCATTCCATGGAAATGTGTGCTTGAGTTGGTCATGATTGATTAGCCTGTATTGAATGAATTGGTTTCTTAGTTTGGAAAGACCACATATTTAAAAAAAAAAAATACCCTCTAAAGAGGTTTTTAATTTGTGAAATAGGTTTGGTATTGGGAACATTCTGGCATCAGCTGCAGGGTAGGTGCAGTGAGAGCTTCTTCTGAGTCACTGTGTTAACAGCGATGCAGGGTTGTTTACCCTTCAGTGAAAGATGTGCTCCTGAGCAGATTAACAAACAGCCCTGCAGGGACTGCTGTAACCCCACTGTACCCATCACTTTGTGGTAATTATAACTGGTGCTGTGTTGCCATTGTATCCCCATTGCCACATGTTCCTGTCTTGTCTTGTGTCTGATATCCCTGTGCAGGGCAATATCTGTGCAGGAGAATTTGCTCGCAAATTTTCTGTTTTAACAAAAGGAAGATTTTAGCCTTTCAGCTGTAGAGCTGTGGTGTTTGGTTAATTCCCTTTTTCAAAGGGAGTAGACTTAAAACCATAGAATGGTTTGAGTTGAAGGGACTCTAAAGGTCATATATTTCCAAGCCCCCTACTGCAGGCAGGGATGCCTTCTGTTAGTCAAGGTTGCTCAGAGCCCCGTCCAACCTGGCCTTGAATGATGTAGGATAACTTAGTATTTGGATTTTGTGTAGCATTAATTGTTGAAATACACTGCAATATTGAAATGAATGTGGTTTTTTAATATATAGATACATAGATATAAAAAAGGGTATTTTAATAATGAATTACATCAGAATAAGAAGATGACATGGTAGGATTTCATTAATTTGTGTTTTGATTTCATTTTAGTTTTACTATGCAAGTCACAGGTTTAAGGATTTGGAAAAATACAAATTTAAGACATTCTGTCATACCTGTGCCCTTTGAACTTGTAAGTTGGTATACAGTACCTAATTGTATAAAGTACAAATAGGACAAAAGTTAGGTACTCCCTCAGAAAGCTGTCTGTCGTCATGTCTTAAACACACTTTAGTTACCTACTTGTGGGTAACATTTGTAAGTCATCTTGGGTGAATTCAAGTGCCCGTTGATAAGGAATACATATAAAAAGAAATAGTAAATGTTTTAAGGGATTAGACTGCGTTGTGTAGCTTGCCTGCTTTGTTTTCTTGGAAGTTCATGAAAATGTTAAAAATCAATCATAAGAAAGCTACTTTCCCTCCACCACTGAAAACAAAGTATTAATTTAGTTCATTCTAGACTACTTCAAAAAAAAAAAAAGCTAAAAAGGAATAGAAAGGCATTCAATTTAATCCATTCCTAATGTTTAATACTTTGTTAACATGTATGAAAATTGGTAATAGAGTAATTTTAAATTGGTACAAAAGCATCTGAAATCTTGCTTAGATTAAAGGAGATACTAAAGAAAAAGAAAAAAGAAAAAAATTATCTTTTTGGAAAATTAAATTGGCATTGAGAAGACAAATGTTACTGTAAGTTTAACAATTATTAGAAAGAAACACAAAGTATTTTTTAAACTGTGCAGAAATTAACTGATTTATCTTTTTCAGAGTAAGTTCATATTCAGAACTATGCCTTGTGATTCCCCATAGTAAATCTAGTGACTACTTTTATTAATGCTCCTGTGCTCATTGTGGTGGAAAGGGGTTTTCTACACTTGGGGAAGACTAATTGCAACATTTATCTCAAGGTGAAGCATGAGGAGGAGAGGTCGAGGAAGAGATAGATTAAATAAAGTAAGTGGTAATGAATCCTCATGTCTATGTATTCAGCAGAGGGACCTAAAGAAGCTCAGGGATGAAACAGCTGAAATGCTGCTGCCATCTCTTAGGTGGAGTCTGTCACCAAGAGTTGTGCTGATAGTTCAGGGCAAGAGGGAGGCAACTGTGATACCAATTTCTGCAGAGCTCCAAAGCAGACCAGAGGACTACTGACTTAAAAAGCCAGTGTCTGTTCGGGCATATTAGTGGAAGTAAAATGTAAGATTTGGGTGAGGATGATAGGTGAAAGAAAAGTCAAGACAACTTTTGTAGAGGGAAAAAAAAAGAATTCTCTGAAGGTTTCAAATCTTGTGGGTGAGAATAATCCATTTGATACAGGCTGCCTGGATTTCTGGAAGACAAGATCTCTCACAAAAGGGTCTTGAAGAAACTAAGCAGGCATGGGACAGGACTAATGTCTTTACGTGATCAAATATTTAAAATTTTATTAGTTCTACCAATTGGAAAATTTCTTAAAAATGCTTTTTTTCTTTTTAAATCCTTCATGTCCCTTCAGTTTTCTTTCATGCTCAGATTAATTTTAAGTAGCTTTCTTCATTGCTCTGAAACCTAAAAATTTCAGTGAAATCTGTAGCTATTTTATGGTTGACTGCTTATCAGGCATAAAATATCTACAAGTCCCAGAAACAATAACTTGTTGTTGGAGCATGTGCCACCAGTCTGCAGAGTGCTATTCACAGAAGTGCTCTAGTGTCACATAGTACAGCACACTGAGAAGATCTGTCAGCTTTTACAGTGAGCTTTATGCTACCCAAAGGAAATCTGTAAATTAATTTTCTTTGTTATATAAGATACTTTTATATCTCTGTTCATGTATAAAATAAAGCCTGTGTATGCAGGTGTACAGATAGTAGTTTATGCACAGTTCTAGAAGATGAAAAGAACACTCAGGGAGTAATTTTACTGGAATTCATAAGGGGCAGATTTACAGGGCTTTCTTTTCTCACTTTAATGTAACCAGATAGATTTGTTTATGAAATAACGGATACTGACGGTAGAGCCAGTTGTTAGTATGAAATTAATAGCAGGCATCTCCCTTGCTTCTTCATAAAAGTGTTTCTGTCTAGTGTTTGCAAGTAGAACCTATATTTACTATTCCATTTTGCAGTGAAGCCTGGGCCCCAGCTTTTGGTGTAGCCCAACATATTCTTGCTGACAATTTTAAAAAAAAAAAGTAAAACCTTCAGATTTACATAATTGAAGGTATTTTAAACCTAGACATCTGGCACAGCCATTTTTCTGTCTCCTTTGTCACACAGAAGAAATATGATTTATTGCTGGTCTTTCAGTTCTTCCTGGGCCATATTTCGTTCCTTTCTGTTTACTCCCTTCTTCTGCACTGGGAGCAGAGACATGAAAATGCTGTATTGTATAAACTGTTGGATTTCTGTACCACTTGAATGAAAGAAGTACATCTGGGGAGTCATCCTTTCAATGTGCTGCAGTTAGATACTAGAAACAAGCACCTGAATAATGCAAATGTGAACCTATAGATGAGAAAAGTTACCTGAAACCAACAGAACTTGTTATCAAAATGTCGCCTTCCCGTTGGTGTTGAGAGAAAAACAAACTGTGAAGAAGTTGTGCTGGAAGATGCGAGGTGACTGGTCTGGGTAGCTATTACTGCCCTGAATCCAGTGAATTTTGCCCTGTTGGGAGAGCTGTAGGTTTGTGCAAGAAAGATTGAACTCCTACTCTGAAACAGCTGTCAATATTTCAGTGTACAGTCTCAGACCAAAGCACCAGGCTTCCCTGGAGACTGCGAAAGGAAAACGACATGGGAGAATAGCAGAGGAACTAATATCTCACCAGACAGATAAGATGCAGACCTTTATCTGACAAACATTGAATAATAATTGCCTTGTGTATGTGCTGTGTCCTTCTTTGGACAGCAGTTATGAGCTAAGGGATGATCTTCTGCAATGGAAGTTTCCCTCCAGTTGCCCAAATACAAAACAACATTTTGCTCCCAAATAATTTATAGAATTTGCTCACTGCATGGCTGCAGTCCATGCAGGAGTAGGCACAGCTGCAAAGGCTTCACCTGCTGGATCACTGAGAGAGTTTAGTCAGACTTTAAACCGCACTTGGTATGACAGAGCATGACTCATAGGCCCTTGGATGGAATAGCTTCCAGTCTCAAAAAAAAAGAAGAGTTTTTTTTACAGCAAAGTTAACTTACTTATAATAAGTTAGAATAGGTTAACTCGTCAGCCAAGAAAAGCTCAGAATTGCTGATGATACAGAGGAAATACCAGACTTGAAAATAAATCTCATGTTGAGTCCTTGCAGGGTAGAGTTTCCTACAGCCTCTTCTAGAAAGCCCTTCTAGCTCAACAGCTTCCAATGGCTTCCATCATTGAAACAACCTCAGCAAATCTAGGTCTCTAGGAAATCTTCCTGTCAAGAAAGTGGGAAATGCTGAAGTCAGGTGCACTGCAGCAGAGTAGTATTTCACGTCTTTGTGCTTTCTCCCTGATTGCTCCATCCAGTCTTCTGAAAGGTTCTTTCTGCTGCAGCTCAAAGTGTCTCTCATTTAGACAGATCCACTTGACTTAAGAGTGAAGCATTCCCTTCCAGTCACACCCCTTGGGAAAAAAACAAACAAACAAACAAACAAACCAAAAAAACTCAAACAAACAACCCCCCAAAAAACCAACCCCCCCCCCAACAACAACAATAACAAACAAACAAACAAACAAAACCAAAACAAAGACCCAACAAAAACCCCACGGTTTTTTTAATACTGGTATTGCAAACTGCAAACAAGCAAGTTCTGCAGTGACCCAAACTGATTATATAGGATGGCCCTGATTCATCAGAGCCCATCCGTGTATTGAGCACATGTTCTGTGGATTCTTGGCAGGACTTGGTATTTGAATGTTGCTAAGCTTTGCTGGATGTGGCAGTGCCTGTGCTGCTGAAGACAGCTATGAGGCTCCATAGGGAGGAAACTATTTTGAGGTGTACCTTGGACTCAGGATTGAAAAAGAAATTAGCTCCCTCTAGCTTATTAATAACAATAGTGTGCTAACAAAAATCAAAAAGAATATTTTATAGCATTTCTTAAAACAAGGGGCTGAAAACATATAGCAGTCTCATATTTTACCATCTTCTTCAAAATTATATAATGTAATCAGTGGGAACAGCAATGCCAGTCTGAAAAGGAAGTACATACTCTGTAACTGATACTAGTATCATACAGAAAGAGTTTTTAAGCAGTAAAAAAATTTCACCAAGAGGACTGGAGCAGGAGCCAAATATGAAAATAAATGTCTTGTTACACTAAAGATGTACATTTTTTGTTCTCTCTTCCTTTCTAGGAATTATGGTTCCTGTAGCTTAAATAGTCAGTACTATGTGCCTGTATGCTGAGGTTTCAGTGATGTATAATAAATTATGATACTGTGAATTACATGGTAAAATGTTATCAGTTAGTATATATTACCTTCTTTTAATTTTATCTCTTTGAACAGCAACACAATCCTAACTGTCAACATATTTTTTTGGTGGATATATCTGTTAATCAATGTTTAAAATGCAGTGTTTCAAAATGAATCAAATTAAATAAAGGCATGGAGCATATTGATGATGTGTGCTGCAAATAACCAGAACCAATGTTGGGTAGAGAAGGCACACACTATTCCCAAATTTCTAAAAGGTTTGGAAGTTATTTAAGTGCAGTAATCATAGAATAGATTTAATTAATCCATAGCATATATGGCATTAGAAATAACACTGTCAAAGCCAATCAGCTGCAGCTTTGGTGTTATTTTTTACAGTATTCATATGTACAAATGTGCAGGCATCAGTGTGTAAACCAGGATTCCGAAACAATAGACAAAGAACATGGAACTGATAAGAATTAGACCTGTTTTAAACCCTTCAACATGTGAGGCCAAGAATTCTGACCTAATTCCTCAAGGAGACAAACTGGGCCCATCTTTTGCTGTGCTGAAGGACATTTGCCAAATATCTCCACTGGACTGCTCATCCCATGACAGAGAACATGGAAGCAGAGCAGCCCTTCTGCAGGAGCCTGAGGATTAGGGAACTGACCTGGAGCACTGCAGAGACAGGAAATCTAGTACTTGCTTCAGTGATTTTTAAATGGTTTCATTCTGGAGCAAATTAATTTCACCTGAAAAGGCTTCTAGGCTCTACCTCCAAAATAATCTCATGCTCACTGATAAGCACTTCTCTGTGGGGATGGGAAGAGAGTTTAGGTCTCATTTTGGCAGAGGGCTCTTTTGATGAGGGTCGCACATGGAGAACACTGTATAACCTATGGATGTCCTGTTAAAGCTTGAAGACTTCTGGAGCTGACACCCCATTTCTGCACCACTGGGCACTGTGGCTCTGTACAGAGCCTGTGTTGGTGGCCACAGGTTGCAGGGGTCTGAGGTGGTGAGCTGGCGGAGGGGTCATTGTGAATCACTTCATGTCAGCCAAAGCTGCCTCCAGCCTCCCGTGGGGCACACAAAACAGCCATGGCAAAAACCTGCTTTGTGTGCCAAATCGTAGCCATTGGGCGTCAAAAAGTTATTTAACCAGTGCCACTGCCCAAACACAGTTCAGAAGGAAGCAGGCACTTTCTGGAGGCTGGAGACAAGCTGATCTGTGTAGAAGATTCTCTGTACCCAAATTAGGTTGCCTCACCCCTGAGGGGCTGTGGGACATGGACAATCCCTGCTGGAGCAGGGACACACTGGAGGGCACTGCAGCCTGTCAATGTCCCAGGCCAGAGCAGAGACATGGAGAAAAAGGGCAGCAGTAACCTTTAAGCATAGAGCAGCAGAAGTGGTTAAGCACAGAGTGACAGAGAGAAACTATCACACATGCCATATCAGCTTCCTGCCCTGCCTGCCACCTCAGCACAGGAATTTTGATGGACAGAGCATAATGCATGGCAAAAATAGGGAAAACTGAGACCAGGAAGTGCGGAGGATAGACGGTTGTGTAAGAGTCTGTCTGAGTGTTTATGTTCCTTTTTTTAATTTTTTTTTTCAAAACTGCAATCAGCAATGAGAGGTTTGGTTTGTTTACAGTAAATTAATTCTATTAAAATTACCTGACTGCAGACTGTTTTGCCCACAACAGGGTTCCAAGCACATAAAGGTGCCTCTTTCCAGCCTGGAGGTAATGACCTGGTGGCTCTTTGTACAGAATCATAAGCAGCGCCCTCTTCTGAGCATTTTCTGCTTGTGTGGCTTCCTCCTGCAGATCTAATTTTAATCAGTTGCATTTTTAGGATTCCAATTTTCTCTTTGCATTGCACACACAGACTTAGTGCCTGTCTTCCTGGGACAGGCTTTCCCTAGATGACAACACACTCAAAGATCTGGTAGTTACCATTTCTGTCTATCTGTGATTAAGTCTGGGTTCCTTGTCTGCAAACTTGTATGTGTAAGTACCTCTGGAACATGCCATAGAAAGCACCTCCAAAACTGTACACACAGTGACATGGAAAATGTTCAGAACATAAAATGTATAGAATAAAATTCAGAAAAAGTTTAGAAAATAAAACCAGGCCAATTCTGAAAGCTTTAACCCTTGCTATGGTTTATGCTACATTTTGTTTTGTGGTTAGACCTAGTAATGAGTATTAATTAATAGTTTAGCAGATATCTGCCATACAGTAGGTTCTTGCTTTTTTTCCCTGATCAGATTCCTCAAAACAAAGAGAATTGGTTTTCAAAACTCTGTTTATCTTGTTTATTTTTCAGGGGGAGCAAATTTTTTAATTGAAAACTTTCCATCTTTAGTAGCTGGTGAATATAATCATTAAAGAGCAACTGGGAGATTTCCACATGAGACTGTCATTGCTGAAATAGAAATATTCTTGTTGCCTTTTATTTATACCACTGTAAGGAAACAAAAGGTCTGCTTTATGAATGCGGTAACAGTGTATATCTTCCAGACATCTGCCTGTTCTTTGATTTCCACCTAGTGTGAGTCAGCCACCTCTGTCTTCAAGGCTAGGAAGTGAACTGTTGAATGAATAGTGGTGCTCAGAAAAGAGGTGTTAAAATATACAGCTTGCAACATTAAAATTTATCATCACTGTTTCACGAGAAGTAGGACAGATCTTTGCTGTAGGTTCACTTTTCATTAATTTATGGGTGAAATAAACTCTTAGAATTAGCTTCTACTTGAATCAACTTTTATCTTTATTTAAACTGGCTGTTGTATGGGCCAAACCTCTGTTTAGCTACTTCTACTCTTGACTAAGCTAATACAGAGATTGACTGTTTTGATTCATTTCTATTTCTGTCTGGCCCTGCTTCTCACTGCTCTGTCTGACCCACTTTTAAGTGTTTATGAGCTCCTGACAAGTGCAGCTGAGTGACTGATTCTTGGTTTTGATCCTTATTCTGTGTGGTGAGTAACATTTGATCACTCAAATGTGTGATATCTGTAGAGTATCCAATAAAATATTAGCAAATCACCAGTGAAATACAGAAGGAAATCCATTCTTACGTTTTTAGTTGGCATTCTGTAAGCAGATGGCTAAAACACCGGAGGCAATGTCAGAGGTAAGAACAACCAGTTTCAAGCTATCTAGAAGAGCAGGGAGGTTGTGATGCTGTCAGTGTGCTTCAGATGTGACCTTCTAACTTAAATGCAATGCTGTGCCTTAGAAATACTTTCGGTTTTGCTTTGGATTTGATGCCTTCAGCCACAAGGTTTGGCTCTAAACTGGACGGATGAACAGGAAGCTTCTGTCTTTGAAAAATGGCTGCATAGATACCTTTTAAGCAGTACTCTTGAATATCTTCCCTGTCATGTCTCATGGATGGTTTGGAAGAAGGAAAATACGTAAAAAGAGAGATGGGTTTGGTTTTCCTCATTTCTATTGAAAAAATAACAAAATTCTTCTCATCAAAATGTGAAGTGAGTTGTACTGGAGTTAGAGGGTTTATTGGTTAAAAGAACAGTATTGAGCAATTGCCAGATTTCCAGCACTGTAATACTTCACCATTATTAAAGACTGACATAGTAATAAACATGTTACTCTCATCAAACTGATTCTTTGCAAAATTCTGCTTCTGTCTGTTGATCAGTTCTTGATATATATAAAACTTAAAGCAAGAACTAACAGGATCAGACAGAAATAAACCTTGAAATCCAGTTAATTAAGCAGGTCTGGCTGTGTTTGTTATGTTCCCTTTATTGTTGTGCTGTTTGGTGACTCGTCACTTGAACAGGCACAGGATAGGCACATTTTCTGAAGGTGTAGTGAACATTGTTTGAAAAATTAGTCATAAACAGCCTGCATATGCAAACTGTAATCTATGCATAAACATTAAGCATCCCCTAGGTTCCGTGAAGGAATTTGTCTTTGCCAAATACGTGGTGAGCCTGTGAATTTAAATGAGCTTTCAGTCCCCTACACTGAAACAGTGGCAGTGCTTTGGCATAGGTTTAGTATTTTTTGGATGTGGAGGTGACTGGTGAGATGGCAGCTCTACATTCCCAGAGCTACTCCACAGCAAGCAAGCTGGGCACACTGAGGGTGCACAACACTGCGTATTTAGCCTGCAAACCCTTGCCTGTGCTTCACCTGAAAGCCTGCATTGGCTCTACTGCTCTCGTGAAGTGAGCAAGTCACACCACTGATGTTTAGCCATTGCAAATTTATTTGAAGACAGCTGGTCCCTTTCTGAGGCATGGCTGGAGCTCAGGGACAGAGTAGGGAAGGCAGCTTCTCCTTCCCAGGCCGAGGCTCCCAGGCAGCACCGTGGGGGCAGATCCCTGTCTGGCACCACCGTGGGCCTCGCCCCAGCCCTGGTCCAGTCCCAGCACCTGGGTGGACACATCTTGTCGCCATCTGAGCTGGTGACTGACACTTTTCCGTGCCTTAATTACGCCTCCCCGAATGGGGGAGATTTTCCAGAGTCCTTGCCTGGAATCCAGTAGACAAACGGGACTTTTCACACTTCTTGCTTTCAGATAGTTGTTTATTAAGTCTTATCAGAGAAGCTGAGTCACGGACGTGACCCAGAGCAGAGAATGCGAGAGAAAAGGTGAATTATCAAGATTACACAGCCTTTTAAGGTAAATCACCCAATGAAAACCCAAAACGAAAGATATTTTTACTTTTCTACCAATGTTCAATAAACCTCCTTGTCACATAGATGGAACTGTGGAATTTTTCACCCAATCATCTCAATCCACTTTCACCGCAGAACATGGAGTAGTAGAAGAAGAAGAAGGTCTGGAGAACAACAACAATCCTCCATTTTGAAGTTTTTGCTTTTTATCTATTTACTATATTAACAAACCCAACACCTCTAAATTTTCACCCTGTGACAATCTTACATAATGTTCTATCACCTAGTTCACACCAGTGTAGATTCTATTTCTTCCCAAAGAGTAGGCAATTTTCTCCATGGACGAAGGTCAAAGACAGGGTTGTCCAGGGGGGTAGAACTCTTCAAAACAGGCAGAGAAATATTCCCTGCACTTTGGATTCCCACAGTGACCTCAGCGACCACCTTGGGTCTGAACACTGGCAGCGCTCACTTGGGGCTCCCATTCTCACAGGAGCAGCTCCTGGACAACCACTGCTTGCCTTCTGCAGAATAACTTCACGAGAGGATTTGCATTTCATGGTGGGGAACTAGTGAGGAATGAGAGGATGATGCTTTCATTTCCCTTGTGTGTCTGTTGATTTTCTGGTGTTGATATTGTGGCTCCTGGCATTGCCATGCTTGAAATTTCACCCAAAGGGTCATGAAAACAAAAAATCTTACAGTGGTGGGCTTGGGGAAAAACTCATTTTCCATGTGGAAAAAAAAAATTAGAAATTAATGTTGTTAGCCATGGGGGGCCATTTAGGAGAACAGATGAGAATAGATGAGAGTTCGTAGTTCTGTCATCAGGAAAGATATTATCTGTGTCATAAAGCCTGGGCTAGCCACAAGTGAAAGCAAAAGCAGCAATTAGATATACAAAAAAAATGGTTCAATGTGACAAAAGTTGTGATACGTAGGAGATTTCTTCATGTCACAAAAAATCCTTGATCCTTGTCTGGTTTTGTTAAGGCCAATAACAGTGTTTTGGAAGTATTCCAGGAAAAAAGCCATCATAACCAAGGAAGGAGCTGCCACTAGGTGGAAAGAGTATAAACAATCAGTATGAAATAAAAGGTGCTGCTGTGATAGTTTTGTATTTGGAAAGAAATAGAGTGATGCACTCAATAACTTGGTAGGAAATCTAGTCATATGAAAATGTTTTTCAGTGTTTAATGGGAACAGGTTTGGGTTAAGTAACTTTTCGAAATCAAAAGATTTCAGTAAGATATTTGATGCAGCGATTCTCAGCATAAAAGTACTGACACTTTCCATCAAAAGAGCACAGTCTATTGGATTTTGAGTGGAGTAACTGGAAGTTATCACTGGAGATGTTCAATGAATTGGCATGTGTGTCATGTTCTGAAAGAATCACATCTCATTGTTTATGCTATTATATATTTTTTATTAATTATCTAGGAGGTATGTGAAGACATTCACAGACAATAATTTTTGCAGAAAATGTAAATACTGGTCTGATAATAAATACCGTAATATGGAATACTTTATAAACAATATTAATCAAGAGGGTTTTTAATAACTTTATGAAAAGACGTAATTTTAAAAGAGTATGGGCCACAGCTAGGATATTGTAAGGTTGCAACTTTGTACAATATTTTGGAGAAAGTAGGAGACATGGAACAGCAGACAGGGAACTCTGGGCATGTTACAGCAGAAGGTTGAGCAGAGTAAGTCATGGACATATTGAGGTAAATAAATATGTGTATGTCTGTGTTTACTGGAGCAAAATGTTAGGATTTGTGTCAAGAAACCATTAAAAATGCTTGAAGGTTGTTGAGGGTTTTGAGAAGAGAGTGTAGAAAATACTTAGGAGAAGGAGATTTTTGGACCTAAGTCTGTTTACCTGATCAAAAAGACAGTTATCTGTGTTTACAGGAATAAAGGTAGGGACATTAATCTTGAGCTGAGAAAGATATAACAGGGCCAAGACTTCAAAGTAAGAAATACAGAACACATTTTTAACAGTTTTTAACAGTTCAGCTGATTAACCTCTAGAAGCTGGTGAATTATCCATCTCTTGATGTCTCTGCAGTCAAGATTGAATACCTTTCTTGGTGTGTATGAGTAAAATCAATTTATTGGCCTCAGCACAAGTAATGAGGTTGATGGAGTTTATTAACATAGGCTAAATTTAAGGAGGTAATAGCACGTAATTTTGAGAAGTCTTCTTCCCTCACAGTTATGAGTCCAAGTTAGCTTTAAGAAAAAACAATTTACAACTATGTATTCTTGTAGGTGTATTTTAGAGAATGATCATGAGATCTGGGAAAACAGTACTATAATTTGACAATAATCTTGATCCGCTTCTTGGCTATTTCATCATTTTGTGGTCAAGAATCACAAAATTCATTTCTTGTAAGTTATTTCTTTATACCTTTCAATGGCAGCTGAAAATTTGATGTTATTTGTGTTTATTTGCAAACTTTGTAGTAAAGCAGGATGCATGCATAGGCTAATTGCTTCTTGAGCTCTTACTGCTGACTTACTGACCTGGTTTGTCAAACTTGCTAAATAGATGATTAGATATATGCCACAGCAATCTGAAAACAAAATCCAACCCGCAGAAAAGCAGAATTCAATATTCAGTGCCCTAAATAACATTGAAAGGGACAAAAATATCCCTATATGGGATTGTAGGGACAAAAATACCCCTATAGTCCTTTACTGATGTACAAATATAGAGTTTTTCTGCAGACTTGTTGGATATCAGAAGAAGCTTAACAACAAAGATGAACATTTCTTCCAATAAGACCAAAATTTGGACCAGCATTTCCCTCCCTAGACAACAGAGAGAGCATTGCTACCTCAGAATTTCAGTATTAGATTCTCTGAAATGCCTTGAAGGACAGTTTCTCTCCATTGACAGCAAGGCACAAAGTTGGTTTTAGTATAGCGAGTCCTATCAGACTACCTTTGTTTCTCCTTAATGATATTCTGTTGCCTATGTTATTCAAGAGATCAGACTAGATGGAAGAATATTTGGCCTTTAAATCCATAAATTCTTAGATTTATGCTGTAAAGAGATTTATGTAAAGAGTTGATAGTGGTGTAATCTTGTTCAAGTGAGTGAATCAGTGTTGGTAGTTTACATAATAAAACAGGAATGAGTAAATAAATAAAGCATTATTGCCTCAGGCCAAGAAGAGGTTGATTTGTGAAACATGCACTTTAGAAAATGTCCTGTACCTAGTATTTGAGGATATTTTGCTTGTTTGCTGCATAACAACAGCATGATACTGTGCAAGATACTCAAGTGCGATTGCCACCTTGCAGAAAACAACACAGTGCTATGTTCTTTAACTGAGCTATGCTAACATATTCTAGCTAAGCCAGCAACTAGAGTTTACATATCTTAGAGGAGTAATGTGTAACTTAGAGGAGTAATGAAGTAACCTGTATGATTCAGGGAAAATTCTGACAAAGAAATCAACTTGGATGTGAGAGATTGAGAAAACAGGAACTCAAATAACAGTTTGATATATATCACAGAAAAACTTCAGTGAGAAAACCCAGGAGGATGTCTACTTGCTATCCTCCTAGTGGGGTCCAGGTGGAGAAGAGAGAAGTACTTAACCCTGTAGTATTGAAAGGCACTTTAATGTTGTATTCAGTATGGATCGTGGGCTCCATCTTTTAGCCCTAGGACTTGAGAGGTATCAGCTAGAAGTGACCTGAATGGTTGAGAGGAAAGCATAGTCCCAGGGAACATGAACAGTCAGGAAACAGTCTTGTGTGCATAAATCCCCTGTATAAGCTATTAAGGTCATGTTGTTAATATTCTAGGGAAGGACATTTGTGAAGAGATTTTCATTATTGTCATAGCACAGAAGTTTCTCTTTCACCAGAAGTAGGTATTCTTATTTTCAGTCTGAAGACTTTTAAATGGTACCTCTTGACCTGCATTCAGAATTACTTCAGCTTTTTTCTTACAGACTATAGCTCTGAGAGTGGCTTCTCTAGTTACTACAAATAAGGAAGATTTTTGTCTAAAAGTCAGTGTCTTGTATCTCAGTTCACCTAGTTTTTGATGGGTAGATTTTCTGTCTTTTTGAGAGAATAGTACAGAATGGAATGTATTACCAAATATAAAGCCAGCATAAGCAGCAGTCTTGATTTGTGATGTTCCTTGCATTGTTCCAGTCTGCAGGAATTTCAGTGCACAGCATCAGGCACTACAAGCTGATCAGTAAGTGGTTTTGATCCTTTCACTCCGGTCTTTTGAGCCAACAGCGATGACAAAACAGGAAGGAAGAAGTGTTCTTATGTGCTTTGCATTTCTTAGGATCTTTAGCTAACCAGCCCAGCCACAGTGTTCATAAGTAGTTGAGATTCACCTTCTTTCACAACGGTCTTTTAGGGAAATAAATTAAAATTAACAATCCACATTATCTGTCACACAGGGGTAACTTTAGGATTGAAGTGTGAATGCTTGCAGGGTGTCTGAAGGCTGTATGTGCAGCTGGGCATGGCAAGGTGTTCTGCAGCGTGCTTCACCAATTGCAGTTCTCTAAAGCAGCCTCTGGCTGCAACCTTCTCTTTCGTACAGTGGAAATGGAGGAAGGAAAACATTCTTTGGAGGGAATTCTGGTGTGGTGAGCAGCTTCACCAGGATGTTTAAGCAGAATGGAATAGTGGGCTAGCCTGAAGAGAAAAAGGAGGGGAAATATTCCATCTCTCCTGATGTCCCCTACAAACTGAGGGCATTCTGTTTTCCTTTGCCTCATATGATTCTTTAGCTTGTAGTTGACTTTATGCTGCTTCCCATGAAAAACTTTTCTCTTGTTTTTTTTTGCTGCTTCCTTGAAAACATTTGTTGCTTTATGACCTTTTGCCAGCCTCTCTGAGTTTCAAAGATGTAAGCGGTAACCTGGACATTGAGTGTCTGCATCACTGTGTGTCTGGAATCATAACAGTCATAGGAAGATAGTGAACCAGCTTGCATTTACTGCGTATCCATGGTACAAAAGGAGTATGGTGATGTAAAATTGTAGCTAAGAGCACTCACCTCTTCATTAACTGTGTAATTATAGTTATTAACAAGTCTGAACAATCCTGTACTGTTAGATAAAGAGCAACTTGGAAGAGTAAGATTTCGTTATGGGAAAAAATCAATTAGTTGTGCAGATTTTATTTACAAGTTAGCAAAATACCTCCACCAAGGAGCACTGGAAGTGAAACATTGCCAATGAACACAAGCAATGAAAATACATCGGTCTCTTGGATGTGAACCTGCTAAAGTGCCTAAATATACTAAATTAATCTTGCATTTAAGAAATAAATTTTTAGTTCAATATTAATTAGCAGCAAAGCAAGATTCTGTCTTGATTCACTGAAATAGAAGTTTTTTTGCCAAGCAAGTGCAGAATCAGTTTCACAGGGCCTCGTGTAATTGAATGCTATGCTTGCAAGTGCACAAATGCTACGAGGAATGTGAATTTTTCATTATACTTGACAGAGACAGATAGCCAAGGTTGCTGCAAATATTAGAAGAGTCTATAGCCCCGTTATTGCCATGCTCTACTCAGGGTCATCAGACCTGAACAGGAGTAATTATGCCAGGCAGAGGATTGGATTAATGGCTACACTTCTTCTGGTACCTTCGTGAACAGAACTGCAAAGTCTGCAAAAATACTCTTGTGAACCAAAGAAAATGCATCATTTTGAGTAAGACGTGAGGATCATGCATGCAGTGGGGTCATCATCTTTTCTGGTGTAGCTGTTTCTCTGGCTCTGTCAGGGGCTTTTTCAGATGCCTTCCCCCTCCTCACTGGTTCAGGGTTCTGGTTTTTATCCTTAGCCAGGAGTCTCTCTGCCTATGAGAAAACAGGAAATTCTTGCTCAGTTTCAAGATGGAATATGATAAAGCAAGAAGGAATTTTTTTGCAGAGTTCTTGTTGATCTGTTTTCCAGAGAAGTAGGAACTCAGTGTAAAGCTGTCACAGGTAGAATGGGCAAAATGAAAGTGTCAGAGAGCTTTACAAGAGGAAGACCATAACATCAAATGAAGAGGAAGACCCTAATACCAAATGATGAAGAAAAATATGTAGGGTTTGAGGTTTTTTAATATTCAATATGCTTTTAGTTTAATTTTTAAAAAAAATATTTTGTCAAATGCCATATTAAAGGGGAGAGTACCTATCAAAATGCTCTGCAAAAGTTCAACATTTTCGTATGTTCTGTGTCTGTATTTTATTTTTTAATTTCATTCTAACCGCTAAAATTATGGTAGAGCATTTAAATACGTTTAAGAAAAAGATGTAGCTTATTCGTGCCTGAGTCAGACAGCATTTCCCTGAAAGTCCTCTGGGCTGGCCTTGCGACTCTTGTTTCATTTGCTGCATCCTACTCAGATATTGAATAGATTCCTGTACATAACTTCATCAAATGTTGAGCTTGGCTTAAGCTTTTTCTAATACACACAAAACCTTGAAGAAGGCACATATTAGTTGGAAATGTGTGTATATCTCTGTCACACTCTTCAAGGAGCTGATTGACTCTGGAGTTCATACCAGGCCTCAGTGCAAGCCTCATCAAAATGTTCTGTGGTATTGTCGATAGTGTGTGCCTTGCACAGCATTGATGCCATACTAACTGTATTCTCCTTAATGAAACTGAGGACATGTCATTTTAAATTTTAGGAGCGTCTTCTGCTTTCTTTACTGCCTGCTCACATTGCCATGGAAATGAAAGCAGAGATCATTCAGAGGTTACAAGGTCCGAAGGCAGGCCAGCTGGAAAACACCAACAACTTCCACAATTTGTATGTCAAAAGGCACACCAATGTAAGGTATTGTACTGTAATAAAATGTATCAGCAGCATTCAGGAAAAAAAAAAATTGAAAGAAAGTGTTAAGGCAGCAATTAAGAAAAGAATTTTTTTAATATGCTTTTCAGCAACTTAATATGTAACATCCCTTAATTTGATCAAATGCTGACAATGCTACATTCCAGAAGAGCCCCGAAGGTGATAATACCAAGGAGTTGTTGAGAAAAAGCCACACAATAGGCTTTTTTTCATAATGTCTTGATTTTTTGGGTTGAAGTACCAAATCCTGCTTCCATGTATACTAGTCAAAATTGTAATTCGTGTCCATGGTATGATTCTGATTTTGCAATTTTCTTAACTGGAACAATTTCTCAGGATTTATATCATGTAAACAGAGGCAGCTGTATCACATATGTATTTTATATAGTACCTGAGATAAAATATTCTGCTGACAGATCTAATTATTTATTAATTAAAAATTTCTAGTAGCTGGAAAAATAGATCACCTTTTATTTCAAACATTCTTTCTTCTTTACAAGTTTTTTTTTCCCCCTTTTTTTTGTTTGTTTGTTTGTTTTGCTTTGTTTTGTTTTTGGTTTTTTTTGATTGGACTAGGGAGTTTGAATGATATTCTTAGAAACTGCTTTATTAAAAATATTGTAGTACTTTTGAGGACACTCATGTTCTCTTGTGAGCACAAGCACTCTTTGAAACTATTATATTGCCATTATTATATTGCTGATTTAGGACTTGGAAAAATATTTCTATTTTTTTAGTACCGTAACAAATTGAGGTATAGAATGTTCATAAACACCTATAAATATAGGTATGCCTGTAAAGGTTATACCTGAGAAGTTAATACCTGTAGATATAGGTATATATTATCTATAAACACAACACCTATAAAGATAAATATAGGTATATATTGCCTATAAACACAACGCCCATAAAGGTAAATATAGGTTTCCCTATAAATGTAGTTATGTTTGTTGCTCTACATTTCGTAGTGGCTGTTTTGGGTATGGACATACCCCTGTGAAGTCCAGAACGCTTACTTTCAGGTTTTGCTGTTGACTGATGGACCCGAGTCCTGCAGAAGGAAGCTGTGACCAAGATTCTGTTCATTGCTGTTGCAGCATCTTGTACGCCGATATCGTGGGATTCACTCGCCTGGCCAGTGACTGCTCGCCCGGGGAGCTGGTGCACATGTTAAACGAGCTGTTTGGCAAGTTTGATCAGATTGCAAAGGTGGGTTGCTATGGGCTCCTGCTCTTAGTTTGAATAAGGGAGTCGTCTTTAAAACATTTTTTTTCTTCTTGGGGCCCTCGTGCAGCATTTCTGAGACTTTGGCAGGAAGATTGGATTTGAAACGTGTGAAGAAAAAGATCTGGCTCTGGTCTGAGTGCAACAGTGCATTTCTGCCAGTGTGACAGTCTGTGAAACCCAAGATAGCTCTCTAATAGGACCAATAGAGACAGCTCATGGAGTCCAATAAAGCTTAATGGAAGATGAACAGTTCTTTAAATAGATTCTTTGCAATAACAAGGATTAAGAAACTCAAGATAGAAAAGTGTTAGTCAGTTTTCTGATTTCAGAAAAAGCATTTATGAGACTGAAGGAGAAGAGAGACAATAATGATCAAACCAATTTTAATTACTAACCACAGCCTCTTGATTACTCAAGAAAAGAATCAAATACATTCAGAATTTTTCTTCTGCTTATTTAGGGGTTATTTTTATAAAAATTAAACCGAACTTCATGTGTGAAGGCGAAATCAGAAATCTCAGAACAGATAAAAGTTTTCTGTGTTTTTATTAGTTCAAAAACTATTGTCCAGTATTGGTTTTTAAAAAATAAAATCTTTACATGGCCTTAGAGTATAAAATATAGAAATACTATTATGATTGCTACCTTCTGAAAGCATTCCATAGTACATTTTCAGAGACGTAAACGTGGAAAACTACATCTTTTGATTTCATATTTCGAACAAAAAGGCTTTATTTAGATTGAGGACATGATAATTTCGTTCAGTTCTTTATTCTCAGGTGTGAACAATGCTGCACATATATGTTTTTGCAGTGAAATTATTTCCTGCTTTTGGCCATTAAAGACCTTAGTTGGTGGAGGGATCATCCATACAAAACTCTCTCAGCATTTCTGTTGTAGCAAGCCCTTCTCTACTGAAACAAGCTTAAGTAGAAGGACTTTGCTAATACCATTTAAGTCAGTCTTTGTAACAGCAACCCGTCATTTATGTATTTCAAGTTGACAGTGACCATCTCACCTTGCTTTTTTCCTCTAGGAAAATGAATGTATGAGAATTAAAATCTTAGGTGACTGCTATTACTGTGTTTCGGGACTACCTATATCTCTTCAAAATCATGCCAAGAATTGTGTGAAAATGGGACTGGACATGTGTGAAGCCATTAAGTAAGTGCCAAACTTTAAAAAAACCTTAAAACCCACTTTCTTTTCACTAAAATTATAGTATATGTAGGTGAGCTACACTTGGGAAAAATATGTATCATGTGGAGGTCTGGATATTTGGGAGCCCTCTGTGTGATTTGTTTTTTCTAACCAGCTGAACTTTGATTTTAAAACTTGCTGTGCTCTTCTGTAAGTGTAAGTTCCAATTTTTATGTTTTTGTCTAAGTCACATTAACCACTGGCCATGTAGCAAAGTAAGGACTTGGCCCATCCTTGTGAGGTGTATGTGTGGTGTGCACCTCATCATGAAATGGATAGTTGTGTTGAACTGTGTTCATCTTAATGATTAATGAAGAAGCCATACAAAATTATTCCTCTAATCCTTAAATGCTACCCTCATATGTGTGTAACTGTAGTCACAAGAGGGTTTTGGCTTTTAGTTATCTGGTCTTCTGATTCAGTCCAGGGTAATTACTGTATGGGTAGGTTGATTAAAGCAAATTTGGCTCTTTTCCCTTTTACGTGTTCATTGAAAAGGTGTAGTATTTTTGGAAACTAGTATTTTGATCTCCTTGCTTTAGCAATCTTTTGTAAAACTGATCTCAGTACAGGAATCAGGTTGCTGCATTCTCTAAAACGTTGTTTCTTCATCCACACATGGTTGTACCTTACACGGTGTCCAAAGAGATCTATTTTTTAAATGGTGCTTGGAGTACTTCTCCTTGCCAAGCATTAAAGTCTACAGATTTGGTTGCATTTTAGTTGCTTTCACTGGATGTTTCTCTTTTTCACTTAGCTATACTAGAACAGTATCACAATTAAACCATTTGCTTCTCTAGCATACTAGGAGCTAAAGCTACCATCTCTTCTGTAGAGCAGCTGGTAAAAGGGTGTTAGTCCCAAAGTTCTGGTGCCCCTTGGGGGGTGCTTGGTTTCGTTGGCTTAAAAATGTTGTGATTTTTCCCCAGCCTTTGAGTGAAAATGAGAGCTTTCTGGTTTACATTTCAAAACGTCCGTGTGCTGTGTGAGAAATGTGAGTTAAAAATATTTGCATAGAGTTTCTGATCAACCTGTTCTTTGTTACTTAAGAGAAAAAAGTATAGGAGGTTACAGGGTGGTGGAAAAACAACACTAAGCTTGAGCCATAAAGTGCCCTTCACAAAGAACCAAAGTATATCACACATCATAATGCAATGTTTTACTTGAGCTCAGAGAGCAATCTGTCAGTTCCTCACACTTCAGAACTTCCAATTTTCTCTGAAATAACTTTCTGCTCAAGCTGCTATCAAGTATATTCATTGTTAATGCTGTATGATCAAGTTCTTGGTAAGAGCAGCCTTATAGACTAGAAAATTACATGTTAGTTGTAAAGCATATTCTGATCTGACTTTATTACTGTAGTCAGAAACCACAGTGTTCCCATAGACAGATGCCTGATTACCACAGCCTGTTTACAGAAGAAGGGAGGAATCTGTACCCTGTGTTTTCAAATCCTTTCAAAGTATTATGTCAAGTGTTGCAGTCTGCAGGTGAATGAAAATTGCTGATTATTAATCAGCTCCATATTTTGTTGTGTGATTGCTGCATCTTTGTATGGAAGCATCTCCTGACATACTTCTGTGCCCTGTAAAATGAGAAGTAGTAATACTCTTGCAATTGGAAGTGTGTCACTCAATGTATTTGACTTGCTCTATCTGAAATATCTTTTTTGTCAGATAGAAATTATTGTTATATTCAGTCACTGAGGTGCAAACTGACCCCTCGGTGTGTAAGCTACTGAAATAGAGTAGTTTGCTGTTTATATTAGTAGTTCTATATAGATTTTACCACCGGAATATGGTTTCAGTTCCAGTTCTCCTGGAAGCAAAAAAGGAGGAATTCTGCCAAATTGCCAGGTGATCTGTACTACAAAGTCTTATTCAGTCTTCTTACCTAATGATGTGTAGCCCCATTTTGAGCAATTCAGCTTCACTATGCTATGGGTTGTTCCCATTTAAACATGGATTGCAGTCCCATTGATTAATTGCTTTCTTCTCTATGTTGGAACAAATTCAATGTTTCTTATAGTCTGCAGCCTGCTTGCCCAGGAGTGGGATGCTCACTTTATCGAGGCATAAATGCCAGTGCTGCTTGTGATGTTGAGAGCTGGCCACCTTAACTGGGTGCTTTAAGGCCAGTGCTTATCTGTTAAGGCAAAATATGTTTGTGTGTGAATATATGTGATGTTTCCATTCAGCTCAAAGTCTACCCCCTTGTCTGTCTGGTGACTTCCTTATTTGCATGTTTCTCAGTCACACATTCTCAAAGGCTTCCTTTGATTTGGTAGCATGAAGTAAACGCCCTCTCAGGGGAAAGTGAAAGAAACTGTTGGATATAAGATGGTCATACCATTTTGAATGCTAGATACAAAATAAAAGAATTCTTTTAGGTATGATTTCATTCCTGCAGGTCTGATCCAAAAGGAAACTATGCTGTTAAAGCTGGCAATTTGCAGCTAAATGACTAAGGCTCACTCAATGTGTTAAAATGTGTAAGACAGGGCTAGGTAAATCTTAGATGCCTTAGTCCAGAATTATAGATGAATAAAGCTCAGGTAAAGCGTGTAGATGCTTTCCTAATGACCTGAACTCTTGCTTGTGCGGAGTAAAGTTGCTATGATTACCTGCAAGCTAACCATGCCTCTGAAAAATGTAGAACCCTTACAAACTCAAATTTCACATTAAAATAGGAAAAATACAGTCTTGATGAGTATTTTGACTGCCCAGCCAGGCTGGGCACACACACTGTGCTGTGCTGATGGAAACCAGAGACACAGGGGGAGCAGAAAATGAAATAAAGGCGGGAAGTTTCAGATATACTTCTGTAGGTAAGGCAAACGTCCTCTGGGGATGTGATAGCCTACATTCTTGAATGCATTCAGTGCCTGCATTGTCATAGCAATTGTTCAAGGAGTACAGGATAGAAGAAGCAGTAAACCCTAATTTGGTCCAGAGTTACACTGCTAATTTAATGTCTTCCATGGTTTCTTTAATTTGTGAGACAGAAGAAAAGATTCAGTTGTGGTACAATTCCGCTTGCTCCCCTGCTTAACTCCTGAGAGCTTATTATGAAGCAGACTTTATTCTGCTTGCTCTGCAGAATATGGAAGGGCAGTCTTTTGACAAGCACTCCTAGAGGATAAATGTTCCACATTTTGCCCAGTTTTGTAAAACACTTTTTTCCAAAGTGCTGAGCTTTTGTCATATCCCTTGTGCAGAGCAAAGTGGTGTTTGGCATTTGCCAACTACTTAAAAAGATCATTTACAGGCAGTTCATTTTCAAGTGTGTCAACTACACAAGAGCAGTGTAAAATGGCAATGTGAAAAGAAATACCAACAAACACTTCAGAGAGACAGACGGAATTAAAATACTTTCAGTCATGCTCCTGTTACTTTCATTTCCCAGAAAAAAAAAACTACTTGAGAACTACTGCTTAAATGTAGGATTTACCATATCAAATTAAGCCTGTTGCGTTCTGTGTTCCCTTTCAAAAAAAAAAAAAAAAGAGAAACCTGCCACCTTAATTCAATAATTCAGAAGGTACAGAGCTGATGATTCTCATCACGGAGATCGAAGACGTTGCTAGAAGTATGCATCCAACTCGTGTGCAGGAGCCATTTGGGTTCCTCATGCTGTAGTTGTTTCTTCCATTAACACCCCGAATTTCTCCAAATGTATGTGCACATTCCTTATTACTGGCTAGGTTTGGGTCCACATGAATAGGGGTTTAAATAAGTAAATCCAGTTAAGTTATGATCTTTCCATTTCTTAGAGTTGTGTAAGCCTGTAGGTAAGTGAATTAGTTTTATTACTCTTTACATATGGTACCCATATGACACGTCTGGAAATGTTCTGGCTGTTTGAGCTCAGTCACCCACCTGTGATTCAGAAGAGCTGCTTCTGCAAAGATAAATGCCTGTCTTATGTGTAAGGCTCTTCTGAGGTTTGGGAAGGGGTGAACAGATACTTTGTCATTGGAAAAGTCGAAGGTTTAGACGTGGTCTGGACAGGGAGGGTAGCCTTTCAATCGCTCTATAATGTTCGAGTGGGTGCAGCATTCACTAAGCATGTGGAAGGCTGTTGAGCCTATGTTCTCCACAGCCTGAATGCCACTGAGCCCATATCCCCCAAGAGTGTACAAGCCCCAGCCTGTGGAGTAGCCTGAGGTGCTGTGTTTTTCATCCTTCCTCTCAGATATGACCGATATGAGAAAGTCTCTGATGAAACATTAGGGTCTTTAGATGGAAGGGTGTGTAACAGTAGTTCCAGACTTCCAAAAGCTGCCTGTAGAACAAAAACAGTCTTTAGGTTCTACCCTGAGACTAAACATTTCCACTATTCATCTCAGCCCTCCCAAATAATTTCAGATGAACATAAAAGAAGGAACTTCAGACACAGACTTGAGAATTAATATTTTTACAAATTGTTGCAAATACAGATAATAGGAGAGGTAATATATAATCATAGCATTAAAAGAATGGAGGCAATGCTAAAAAGAAGTAAATGTTATTACTGTTGTTACTGCTTCTTTCATAGAATCATAGAATGATAGAATGTTTTGGATTGGAATGGGCCTGAAAGACCATCTAGTTCCAACTCCCTTGCCATGGGCGGGGACACCTCCCACTAGAGCACGTTGCTCTAAACCCCATCCAACCTGGCCTTGAGCACTTCCAGGGGTGTGCCACCCACATAATTTGACTGGTAAATTAAAAGAAAACAAAGGGAGTATTATGTACATTAACGGAGGCTTTATTCTCAACCGCAGGAAAGTGAGAGATGCGACTGGAGTTGATATTAACATGCGCGTAGGAGTGCACTCCGGGAATGTGCTCTGCGGTGTTATTGGGCTGCAGAAGTGGCAGTACGATGTGTGGTCCCATGATGTTACCCTGGCCAACCACATGGAAGCTGGAGGAGTCCCAGGGTAAGAGTCTTCTCTGTTAACCTTTGGACACACGGATTTTTCAGTCATGGAGAAATGCATAGGCACCATGTCTTAAGCCATCAGCCTTCATGGAGATGCCTCAACTCATTCTTACATGTTGTCTTGAGAAAAAAAAACCCCAAAACTGGAGCACTCAGTATTTCCTGTGATTTAAAGAGCACTTTTTTTGTGTATGGAAACTTTTAGATTTATGCCCATTAGAACTTCTAAAATCTGGAATGTAAATAAAGTGAGCAGCATATAAAAGTTGTATCCAAAACCAAGTAAAAAAATGTTGATCAGGTTCAAAGTATGCTTTTGATCAGTATTTGTGACACTGTCATTCTTTTAAAATATAATTTCAGCCGTGTTCACATCACCTCAGTCACCTTGGCACATTTGAATGGAGCTTACAAAGTGGAAGATGGGGATGGAGATGTGAGGGACCCATATCTGAAAGAGCATAATGTTAAGACTTACTTTGTAATCAATCCTAAGGTTAGTAGTACTTTTATTTCATGGCCAGTCATACTTGATTTTGAGCAGGACCACTAATCTCTTTATTGAATAATTCACTACAAGAAGATATTGATCAGAGCTATTATTGATGCCTACAAATACATAATGTTTGCAGTGCAAATGTTTCCCGGTCTTCAGAAATAAGTCTCTGATATTTCCCAGCAATATCATTAAGAATGGCGGGTTCTTAGCACCTCTCCATTTATAAGTCCCTAATCATGGAGATCTGTGGCGCCAGATGATGCACTGCTGCTTCAAAAGGTCATGAACACAAAGGCTGATATCACCTTTTGTCCTCTGTCGACCAGGGAGAGAAGCGAAGCCCTCAGCACCACATTCGGCCTCGGCACACTCTTGATGGAGCCAAAATGAGAGCTTCTGTCCGCATGACCCGGTACCTGGAATCCTGGGGAGCAGCCAAGCCATTTGCACACTTGCATCACAGGGACAGCATGACCACTGAAAACGGCAAGATAAGCACAACAGTAGGGGCCTACTTATGTCATTTCGTACAATATAGCAATATTTGAAAGGAAAAAGCTGCTCACTGCTAAATACCTGGTTATTTCTGGTAGAAGAAAATACATGTGGTTGTACAGGGCATAAACCCAGTGAAGGTGCTGGAAGCTTTTACATTGGAATGTGAGTTTTGGATTAGCTTCTAAGAAGCCATGTCTTCCTGTAAGTGCATCTCTGAATTATAAGGAGTTCAGCATACTTCCTGAAACATAATTTGATCCTCTGAGCTCAGACACTCCCAAGTCACAGCATGTACAATGGCTGCTCTTCATCTTGAGGAAAGATATTTTGAACAGAAAGCCAGAATGCAACACCTTTAGGAAGGAAGTCCTTTAATACAGAGAAATTCCTAGAGATTTATTGACTGTTTAGCTACGTTCTGCATTTGGAACATGGCCAAACCTGGAGTGAAGGCTGTGAAGTTAGAATAATCCCTGTGGTACTTGGAGTGGACTTTATTCAGAGTACTCCAGGAACCAAATCCATGCTCACTGTAACATCTACCTTTTGAAGGTGCACCTACAAGTCATTAGCTGTGGTTGAAGGCCTGGGTTTTAGGGTACTATAGTGCAATGTTGCATCTTTTACACCGAACAGGTTCCTTTTTAATTTTACTAACACTGTTTTATTGCTGTCAGTAAGATGCTGTCAATCTACAGCTTGTACATTGCATTATCTTCTACTTCTAAAAAGTGAATGCATAGAGGTAAATTCTGATAGAACATTGGCATTCAGTTTTGTTCCTGTATAGATGAGACATATTCTTGTTCAATAAATATAGTGCATCAGAATGTGGATTGTGACAGGTTCATTACAGGAAGTACCCAGTCATCACTATTAATCACAAAATAAATGTGGCTGTGATGGCTGCCGTTGCTATTAATTCGAAAATAATGACCATTGTCTGTATTTGGCCACTCAGGTCTTTTTTTTCAAAAATACTTAGGACTGGATTTTGCTGAAGCTGGCAAGAGTTTGGGCTACATCCAAACAGTGGTGGCATTGAAGTCTTTGTTGTAGAGCAAAACACTCTTGGATTCAGATTGTTGTATTAGTTTATCCTGTGTTTATACTGATAGATGAGTTTTATTCCAGGTCACTCCATCTTCCACTTTTGGCTGGATTTTTCTTTTAGACAGATTTAATTGAATGCTAAAAGTATTTACACTGGAAACTTTTCTCTTTATTTGACCCTGTTTTCAACACAATTTTAAAAGCAACTTAATATTATTAAAGTCTATTGTAATTAATAGGGGTCTTTTTGTTTGTTTGTTTGTTTGTTTTTTAGGATGTTCCCATGGGGCAATATCATTTTCAGCGTTGCAGAGAGAGGTAAATCAATCTTAAAAAAAGTCAGTTATTCATAGAAAGTCCATATAAATAAATATACATTGGTATGCTGTCAAATAGTGAGGGCCATTTCTCATGCAGACTTTTTTAATGTAAGTGCTGATACCTCTTACATAAAGAAGGGCTATGGAAACAGATTTGGCAAACATGTTGCTTATGAATTGCAAATTCACTTCCTGGTAACAAATAGCTTTATTCTGAATTGGTATGTTGGTGACCTACTACAAACCAGGTACTCTACCAGTGGGAAGAAATTATATACAGGAAAATTGGGAAGAAGCCCAGAGAGGGGTAAGAAAAGAGGAGATGGAAAGGGCTGTTAATATTTTTCTTACTGTTAATAATTTTTCTTACAACAGCTAATAATATGTACTAAAAGAGACATTTTGTATATTTGTTTAATTGCTTTGTATTTGTGTTGCAGTTAATTATTTCAAAGTCTTTAATATGTTTGCAGTAGTAGACATTCAAAAGGTATTTTGTGGTCTTTTGTAGTGCTCCTGCTACACAAAATGTTTACAAGATCACAGTAGCTTTAAGTTTTCATGCTCCTACTTGGTACCTTGATGGCTAGGGCCAGATGGTGATGTCATAAATACTGTAAAGTCATTTGAATGAACCTCTTAAAAATTGGTGTTTTCATTGTCTCTGGTTTCTATGCAATTACCTAAAATATTGCTCAGTTCCAGAAGATGAACAAGTTATGACTGAACATGCATGATATTAATAAAAAGAGTCTAATTCTAAAACTGCAGATTTACATTTGGACAGTGTGTCCCAAGAATTTCTGTCAGGCAGTGCAAGATCATTGGGCTGTGGCATTTGGGAATAATGCAGTTCTTGAAGATTCTGAAGTGGTCTTGCTTTTGTGTTTATAAACTCTACTCCAGAATAGATTCAGAAGGTACAAAAATGTGTCTTGATACCATATTATGGAAGGAATTTCTTCCTTTACTGGCGTCTAATGTCCATAGTGAGACAGACATGTAACTAGGATTCTAGATATTCATTCTCACATGAGAGAGCTGAAATGATCATAAGCACTTTGAAAATCAGTATTTCATTAGAATATGAAAATGCAGGGTTTGAAGCCTGACTGTTGGCTTCTGTTCGTGGAAGTGTTAGCTTTTATGCATTACACGACAGTCTTATGTTGTTGAGGATCTGCCAAGAGGATTAACTGTGGTTGGACAATGTCTCCTCATCTCTCTAGGTATTTCTCCTAGATTGTTTTTGTGATTGATTTCTGTGAAAAACGAGTTATAAGCACTTTCTTACCTAAATTCAATAGCATTGAGTAGGCATGAAATCAGTTGAGGTTTTTAAAGTTCCTATAAGCACACTAATACAATTTCTGTATTAATTTGAAACCTGCAACAGGTTAGCAGTTTTGGGGAAATAACCCAAAAACTTGATGTTGAGGAAAATCCATGTTACCTTTGACAGGGGTCAATTTGTAGGTTAAGAATATTTTGGTGAGCAAAGAGTCAAATTTCAGATCTGACTGATGACTTCTTAGAAAACATTGGTTTTAAGTTAACATTGGATTTAAGTTTTCAAATACAGAGATCATCTGTCAATATTGGAGATATGTCATTTTCAAGGAAAGCACAACTACTGAAAGGATTGATAATGTTTGCAGCAATTTATGTTAGCAAAGATAAACCCGTTCTGATGATCCTCTGTAGGGTTCATGCTGAGTCCAGTCAAAAGTAAAGAAGTTTTTTTTATTGCAGATGAGTTACAAGGCTCACAAAGAGAGAAACTGATGTATGCCTGAAACTAATTTCAGACAGTGCTCAGTTTTCTTATTAAAAATAATAAAGTATTTCCAAGAAAAGAAGAGTTAGCAGGATTTTGGTAGAGAATACCTGTTATGCCTCAGTGCACTAATACACTGTGCTCATCATACAATTTTGACAAGGTTTTTAAAAAATAACTGCAAGAAACAGGAATGCTTTATGAATTTGAGCATATTCCCATTCTTTTTCATGAATTCATAACACTGTGGAAGACTTCCCTTAGACCAGAATTTCTTGAGGTCTCTTGTTTTTTTATGAAATGTTTTCTTGTGTTTTGTTTAAGTGCTCCCTAAGGGCTAAGCTCTAGATTTGTGAGTGAGTGTGTGTTTGTGTGTGAGACTGTAGCTTACGATGGTTTTTAAGAGCTTATTACAAGGATCATTGTGCCTGATGCCTATAGTTGCTATTGCAGTATAAATGTTTAAAATTTATGATAAACTCACAAATTTATGATAGCTGTTATTTTTGAAGTAACTAACTTCCCATATTTTTCGTTTCAGAACAAAGTCCCAGAAAAGAAGGTTTGAGGAGGAACTGAATGAGAGGATGATCCAAGCCATTGATGGAATCAATGCCCAAAAGTAGGGCTTTATCCTCTATCCTTTGTTGTCTCCTGTCCATTCCAACTTTGACATAATTCTGCAACAGAGGGCAGTGTTTAGTATTTTTTGCTTCCACATGCACACCAAGTCTGAAAACAGTAAAGGTGTCACTAATACTGGCATAGGAAGCCCTGCACATTTTGAAGATAGTCTGTAAAGTAACATTTTCTACTATATGAGATGAGACAGTGCCTGTGAATCATGGTGTGACAGAGCTATTGACTTGTCTTGATCTTCTGGCAAAGGGAGTTTGCTCTGTAACTGTTTGTGTCTGTAGACTCAAGGCTGTAGCACTACAGATTATCTTACCTGAGGGCAGAGAAGTATGACACAAGAAATAACTGGCTCGGGAGTTGGAATTATGTGAAAATTGATGCTTCCCAATTGTCATAGAAACAGTTCCTCAGAACTAGAAACTTTCCCTAAAACCATAGTTTAATATATCTCAGTTAGTTGGTTGATTTCTTAGAGAAGGCTAATCTTGATGGCATGTTGGAATTGCTGGGCGAGTATTTTATTTTATGCTGCCATGTATTTTATTTTTTTCTGTGTCCTAGGAAGACCTAGAGGCAGTGTGATGTTTTCTGTTTCCTGGTGAATAGATAAGGCTGAGAAAGAAATCAATACCAGTCCAAAATAACTCTACAAGCTTCTTATATTTCTCTGATGAAACAAGAGAATTGCCCTTCAAAAATGTGGACAATAATTGTGATTAATTACATGTTTCCCCCGCTGCTTCTGTTACTCAGAATCTTAATTAGCTGGGTATTACACCTAATTATTTAATGTCCGTATGTCACATTTTGAGGTTTTTTTCATCTTTTAGTCCTATTAAATGGTACCTGGATTTAGGAAAATGTTTCTCAGTAATTTTAGAAAAGTGTTGATAGTTACAGGTCATAAAAAGAATACAGTGAAATAGGGTAGGTCGTGTGATAGGCAAAGCCTTTTGATTATACTAGACTTCCCTAAAACAGCTATATAAAGTTTGTCAGTTTTTATGTGTCCTTAGGTACGCTTGCTCTGATAAATGGATTTTAAAAATGATGTTTTGATGTTAAAAGAAAAGCATCTGTATACATGCATTAAAATACTGGTGTGACCATACTGTATGTTGTTTTATCTCACAGAAACCCTGTCTTATCTAATTATTACAGAAAATTCAGAGAAACTTGGGGATAAAAAAGGTTTTTGAAAAAGTTACAGTGCATTTTGTGAATTACATGGGAAATTGCAGAAAGATAAGAAATTATCTTATATATCAAAAAGGCTGAATGTCACCTTCTGAAACTAGATTATCTACCTAGCTCTGTATTGATTAGCTGAATGACTCTCATAAAAGCTATGATTCAATTGATTAATACTCAGGAATAAGTTGTCAAAAGTGCTAGTTCCTCAAATGTCAAAGTAATTCAATAATATTTTAACTCTGTGAAGGCTAAGCACAGAGAACAATTAAATAAAATATTTCCTATATTTAGGATACAAAACTAATCACATTTTTGTTTTCTTTATTATTGTGCATATTTTTGTGCCTCAACTCTTCATCTGTAAAATGAAAATAACATTATCAGCTAGAGCAAATGAGTGGTTGTGAAACTAAACCTTTTGCTTTTGTGAATCAAGGAGCAAACTTTTAAGAAAATCTTTGAGAAAACTGGCATTTCCAAATGTTTTTAAGTGCAAAGTTTGGATTGTATGGCAAATAGGTCTGTGACTGAATGAAGAAAAGTTAAAAAACGTTATTGAAAGAGTGAGGAACAAAGAGCTTCTGTGCCTTATCCAGTAGGGTGTAACGTCACACTTAAAAGAAACACCCCTGTGTTTCTTTTCCCTGTATCTTGAACAAAGTACTCCTGGCTCAAAGGGCCTGTCCTGCACAGGCTGGGGAGGAGCAGCCCTAGCTATGCCATCCCAAGCCTTGGTGGTTAGGGAACTCCTGTAGGGCATGAGATGGAGGGATGACGATCTGCTGGCTAAATATGTACCTACAGAGGGGGCTAAACTAAAGTAAAGCCAGTTGGTCTTTGGTGAGTAGGTTGCTATGTTGAAAGGACACACTCCCTTTGCTATTTATTCCTTTAAGTCATGGTGGCTGCTGTATTCTGTGCATAATTCCTTGCTGTCCATTGGCAAGCAGTGCAAGCCCTATGAAACCACACACCTCTGTGGATACAGGCAGAATTCAGATGTCTGTCTGCTTTGTTCCTGGAATTGCAAAAGAATTTAAGCCAAACTTTGGTACCTAGCTTCCCAGGAGACGTCCTCAGGTACTTGCAAATACTTTGGCAATTCTCAGACTCATCAGAGGGTGAGGCTGAAGGTAGAATTTTTCAGCCCTTATGTCCTTGCCAAAGGTATGTGACTTTGCACTCCCTCTTCTGTACCCAGTCTCCACTTCCATTTGTTTGTGTTGTACTCTTTCCCTCATCTCAGACCTCTCAGCACCTGCTACCTAAAACCAGCATAGTTTTTTTCTGAACTTTAAAGAAGAACTGATAGCTTCTGAAAACGTGAGCTTGTAATGTGGAGTATGAGGCAGCACGTGCTCTAAATGGCACTACTGACTTCACATGCGATCAAGTGTGTAACCAAATTAGGCCCTTGGGAGTAGATCTGCAGACAGAACTTTTTAGCAGTGTGCTGATGGTAATTAAATCAATCTGCCTGTCAGATACCATAAGGAAAAAACAGGAAATTAGTTACCTATTTGGGGAGGAGGGTTACTTCTTGTTTAATTTTTGTAACTAAATGGAAAAAGACTTGCATTTTCATTTTCATAGTTTACCAAAAATGTTCTGCAAACTGAATGTTTGCTCCAGTAGATTACAGCTGAACCCAAACAAAATCGTGCTGTATGTACAGCAGCCTTCCAGTTCCCTTTCTCCTCAGAATCCTAACTGTGATCAGACACAGATGGGAACCATTGCAGAGCAAACTGGGAAATATATTTCTGAATTAAGCATTCTGAGAACTGACTATGTTTACAGACCCTTTTTTTAATGAAACTGATTGCATAGGAAGAGGGACAGTCTCCCAGGCAAGGAAACAAATATTTTCGATTTCACAAATTAAAGCTAATAGCTTATACTCCACTCTGTCCACTCTTGTTTTCCAGGACTTTAATTTAGGATATGTTCCACTGTGGTTCACTGCTGCTACTTACTTGCATTACAGACTGTCAGTTGAGACATTCCTTTTTATTTAGAAGGCCTTAGCTACACTACTAGTTTAGAGCCTAATTTAAAGTTATTGCTGGAAATGTTGGAAAAATATCTCAGGCCCTGCTGCTATTGTTCAAGCTCAAATACTGCATGTCCATAGAACTAGTCTGCTTAATTAATTTTTTGTTTTCAAATTTGCATTGTGCCCTTGATGTACAAGCAGCCAAACCCTCTTGACATTTAAATATTCTATATCTTTTCGAGTGTCCATTAAAATAAATGTAGTCTTTCATATTAGAACATCCCATTTTGTAAAAGCTATGTCAAGCTTTTGTCATGATTCACTTAGTTTAAAATAGATTTGTCATTTCAATGCAAGTATTTATGCTATTTCTCATGTTATAGCAGGGAAGGTTTTATAATCAGCAAAAAGATCAAAATCTACCTCTACAGTACAGGGCTGTGGTCAAGAGACCCATACAGCTCAAAGACAAAATCCCTCCACTGCTTTTAATAGTGTTTGTTTCATTTTTGTTTGCAATGGGAGTTTGTGAGGTGTAACTTACCTACCCACCACTCCTGCATATTGTAACAGTGCCCTTCCTACAGGTACCTTGTGAAGGACTGTTTTGTCTAAGGTTCACTTCTGTCCACTGGATATACTACAGTATTTTGGACATGAGTGGAATATCACTCTTAGAATTACATCATATAAATCCCTCCCTTGATTCTTCTTAGGAATGATCAACAGAAAAACAATTGCTCATCTGAGCTTTTTTTTCATGTGTACTTTAGCAGTAAGAGTCATTAAGGAGAGGGGATTTGTAATCTCCACTTTTACTGTCAGTGAAATTCACCATATACACTGCAATACACACGAACTTGCTTTATTCCAACTGATTTTCTTATTTTGCTGCATTTCAGTATATAAAAGGACAGAACTACTTTATTCCTATGTTAGTGATAATGTTCCTTCTCTCTTCTAGGCAGTGGCTTAAATCTGAAGACATTCAAAGGATATCACTTCTTTTCTATAATAAGACTCTGGAAAAAGAAGTAAGTTCTTTTCCATAAGTTCAATAAGTCGGGCCTTTGCATTGTTTTATGGCCCTGTGGACCTTGAGTGTATTTCTTCATACTGACACAGCTTCAGCAGGAAGACTGGGGAGTTGCCTCTTTCTGCTTTCTCATGAGCATAGGGCAGCTGATGGCTGAACAGCTATGCTGTCCTTCAGGGAAGTAAGAGGAAGGCTGGACCACAACTGGCTGTATAAGTTAGTGAATTTGTACACTGAGAAGGGGCTAGAGGAAGCATTACTCTACTGTGCTCACAGTGTCCAGCAAGTATCCTCTGTGTCCCATGTGGTGGTCAAATACGTACTTAATTATTTTTGTAGATATCTTTCAGTTCAAAGCAGCTGAAATTATTTTCAGATTCTTTCCCAGCTCAGCAGAATAGTTGTTATGGCCGGCTGACAGAGGCATGTGTTGCTTGGCAATGCATTAGGGTGGAAGAGGTTTCAAGGCTCCTTGAGCCTGTTTTGAAGACTTCATAAGAGAGAAGAAGCAAGACCTGGTGTGGTTTCATCCTTAGTGTTTGGGGGTTCACTGACTGGAGCAAAGCTGTGCCTGGCAGCACATTAAGATTTTAATGGGGGTGTTACTAACCAATGAATTCTGAAAGAGAACTTCGAGAAAAAAACGTCATATGTGTACTTTGGACAATGACTTGGGAGAAAATTTGGGAGCTAAGTTATTTGGCTGAGTCAATGCTCCCAGTAGAAGTCTAATATCTTGATGTAGAATGCTGTAGAACAGCAAAGAGCTAATTGTTATTTTTGGATCCAGCTTTTTAATATCTTTCTTCGCCGTCTTTTAATGACTCACCAGTCCAGTGTTGACTTTAAAGAACTTAGTAAGAAGTCTGCATTTGATTTAAAAAGAAGCTTTTCTGGCCCTGTGGGACCTGAAAGTACAGAAAGATAATAAAGCAAAATAATTGCTTAACCTAAGGAGTGAGTTGCCTGCCTTCATTAGGAAATGTCTCGAGAAGTGTGAAACACTGAGACAAATTTAAAAGTGGATTGGAATTCTGTGAAATTTTAATTGCAGCTCAAGATCCAAAATTGTTGAACAGGACCACAAACATATTTGACAGGTGGAAGAGCAGAACTTGCTGCAAAAGTACCCATCAAGCAAAGATATATTTGTGCCTTGTAATTTAGTTAGATAAGTGATAAAAATTGCTTTTAATGTCATACAATTCAAAAGTGAAAAAAGCTGTTGTGTTGCCAAAGTGAGTTTCTACATATTCATGTAAAGTTTGGTGCACTGGTTTCATAGGCAGAACTTGGCATTAAGCACAGAGACACAGCTGTGTGCTTGCAGTTGGAAGGCACAGCTCATGCACTTCCCATTTTCTGAAGTTTGCATCTCAAGCACTTTGTGAATAATCTTTGGTATATTTTTTTTTTAGTAATTAAATCTTGAACTTTAATCCTTAAAAAAAAAAGCCAAACTAGGATAGGGTAAGTAACTTTAATAGCTACTTAGATCATTTCCCTTTGAGTACTTAATTGGTTTCAACCTAGGTATATCTATCTCAAATAGCAGAGCAACTCTGATAAATATTTCATTGCTTAATTCTCATGTCTCTAGACAGACTAATTAGAGATAAATAGATTTTTCTCATGACAAAACAGATCAAATTGAAGTCTCCTAAGAATATCAAGCGTTTAGTAGTAACAGTGGACATATGAGGCCTTTTAACAAAGACATAAAATATTTTAATTGAAGTAATAATATAGGTTCAGTAAATATCAGTGTGGTTGCTAGCTATGCTCTGTAGCACAGCTTACACTTTGCTACTTTTTGTGCTGAGAAGTTTCCTGTCTAAATTAATGTTACATTTTTTATAATGGTTTCAGCCCATTCAGTATTTATCAATAGTTGAAAATCAGTTTGAGGAATTAATCACAAAGAATTTTGGAATCTGTGAAGAATGGTTGGCCATTCCTAAAAATATTTTAACATATGCTTTAACTTTTGTTTGTGGGGTTTCTCTTTTTTGGGGGGGAGGGGGATTTTTTTGTTAATTAGACATATTCTGATGAATTTGGGATAGTGTGCTCAGTGGAGGAATAAGGCAAAACCATTTGACATGGCTGTTGTTCAATAACCAAAAGGATTAATACTATGCCTGATAATCCCTAGCCCTATGTGAGTGGATGTGAAGTCACTGAAGAACAGGAAATTTACTGTTGCTAAAAACTGCCTATACATATGTGGATCTTTAAGCTGGAAATTCAGTTGGGTGATGTTTCATCTGCTTTGGCAATTGTGTTTTTAACGTTTGCTTTTATTTTCTTCCAGTATCGAGCAACTACTCTGCCTGCATTCAAGTATTATGTAACTTGTGCCTGCCTCATATTCTTCTGCATTTTTGTTGTACAGATTCTGGTATTGCCAAAGTAAGTCCTATTTAATGTGTATTCATTCCTATGTATATTTGCTCATTAGTTTAAAAAAAATTAAAAGAAGAAATATAAGTAAAAAAAATTTGGAATTGTTAGTTTACAGATGTCAATTCATGGAAATTGAATTGAACAGAAAAGACTGGGGATTTCAGCCAATTTTCAAAGTTAGGCTTGTTTCTAATTTTAAACACTGTCAATGGTGTTATGCCAAACATTAGTATAAATTCTTCATTCCTTTTAGTTTTTATCTTTGCATTTATAAATAAGTGTGACAGTTGGACATTGGAGTGGGACAAAATGGATTGCAGAGTTGGAACTGTGATAAATAAATGTATTTAGCATATCACTATGATAATACTGCTATACAAAGCATGAAAACAGAGCATTAATAATCATAATGTGTATATTTATAAAATTAATTTTAGAATATTAAAATCCATTTCTGGAATAATTCTTTTTACCAGAATTTATCTATTATGAGATGATTTATATTTGCATATATTCTAGAAAGGCTGAAAACCAGAAGACTGTTCCAATAAAGGATGTTTTATTACACTTCTTAAAATTAAATTTTGCTGTTGATTGTTTACACAGTGGAAAGCTGGGATTTGTTTTATAGCAATTTTTTCTAAAGCCAACACTTTATATTCCCTGTCATACAGTTTTTCTTAACTCACAGTCCTTTCTCCTGTAGAGTACTTTCAGCATTACTCTTTATAACCACAGTGGAGCGATTGGTCTTGTTCTGTAGTATTTACTCACATTTTAATTCAAAGCCAGAAGGAACTGTTAGTACATTATAAATTGACTTTCCATACTGCAGACTTACAACATGTATAAAGTTTTATGGACTTCCATTCAGGTGTTACAGCAGCAGTTTCCCAGCTAATTCCTAAACGGAGACACAAACCAAGGGACACTCTTCCAAGCATTCAGCAGTATCCTGCACATGGTTGAGTCTGACTTCAGGCATTATTAAAAATATGAAATTAAGACACATGGAAAATTTTATTTTACAAGCTCATACTGTATTTTGATAAGTAAAGGAATTAATTCAGGGAAATTCATGTTTTGCCACATCCCAAAAGCCGAAGGTGGATCTAACTACTCCCGGCCAGCAGTACGATTTTTGAATCTATTTTTTTTGGTTTTGGTTCAGTCATGAAAATTAATCTAGATTTATCATTTATCTTACATGTAGTCAGACGCTTATTTTGCTCTATCCTTACTATGTCACTTACACCAGTTGTTTAGCTCATTGAAATATATCAGAATATCAGTGAACTCTAGGGAGCTGTATTCAGCTAAGGAAAATGTCCTCCAACTTATTGGTATTTCTGGTATTTCTAACATCAGAGAAAAAGACACTGATAAATGCTTTATCCTTTTCATTACCAAAATGTTAAGTGTCTTATGATCCTTTCATAGGGCTGCATATTAGATTGTAAAAGCAAAAGTGTAAAATCAGGTGTTACCAACATGAGTGGTATTCAGCTTCAAGTGGTCTGTGGATTATTTTAATAGACGGAAAAATGGAAGACAGAAAGGCAAGGTATTATACAGGTACCTGCATCTTTTCTGGAAAATTGGGAGCATTGCAAATTTAAAAAACAACAACAACAACAACAACAAGAAAAAAGGTTAAAAATCACCAGTCTATGTAGTCATCACAAATGTAGCTTAAATCAAACATACTCCAATACTGCAAATGTTATTTCCTAGTAAAATTCTATCTAACCTTTTTGTTTTCTTCCAGAAGTTCTACAGGATTTTAAAATGGTGATCTAATGGAGACAGGGAGATGAACTAAATCTGTCACTGGGTTTTATTGATTCACTATTCCATTAATCTGGTTTTGCAGTACTGTAATATCATTGATTTCTGTGCAGGCACACAGCCTGCTACTTAAAAGTAGATTTGGAGATATTTGATGATGAATAACATCCAGCAAGTTGCAAGTCCTAAGTAATATTTTCAAGATCATAAGACATTTTTTTCAAGGCTGAAATAATTTATTAATGTTTTAATTTTCTTGGGGTCAGTAAAGTGATATGGTGTTTTAATACTAAGCTTTACACAAAGTGGTATTACAAATTTAATCAAGAAAACAATATCTTGGGGTGAAATGTATGATGAGGAGTAGGTCTTCATTGGCATTAAAATGAAAGCAAATCTTTACCATTACATTTCCTTGGAACAGGCCTGCAGTGGCTCTCTAGAATTCTTGGTTTACCAAGTGAGAGACATAGCTCTAGTAAATCACTACACTCTTTGTTTAAGCAAACAGAATTGGTACTAACGTGGAATTGGTAGTGTCGGCTCTTTGAAATGCAAACTGGTGAATTGATGAAAGTATATTTCTACTGAACAGGAGATACTTCTTGTAGTATTCGAGTTTTATTAGGGGCTACATTTAAGATTCTTCCCAAGTCTTCACTCTCTGAGGCTGTTGTGCTCAAGAAACTGTGTCGTTTTGTCCTGAGTCATGACAAACTAACAGTCGTGGTTAGGAGGCCTTATCATAATATTTTCAATCAGGCACAATAGAATTTCTTCATAGGAAAGGTAGTACTTAAAAAGTTTGTCCAAAAGCAGTCACGTAAGATATAAGATGGAATAAATAAAAGAAAACCATCATTACTAGCTATTTTTCAGCTGTATGAAAAAAAACCAAAAAACAAAAAAAAAAAAAAAACCAAACCAAAAAAACCCCAAAACAAAAAAACAACAAACAGCTCAAGCAGAGTTATAAAACTGAACTGATACTGTTTTAACATTGAAACTGCCATACAGTCTCCATAGGTATTGAATCCTTCGATGGCTTAGTGAGAGCATCAACTACTTTAAGAAATAAATAGCTACTATTAGGTACCAAAAAAGTCCGAATTCAGTACTGGCTTATATAATTGTCATTGCAGTGTCTTCACTGTGATTTTATCACCTCAAGAAAATTTGCAGTCCTGTAGTTCAGAACATGGACATCGATTACCTGACAAGCTAAGGAAATTCTCTACATCCCATTAAAGGACATGTGCCATAAGTCACATATTTTCCTAAAAATTACAAAATTGTAGAAAAAAACCACATTCTTTTCTGCATTTTTCAGTATCTTTATCTTCATAAGTAAATTTCTGGTTTTCAGTTAAATTGTTACCAACAAGATATTTATAAAAATATTTTTTTTCCAATCTCGTACCACTGATAAAAATAAATTGTTCAAACCAGATATTTCCTAATGAAACCAGAAAAATGCAAGTTTAGCTAATATACATTGTTTAGACATGGAATTACCTGAAGCTTGAGAAGTTCTCATATTGTTTCCTCACCTTTAAACTGTCTCTCTGTAGGTTATGGTCAAGGGCTCTCTTGTCTGGGTTTCTGGTGGGGCACTGTAGCAGAGAGCAGAATGAGGTCATTCCTTGAAGCATAGAAGAGGCAGGTAAAAACTTACCTGGCTTATGCAATTTCAGGTGCTCCTCTGACTAAATGTTTTGCCCAAATCTGTCAATGCAATGCATTTGATAACTCTACACAATAAAAGCAAGGTTAGTTTACTGTAAAGACCTGCACTGGTTTTGTAACGTTCCAGTGACAAAAAGTAAATCATGTTTTGGCTTTCCTATGGTCATTGCCTCAAATGAGATTTGTTTATGGTGGCACTTAATTTTTAGCATTTTGCTTCTCTTTATAGCATTTTCAGCCCACTTCCTTCCTTCTAGGAGCAGCATGAAACTATTTTGTCTTAGCCTAACTGAAACAGAAGTCCTGCTGTTCCCAGAAGAGAATGGGGTGTGGAGAGCAAAAATACTACATTTTTTTTTCTCTGTTTTCACCATTCAAATCTGGATTCTAAGATACCACTTTTCATTATCCTCAGTCCTTTTCTCTTTGTCCTGTTCACCTTGCTGTGTAATTCTTGTGCCCCCTCAATAGGATCACTGATTATGTGAAACAGCTACAAAGACCTTTTGTTCTTGCCTGTTGCCCAGGAGATTAAGTACTCTTTGCATAAGCTCTCTTTATGCCATGTTAATTTTTTTTCCCTTGCTCTCCAGCTTCTCTCCCAAACGTCTTCATTTCTTCTTCTAAAAGGATGCACTCCAAACTTGACTGATAAGGCTATTCTTGTGTTGAGTCATTTTTTAAGGCTCCTTTTTTGTATTCTTCATATCAGAGAAAGAATAGCTATAGTTTGAAATGTAGGAATGGTTCCTTGAATGTTAATGAAGGACATATATGATTGGAAGTGTTTATGCATATATAAAAAATAAACCTGTTTCTTTTCTAACTGGCTTTCTTTCTAGTTTCCTAGTTGGTTTTTTTCTTTTTTTCCTTTTCTTTATCTCTTCCATTGCTTACAAGATTTTCAATTCCTAAGAGTAGAGACTAGTTTTAATACTCTGATGTACAGCTTACTGTCTCAGTCTCAATGAGAAATTCTTGGACAACATGTATTCATAAGTAATAATGATCTTCAAACAACTTTTTAAAGAAATATTATTTCATGATTAATATATGTTGTGAATTGCCAGTTGTTTGTTTTTCATCAGCTGTGCACATCAGCACAAAATCTGATGATTAATACTTAACATATAAGAAGTTCTCAATGATTGGCAGGGAAGCTCATCAATTACTCTCCAAAATGCTTTTAATGGCATCCGATTGGTCGGTGATGTTAATGCTTTGTTGTTCTCTCCTGAAAATATTTTATACAACTCTGTTGTTAAAACAGAGCAAAATGTTTCCTAACATTTCTGGCATATAATGTCTGATAAAGTATAATGTTTACTGATGCTCAAAGGAGTTGAGAGATGTTTTTTTATTCTGTAAAAGTGTCAAATCTGGGGTTAAACCTGAAAACAGGTACTCAGGTGAGAGACTTCATGACTGCGTCTAGTTCCCATGCTTAAACAACTCAGTTGATCCAGAGCTTCTGGTCTTCTCTTGGCATTCATTAAACATAATTTGGTTCCACTGCATCTTTCCCACGGCAGATGTGATAAGAAGCTCTCACATGGTGCCTGATGGAGCAATTATGCTCTACTGTGGTATTCCTGTAGAGAGATTTCCACATTTGCAGAATGAATGAAGGAATGAATGAAGGAATGCACAGGTTATCACTGTATCCCTGTTCCCTGAGTATCCAGGGATGCTACGTTTGGCTAGACGTTCCTATTTATAACACACAAGAAAAGGATGAACTGGAACAGTGAGTACGGAAGATCAGCATCACAGATATCGCAGGTTCTGCTGTGACACACTGAAAATGGACATCACTGACCTGGGCTGTTTACTGCCTTTTAGGGGTGAATGTACGCCACCAGCAAGTTCATTTTGTATATCTATCACACTTTTATATTATTACAAAATCGACAACATAAAAATAAAGCAATAAGGATCTTCTTTAATACAGGCTTCCTAAAATTAAAACAAAACATTGCTGCTGTTAATGTACTCTGTCATTATATGTGTGGAAATTATTAGCTTCTCATGGTAATAACTTTGGAAAGTCAGAGGCAATACCAATTCAAGCATTCCTGAATTGAGAAAATGGCAGGGGAAATGCCTGCTGTTCTGGTAAAGATTGTAATTGGTTTTCCATGGTATTGATCTTTGGAAGTTGCAATTTGCACCTAGTAATTTTTTCATATCATCAGTATTATAGACAAAGATATGTCATGTGACAAATGTGTAACAAAGAAATTAATACCTCTTTTCCTTTTCTTCTAGAACATCTATTCTTGGAATTTCATTTGGGGCTGCATTTCTCCTGCTTTCCTTCATTTTGTTTATCTGTTTCGCTGGACAGCTTTTGGTAGGTATTGAAGGAAATCTAATCCATTAGTAGATGATTTCTTTGAAATAACGTGTTCTGATTTTGCCAAGTCACTCTGCCTTTGCAGAGTACCAGTTAAAGGAAAAGGGACTTGCATGCTCAGGCTTCTGCGGACATTGTTTTGTCCATGTTGATTTTCTGTAAAATGTCCTCATTTATCCGAAAAGCAGAAAATGCCAATGCAGTGGTTGTCTATATTGACACTAATATTCTCTTTCTCATATGAAGCTGGATCATCTGAGAGGTTTTCATTACTGTTTGATAAATTGCCTTTTCAAAATTTTTTGCTGTTGTGCTTACAGGAGATGACTCATGAGTGCTTTAATTTGTGGGACTGTGTATTTGTTTAAGTATTGTATAAGACAATTTTTTGAGTTTAAAGAAATTTATTTCACCCTAACAATTTCATTTGAAATATAAAAATGTTATAGTAAATTTCCAGTTTTGGCACTGAGTGGTCCAGGTGTTATTATAATACCTATTAGTGTATGTAATATTATGCTGAATTTGAGAATTTAATTCAATATTTGGGCAAACCTTTCAGCATTTCAGCATGTCCCCCTCTCAGTTGTTTTCAAAAAGATCCAACATAGAACTCCATCTATAATAAGGATAAGGAGTTTCAGGATTTGTAAGAAAGTGAATGCAATCTGAATGTGGCATCCCCACTTCTCTTTCTGTGTCTTTGCGTAAGCTCCCATAGAGAAAACTGAAAGATTTTTTATAAAAAAAGCACATGGGAAAGACAATTACTTCAGTATGCAGTAAAACAGTACAACAAGGTAGTTAAAAAAAGAAACAGAGGAAGTAGGTTTTTATAATTTCTCTCTCTTCTCTTGTGAGGCTTGTAATTAACCAGGACATGTTTTTAAGAAAATATAATTAATGTACATTTCAGTTGTCTTTCCAATAAGTGAGGGATGCTGCCACTGCTCAGGAATTAAACTGAAATATAATGCAATGATATTCTTAAATATTTTTAATCATTAGAGTGAGGTCTTAGAGGAATTGCTATTACTTAACAGCAAAAATTAGTTCTCATGTAATGTTATAGTTGATTGCTGTTTTTTATTGACAGTAGATTGAGAGTAAAATGATGTAGTCAGAGTACTGCTCTTGAATAAGAAAATTAGAAAACAAATCCTTCAAAGAAAAGCCAGCCTTTTCCTATAGGAAAAAGAGGTGCTAATGAAATGGTATCAAGAAGTGCTGGCATATACATTCTCCTGGGGCTTTTATTTATAGTGTTACTTAGGAGGACTACAAATACATCTTTCTGCATTTAAAGGGTGGCTAAGCAATATCGCAAGTCAGAGTTGTACAGTTGTGCCACTTGAACAACATCTAACACCTATTTTCAATGACTTTTTCCCATGTCACATAAGTACTGTAAATAGTTCCCAGAAATGGAGACCTGTCACTGCAGTTCTGATGACTTGCCAGTTGTCATGTTCTAACCTACATGACTTGAAGAGGAGTTAGTTATGTCCATGTCTTTGTGAGTTCAGCTGCTCTAATACAGAAGCTATGCTGCTAAGAAGATTTCAGAAAGTTATGACCATAGTTGATGCAGTGTTGTCTTTCCTTCATGTGCATGGATGTAGTTCTTAAGGTGATGGGTGAGAAGCAGCTAACAAAAGAAGCAGTAAGTTTTTCTTTCCCTTGTTCTCTCCCTCAGATTTCTTCCTTTGTGTAAAAATCCAAGTATTGTTTTGCAGCTTTAACCACAGTGACACCCTATGTCATATTTCGGTAGCGTATTTGTTGAACTATCTGATCCATAACTGTAAACATTTTCTTTGTAGAAAAAAAGTCTAAAATTTCAAAGAAACTGGTATCAATATCCGAGTTTTCACACAACAGTGACAGTGTTAACAGAAATCAAGCTTTATCATCCTAAGGCTGATTTGGTTTGGGTTTATTTGGGGTTTTTTCACACCTTTTTTTCTAAAGATTTTGGATTCCCTTATAGAAGGCATGTAGTAAATGTGGATTTGCTTGTGTGTACATGCACCTGCACACAATTACAGAGTTTAAAATCACCAAAAATCTCTCTTCTAAAAATGCACCAAAAAACCCAAGAATTTTTTTGCCTGTCTGACTGTGACAGATGAAATGTGGTGAGTTAGCTACAGGCCAGACACCACCCAGCTGCTCACACACTCTGCCTCAACCTCAAAGATGGGGCAGGAAAATAGGATGAGAAAGCTCATGGCTTGAGATAAGGCAGGGAGATCACTGACCAATTACTTTCATAGAAAAAACCAGACTGAACTTGGGGATAATTGATTTAATTTCTCGCCAATTAGAATAGATTAGTGTAGTAAGAAACAAAAACAAACATTGAAGCCACACTATTAGTCCTTACTATCCCAAATTCCCCTTCACTCCCCTGCTCCAGAGTCCTCTACCTACCATCAGGCAGTACAAGTAGGGCTGGAGAGTGGTTGGTACATGGACATTTCTCTCTGCTGCTCCTTCCTTTCACAATTCCATCCTGCTCAATTGTAGGGTCTCCACAGGCTGCAGTTCCTTCAGGAACATCACTTGCTCCATCATGTATCCTCCAGGGGCTGCAGTGTGGTTATCTGCTCCAGCATGGAGTGCCCGCTCCTCCAGCCTGGATGTTCCCGCTGCTGTTTCTCGCGTTTTGCTCCCTCCTCCTCTCTCTGCCCAACGTTTTGGGCTCTTTCTGGCCCTGGTGTTCCCAAGGTGCCCAGCCAGGGTCAGGCCCCAGCACCAGCCTGAGCACTGGCATCTGGTACATAAACTTGCAGTAGTAGTCAAGTATTTACAGGACTGTTACAAGAGTTACAGAGTGGGACCTGAAATGCCAGTAAAGACAGCAAAATCTAAATTCAGATTAGGACACCTGGCTATCACTGTGTTATGTGCTTGTCTTGGTACTTTTGACACTTTGCACTCTCAGTCTTCCCCTATCATAAGGGCTGTCACCACCACAGAGTAAGTCACACAAAAACTAACATTGAACAAGTTTCTCTGTATGATTTTAATTTCATTGGCAAAAATTAAAAAAAAAAAAACCCAAATCATCCAGACTGTAATGCTGAAATTACTAGCTCTTATGGAATTTAATTACAATATTGTAAGAAGAGCTTTATGCTCAGCATTTCACTCTGAGTTTATTAATTGATTCTACTGTTCAGCAGCACTGCAGCATGGTCCAGCTCAGTCTGCTGTGGAGTGAGAACATCAGCCATTAGAGAAGAGCAGGCATTTTTCCATCAAACGATGCGGCAGAGTAGTAGCACAAATAAGGAGGTTACAGACTTCCAGAGCCTGTCTTTGTGGTGTGTCCTCCCCTGCTGGTCTTGGGCAAACAGGCTGAGGGCAAGGAGAGCTGACAGTTCCCACAGAAACAGTCATTTGCCCATAGGCATTAAACCTTGCTCAATCCTAGCTAAAACAGCATATATCCTGAAGCTTGAAAGGAATTTATATCTTTTATGTTCTAATTACTTCTTTGTGCCGATAAAATTTTTAATGGTTTTTTTGGATAGTCACAATATTCAGAGACACTCATACTCTTAAAGATTATTTTTGGTCATAAAGATCCTTTTTGTCTTATATTTTCGTATTTTAAATGTAGGCCGTTCTTTTTAATTAATTTTGAGTATTTTCTTTGAATTTTCCATGAGAGGTTTCCTTCCCCAAATAGAGGGATAGAGGACAGTGATTGTCCTTTAGCTCATGTATTTTCTGTGTCTCTTTATCTTCTTGAAGTGTAGACGAGTTCATAGAATGCATGTGAAATGCCTCAGACCTGGTAAGTGTTAGCTGTGTTTTACCTCCTGCTGTGAATGCGAGGAAGCAGACATCTAAATGATACCTAACTGGTACCTAAATGATACATTGGAAAATGTAATGCATCCAGTGGAAACAAAACTCCACACTAGGCATGTAAAGGAAAGATCTTTGGGGTATTTGAGGGAGCTGGCCAAAGAAGTATTAATCTCAAGCAGATGTTCCTTATGCATTGATGCAAGCACTGTCTCAAAAATCTCTTTGCATTACCTGGGACACACATGCACTTAATCGATATGACATACTCTTTGTGCCAATTACTTCCATTGGTATGAGATGGATTTTTGTTGCATATGTTTATACCTTGCAAACCTATTTGACTACTTGAGCTAACAGAGGAAATAGAAGTAATGTCATCTCATCTGAACATGTTTATAGTCTCTCTTAAATACCCAGTTGAATCATGGAATTAGCAGAACACAGTACCAACAGAATAAACAGCAGAAAATAACTGGCTTCACAGTTGAGAAAGATGTTCTGATTTAAGGTCACTGAAGCCTCTGACAAAGGGCAGCCAGTACATGAGCAGCCCTGTCCCTGCTAGAAGAGAGCACATTATTTACACCCCACCACTGTATAAAGAGTGATGCACAATCTATACCTTTTTTTTTTGCAGGGATTTGTGTTTTACTCCAAAGCAATTGGCATTGGTACTTAGGTACAGTCAGAACGACTGTGTACACATAAGGTATTTAAAAGCTCTGTAAGGAAAGGAATATCAGTACCAGCACTACTTGGAAATTATTTTCAATCTGGAATTTTACCTTTGATGTGAGTGTCTCTTAATGCAGATACCGATGAAAGATCTAGACCCTTTAGTTTCTTCAGCAGTAAGGCTTTGCCTTTAAATTAAGATTAAAACAGGGATGGTGGAAGGCAAGGAGAACCTAATGAGGCACTTTGGCACCTACAACAGGGTCCATGAAAGAGGCTCATCAATCCTGAAAGTCATTCTGATGAGTCTCTAGTACAGGCACTGCAACAGCAAATCCATCACCGGTTAGTTAACTAAGTACCATGTTCAGACTTCAGGAATTGTTATAAACGTACTGATTTAAGTAACAAAAATCATTCTTACTCAACTTCTTGAGTTACATGTTTACAACACAAATTAGATGATTGAAGCCAGCTGAAGAACTTGCCTGATGTGGTGAAGACCACATTCCTTTTGTCTGCTTTGCCAAAAATTCTCTTTAAATAACTTAAAATCCAGCAATGCTGCCCTTTAGTGTCTTTGCCCACGATGAGATTGTAAGTTACTTTCACATAAAGAGATACCCAAGTGTGCTTCCTGGTGTGCACACAATTTTTCCTATGGTCATTAAAAAAGCAGGAAAGCAGAGAGCACCCAGATTGTTTTCAATGGTCTTTACATGTGTTACCTGAGAGGTGATTCCTGTGATGTGCGAGTACCAGAGTATGTTCACAGATCAGAGCTCCTGTTGTGTGGGTCAGGTTTTGGATGGTAGCATCTCACTTGGAGATCCAGACTCAGCCAATGAAGAATGTAGCATTCAAGAACTCCTTCCTCTAGTTCAGTGCCCTGAGCATTGTCCTTAAAATGTCATTCTGGTTTGATTCTTCTCAGAACCAGTGGCTCTTTAAATATTTTCTGAGAAAAAGAAAAACCTTGATGGGAGGGACTGAGTACATCTTAACTTAAAATAGCATATAACACAGGGACTGTACATTTTCTTGAGTGAGGAAAGCAGCACAGGAAATGCCAGGACTGAACTCTGAGTGCCTAAAGGCGTATTTGTGCAGGTCACTGACGTGTTCTTTCCTTTGAATGACACAGCTGAAGTGAACCATGTGGCCATTTTAACGTGGCCCATTGTACAGGATAATTAACACTGCAAAGTATGGTGAAATTAAAAATGTGATACTGACTTTAGTTTTTGCTGTTATTTATTTAGGATTCTATATTTTGTCCAGCCAGTTGCATGAAATATGAATTGAGTAGACTTTTCACCCGGATGCATTTTGTATGATTCAAAATGCCTGGCTTAGATTTACAGGTGCCATTGTGGAATTCAAAAGCTTGGTGTTACAGTACTCATTTTAGGAGTACTTTGGTCCTTTTTGTGAACATTAGAAGCATTAATAAGTATGTGAGTAAAAGCTTGTGCCTATATAGCAAAAACCCCCTTCTCCAAGCTTAGGTCAGTGTAATTGCTGTCTTCAAGCTCTTTGGGTTTGAACTTTGGTGTCTTCTTCAACTCTGAGTGAAAAGGAGCATGTAAAAAAAATCTGAATTTTGTTTCTCTTGATTGCATTTTTGAAGCATCAGTATTGGTAAAATATCAAGTTGTATTTGAATGCAAAATGAAAAGAACAACAATAGAACTATAGAAAATGTGATTCACTGGCTTTCTGTAAATAAGAAGTTTTCAGTGAAGGTGTTCCAACCTCAGCTTGCATGTGAAGGAGAAGTGTGACAGGTCTTGCAACACTGCCTTTCATCTACAACAGAGCTGTCACAATTAATTCTCGCACCAGTTCCTTGATCCTACTCAGAAAGACAGCATTCATTTTATTAAATGCTGAAGTAGGTTTTTGTGTGTGAAAAGACAACACAGGATACATTGTAATGTCCTGAATATTCAAAATAAGTTATTACTCATTATCATGCTGTGCTGTCATATCAGATTTAACATGTTCAGATGAAAAGGTAATACATTAATCACCTCTCATACTACAAATACCTATTATTTCTAGTCAGTAAATGATAAATACTGAACAATATTCTGCCAGCTCTACTTAGAACAAACACTCTGATACTCTCTAATGCTACTGAGATCCGATGTCTTATCCTACTTGCATGCTTTCAAGAACTGATCACTTTCTTTCTTAAATCTCATTCTCCATTTTATTCAGAAAATTTCAAAGGAGACATAATATTTACAACAAAAAATGTATGATGGAATCAGCAAAATAAATGTGCATAATTCTGCTCTTAAGAGTAGTTTTAATGACTACCCCACCACTCCAGTTCTGCTTCCAGGGATTCCCCAAATTTTCAGCTGTACTGAAATGCTGCAGTTGTACTACGTATGGACTGGATGTGGACTGCTCAAAAGTGAAATGAGGTTCAGCAAATATGGTATTCACACAGAGAATTATTATTCAACAGTGTAGTCTTTCGTGTTTTCCAAGGAATATCTACTCAATGGCTTAAACATTTTTAGGGTTTTGCCACATGTTTTCCTCTCAGGACCCTCATTGGCTTAACAAACAAGGTGGGCATGGCAGATGTACCAAATAAACAGGGGTCTTTCCCTTCCAGAACTCAGAGCTGTGCATTAAGCAGCCTGGTAAGAAATGCATCACCCTGTTGTGCTTCTGTTTGACAAGTGGAAATGACTATCTACAGCTTCATTTTTGAAGTTGCCCTCTTAACATCACTCACATTGTTCTTCTGGTTAGAGCCAGCAGTGTCCGTAATTTAGCAACAGCAATGGAAAGAACAGAATCTCTTTATTGATTAATCACATTGATTGAATGGTATATTGTTTCCAGAAGTTTATGTTGTTTTCCAAACCTTTTCTTAGTGATAAAGCTGCCTTTTTTTTTGTTTGTTTTTCCTTAATGGTAGCAGAAAAAGACTTTTTAAAGAAATGTAGAAAATTAGTCCAATAAGTTCCTCTTTGCTAAAATACATTAACAAGGTCAGGTGATATTGTTCAAAAATCTTGTAAGCAAAGAAAAATTGGAATTATTGCAAGGAATTTTAGTACAGAAGGTAAGTCTGTACCTGCTTTCCAGGTACTTGGAAAACAAAGGTGGTTCTCAACAATGCATGCTGTTCTCAGCATGGACATTGCTAAGTAGTCTCAGCAATTCTATATTTTAATTTTTTTCAGTGATTGCTTTCAAATATGAAGAAAGTTCAGATTTAACAATTGGAAGCATTGATGTTGAAGCAGAAAAGCTTGAAAAGTCACCATCATTTGATGCCAGTATTCTTGCATTTAGATACTGGGATTAAACAGAGATTTTCCATGTGAAAGTTAATTTTATCCTCAGAATCAAGATAACACAAATTGTTCATATGAGCAGAGAAAACTCAATTTACATTGTGTAGCACTACTAAAACATGAAAGCAACTTTTTTACACCATTGTTTTGCATTTGTTACTGAGCCGTGGTTTTTAAAGTTTCAAAATTGAAAGTAAGAGCTGCTAGAGCTTGTTGGATCCAGTGGAGTTCAGCAGCTGGGAAGTGCTCCTTCATGACCCACTGAAGAACAATTGGATGGAATTTAAAACCCAGGGAGGGGATCCTCCTGTCTCACTCCCATTGAAGTCCCAGGTGCAACCTGTAGTGAGGTTGGGCATGTATTCCCAATAGGAAAACAGGCATATACCATACACAGAGGAGCAGTCACACAAATCCATGGACAGAACAGCTCTCTTACAGCACCCACATAACAATAAGCAGCACTCAGGTAAACAAGATCAACACTGATGGTCTAGTTCCTTCTTTCTGGAGGATCAGGACTGATGGAATATACACTTCCTGACTGTGCTCATCCACAGGCACACTTTCACTTGTGGGTCTTGCATGTGGAATTTTAGCCAACACAATATCCATACCCAGGCTCTGCCCCCTTTATAAAGTGACTAGCTCAAACCTTGGGTCTTTCCAAATGTTGACCTCCTACTTGCCAGCCAGTTCTGTCTGAATGTTCTTAATGGTTACACACACACTCCCCCACACACCCTGTGGGCTTCCCCAGGGACTGGTGTGAGACACTTCAGCTACTGACACCCAGCCCTCAGTTGCCTCACCCATGTGATCTCTCTCCAGTGGCTGGCACCCATCCTGTGCCCCTTGCCATCTAGTCCAGCATGAAGTTTATTACCATTCATACACATGCAGGCTCAGAATAAGGACTGCACTTACACAGAAGATTGTGTTAGAGATAGAATTTAATAACAATATGCAATAGACTCTTAGAAAAGTGTTCACCTTCATCCATTTCCTTTCATCCCTTCTCATCTCCATCTACCTATGCTTGTACTTATCTGATCCACATTTATGCCTTCCTTTCCTCTCTTAAGTGTCCCATCCCCTAAACGTCATGTAGGTTTTCCACATACCCACTATGCCCTTAAGATATACCATAGTGTTTTACACAATCCCAAGTTTCTTTCTGCTCACTTGCAAAATTAACTGTCCTGTGCCAGCCTGCTACCCTTTTAGGCAGGAATCACCCTTAGTCTGCAGGGCATCCTGGAGAGGAAGTTTTTTTCGTTGAGGCTTTATGGTAGGTTTCCCATCAGAAACCATGACTGCAGCAACCTCTTTCAGTGGTCTTAGAAGCAGCAAATTCAGTGGCTTCTGCTGATGAGGTTACTCATCAACTGTCATTGCCCTTTTGATCATCACCAGGTCTTTGTGTTTGATTTGATTAGCCTCTCATCAGATAACACAGACCCTGTAAAATTCATAATAAAATGTATCTGATTTAGACCAGATAATTTATTTCCATCATTAGCTTATTTTCTTGGAATTTCTAATCCTAAAGACTTTCCTTGAACACTATAGCTCCCTGTAATGTAATTCAGAAAGAACAGACTGTACAGCTTTATATATATAATTTCTTAGCTATTTTATATTCCTAGTACTTTCTCAGTGTACTTGCCTAGTTTGTCCCTAATGCAACTTAAACTATTCCAGCTGCTTTTAAATTTCCAAGAAAATCACAGAACAATGTAGGTTAAGTTATAGTAAAGCTCCAGGTGAGCTATAATATAGGTAAAGAGTAATTAAGGCATGATTTAATGACTGTTTTAATTTGCCATAAATCCATGCTCCCTTGACTCATTGGGTTTTAGGCAGACTAGACAGAGAACTGAATGATTCATTTTCACACAGATCCATTCCCTGCATCCATCAGAACACTTTCCTTCTGTAGCAACAGCAGCAATCAATGCTTTGTGCTTTTTACTATATTGAAGTGGGAAGGATGACAAAACTTCTCTAAAATCTACGTGGGGATTCAAATTATCTTGAAATTTGCTGTGTACTTAGGCGTGAAGAACAAGGTTGGGGAGTTCAAAAAGCCTTTTGAGCAGGAATTTTTTTGTTCAAAAATGCAGGTCCCTTGAGTTTATGTATTTGGGTAGGTTTTTAATATGGGGGAGGAGTAATGTGTATATAAAAGCTGCCTGTTTTTTCCCTTTTCTTTGTCCATCCTTGAGATTCCAATGATTGTTTTGACCTTCCTGAAACTGAACTCAGAACCTGTCCAATTCAGCAAAACTCCCTGTCATAAAAGGAAACAATATGTGAAAAAAGCTCTGCATATGCAGCGGATTTGTCCAAATAATGCATAATTAGGAGTGAAATGCTTATGTGCAGTATGATAAAGGCCTTAATGCAAAACACATCACATGTGTTGGGTAGTGGTGTAATTTAGCATAATGTGCCATAGCTATTGAGCCTGAGCAAATAGATCAGTGCTCTAAGTTAAGTCCTGTGTTTGGTAGTTTTGTGTGCTCGAGTTCTCATTCCTGAGCTTGTATCTCTGCTGATGGCTGGGGCTGGGGTGAAAACAATATGCAGAGTGATCTCGGATAATATTAAGCAAATAGAGAAAACTCATTGAAAAAACCAATTATTTTTGTGGGATTGTCACGTTCCTTAACTTTTCTTTGCCTTTTTTACAGAGGTTTCCATAAAACTGAATTTGACATTTGGAAAGGGCACACGATGCTTCTAGGCAACCTTATCTCCTCATTGCTAAAGTTTTGGGAAAATTAATGTTTATTGGATGTGTCACAAATTGTTGTTTATTCTGTGTGAGCCTCTTGTGCCTCTAGGCACTATGCATGTATGAATGGAGACTTTGCAATGTCTTCTTAGAAGCAGATTAAATGAGTCAGAGTTTTTTATTGTTAATTTTTGCCACTATGTAAACTTTTTTTTCTAGTCACTGAATACTCTTTGTGTCAAATTTTAAGTCCAGTTTTCTATGAAATGCTTATTTGCCTTCTAGATAGTTTTAGTGAAGGTTGATTTGCTTTGCTGAGTTATTTTCCATTTAAAACTAATTATTTAACAAGATTCCAAAAAAATGAAAGAAAACTCCGGAAACTCTCCTGTTTTGTGGGCTGCCAGGGATATAGCTAGCCTTTATTCTGTGTCAAAGACTTTGCAGAGTCATTATTTACATTTTGAAGTTTCCAGAGGCTACTAAACATGACTCTTTCAATTCAGTCAGGGCAGGTCAGTTGATTTTCAAGGGTTTTGCTGATGTTAAGAGTAATGACACTGCTGTCAACTCTGTATTTTGCTATTATTATAATATATATTGAATGTTTAGTAAGGTACTTTCAAATTATAATTATTTAATGGAAGTGATATTATCGCAGATATTTTAAATAAATTTTACTTTCTTTTCATGTTTAATCATGATCTGTAATTCTCATGAGACTATAATAGTTAAATACTTCTGTACAATGTTTCAAGATTAATGCTGCACTCAATCTTGAGATGTCTTAGTTCTACCCTTGTTTATACTAATTAAATATGCTAAAGATATTTTTTTCTCTTTTCTAAACTCTTTGTGCTTAGCAATGTAGCAAGAAAGCATCAGCTTCGTTGTTGTGGATCCTGAAATCATCTGGAATAATTGCAAACCGTCCTTGGCCAAGGATCACTCTTACACTGACAACCACTGCTATAATATTAACCATGGCTGTATTCAACATGGTAAGGGGAAAAGGGGTAATTTTTCCTGGTTCTTTGTTCATTTAAGATTTTTTGTTGTTGTTGTTATTCAGTACTTGTTTAGATGTTAAATTTATGGCCTGTGGCTATGCCAGGAACATACGTGATAACAATTGCCAGAGACAGAAATGTAAAGCAGAGCAAAAAAAAACCATGCTGTGTAATGGAGACCTCTGCAAACAGGATGCTCAACAAGAGCTCAGACCCTGGCAAAATTCGTTAAAGAAAAATATTATTTATAGTGAATAGAAGACAATTAAATCCCAGGTTTGAATTGTACAAGTCCCTTAGTCATCTATGCATTGCTTAGAAAAACAGCACTTCTGAAAAAATGAAGGATCTCCTCACGGGATGTGTGGAAGAGTTTGCGTGAAACAAACTAAGCTCTGTTCAGTTTTGTGATGCTCCTCTGCTGACCCCAAAATGATCATAATGTATACATTATTGATTTCACATGCTTGTCTTTTTCTAAAATATGAAAAAAATCAAAGTTACATCAAAACTTCAAAAGTACTGAACTACAAATTCATTAGGGCTTATGTCTGCTTAAGTGATTTCAACCTATGCTTTTCTCACCTAACCAGGAAAATCCATGTAATTCTATTATTCTTTTGCAACTATAGCAATTATAGAGTAAATCTGTCATTAGTGTTCTTAAAGCATGAATCTTAATGATCTTGTTCAGTCTGAAGGGTCTGTTGTCTAATGGGATGAGCTGTATATGGGATCAAAAATCTTCCTTCATTTTGTCATGTTGGCAAAGGTGCATTCTGTTTGTAAATCTGTGAAAGTGTTCCAGTTCAGTTCTGGATCTGCAAAATGGGAACTCTAACATTTATTTAGGCAACATTTTCATTACAACATTAATGCATAGATATTATTCACATTTCAAGTGAGTAAGATTCACATTTTGATGCTTTTGAGATTGAAACTCTAAGGCTTCCCTGAGTTGCTGGTACTTTTGTTACTTTGGATTCATAAAGAACTTAGAGATTGATAGTATCTACACTGTTTTATTTTGTTTTCTCACATTTCAGGGGACCCTTAGTCAATCATTTGTTACACTCAGTACTAAACTTTTCCAACTGATGTAATGTGAGCTTTTAAATGTGAACACTTGGAAATTTCTGGTAGAACATTCTCTCCATTTTTACTGTTAAATTTTTCTAGCTTGTTAATGTTGGTTTTCTGTTCTTTCTTTTCCCTGCTTTATTTGAAGGAGAGGAGAGAAACTCAAAACCAATTCCATTTTCAAAATCTAAAATTCACCTAGCTGAATTTAGTGTGTAAGGCTGGGAGAGGAGAAACTCAAGCAGTGGCTGGAAAGGAGAATATAAGCTGACTTTTCAGCCGTGAAAGCAGTTAGCAATGGAAACAATTATTCTGAAAAGCTGTTGATTCTCCATTAGCTGGAGACTCTATGCCTTTTTGAATGATAACCTTTAGCCATGCAAAAGTTATACAACAGCATAAACTCCAGAGATGTAGTAACTTGTAAAATGAAGATCAGGCTAGAGTTTCTCTTATTTTGAACTCTGTAAATATATCAGAAGAAAAGAAAGAACCTTCTTGGGTTTAAAGTATATTTTGAGTTAGACTTCATGCATATGGTTATTTAATAAGTTAAAAAATGTAAAAGGAGATTTAGTCAGCAACTGTTTTTTGCTCAGACTAAAGTTCTGCTAGCGTGTACAGTCCTTTTCAGATTTGGCCTTCAAGTAGTAAAAGACATTCTAGCAAAAAAAAAAGGAGTTGTTCAGTACATAATTTTTAGAATAAGGTTTTAATTTTATTGGCTCACTTCCAATTTTATGTGGACTGAATATTATAGTAAAACCTAATAGGCTGTATTTTAAAGTCTCAGTGCCTTATCAGCAATGTTACAATGTTACAAATAATCATGTTCCATGATATTCATGAGATGATAATTTTAAGTACAATTCCCTCCTTGAAACTAAACCTTAATAGTTTGACTAGCAAAAATGACTTTAAATGTGATTGTGAAATTTGCATTAGCAAATTGTGGGAGACACTCTGAAGCATCATTATTATATCTCCAAGCAACATGTACTTAATAGCAGAGTCCATTAACTGCATTTATTTCCATGAACCCTTTCAGTAGAAAAAGGCAAAATGTAGCCATTAAGATTTAATGGAGATAAAAAGTGTCTAACCATGCCACACCTAATAAATCATCATTAAGACCAAAATGTCAAATAAAACTCAGTCTTCATGGTCAAGGGACACTGGAAAAGAGCGGGGGTGCAATTTTGTTTGAAATTAGCAGTTTTAGCAGACATCTGAATCTGTTCTTCAGGTTTGAGATGTATGTAGTCCTGATCAGTGGAGGGAAGTTAAAAATCAGCTAATGTGACATAAGTATCAAATACATCTGAGCTGAAGGGAGAGGGTAGGCATTAGACCTGGTGATCCATTCAGCATTAGATCTGGTGCTGTACAGAGAGTAGCACAACTATCAGTGGCTGAGGAAAGCTGTTTTTGTCAAGCTGACCTGCTTTAAACTGAACATGAGAAAGTATCCTGCATGGAGCAATCCAGGCATCCCAGAGGGACAGCAGGACTGCATGACTGTAAAGGGTCAATAGTTGGAAGCTGAATGAATGACTGCATACAACACATCAAAGGATTGTGCCTCACCATCCTCTGGCATCCATGTGATCTCAAGGAATACGGCATGATAAAAGAGTCCTGCAACAGCTCTTGGTTTCAGTGACTTCTGCATCAAATGCATGAATGGTTCTTGGCACAGGAACCAGATCTCATGGTTATACTGTCCCACTAACTCTTAACTACTCTACCAGCTTTAAGATCATAGAATAATAGAATAGTTTGGGTTAAAAAGAATCTTAAAAGGTCACGCAGTTCAACTCCCCCTGCCATGGGCAGGGACATCTTCAATGAAATCAGATTGCTCAGAGCCCTGTCTAACCCGACTTTGAGTGTTTCCAGGAATGGGGCATCCACCACCTCTCTGGGAAACCTGTTCTAGTGCTTCACCACCCCTATCACTAAAAAAAAGTTTCCTTATGTCTAGTCCGAATCGACCCTATTTTAGTTTAAAACCATTACTCCTTGTCCTGTTGCAACAGACCCTGCTACAAAGTTTGTCCCCATCTTTCTTATAGGTCCTTCAGGTACTGAAAGGTGCTCTAAGGTCTCCCTGGAGACTTGTCCAGGCTGAATAAGCCCAGCTCTCTCAGCCTTGTCTTCATAGGAGAGGTGCTCCAGCACTCTGATAATCTTTGTGGCCCTTCTGTAGATATTACTTGCTTTCCTGTCTTTTCATCCAGTGAATTTTAGCAACTGGACTGTTTCCTCTTAAAGAACATGTGTTTAGGAATGCAAAGACTGAGAGAGGTTTGAGTATTTTTGCTCCATCGGTTAATGCACGTCCGTGAGCATGAGCTGCCTTTAATGATGCAAGTATCAGCCTCGTCTAAGTCATGAATGATATCCTGGTTTAAATAATTGCAAATAGTTAATCAAACCTGCTTTCATTCTCTTAGTGGAAGGTTGGTTTCTTTAATGTGCCTTCCTTTTAGTGTAGCTGACTCTGTTAATACAGTTGCTCACCTTGTATTTTTAATTGTCAAGCTCTTTGGCAGATACACTCTAATTATACATCCCGGCAGTGCCTGGCACATTGAAGACCCTGTTTTGGAGGGTGCCTAATGCATGTCTTTCAAGAAGAATAAACAGGCACTGCCTAGAGGTTGACCTGGCCTGGGGGTTGGAAGGAGAAAATGGAATGCACAGCTGAAGTCATGTCATTCAAGTGGCACTTGCAGTGCCCAGTCACAAATCTATTCCAGGTTATAGACAGGATTTAAGAAACTTTAAAAAATCAGTATCAGTCTAGGTGCACTAGATTAGCAGAGATGCACTAGCAGGTGACACACTTCTCTGAAATCATGTTTACAGCAGTTCTGGTTTCTTTCAAGGGTGTGGGAAGAGATGGAGTCATGCTGTCACTGCCTTTATAAGCGAGGATCTCTCCATACCTGACAAACAGAAATCAGGGTGTCTGAGTCTGTAAAGGGCCAGCAGGCTCCTCATCTCCCTTGTTGGTGGGAGCTTTGAACGAGGCAGGGACTTGCCACTACATATTGCCTGTGCAGGGGGCTGGGAATTGAATACATGGTGGCACAAAGACACTTATGCATCTTCACTTGCCACACAAACTTTCCTAAAAAAGAAATTTTTGAGCAACTTTAATTTGGTACATTTGACTGTTAACAAGAGACATGCCACAACACACCAAATAACACAGATGCATGAGCACTTTGATGTTAAGAAGTCTTGTACAAACCCAGAGAGCAAAATGCTCTAAAAATTCTGCTAAACGCATTTCAGTACTCTCTGGATTTTCATCAGCCACCCCTTTACAGCTTACCAATATCTCAGCATCATCGTTATTTAGTAAAAAAATGCGTAATAGTCTTGGTAGGAACTTAGCATTCCAGGCTGCCCTTAAACTTCTGCTTATGAGCTTGCGAAGAGGGGGAATGATACCAGAATTTGCGATTCTTCACGCTGTTCTTGGGGCATTCTTGTGAAGATCTGGGAATAAAAGTCCTGACTCAACTGCCAGAGCAACTGGCATTTTTCAGTGGAAGCTGTGATAGACATTCTACATCCAAGTACTTTCATACCTTAGTGAGAAAGATGGCTTCTTTTTAATGAGATGTAAACTAGTGTATTATGTTGTCTTTTCCAAAGAACAAGAGAGATGCACTAATTTGCTTTTCCCATGTTTTGGGGGGAGGGTCTTTCACCACGTGGCTCCCATTGAAAGCAGGTATTTTCATTATGCGAGGCAGAAAACTCACAGCTGAGGATTGCAGATTATGTGAACTCAAGAAAAGAAAAAACTGTTAGAATATATGAAGTTAAAATAAGAATTTAATGGTAGCGTGCTCAGACGTTCCCTGGCAAACATTGGTATTCATAAAAAATACTGCTTTCATTTGAGTCATTTGAGTAGGTGTGACTGCTTAGTAGGACTGAACCTACTCTTACAAAAAATACTATGTTGAAGAACAATATGTATCTTTAAAGCGTGATAGCAGATGTAGATAACTGATGAGAGACAAGAAAGACAAGTGCAAACACATCATTCAGAAATAAGTGTTGTTTGGCTCATGGCAGGTGACAACACTTCCATATCCTTTTTTTTCTCCTTTTTATTAATATATTAATTTATTAATATATTAATTTATTAATATATGCAAAGATATACCATATTTCATATAGTGTTCTGTGTATACAGGTAACATTTATAGGTCAGAAGTGCCTTGTGCAAAGTTCAAAACTAAAATTAATATGCTTTAATGTAAATTAACATATATAAATATGCATACCATATGTGTTTCTAGAATATAATTGTGTTTGAGTTATTCATGTTATGTAATCTTTGCTCTGGGGACATGCAGAAGGTGGGATTCTGAAACTAAGTATTTCATGTTTACAGAAAAAGTATATGCACTGTTAGTTGGATGTGGGGGCCCTTGGCAGATGCCCTTGTTAACAAAAGCCATTAAATAGCTGGAGGCAGGGAGGGGGAGTAAATCCTCAAAGCTGTCTGAAGGGCTTTTGCCCAAAATTGTTCCTGTTAAAAGAGGCAGGCGAGCATCAGCTGGCTCAAAAAGTAACCAAGCGACTTCAGAAAATTCTTAAATAAAGAAGGAAATAGTGTGAAAAAAAGTACAAAAGACACAGAATCACAGAATGGGTCAGGTTGGAAGGGACCTCAGTGGGACATTTGGTCCAACTTCCCTGCTCAAGCAGGGTCATCCCAGAGCACACGGCACAGGATTGTGTCCAGATGGTTCTTGAATATCTCCAGTAAGGGAGACTCCAGAACCTCTCTGGGCAATGTGGAAACGTGCAACAGGAGACAGAGAGCTATGAGTGAAAACAGATGACTGTCAAAACACTATTTTGACACTGTCATAAGTCACCCCTCTGGCATCACACCTCTGCCTCAGCCAGCAGGAGCAGCCTCCCTGTCAGATACTGTGAGCTGCCTGCCACGCAAATGGGCAGGAAACATCACGGACTGGGACAAGCAGGGACCACTGCTCAGGTTTGTCTCTGCACATGGACTCGCAGGGCTCTCTCTCCAGCATGTGCACAGACAGCTTACAGAGAGCTGCACAGGGACACACAAAACTAGAGCACCTGCATCTCCTTTCAGGAGGGTGTGCCAGAACCCTGCATTCCCAGAAGAGGGAGTGTGTGCATTTCACCCACACATCCTGTGGGAAGAGGCAGATGTGGATGTAACTCTCTGCATGTGCACATCATTAGAGCTCTTTGGGATCAGTCATAGAAGGATGTTACAACATCTGTAGGTGTTTATTAACATTTTGTAGGGTCTGTTTTCGTGGTTTATCTTTTATATTTCTGATACTGATCCTGGTCCTGACTTTGTACTTCACTGATGGCAGGTTAATTATGTGTAGTTTCACATACACAGTCATGCTAGGGAAGGAAAAAAACCTGAAAGTGCAACTGTACAAACACAGGTGAGTGCCAGCTCGGTATTGGTAATAGGTGGTGTATTGACGACCTTCACAAATCCACAACCTTGGACTTCTGCTGAAAGGGACTTACAGAGATAATGGTTTCAGACTCCTCTCAGCAGAGCTACAAAACATAACATGGGCAGTGACATGGGAGGTTGGATAGTCTTTAGAAAGACAAGTCACTGTGCATGTACAGTGCTGAGACTGTTGCCAAGGGGGATTGTGGGGTCTCTGTCCTTGGAAGTTTCCAAGACTTGGCTGTACAGAACTATGACTGACAGATTTAACATTAGTAAATCAAGAAACCATTTTGATCCACATTTAGTTGCTTAAGCAGTTCAGGTTCTCTCTAACAGTAGTTAAAGACAGAAATGAAGAAAGAATTTAGAGGTGGGTTACGCAGTAACGACCTGCAGAGAACAGCGTGTGAGAGGGAGGTGACCTGTGGATCTCTACTCTGGTCAACCACATGTGGATTTTCACATTTCGTGTATAAGAGGAAGTATGAAATTCACTAATGAATTAAGGTGACAGTTAATGTCTGTGAGGTATGGCTTGGGATTTTAGAAAGGAAGAAGTCAGGTGCGGATTTGAGTAAAAGAACTAGGATGAAATTTAGTAGCAAAAAGCTCAAGATTATAGTTGGTCTGACAGATTAGTGACAAGAAATTACAATACATGTTGGAAGCTCATCAGGTGGATAGGCAATGAGTTCAGGATTTTAATTAATTATGTGGGTTTAATGTCAACTCAGCTGAATCACAATAACCATCCATGCAACTGCTTTTAACTCATGGTAAGCATAAACTGCATTTACCTAGGTGAGTCCCAAGGAAGGAGAGCTACCTCACATTTGCTGAGCATGATGTTAGTGGCTGGAGTGATGTCCATGTGCAGAATGTGTTAAGCTCCTATAACATCATGATCTGTCTGAGCCCCAGCTGCATGAGGTACAGTGAGCTGTTAAGGTTTTGTAGCTTTGAGCAAAGGAGCATCATTCTAGATACATAAATTCAATTTTTATTTTCAATTTATTCCATGCATATAAATACCTCAAAGGCAGGTGTCAAGAGGATGGTGCCAGACTCTTCAGTGGTGCCCAGAGACAGGATGAGGAGCAATGGCCATGAACTAAAACACAAGAAGTCCCATCTCAACATGAGGAAGAACTTCTTTACATTGAGGGTGGAAAAGGCTGCCCAGGGAGGTCGTGGACTCTCCCTGTCTGGAGCCATTCAAAACCCACCTAAACGTGTTCCTGGGTAACCTGATCTAGGTGACCATGCCACGGCAGGGGGGGTTGGACTGGATGATCTCCAGAGGTCCCTTCCAACCCTAACAATTCTGTGATTCTAGGATGTACGTATGGATGCTGAAAAAGCTCCAGCAGAGAATTTCTTCAGCTGTCTGCAGCATTTTGTGAGAGTTCTGTCTTTCCCATGCAAGTAACTCAAAACAATGTTACAGTTTTGTAAACTTCTTGCAGCTGCAGGTTGTTTTGCAGGATTGTTATGGTTCCAACTAGAAAAACATTCAGAGATGGGTGTCTTAGAACTTGACCAATCCCCTTAAGGGGTGGATGGCAAAAAACCAATTACCTTATGCCACTTAATACACTCTGCGAACTAACATATAAAAGCCTTCTGAGAGATCATTAAAGCGCTTCCATCTATCCCTGAGCCTGGACTTCGTGTCGTTTCTCTACTTGTCCGTGGGAAAACAGCGACATGTATGAAAATACATTTTCTGTAGAATTAGTATTAGAGCTATTGCATGACTCACTGATAAAATCTGGGAAGCGTGTTTGCAGTTTTGGTCACCCAGAAGGTTGAATTGAAAGAAATATGTACAGAGGGTGACTACTAGACTAATTAGGGGAATGAAGATCTTGTTTTCAGGGAAGGAAGTAGAAAAAACATAGATTGATGAGCACAATGAAGGCTGAGATGATACTAAATATTAGGACTGTAAATACTAGGGAGAGAAAGAAGCTATGTGAAAGCTAAAGGATGAGATTATGACAAGGAGAAAAACATGAGAACTGGCCATGAATAGTGGTTAAATGTAGAAACAGCTTAAATGTTGAGATTCAAACTACTGGAATTAATGTAGTCACCAAAATCTAAATCATTAAGAAAGCACTGGGTCACTGCATCAAGGGGGTCTGTATGATGATGTTTTCCTGTGTGATTACTGGCTGAATTTGATGACCCAAGAGATACTGGATCCACTTTTCTGTTTCAATGACATTAGTCCTGATATTAATGTCAGCATTATTATGTTATTGCATCTGTGTAAACCAACTTCAGTAAAGACTTCTTATTCTTTCTTTAGTTCTTCCTGTGTTTAAATAGGATGTTCAGTTGAGGTAAACCCAGGAATTATTCATATCGAATTTATTTCATCATCGTCTCTTGTGTGTGTGAGCTTCTGCTATATGAAAATAATATAACAAAGAGCCTTTTGTCTTTTATTCCAGTGGAAAGTGTCAGATGAAGGCTAACAAAGTTGTTTTTGTTTGAGAATGCGGGAACAAGGAGTCATGTTATGTCATTTTCCTTTTCCTATTTCAAAGTAAAATACAAAAAAATAGTGAAATACCAAAGTTAAATGGTTACTGGCAAGGCTTTCTCTGCTTCTCCATTTTTGACCTTAAACAGCTGTCATGCTAATGGATTATATGTTTATTTTTTTCTAGTTTTTCCTGGATAATGCTGTGATAGCTTTTCCCCCAGTTCTTAATTCATCAAATGCAAGTTTTTCGAATTCAAGTAATCAGACACGGTGGTGTATACAAAATAACTGTTTTTTCCTGCCGGTAAGTCAATTTTACATTTCTTTGTTTGTTTACAACAATTACACTAAATTGACTGTTACCAGATCTGCATGAAGTTAAACACCCACCCATTTTTAAGACCGCAGAAAAAGCTTGATTTTTTATTTTAGTCAGCTGCAACTGCATTTGAAGTAAGTGGGAAGTTAAATGAGATTAGTACTTCTGAAAATAGAGGTTCTAATGAATGTCAGATTAAAAAAGCAGGAAACAGCATAATAACAAGGAAGCTTAACTCATCCATGCTAACACGTTACAAGATACCAAGATAACACACAGTGTCTCCAAAGCAGACTGTGCACTGAGAGCCAGGTTAGTCTGCAGGCAGGTTTCCCATGGTGGGAATATTTTCGGGTGGCTGACCTGAAGATATTCACCATTTTCATCACTGACAGTGAGTGTGAAATTGTCACACTCCTGTCATTGCATATTTGATAAGAGATGGGATGAGAGGGGTGGAAATAAAACTCTCATGTACCACTGTATAAACTGCTTAAGAGATCTGAATTGATCTGAAGATGATGTCTTAGTGTGAACAAAAGCACAACGGCACATGCAAGAGGAGGGGGAAGGACACTGCTGCAAAAAAAGTGGGAACCATGTCCTGGAGAGCAGTGATTCTTAAAAGGACTACAAAAGACCTGCAGTTGAAAATAACAAGCCATATATTGTATCAAAATAGGTCAGCTGGGTCTGTATGAATAAGCTGGTGGTGGCAAGAGGAGAAGGGAGATTATTTTATCTCTACGGTGAAATAATGAGACCATTACCAAAACGATGTGTCCTGGTTTCAGGATTTATAGATTTTAAAGTATTAAAACACATTCTTTCATCTAAGAAAATTTGTCTTTGATATATTGGCATGAAAAAATAATGTTAAGATTTCACTTCTGACATTAATAAATGAAAAATTTACGTTAGCTAAAGATTTTAAAAACTTTAAAACATCTCTCAAATACATGTTGTTTTCATCCTCAGACACTGTATATATTTCAGCTTGAAAAAGCTACAAAGTCCTTTTGAGTTACCAGTTTTAGTATTTTTTCTTTTTTAATATGGGAATAAAATATCTCTCTCTTCACTGTATAAGATATTGAATACTTAAACTGACAAATGTTTGTTTCCTTAAATTAAAAATTTGTTATTTTGAATCTGTGTGTTAGTTTTAAGCTTTATTCATGTCGATAAACTTTATGTGATTTATGACAGTAAACCTGACATCTATTGACTACGTCATCTAAAATGAGTACATAAGAGCTTTGGGAATTACTTAGGCCCCAATTGAATTCAGTTCATTTTGAAGCAAAGCAATTGATTTGCCTCCTTCTCTACCCCCCAGAATAACTTTTTTGATTGGTATAGCTTACTTTTTTAAAAGACTTAGCAAAGATTCATCAGTAAATTATAGGGACATTTTTGTGTTTAATTTGTTCAGTTTTGCTATGATGCTTCTGTAGTTTCCATGTAATAGAAGTTGATGTGTATATCTGTTCCTGGGACAAAATACAGTCTGGTGTCAGTGCTGCCACCTCCAGTTGTTAAAAAAAAATTGGACGTTATAATACAGACGTCTAAAAGATGCAGTTTTGGAATATATTTTATTTGACTAGGAAATTTTTTTACAAAATGACTTTGTCCTCAAGTTTTTCTCTATAGACATATGGGAGTAGAACTCCTTACTTCAGTAAAGATCTTTATACACACAGAACTGTAGGTCTTAAATTTTAAGAGAAGAGACCAAATGCACTGGACTGGATCCTAAGTGTGTAGTACCCTGGTGCAAGGCACCAGACCTGTGATCCCAGTAAGAAAGGCACTCGGACTCTGTAAGGGATTGGTTAAAATACCTTTATTTGAGCTAGCACAAGAAAGAAAAAGAGGATAGATGGAGTTACACCCCTTCAGATGCTGAGAATCTTGATTCGTACAGCATGAGGTGCAGATTCTGTCTGTGGAGAGGTTACCCAGCATTTTCCTCTTCTGAGCTGTTAGAGGATTTTCTTAAAAGGAAACATTCCTATTTACTGCTTCAGCTGTCAGACAAAAATGACATCCATGAGAACTTGCAGTTGCACTGTTGGATAAAGCCAAGGCCGCAGAGGTGGCATCACACTGGTACCAAGTGGGACCTGCCTGCAGGCTCCTGGGTTGTGACAAGTTGGCTGAGCTGGCTGAGGTTATCCTGTGGCTGAGGGATGCACTAAGCAGACCAGGGGTGTGCCCCTGCTCAGCTTCACTGCTCTGTGGATTGCCAGACTATCCAGGCCTGCTCGTTGCTTACTGAAACACTGCATTGCAATGCAAGGTCTGCATTCTTAAATGTGTGGCTGTGCCACTCTTCTCTAATTCATCCACCCTTGTTTAAAATTTTCCATCTATTCTATGTATTCCTATGGAACACTGTCAGAGACTGTTCCACTTGAAAATTTCTGGGTCTTTGTCAAACAGTATGTGGATTCAAGACTGCCTTTGCTTGCTTCTCTTTGGAAAACTGATTTCAACAGTAGAATGCCTTATTGACTCAAAAAAGGATGCTGCTATTTTTATATAACACTGAATTTGGAGTGTGACCTCGTCTGAAATGCAGCTATCAGAGGAGTTTTATTTTTTGGTGATTCTGAACAATAGTTCTACCTATTTCTTATTTCAACCAGATCTTCAAGCAAATTACAGTAGCAGCAAAGATTGAGATGGCCGATCAATTCTGTCTGATGAGGGCTGTGAAAATTATCCTTCTTAGTGATCCTCCAAAATTAGTATACAGTGATTCAGGTTCTGTCAAAAGTACTGCCATCAACAAGTCAACAGTAGTCTGAAAATAGCATGACTAGAAATAGAATGCTTTGTAGTTTCAGAAAAGAAACTTCCTTGCTAGGTGCAGGACTGTAATTTTCAGGAAGCATTTCTGGCAAAGGTGTTGCATATTAAAGACTAAGATAATGATTCTTGTGATGATTCCTGTTTTAGCATTAATTTTGATGCCCTAATCAATTTCCAGAAAGTATCAGGAGAAAATATTGTTCCAGGAATTTAGGTTCAACCACACATATTTTTGTTGATATATATGACATAGGAAAGAAAATGCTTTTTGCTTTTTTAGCAATTGAATGTGTTTTTATATGGTTATTACTCCACAGGATTTGAGAGAAGGATTTTTTTATATCTATATTATGCATAGGCCCTGTTAATAGCTTTGTATTTTTCCAATCCTAGCTGCATTTCTAGAGTTTGTAAAATTGCATATCTATGAGGTTCATAACAACTGGGTTTTGCATCAGTTTATAACAACTGCAAATATAGGCAATGAAATTATTGTTTTCAGGCCTTTAGACATTTTACCTTGACTCAAATGCTAGCAAGACATTCAGAGTAATCATGGGACTCAAGCATGAATGAAAATTTTACAGTGGAACAGGAATAAATCTTATGTCAGTCTGCTGGCAGCAGACTCCTACATTAGATTTCAACATCATCAGTGGTATCCCACAAATGCAGATAAGTAAATCAAAAGTGTCAAAGGGTGAAAATTAGGGAGCATAAATTTATTTTTATTGGCTGTCTATAAACCATAGTGTCCCAGATTGTGATAGATTGCACACTTCTGTGGTCAGTCGATAATTTGTTTTTTAAAATAGCCTGAGCATTTTATTATGCATGATTTCCTACTCAAGAGCCAAATTCTAAATATTTTCCATTTGATTTCTCTTTGCCAGTATTTTATATACAGCTGCATATTAGGGCTCATTTCCTGTTCTGTTTTCCTGAGGATAAATTATGAGTTGAAAATGGTAATAATGTTGATTGCATTGGTGGGCTACAATGTCATCCTTCTGCACACTCATGGGCCCATGCTGGATGACTACAGCAAATTTATGTATGCAATGGCACCTCTTAGAAGGTAGGTGGCTAACTCCAGTCTTTCTGAAGTTAAATACTACCCATGGCAGTTCTTACGTCATGGAACATACGTGTTTGGCTATGTAATCTGAGTCACAATGTAAAATCATTGTCATGCTGAAGTTAATATTTGATTTAATGTCACACCTCAGAGCATTAGAATAAAATAAGTCTGGACAAGGCATTAAAATCACATACTATAGGAAATGGAGTATGGTTTAATTTGCATTTTTGTCATAAAGGACCTTACAAAGAAGTCATTATCAAGTTTGTTAAGGCCTCAGGCTGCACATCATTAAGGCTTTTAGAGCATATTTGCTACAAGCCAGAGAAAATCAGCTTCCCCAGAACCTGTACATAGTCTTAAATCTTTACAAATGCAGTTTTAGCTATTGAAAAAATTAGTCGACCAACAGTTTGTATCTTTTTTTATTTTATTTGCTGTGCTTGTGAATTGTATCTTAAGTTTTTAGTGAGACTGCTGAAATCTTTGTTACAGGTGATAATATGTAAGACCAAAATTATGACTCCAGTTCCTGTTATTGCTATATAAAATAATTGTTGGACAGCTGTAATTTCTTCCTCATTTTCAAAACAAAGAGGTGATTCTCTTCTGTGTAGGCCAAGTGTATGGCATATGCCACACCAGAAAGTCTGGTTATTTAGAGTGTAGTTTCAATATAATTTTTCCTGTTCTGTAACAATCATGGAAAAGGAACTCCATTGAATAATTTTAAAAAAAAAAGTGTAGGTTTTCTCTGCACTTAAATCTAAAGATTAAATGGGAACAAACTCAGGTCTTTGTTTCCATTGCATTAGTGGAAAGGGTGTCTGTGTGATGGTATGGAGGACCAGGGGATGGGTTAGATTGAGCATGTGCTTCTGGCAGCTTTGATTTTGTCAGTCAAGCTCTGTGTCTGTTGGTATTTTCCTTCCTAAATCTCTCACCAAGGTTCTTGTTTCAGTGGCATGAGTAGGAGAGTTCTAGTGTGAACTGTTTCCCATTACCTCTAGTGACTTTTGCCAAAGCAGAGTTTTTAATAAACTCTGTACAAGATCTAGTTTGTGCCTCCTGTAATTCTCAGGTGAAAAGGAATCTTGGGAATTAGGTGCTTTAGTTTCTGTTTCTTCCTATTCATTGGATATGGTTGAGCTCTCCACTATGGAAATAGTATTATTGCATTAAAAATCTATTTTTATTCTACTTGTATAGACTAAGCCACAAATCTCTCCATTTGTAATTAAAAAAGGATATTATTTTTACTAAATCCTTATCTTATTGGACTTCAAAATGTAGGCATGTTTGCAGAGAATGTAGTAGAGGTAATTAAAGCTATATAACATAAATAATGATATTTCATCAAATAATATAGAATATCATATTTAAATGCTCTTAGTTTACATACCAGAAAGTAGTATATATAAATTGTGGTCTTATTTTTGTGCTTGAATTAATATTGGTTTAACTTTTGAGCAGCCAGCTTTACTTACGTTTTTATTTTATAGGCCAGGAATACTGAAGGACCTGAAGACAATGGGCTCAATTTCCTTGTTCATATTCTTCATCACATTACTGGTTTTGGGTAGACAGGTAAGACACACACACTTCTCTTCACCTGTACCAGTGGACACAATGCCAGCTGCCACATGCAGCCTGTCACCTTCTCAAAGAAACACCTTTGTCCTCTTCTGTCCCATACCCTTGCAAAGGAATGTCAGGAGCATCTATGAAACTATTTTTTTTTCTTACCTTCCAATATGCCCTTAAAACTCACCAATAACTATCACTGACATTATGCTGATAGTGTGCTGTGACTATTGCTTGTCATTCTGACCGATACTGGCTCATAGCTTCCCGGCTGGCTCCCATCTGTCTGCATCCATCTGCTGTCTCCCTGGTTGCCTAATTGTCAGCTATTTTCCTCACAGTTATTACAGTTTGGTGCAGACACAGAAACAATACAGCATGCACACAGAAATGTACCACATGCTGAGGCCATGGCTGCACTAAAACTGTGACCCAACAGGAAACTACTCTTTTTATTACCCAGTTGTGCTTTTTCAGAACAAATGTGATGTCAATGGTCTTACCCTGTACTAAGCTGAGGGCAGATGCAAGGGCAGCTCTTTCTCTAAATCCTCAGGCCTGCACAGGGTTCATGGCTAAAAGCTGCAATTCCAGCCCATTGTGCCAGAACGAGGCAGTGCACTTCTGAAATGGAAGAGGCAATCCATGTGAGATCTCATGAACAGCCTGTGCCTTCACAGACTGCAGCCTTGGAAAGGATTTTATCCCAGACTGTCCTTAAATCATTCATTTACATTGCAATTCCTCAAAAGGTAATCACTGTCATTTAAATTGCCATGCAGGCCCTGCGGGTTACTACATGAAAAATTCTTATCTGGCAGTTTCTGCAGTATTTATTGTAGTGGGGAACATCCTTCTTGATTTAGAAATAACTTTCTTCATCTGCCTTGTTGCCAGCAGCACATTAGTTTGTTCATTTGATGACAGTGACAGAGTGGGTGTAGAGCACAGCTACTTCCCCTCAGAAACAGGGATAAGTTCTTCATCACATCACCTTTAGTCCCTGTCAACCAAAGTGTCAGATGGAGGCAGAGGGCGCAATACCAAGAATAAAGGAGAGCAGGAATATCATCTTCAGTGGGAAAGGAAAGATTTCTTTGTAGGTTCAGTCACATCAACAAGACAGTTTGTTTTGCACACAACTACGTGTGTTCTCTCTTACACCAACTAAGAAATGATGCTGTAATAGAAAAAGTCTTCATTTTCAGAGCTGTAGGTCCAGGATCCTTGTCATGATACCACTTATTTGTAACTCTTCAATCTTGCCTTTGAGGTTTCTGCTAACTTATTCTCCCTAAAAGAAGAAGGAGAAAAAACTTCTGCGTTTTCAAACGCTCTCAAGCAAAGTCTAAATATTACTGGAAAATGTTATGAACTGATTTTAATACATAACTGGCCTAAGACCTGCCATTTTAAGTTACTGTTAGTGATATTGATTGGTAGCAAATGCTTGGAAAAAGAATAGGGGAGGAAATCAACCTGCGTAGAGTGACCTTTCCAGGGACATATACCTCCCACTTTCAGCCAGTTGGTATTTCTGTGGCCATGTTTAAATGCTATTGGCTGTTCTGCTTTTGGTTTCACTGTCTGATCCCTTTTTAACCCATTTTATCTTCCTGGTGTTCCCAACACTGATAATGAATTTCACAGTTTGATAAAAAGCCATGTGAGAGTGTCTGTCTTTCTGTTTTTAAACTTCCTGTTTTCTACTTTCATTGAGTGGCACTTGCAGGATGCTGTCGAGCCATCTTGGCAGTGTCAACAAAGTCAAAATCTTCCTTACCCTTCTTCCACAGAGGGTAATATACAAGTAATTTCTGTTAGTTATTGCATTTTTTGCAGATAATACATGTTTTTTCTTGTTTTGACATCTGATTATTTTAAAAATGCTGAAGATAATAGCCACTGATGAAAAGGGTGGCATTTCCACTTCCCTTCAGCTGCCATTGGTGCCCCTCTGTCCCCAGGATGAGTAACCAAAAAGTCCATCCAAACAAAAAGTGGATGCTTTCCTGCAAGTCTAGCTCTGTGAACCTGCTCACCGCCGCCTCTGGTTCAGTGGGGATCAAGAGAGGGAGAGTTAGTATATCATTTCATGGTTTATGAGCCTACTTAATTCTTTTAGCTGCACAGCTAGCATCACCGCTGGAAGAAGCAGACCTTCCCTCAGCTGCTCATTCTTATCCTTGTGTCTCCTGGTTTGTACTGGCACAGCTCACTGTGAAGATGTGTAGTGGATCAAAATACGGAAATGGTCAGGCTTAAAAATTAACCCTGCAGAAATGGTTGGTTTTGAGCCAGGTCTATTTGCAAGATTTATGGCATGGCCACAGCAATGCTTGTGCCAGAGGAATGGGAGTGAACAGACAAAAGCGAGGTGGAGAAAGCAAAACTGCTTTTTTTTGATGCCCCTGCCAGCATAGGCGACAACCATTTCCTGACACTGAGACAAAGGGACTCATTACACCCTGCGTACAGATCCAGAGAGTTACTTGGTAATAGGCTGGTGACAGGCAGACAGTGTGTTGAGAATGGCAACTCTTGCATCCTTCTCAGGAGAATCCAGAATGGTGTTGGCTTCACTGTGACTTTAAACACTGTTGAGCACTAAATCTCTCTTCTGATCTGCTTTGAATCCAGTATTGACATAGCCTGCGAATTCCTTTCTCAACAATACCTAAAATAATATGTATCCTGTTACTCTGTAGGCTGGCTATTTATTTTTTCCATGATTGATTATATTGTAGTTATCCACACTGAATTTCATTGGTAGTTTTACTGCTGAGGTGCTTATGGCAGCTTCCCTCAGCTGTAAAAACTGTTTCCTTGTTGTCTCTGTTCTGTTTTTTAGTGAGCTTTTATTCTGGGAAGGGATTCTTCTCTTCTTGAACAACGTAGTCTCTTCAAGAGCCTCTTCTGAAAGAATTCAATGAAAACATTTCAAATTTCACTGCTAGTCACATGACCATTTACTTCTTTGTAGTAGATGGAGGCACGTTTACAGAAAGTATGTCAACTCTTCCAATCATATCAGCTATAGGCAATATGTCTAAATAGCTCTTTTCCTTAGCATTCAGTGGTTTTTTACGAAGTACCTTGCTCTATTGCTCCTGCTTCTTTTCCAAAGACTTGCATTATATCCGTACTATTTGTCAGTTCTCTAACACTCTGTTTTGAATAATCAGGATCACCACCACAAGTTTCATATCATGCAAATAAAAAAAAAAACAAACCCACCACAATACAAAGTAAATTAATAAGCTAGTGCTTTTTTTGTTTTTGAAATATGATATGCTTACTTTTCTAATTTCAAAGCAAATTGTAGAATACATTCTGATTTTTTTTCTGATCTCAGAGTTCTCTTTGTTTTTTTTGTAGCAGCCTGAATTTAATTCAGTAAAGTAGTAAATAAATTATCTGTTTGATATTAGCTTTTAAAGAAGAAACAACTCTTTGAAAACATCACTTAGCTACCACCTTTTCTTTTCAATACAAAATTGGTAAATTGTATGGATATCTAATTTCATCAGGCATCCACTTTACTTTTGTCAATTTATGCTGATAATATTGACATCCCAGTGTTTTATTGGATTTTTTCTGCATGAATACAGTTGGTGGCATTTGAATTTACCATCTATGTGTATTTATATTTATACATCTAAGTTCTTGGAAGCATAGATATGTAACATATATATATAAAAAGACATTCTAAAAAAGTGACTGCATGTATTTTGCATAATGTGAACAGTTCTGAAAAAAACCCTGTTCATGACCTCAAGCTTTATAGGAGTAGTAATTGCCATTTAATACGGGCACAATGACAGGGCAACAATCAAATCCTATTTCTGAGTTGCTGCAGAAATCTGTTCTCAGGTTCTCTGTACCTTTATGATTGTCCGTACAAGTATTTAAGTCTCTGCCCACTCTTCATTTGCTTAGAATTTGCAAATATCCTTTAGTAACATATAATTATTTAAAATATCCAGCTTGTTTGTTCATTTGACATTCAAAGTCCAGATTTCTGGGATGCAGCGTGATACATTCTAAGATGTCAAGACCCCTCTTACTTTCAGAAGAATGTCACCTTTGAGTCAGAATAGCCAGAATATTTCTTTTGCAGTGCATTTGAGATCTGCATTCTGTCCTTAGTAGTATAGGTGTCAGCACAAAGAGAGTGTGTTAACAATGATTTCATGTTATGGATGTTCTCTTTCAGTTTTGTACCTAAATAGCTAAATAGTACCTGGCCCTTATCAACCAATTCAAAGGAGACCTGAGTGTATTTCTCTCTATGCGTTTAAGTGGAGGAATCATTTCCCTCTTACTGTTTCTTCATCCTGCAAGTATTTGGCAGATGCATTTTTTGCTTCACCAGTTTCTTGTTTCATTGCCTTTTAAAAGCTTGCCAAATCATTTTAATACCATCTAATTTCAACTTCCTACTCTTATCTGTGGCTGTGATCTCAATAGAATATCTATGAATCATTTTGAGCTGTGACAGCCACTGTCCAGTCAGAAGGACTTGCCTTCATTTTTTGTGTGAATGCTTACTGACTGCTGATAATACTAGCTAGCATTTTTAGGTTTTTCTATAATATTGTCATCATAACTGTATTATCCTGGTTAATGCCAGAGTGTTCACTGAGATTGCCTGATAGTGTTACACCATTAGACTGCGTTGAAATAGCTCTTGATTTTTATCAGCTCAAATGAAATAGGCCAGAGGAGGCTTTACTGTAGAAATAATGCCATAGAATTTATGACAAAACATTGACAACATTGAAAGGAAGTGGAGAGAGCTCCACAAAAATGCAGTTTTATTAATTTTTCACCACTTTTAATTTTAAACGGAAATGTAAAATTTTCACTTTTAATGAAATTGGATCTCAAAACATACCGATACTCCAAGGATGTTACGTATTTTCATATAGTTCCAGGTATTGTTGTGGTTACCAGAAAGCTATTATGAAAACCCTGGGACAAAAAGAAAATCAGGATAAAGTATTACAGGAAGGAGTGTAAAAGCAACCAACCAACCAAAAAAAAAAGCAAGTAACAAAACCAAAGCTCAGCTGAGTTGGCCCAACTGACTGGGCCGCTTTTGATAGTTTGATCCTGATTTGATAAACTGAATGTATATTATATCATTAGGCTGCTTTCTTTTTGCCAGGTTGGTTGCATGGCTTAAGTTCAAGTTAGTAAAAGTTAGGGTCTTCCTGAAATGCCCATTATTGTAAGTGAAATTCTGCACTTACAAAATAATATTAAGTTGCCAAACTATAAATTGTTCCCATTACAGTGTTTGATTTCTGGATTGAATTTCTACTAAAGTCTGAGAGCAGATAAATAAATCTTCCGTTATTCAAGGCACCTTGCGACTTTTCTTATTTTCTCCTGGGCTTTTTTGTTGGGTTTGGTAAAAAATATGTCACAAAGTGTATGCTTGGGGTTTGACTTCTGTGGGATCTGGAATTATACTTGAGTAGCTAACTAATAGCATTGTAGGGGTTGTGTACTGTGCTTATTTTGTCTCTTAAACCTGTACTCCAGCAGGACAAGATGCCTATTGTTTCTTTACTTCTGTGTCCTCTTGTAACAGAATGAATATTACTGTAGGTTAGACTTCCTGTGGAAGAACAAGTTCAAAAAAGAGCGGGAGGAGATTGAAACCATGGAGAACCTAAATCGGGTGCTTCTGGAGAATGTGCTTCCAGCCCACGTAGCTGAACACTTCTTGGCAAGAAACCTGAAGAATGAGGTCAGCTGTCTCTGTATATCCTCTGCTCTGTAAGAAAGCAGTGTATCCTGGAAATACCACTTAATGCTGTTTTGAACAGTAGGTCCCTACAGTGAAAATAGAGATTTACAGTCACTTTCATTCCTGCTTTCCTTCCTGTGAGGTTTGCTTTACAGCACTGAATGCACCGTAATACCTTGAAATAAAAAGGTGAAATTTTCCTAAGTGGGAATGCACTTTGCCTATTGAAGGACGGTAAAAATAGGTGAAGAGGAGGAAGAACAGGATGGTTGAATCAACATGGGTTTAATTTTAAACCACATGCATTCAGATACTTTTTCCTCCATGACCAGAGTGGAGCTGCAACCAGGTTCTGAATTTTCTTCTGTTGACTGGAGAGCTTGTTTATTAGAGTGAAGATTAACCTTTTCCCTGAAACAGTGGTTATGTTAATTCTGGAAAGTAGTTCTGAACACTGAATTACCTGTTTACTCACTGCTTACAGACCTAATCCAAGCACCAGAAAAGTCACCCAAAAAATCCATCTTTACTTTGCTGGAAATTAGATCTGCTCTTAATATTCCTTTATAGTAATAATAAAGAAAAAAAAAAGAAGAAAATATAAAACCATTTAGACAGAGTAACAGCTATAGAGATCTTAAATGTAAGAGTTTTAATTACTTGTGCATGCCAAATAATTGTTCCAAAACTGACAAAAGAGGGCAGGGGGCAGATTTAGGGATTCATTTTTGATCTCCTGAGTCAAAAAGGACAATGTCTTCCCTTTCACTGTGGTTTGCATTAAGCAGTACTAATCTATTGATACGTCATATCAATACTTTGGTATTCCCTGCAAATATTCATTTGGTAGCTAACGTCGAATGGAAATTGCTGTGGGGTTCCTTTGAATGCAGTGAAGATTTTGACTGGAAGCCAAGTTGACTCAGCTCCAGTTCTCAGTTAAGGCATTAAACACAGCAAACCATCAGGAGATTGCTTTCTTGATTATGTGCTACTCCACCTCAGCTCCCCAGCAGAGCAACACCATCTGCTTACCTTTGTATTGGCACCTGGATTTGTCTTGTCACTCCTTAAGATTCTTGGGTTGGAATGAGTTTATTTAATTTAATGAAGACCAGAAATTGTAACGTGCTGAGCTCCCCAACTCATCATGTCAGGTGAAGTAAGAATGATTTGACATGATTTTAATGTCATCCATTTAAAAAAAACCTTCAAGTTGTTCCTTGTTTTGTTTCTTTCAACACAGTTTTCGAAGGAAGACCCTTTCAAATCCCTGAAAGTATTCAATCTGTCACATCTTCAGATTTGTTTCAATGTCAGCAAGGTTGTGTTGAACCTTAAAGAACATTCTGTATGTGTGTATGTATATACACCTAAAGATGTTAGGACAGATCAGGCCTTTGTTTTCTCTGTGTGGATATGTAAGTCAACAGACACTACATTGAAATTTGTCCACATTTTCCTTCGTTGCCAACATTCAAGTTAGTAGTTTTACGTATGTTCTTTTCTGTTTAAAACAGATTCTGAGATTAAGATAATAGATGAATATTCTGTTTCAAAATACTACTTCCCTTAGTATTTTATGCATGCAGCTGTGTGGAGAAAAAGGAAAACAAAGTGTGCTGCTGAAAAGCAGGCAGAAGAAATGAAAAGGGAAAAAGTGAGTGGATGAATGCTAACTGGGAGCAGTGGGGTTGTAGTTTCAGATGACCAACAAAGGTCTTTTTATAACAGGATATACATTGACTAATGCTAATACACAAAAAGCAGAGTGCCTTCAGAGCAAATAATAAAGGTTTATTTGCTTTACCAGAACCTCCGGACCTGGGTTTCTGCTTATAGTCTGCATGCTGGATACAAGACAGGTTACTTTCCAATTGAGAGAAAGACAGGATCAAATCTAAAATGAAAAGCAGGAAACAGGGCCAGGATTAAATATATCTGCACCTGGCTTGTGCAGCTTTCTCCTTAATGCTGTTATCCTTCAGATTCCCTTTTAGTAAAAAGTGCTTGGGAGCTTTTGTGCTGCAAGCTAACTGGCAAGCCCATCACTGAGCAAAAGGAATCCTGTTTCATTAACTACAGGATGGAGCTACCACCTTACTTAGAGCAAAAACTCTGCCCCAGAGAAGCTGACCACCATACCCTTCCAAGAGATAGAATTGGACCAGTTTGCCTTCTCTATCCCAAGAAGATCTTCAGGCATTGGACATGAGGGGACAGTAAAAGGAATGTACTTGCAAAATTTCAGATGTTATTAAAGAGGAAAAAGAAAATGATTGAATGCAAAGGACAGGATGATTTTTGTTAAAAGAAGAAAAGCTGTTCCTTCCTAGAATGGTATTGCATTTAATTTTCTGACTAAACATTTTGGAGTGTACTGTTTCAAGAGAAGAACTCTCAGGAAAATTAAAGCACTCGATTGTAACATCCTTTATTATTATGATCAAAATAATCTAGCTGGGGATGACTCCTTAAAATTCTCTGAAATTTATTGTGATAGTCACAATTACTACTCATCTGGTTATAAATAGTGCCACTTGTTGTTGTTTCCATGATGGTGCTATGTTATTGAGCATTAGTGGGGATGGATATTGCCTCAGTATTAGAGAGGAAGGAGGAGGAATGGGTTGCTATTGCCAAAATTGAAATGAAGTTACAGGGAAGGGGACTTGAGGAAATAGAAGTAAAGCTGAGTTAACCACAAAATGTAATCTCTGTACCTCTTTAAGGAAATACTCCCATCTGACCATCCAGGAGCCACTCTGGCAGTCACACCTGCACCATGTGAGCTGGAACCAAATCCCCTTCACAGTGGGAAGCTCCAGTGAGCCAACAGGTGCCCTGCTTGACTCCCCACATATCACACACTCACAGTCAGACCAGGTTTCATTACTGGCTTGACCCTTGGGTTTCCCACAGCAGAGTCTCAGAAATCTGGATTTAATCATGGTGCAACAACAGAGTAACAGCTTGAGCTGTGAATCACAACAATATATTCCATCCCTACTGCACACAGTTGTCGTGGAGCTCCAGTGATGCTATGGTTATAGAATCCTTAGAAAATACAGGAGCACAAAAATCTAGTAATAAATTATTTATCTCCTCCAGCTGTTTGTGTTCCTCCCTGTCCATCATTATTTTCATGTTTGCTCAGAAACTTCCCTCACGCCTGTGCTGGGATGAGGCAGTCAGCAGTTTTCCCATAGTTCTGTTATTTTTTAGTTATACATCAGCAGTAAAGATCCACTATGTCTGTGCACGTCTATGTACAGGCACACCACATTCTTTCAAAAGGACACACTGACAGTCGAATTGCAAAACCCAAGCTTTGCTAAGTAAAAAGGGAAATAATATGCTTCTTGAACTCACAGAACAAATCCTTTTCTTTTGAGTACTGAAATCCCTTTTTACTCAAATAACAACTTGAAGGTAGTTTTACATTAGAGTAGATAACAGCCTCTTTTATTGCTATGTCTACCTTTGTGTATAGATACTATTTCTTTTTTAAGTATTAGTTTAATAAATTTTCTTTCTTTCTGTCTTTTTTTTGGGATGTGAATTTGAACTGAAAGGAGAGATAGTCTAATGTTCAACAGCAGTGGAGAGGAAATTGAAGGGGTAGAGGGAGGTGGTTCTTTCTAGCACCAGAATCTTTCTGTGGAGTAGAGATACTCTCATTTCAGTGGTCACAGAAGGCAGTGCAGACTCTGCCATAAACGAGTTTCAGTTCAGGTGACTTCTTTCTTTTTGCCTCAGCTCCTTGTTATGCAAAAGAAATGATAATTATTTTGTCCTATTAGGCATATTGTCATTTTAGGTCAGGAACTATCAATCAGGGTCATATTGTAGTCCATTGACTTTGTGATTTTGGTTCAGTTTTTTAGTTATTACAATAACAAACAGCTAATAATAAATTGGATGTTTTTTTACAAAATACATTTTCAGCCATGCAAGCCAGACTAAATTCTCTTCATAAGAAGTCTCAGAGATGGGTCTTATCTAATAAATTAGTGAATATTTTGTTTTCAGAGTAAATGTTCAAGAAGAAAAAAAATCATGATAATATTTTCAACTGAATATGCTGACTTTTATGAACAGGTTCATATATTGTTTAAAATTAATAAATGCAACTAAATGGAAAAAACATCCAACCACCATCTTAAGGCATTCCAACTACTGCAGCACCTCTGTTTTTACATCCTGGACACTGTATGTTAATAAGGAAACTTATTTACAGCTGAGTATGATAGATTTTTTTTCTTAATTCTGTTTTCTTCTGGACAGGATCTGTATCACCAGTCATACGACTGCGTCTGTGTCATGTTTGCCTCCGTTCCGGATTTCAAGGAATTTTACACAGAATCTGATGTAAATAAGGAAGGGTTGGAATGTCTCAGGCTGCTAAATGAGATCATTGCAGACTTTGATGATGTACGTACTTGCAACAGTGATCGACGCATGGTTTCAATCTTACTAACTCATGATACGCAACAGTCAGAAAACATACTTGAAGGGGAGAGTGGAAGAGCTGTGAGAAAAGAACTTTGTGTGCCTGGTCACATGGAAAATACTTACAGGGAGTATTAAAGAAAAAAGAGATTTATGTGGGATAAATCAGATATTGATCTGACATCATACTCAATTGCTTTTGATTTGCTATAAGGAGAATCCTATGTGTATACCTGACAGAAATTTTTATTTTGCCCTTTAGCTGCAGCTCATGAGGCAGTCACATTACATGCCATGTATTAACCACAGGTTCTAAATACGAATGTCCAAAGTCAGATACAACTTTGTGTTATATCTGATCTGCACTGATCATTTGATACACAAGCAAATCAAAGGATTATAAAAGTTTTAATATTCCATTCTCTGAAGTTAGAAGCAAGTAGAGAGTATGACTACAGATGGATTGGGAAATGACATCTATAAAGGCCTCACTGAGAACAGTATTTGTCTTTAAGGAAGTAATTAGTGATGAAGATACCAGGAAAAGGTATTTAAATCGTGCCATGACTCAGAGAGCGCAGTCTGGATTTGTGGATCTGCAGCTATAGAGGGTGTTTTAGCAGCGAACCCATTTGGAGAGTGCCCAATGTTCAAAACAACCTGGGATATGAACTAAAATCCTTGGATTTTAGTCCCATTGGCATGGACTATTCCACTGGCATGGAATAGATGCTTACTTTCAGAAAGCTGCTTAAAGCTTAACTGTTGGCTGGCATGATGATCCACTTCCAATATCACATGAGTGCAAAGTCTACTGACTTTTAAAAGCTGTATATAAAATAAGATGGAATTTATTCTCACTACTATAAATTTAATCCCTTTATAGTAAAAAGGAATTTTAGAAAACAGAAATTCCCTATCTTGGAGTTCTGTAACCATTGTTTTATCCATCCTTAAGTCTTTCATCCTGTATATATTTGTGAGCCATTTGGGGTCTACATAGAAACTGTTCTAAGACTTGATTGGTGTTAGAGTAACAGGACTGCTGATCTGATTAAGGAATGACTGTCCTTGTTTTACAGTTATTGTCAAAGCCAAAGTTCAGTGGAGTTGAAAAGATAAAGACCATTGGAAGCACTTACATGGCAGCAACAGGATTGAGTGCTACACCCAACCAAGAACAGTGTCAGGTACAAGAAAATGTTCCTCCTTAATAAAAAGCGTATTCAAATGAAGGCTAAAATTCTGTTCATTAAGCTTCAGGTTATGTATAATAATGTGGCCTAGTTTTTTCTTATTAGCATAGATTGTATTGTACTGGACAAGTTTATACTTTAGTAGTCTCTGTGAATTTTTCTTCACATTGCAGTTTGAAAATGCCACCTCTGTATTTGCTAAAACAGGCCTTCTACTCTAAATACAGTACAGCATTTTATTCCTGTGTGCTGCATCAGTGCTGGATTTACAGAGCATACAAAAGATTGCAAGAATTAATGTTTTCCATTGTAAGCTGAGAGGGATGATTTGCCTTACTAGCTATACACTTATAGAACCCTCAGACTCAGCACTGAGAATGTGTTCCTTTGTTTCTACTTCACTTAATATAGTAGGATTAGGAACTGCAGTCAGTGGAAATTAAGTTCAGAAAAGCAATTTGTAACTTATTCAAAAACCTTGCTTTTGCCATGATCTTTACAGTACTACAGGTTAGTGACAGAGAGACAGCAATTAAGAATCAACACAGTCTCTGCTAAGGATTAATGTGCTCTTGCCAAACTCATGTTCCTTCTAAACACAAGCAATTGCCACATGAACTATAGATCCTAAGGATCCTGAGGACAAAGAATTATTTTAAATTAGCTCTGACATTTAATACAAGGGGTGAAAGGGATGAAAAAAATGCAGAACTGCAGACCAAAGTGTGCAGACATAGAGAGCTCTCAATCACAACTAAAACTAGTGTTTGCAGAGGAAGAAATGTATCGTTTGAGTTGTTTCCACAATCGGGGGTCCACAGTTTAGCATTCCTTTGGTGATTTAGTTCACATTCTCAAAAGAAATCCACCAGAACTCAGCAGCCTTCATTCCAGATTCCCAAAGATGCACAGATCCTGCAGTACCTAGTGTGGCAGTGACTGACTGCTAGACATACTGCTGAGAACCACCCCCAGCTTAAAACAAGCATCCAAGGAAGACTAAGTGCCTAAGGAAGGGGTCTGAATATATCAACTGAACAGGAAACCATCTGTTTTAGCTAGGAGTGAACTCCAAAGGAAACAGTCTTCATTTATCTAAACAGCTGCTCCAGCAAACACCACTACTGTCCCACCCTAGACTGATGCACGCACTCTATGAATCATCTCTGAAGTTGTCATCTGTCCATCTCTTCTGTCATTTTATCTCAAGAACTGGGGAAGATTCAGTAATTTCTCATAGAGATCAATGAGTCCATGTCTTATGAAAACATTCACTTGTCAGGATCCTACCTTGGGCTGTGGGACACCAAAATCAATTTTCTCCTCAGCCTGAAAGGACTCAAAACAGTACAGAGAAATCAGGTTACTTTGTTATGTATGAGGAGAGATTAAGTCTACAGCCTTTATAAGTGGTATAAGCTCGGAGCTAGTAAATAAAGGGGCAGAGTGGGGTTGCCCTCTTCCTCTTGTGTTTTACTCATTTTCAGGTCTGGTAAATGTTCTCAGAGGTACTTGCTTATCTGTCAGATTAGATCAGTGGAAGAACTCTTAAAATTGTGAATGTCACTGAATCTTAAGCATTTTAGAACGGAGCTGAGCTGTGCAAGAGTGAGAGGAAGGAATCTCTGTGGGACTGTCCACAAGCATTATTTATTATGAAAGGGAATACAATAGAAGCAGACACTTAGAGAAAATGAATTAACAAATTCTAGGCACACACAGATATTGAGTGCCTGTGGGATTAGATAGCAGCTATTCAGTCACTTGACAATCAAAATGTTAGATTAGGCATGGTTTGGATCTATCACCTCTAGAATGCCTGGTTGTACACAAGTAAAATACATCCTGTCTCTCAGCCATTGATTGATCTTACTGATGCTGGACAGGGTACCACCTTCTACATTACTTTTCTGCATCTGCCTGCTGACACTAGGCCATCCCTAAGGGCTTAAGTGCGTTCAAGTGTTCAACGTATTTTGGTTGTATTCTCACAGCATCCAAGGCTCACGAGAACGATTTTACACTTTTTGTTTGTCTTTCGAATTCAGGAACCCGAACGACAGTATATGCACATAGGAACCATGGTGGAGTTCGCATTTGCCTTGGTGGCAAAACTGGATGTCATAAACAAGCATTCATTCAATGACTTCAAGTTACGAGTAGGTGAGTATCACAGGATTCTTAGGAGAATATCATGGACAAAGGGGAGAATTCAGTGTGAAGTACCAGCTGATTAAAGTAGTAGTAGAACTGACCAAAAGGGCCATGATAGTAAACAGCACCATCTTTACCCTGTTTAAAAGCAGCCTACATGGTATTGGCCATCAATCCCAGCTCCTGCAACCCTACAGTGTTGCAAGGCTAGACTTAGAAAAGGGCAGTATTCCTATGTAAAGAATGGTTGAAAAAAATGTATTCACATGGCTCTGAATGGTTTTATGGTAACTCTGTAAAAATTATTGTAGAGATTGTAAGACACACATTTTTTCGAAGTTTACAAATACCAAAAGAATACACAAGAAAACTCTAGACTGGGCTTTGGAAAACTATATAAATGGTTTTTCAGAGGACAGGAGCTATAAGGGACCAGTGAGGCTGGAGTTTGAAATATTTTACACATACTAAACTCAAGCAAGCACACAAAAATGCACTCTTTCCTTTGCAGTGTCAGACAAGGGAGAATATTTCTCTTCTTTGTTATTCAGATAAGAGCAAAGATGACTAGTTATTTATCTCGGGAAGAGATATCCCTTATGTTTCAATTTCTAATTGCTTCTTCTTGTGCATCATGGTATTTTTAAAAAGAAATAGACAGCTGCAGTAAGCAGTAGAAAGAATGATGAATAAATGAATTCAGAGCTGGTCAAGAACCATATGTTCCAAAATGTTTATTTCCTGATAGCAGTACACAGCAGTTTCACAATGCAATATGTAACGTGGAAAGTGTGAAATGAAAACAGTAAACAAATATTGAAAACCCATAAATTATGTAAACGTGTCAGAAGTATTTGATTTCCAACAGTTATTCTCCTGTCTTGTGTTTTTCTTGCTGTGCCGCTTGCTTTTCCTTTCGGCTGCTCCTCTCAAGTCTATTTCACAGTGCCACCCACTGGCAAAACTTGCTGTCTTCTGACTTGAAGCAGGGGCTCGTTAGGGCACTCCTTTGCCAGTATGTTCTGTATTCCTTGCTAGAGCTAAAAATGACAAAGCAAATCAGAAGTGTGCTTCCTTCTCAGAGTGTTACAGAACTTGACGGTTCTTGCCATAGCTGACATGGCACATACTTGCAAACACATTTTTATCAGCAGCTTCAATACAGACAGAGAGCTGCTGGGTGCCGGGGCTACGTCTGCAAACTGCTTGAAGCAGTACTGAGTCCTCTCAAGTGGGATCATGAAGCAAACTTTCAAAGGGGAAAGCCAAAACAAAACAAAACACTCACTTTGGATTTTTACAGTTCTTGCTAAAGATTCCAGAGAACTCAGACTCCTTTGCTTTATGAAATGAAAAACGTTTTAACTCTAAAAAGGAACACAGGCCCCAAAGTTTATTTGTGCCACCTTAATCCAGTGTAGGCACCACTGAGATCTTCACTTCATTTTCACGTCTCTTCTTCTCCACTTCCCACCACCTGATGATGAAAGCAGCTCAAATGCATACTAATTATAGCCACAGAAACATTTTAACAACTACTTCTGACCTAATCCCCACTGTAAGGACTTGTACCCAAACTGCCCTTTGCAAAAGCCTCCCTTAGCCAGCATCTAAGTCTGAAATTTTTGCAACTCACTAGAGGTCTCAACTTTCATCATTTTCTGTGAGTGCCCAAAATGCTAGTGTGACTTAGGAGGCATACACTTCTCTGACCTTGTCAGGCAAGGGAGGGAAGCACCTAGATGACATTTTAAGCATTCCTCCCCTTCTGCAAGTTGAGATGCTTGATTTATGAGACAAGCTCAGCTATGCTTTTGCAGCAGGTTTTGCACAGGTATTGCTTTCTTTCAGAAGAGAGGCTGGTGTGTTGTTTTCCATATAACTTCATAGTTAGAACATTCATCTGTGTTGTAGGTGACTTAACTGGGATCCTGGTTTTGGGTGAGGCTAAGCTATGAGCCCAGCCTGTAGGGTACTTTAGAATGAGATATTCTCTGTCATTCCTGCTGAACAGTATTGCATTTCATGGAATGATTAAATATTGCTTTGGATATGAGAGAAAGAGACAGATAGGTGATACCACCTTTTGTTACAGCATTCACCTGTAGTGAGAATACTACTCTTCCAGCCTTGCCCCAACAAACATTCATGTGTGTCGTGCAAAAAAAGATCCACACCAGCAGGAATGACACAGAGCAGTATATCCCACAGTGCTTGGGTGGCCAGAACACATTCCTAAGAGATACTGGTAGAAGTTTTCTTGAAGGACGAGGGATCTGAAGGTGACTCTTGAGCCCCTGGGGTATTTCTCAAACCATCAGCAGTGGTAGTTCAGGAAGGAGGTAAAAAATAGAAGTCCCTTCCTGCCTATTGTATTTTGTAGGAAAGTCCCACTGCACTGCCCCAGTTTCTGGACCACGGCCACACATCTCTTCAATATTCCCTGCTGGCCAGATTGGGCTACCCAGCAGATGGCTTTTGTGGATTCCACTCTTAGCTCCCTAGTGCTTTCTACAAGTTGTATGTCATGAAGTAGAAAAACCCATCCATGGCTCAGTTGTTAATGCCAAGTGTTGCAAGGCCCAAGTCCCTTTGTGCATTTAACCCCAAGCACTTAGACAAATATATAGCAGGCTCTATTTGTTACCTTGTAGTGTTTGCATGTTTTCCCAATTTAACTTCTACAGTCACATTTTCCAGGGTTTCCAAGTGGGCCGATAGTGTGGTTGCTAGCCTGCGCTGCCATGTTACATACTAGATGATCCAACTCTGAGATCCCTCTCCATCCTACAACCACACTTTCATTTTGCTGCATGGATATATAACCCTAATGAAGGTTTCTGTCAAGGAATTAACAGAAATCAGTTATGATCGATTGAGATAATTTTAGAAGTCCAAACAACTCACTTGTTCAGGGCTTATTTCTCACTAGGTCTAACTTTGTAACTGTACATACCGATGAGCAGGAAAGCAATTACAGTATATTTGATGCTGGTTAACAATAGTACTTTGGATTTTGCCTCCTGGTTTCCCTACTAGCAGAGTACAACTCACTCCCTTTACGGACATAACATAGGTTACAAACTGACTGCAAGACAAAAAATGCCCAGAGTCTAATGAGGGACTATATTGTTCTACCATATTGTTCTACTCCGTGCTTAATCAAATTATTTGAATACATATGTTTATATTGCAGTTCTTTAGGACCATTCTATGGTCAATTCAGCCTTCAGAACAAGGCTTCAAATCCTTTCAGTTCATTCACATTAGTTTATTCTAAATTTAATAAGCAAAGAATACTATAAAAGTAACTTGATTGGACCATCAACTATTGCAGAGAGGAGAGGCCCTTTTCACTTCAAGAAGAAATTAAAAGAAATTCTTCTATATCTATTTTCCCAGAAGCTGCTGCTCACCCACAGTGTATTCCTCGTGGTACATAATAATGGCAGCAGCAGGTTATTAGGATGCCAGTGGTTGAAAATAGCAAGTTACTCAGGATGGGAGGGAGCTGTAAAAGTAAAATTAGATGAACTGACTTTTGGCATTTTTCTAACTAACATTCTCCTGCCATAAATGGTTGATAAAAACATGGCGAACGACTGTTTGCTGCCGTACTCACTATTCAGGGAGGGCCAAATGCTGCGTTCATTGACTTGCTATATGCCAGATGCACTGTGTGTCCTTGTTTGGTGGATCTTCACAGAACCACAGAATCAGTCAAGTTGGAAAAGACCTCTGAGATCATCAAGCCTGACCTATGACTGAACACCCCCATGTCAACTAGACCACAGCACCAAATGCCACTTCCAGTCTTTTCTTAAATATCTCCAGGGACAGTGACTCCACCATCTCCCTGGGCAGCCCATTCCAATGTCTAGTCACCCTTCATGTGAAGCAATTCCTCCTAATGATCAACCTAAATCTCCCCTAGATTCTCACAGCTTGAGGCTGTCGTCTTATCCTGTCACTGCTTGCCTGGGAGAAGAGACCAACCACCCGGCTACAGCCTCCTTTCAGACAGTTGTAGAGAGTGATAAGATTTCCCCTGAGCCTCCTTTTTTCCAGGCTAAACAACTCCAGCTCCCTCAGAGGCTACGCACGGGACTTGTGCTCCAGGGCCTTCACCAGCTTTGTTGCCTTTCTTTTCATTCCTAACATTAAGTTCTGATGTTTTCCAGGTATAAACCATGGACCTGTAATAGCTGGAGTAATTGGAGCTCAAAAACCACAATATGATATATGGGGCAATACAGTAAATGTGGCCAGCAGAATGGACAGCACTGGTGTCTTAGATAAAATACAGGTAAGTCTTGATTGTGTCCTAGTGGGCTTTCACCTAAAATGGCAGAATGGCCTAAAGTTTGGTTCACCGACAGTTACGTGAGAAAGTGGCAACAGCAGCTCTGAAAGGTGATGCTAACCATCACTTCATGGGCCTTACCATCACTTCATTTACACAGCTTCAGTTTTTGTAGAAAGATGGGGAAGCTTGGGTCTACTGAAGTGAAAATAAGCTCCTGAAGTTGAAAAAAGGGCTATGTGAGGTAGGAAGAGTATTGTCCCTAGTTCCATTCATCTATCTACAAGATATCCTCTGCTGGCAACCCTAGGTACAGAAGTGGCTACAGCAAATTGGATACTTGATGTAATTGATTAGAATGGGCATCCAGCAACAGACTGCTTGAAAGCTCAGGTGTTCAAACCTCACTTGAGACCCTTAAAGGCTTTATGAGCATTACAGCAAACCCCTTATAACTGAACAGAACATTATGTTATCTTCACACTCTGGAAAAAGATTCTCTTTGCTTTGTTATCAACACTGGCTGTATTACTGTATTGTTGCAGGTTACAGAGGAGACAAACAACGTCCTGCAAACACTGGGGTACATGAGCACCTGCAGAGGAATAATAAATGTAAAAGGAAAAGGAGAATTGAAGACATACTTTGTACATACAGAAATGACAAGATCCCTTTCACAAGGGAATGTGGCATCTTGAAGATGCTTGTACGTGTCATCAGTACCATATTTTCAGGAAAGTATCACGCACTTTTTAACTACATTTTGGCCCTTAACATGCGTGCTATTTTCTGGTATGTGGCACTTATTTTAATATGGCTGCAGAATAGTCCCATGAGCCATCATTTTGCACCTTGATATTTCTATGTTCAAGGACAGTTGTGATGTACGCTATAGGGCTGGAAGATTGTACTGCTACTTGCACTGTTATTCAAAGACAAGAAAAGAAGGAATAGGAATCAAAAGGAGGTAACGCATCCTGAAAGGACTAAAGAGAGGTGTTAGTGACAAATGCGGGGAAAAAAGGCAATAAAGCTAGGGGTGCATACTATTTTCTGATGCATGGTGTTTTCTGGAAAATACAGTCGCTCCCCAATAGCATCCACTAATCTGGTATTAAAGTATACAGTATTGTAAATAAGTTTACTCTGTCCACACATGATTTGGATGTGATCACCAGTTGCATCTCATAGCCAGGGACATGTTGGGTGGCTTGCTGGCATTCTTTCTGAAGAGAGAACTAACAATGCTGGAATAGTTTTGTACAAACGTGTCAAATGTTTTGAAGCTATTGTCTTTTGTAAGGTTAATTCATTAAAAGTTTATATGTACTTTGTCTTACTGTTGCTGTCTCTTAGTTTTGCTTCCTTCCTTGGCTTCTGTCGCTCTAAAGCTGCGTGTTTTCTGCTGCTGCCTCTGCTTTTTATTCAGTAGTTAGATGTTGAGGCAGGCTATGGCCAGCTATCTCAATAGCCTTGGTCAATAATATCTGCTAGACTTGCTATTGCCTTTCAGAAACTAAATCACCTCTACTGTCTTCAGTCATGGGTGGCATCCTAGGCACTTTGCAGTCGCTTATTCTCTAGGTGATGCAGAAGACTGACCTCAAATCCATAAACACAAGCAAAGTGGAGGATACTGAAAACAGTAGCAGTGCTGCTACTTAACAACTGGCCCACAGTGCTTAAACAATAACAAGGAGAATCTGTACAAGAGAAAAAAAAGTTCCATTTTGCACTTTAACAACCTCTTTTGCCCTTGCATGCCTTTCACTTAACCTTTACAATGCTGGATTTTGTGGGATATTTAAAGTAATAATCTCATTTATCATTTAAATTAATAATCTCATTTATACTCACTAGGACATGAGTATGAGTGAAATGCTATTTTGTGGATATTTGAGATCAATTTAAATCCCTTTACATTAAAAAGTTTCACACTTGCAGAGTTTCGTAGATGAGCCAGGTGAAAGACAGTAAAAGTAGGTAATTGTACTGCCTATGCTCCTTTGAAGCACAGATAGTAACAATTAAGTTTTGCTTTGTTGTAATCAATTTTTTTAGTCATAGCATCCTAACAAGAAAATAATCCTATTTACAAAATAGCATATAATTACAAGATTTTTTCTAACTGATACCATATGAATGTGGAAGTCAACTTATGCACTATTATCTCTGGCATGTTATTGAAATGTAAAAAGTATTCAGATTGCTCATTCATGAAACCTACGTATACATTTGCATAGCATTGGTATCCTTTCAGAAGTTCTCAAAATCGTGGGTCACAAATACATGTCTCACTGAATGTGGCACAGTTTACTCACAGCAGCCATCTGCCCACTAGTGAATTGGAATGACAGTAGATTTCAAAGTGCCTAATTTGCTGTAAAACAGACAATCTGAATCTTGATCCCCTTAAGTTAGTCAAAAAGCAAAATGTAAGTTATTTCACTTATGTTCAACGTGACACACTTAATTTTTCATCCAGCGCTGGAGACTTTTAAACAGTAATTTTCAAGACAGGTGCTCAGTCTAATAAAATCTCATTAAAATATTTTTGTTGTCTTTATGATTTCTTCCTTTTAATTAATAAGTTAAGATAAATATTTCCAGTGGAATTAAAGACTGTCCAAATAGCTCACATGGCCGCAAAAACCAATGTCCCAGTCATTGGCTAGCTGTCACTTGGCTGTGTCCCTCAAGACTTCTCCTGAATCCCTCCTCACCACTTACTAAAAATTTGTCCTGGGAATGTTGAAAGAAGTTATTGATCTCCTTCTTAGACTTTGAATGTACTCTGGGCCTTTAAAATCATTGTGGTATTACCACAGGTCAAGGCAATAATTTCTTACTGTGGATGAAAACCCTTACATGAAGTTGATTCTATTAAATTGTCATATATATGTGCAGCTTACAGGTATAACCTGTGCATTCAGGATTTTGCTTTCATTTGTATTCTTGCACATCATTAACAAACCTTGTACCTAACTTCATAGCCTTGTTTCTGTGATTTTTATAAAAGTTAAACAATATTATTTCTGTAAGCTATGAAATGTTAAACATCTGAATGGCGGGGAGCTGACTACTCCAATGAAACATAAAGAAAGGTGTATATGTGCCCTCCAAGAGCATGTTGAAAATGCCCATGTTCAGAGCACTCATATTTCACTGGTTTTCTTCTCTCATTTTGTAGTTGCATTTAGATTCTTGCAGCCAAATCCTGCTAAAGAACAAGAAAGTGGGCAAAAGATATGCATATATTTGCCCACACAAAGAAAGGTGCACACCATCCTCTCTCTAGCCTTCAGTTGCTGAGTATTACTATCTTTCTAGTGCTGAGAAGCTATTTGTATTTAATAAATACCTCTTGTCTTCCAGTGCATTTTACATCTACTGTTTATACTGGCTTATTTTTCCTCTGTCTAGATTCACTGATGAAAAGAACCTTTTTCCTCCTTCTGCAGGAATCTCGGCCTCAGTAACTGGATATAACACTACTCCTGTATCAGCCTGTAAGCTGAAAAACTTTGTGATAAAGATGTAAATCAGTATTTGACATTCCATATATTCCACATCACAGTAAGATTCATCAAGTTCTAGAACTTCCATCACTTTCCATGTTGGTGACATAGTTCACAGCTCGTTAGTGAACCACAGAGTGAGACTTCTAAAAGTACAATGCAAATGCATTTCACACTGTGAGGCAACAGCCTAAAGATGTAAGAGTGATTCACTGTGGTCTAGGAAAAAGAAAATCAAATGGGAACACCTGGGAAGCCTGCTGGAATTCTTTTTCAAAGTCAGTGCTTTGCTCCAATTTATGGAGGGCTACCAAAGGACGGGAAGAAAGATTAGACTTGCAGATGTTTTTTATAAACTATGGAAATAGTTTGGATTGCCTGTAAATTAATGCTATTTAGCTGCTGTTTCTAAAGAGAGACATTAGTGTCTTATTTATGCTATGTGAAAAGGATTTTTCATTTTCTCATATTCCTATATGCTTCCTCCATTTTGTAAAATATCTACAAACCTTCCCTTTTTCCACTGAGACACAGGTAGTTCAGTCTGCTGGTTTCTAAAGCGAAGTGAGGGAAGAGCTTTTGCAAGTCTGTCCTGTTTTGTTTTTAGAACCTCATATTGGGACAAATAATAAGCTATGTTGTCAAGATGCTTTATATAGCAGAAGATTTACTGTTAAAAGATATGATCATCTTGTACTTTGATACCTACTTTTCCTTCTTGTGGTTATGTATGAACATAGATTAATTTTTCATTTTCAGATAGCAGATTCTCCTTCACCTGGTGTATATAGTGCCCTTCAAGACTTTTTACAGGTGAACCCCAAACAATTTTAAGTCTAGGAATTTTTAGTTTTATTCTTCATTTCTTGTCTAAATTAGCGGAGTGATTCTGAGGAGGAAATAAATGTAGAATGAGATATATGTGCCTTAAATAAAACATGTAATTAAGAGATCATTTTTTGTTCTTTGAAGTAATTCAGATTTGTGTGGATTTGTCAAAAATGGTATATAAATCAAATGTAACTAGTTCACCCTAAAGTTTGCTACATATTAATTTCAAGCATTTTCAAATTTAGAGGCAGGAATTACTCAGGTCAATGTAATTTTTGATATGTCAAAATGCAAGATAAGGGCATTTTATTAATGTTTGCAACTATGGAGATATGAACCCCTTTATGTTGTAGGATGCCCTGTTTAAAAAAAGATTCTGCCAAGAATTGTTTGACATTTTTTGGATGGAGTATTTTTCAAATCTATTTGTAGCCATTGAGACGCTCTTCATGAACATCTCAGTTTTGACAGGAGAAAATGCATGTGGAAGTATTTCGAAAGGTTGACATTCCTGGACTAGAATTTTTCATGTTTTATTCAAAAAAAGTGTTACAAATAGCAATTTTTATGGAAGTTATGTCACCTCATGTATAAAACTGTATATTACTCTACTTACCAAGAGAGTTATTGAACAGAATATTGATCTTAATTGGAGCAGATATCAGTCAGCTATATTGGGTTGTGTGGCAAGGTTTTGGTAGCAAGAGAGGGGGACAGGGTTACGGGGGTGGCCTCTGTGAGAAGTTGCCAGAAACTTCCTCATGTCCAAAAGAGCCAGTGCCAGACAGCTCCAAGACCAACCCACTGCTGGCCAAAGCCAAGCCCATCAACAACAGCTCTGGGATAACATATTTAAGAAGAGATAAAAAATGTGGCAGAAATCAGCAGCTGAAGGGAGGAAACATCTCTGGAAACACCGGGGTCAGTGAGGAAGGACGAGGAGGAGATGTTCCAGGCAGCAGAGCAGAGATTCCCCTGCAGCAGGTGGTGCAGACCATGGTGAGGCAGCTGTGTGCCTGCAGCCCTTGGAGGCCCGTGGTGGAGCAGAGATCCACCTGCAGCCCACAGACAACCCCACACTGGACCAGGTGGATGCCCCAAAGAGTCTGTGACCCTGTGAGAAACCTGTGCTGGAGGAGGCTCCTGACAGGACCCGTGGGCCCTTGGAAAGAGGAGCCAATGCTGGAGCAGGTTTGCTGACAGGACCTGTGACCCCATGGGGAACCTGCACTGCAGCAGCCTGTTCCAGAAGGACTGCATCCCATGAAAGGGACCCACGCTGAAGCAGTTCATGAAGAACTGCAGACTGTGAGAAGGATTCACATGGGAGAAGTTCATGGAGGACTGTCTCCTGTGGGAGGGATGCGATGCTTCTGAAGAGCCTTCCGGTTTGAGGTGGGCAGTCAGTCAGTAATTAGGATCTAGAAAAAACAAGCACTTCTGTGAAACAACTGGCTTGACCCAAAGCTATGGCAGTAGAAAGGGGACAGGTTTTGAGCCATTTTTGTTTCAGCCTCTTTCAAGGGCCATCAAATGGAACATATTCGACAAAGACTGTCTCTCCTTCATGGCTCAGCTGAAGGTCAGGACCACATGGCAATCTGATACATGTTGAGGTCAAAGAGCTAGGACAGGAGAGGGCTTGCTAAGCCTTAGTTTTACAGCAGGCTAGTCATCTCAGCTCTAAGTGACATGAGTTTGAAACAGGTACCTCAGCTTGTAGTAAAAACCAGCTACTGTTTTTTCTGTGTATCAATGACCTGTCCAGTTATATGTCATCTGTCCTCTTGTGTCAATCCTGTCTCCCTTCCCCTGTTATCATTGTCTCCTTTGTGTCCCCTCTCCCTGCCTCCACTATTATTTGCTTCATATTCCTTTTAGGATGTTTTTTCAGAGTTATTGCACAAGCCAGTTTGACATTTCAGAACAGTGACCCTACCTTTGAGACACTTTATGGCTATAGAAGTACATACCAACATGTTCAAAACTCAGACATCTTAGCAGTGGAACCTGAGGGGGTATTACTACTCTCTAAAAAGGCAGGCAATTGAATTTGTCATCCCTAAAACACCAAATTCAAAGCAACTTTTAACGCTTTGGTGTCTTAGCTCAGATGTATTTGAATGCATAGTTTTCACCATATAGACTAAAATTGCTCCATTGTTTACATGTTCATATTGAAGTTACTAAGGAAACAGACTGACCTTCCATGCTATTTTATAACAAGAACATACACTTAACAATAGCATATTAATAAAGTCTGGTTGCAACTGGGACAAACCCCCCTGGGCATTCATATGCTTCTTCTGGGCAGTCTGCAAAAGGTGACCAGGAAGAAAAGCCTTTGTAAGTTTCAAATAATTCTGAAAGGATTTATACCTTCACTAGGAAGGAAAAATTAAGTGAAAAGCATAGTTTTTAATTACTTCAAATGGGGGGGGGGGAGGGGACAGTATTGCAAATCTGTAACAAGCATCCAGCAATATTTGTGACAATCTATACTGCATCCAAATGCTGTAATTCAATTTAATGCCATCATTTTAATGTTAATCAAAACGAGCTACATGAGAACAGTAGAAAGAAAACTGGAGAGAAATCTTTCAGATCTGACTTCAGAGCTCTTGCCTAGCTTAGTTGATATCTGTGGCGAACAGTTTCTTGTGGCTCTATTTATAGCTGCAGTTTCAGCTGAGCTGCTTTTTATAAATGGGCTTGCTATCTCTCTGTGCTCGGACTAAACTACAGAAAAGCACTTGCACAGTGGCAAGCGGGTCTCTGCGTAGGAAGCTGATGTAAGGCAGCTGTTGGATTTTCAATTCCACTGCTCGCTTACACTGTGCTAATTGGCCCATGCTACAGAAAGAAGAGGATCTTAATTGGTAGAGGGACATTATTAGATAAGCAGATGGAAATTGTCACAAATGATTAGAAAAACCACCCACACCAGTCTGCAGATTATAAAGCCTCCATGCTACACTCGCAAAGAAGCAGGAGTCTGTGTTATTCAGTGGGTTAGTGATGGGAGAGTGGCAGCTACATAATAAGGATGAGAGTTTTGTAGGCCTGAATTATTTCCTGGTTCCAAGATGCCTGAAACAATCAGTTGTGAAGATTTCTGGCACTCTGCAAGTCGGAGGATTTTAAATAAATTTTGGATGTTCAGTAGAATTCAAGATGCCTGGGAGAGTGCTATTGTGAAAGTACTTACCAAAAGATACTGGTAGCAATAATAATAGTAATGCTGTGCCCACAGGACAGTAGCTGTACAACTGCAGTTACAGAAAACTAAACCAAGCCGCTTGCAGATCCCTAAGGACCACAGTAAGAAGCAGCATGGGCATAGTTACATGTATGTATTAAACCAGGATAACCAGGGGGTGAATATCAAACCTAGGAGCCAGGTGCTACTAGGGCAGAGCAGTTTTACAGTCGGTCTGAGATTTACACGCAGGAGACACTTATTTTCAGTGTTCCCAACAAAAGTGTGTGAGAGAATTTTCCAACTGCATTGCCTGAAATGGTTGAGCATCCCATGCTGGATTCTGCAACTGGGATGGGGCAACCCTGGATGTGTGCATTGACCAGGGAATGAAAAGCCGGAGAGCAGCGCTGTGGAAAGGGACCTGCAGGTCCAGATCATTGTCAAGTTGAACATGAGCCAGCAGTGCCCTGGCAGCCAGGAGGGCCAACCCTGTCCTGGGGGGCATCAGGCACAGCATCGCCAGCCGGGCAAGGGAGGGGATTGTCCTGCTTTGATCTCCACTGGTGCAGCCTCACCTCAAGTCCTGTGTGCAGGTTTGGGTGCAACAATTTAAGAAAGACATTAAGCTTTTAGAGACTGTCCAGAGGAGCGCAACAAAGATGGTGAAGGGCCTTGAGGGGAAGTTGTATGAGGAGCAGCTGAGGTCACTTGGTCTGTTCAGCCTGGAGGAGGCTGAAGGGAGATCTCATCACAGTCTACAACTTCCTTGTGAGGGGAAGAGGAAGGGCAGGCACTGATCTCTTCTCTGTGGTGACCAGTGACAGAACCCAAGGGAATGGCCTGAAGCTGAGTTGGGGACGTTTAGGCTGGTTGTTAGAGAAAGGTTCTTCACCCAGAGGGTGGTTGGGCACTGGAACAGCTCCCCAGGGAAGTGGTCACAGCACCAAGCCTGACAGAGTTCAAGTAGCATGTGAAAGCCTGTGCCTGAGCAGGTGATCTGCTGTCCAAAGAGAGAAGCCCAAGCTCCTCAAGACACTGGCTCCTTATTCTGGTGGAAATTCCATGCTGTGGTGTGGTTTTATTCAAGTTATCCACTTAAAAGGGGATTTGGGGTCTAGTGCAAGCTGTCACAGTAAAAAAGTCAGTCCCTTTCGGCCAGGCTTTGCTCTAACCTTCCTCCCCAGCTTTCAAGGACACAAAGGACCAGAGAGCTGGAGCCGCTGCACAAGACTGAGACCAAAACTCCACGACCCGGGGTCCGGGAATTCACACTTCATGCCTGGCAGGGTTCTGCCGAACACCCCGAGCACCCGAGCCCAGCCGCGCCCGGGGCCGGTTCCTGCCAGGCCGCCCCAGGCCCGGGCGGGCGCGGCGCGGTGCCCTGAGGGCGGGGGCGGGGCAGCGTCGCCGGGCAACGGCGGCCAGGGCAGCATGGCCGCCCCCGGCCCGCGCACGGCGGGCGCCACCGGGACGCGCTTGGCACAGGAGGCGCTCGGCAACGCGCCGGGGAGGAGGCCGCCTGCCCTCGCTTCCTTCTCCGCCTTCAGCTTCGTCCCGCCCAAACGGGAAGGGCCTCCGGAGCTCAGCTATTTCAACCGGCCGCACAAGGTGAGGGAGGGGAGGGAGTGAGGTAGGGACGGACGGGGGGCGCAGCGCAGGGCGGAGGAACGAGCTCTCCTCGTGGGTCTCTGCGCAGTGTGGATGTGAAAAACGAGGTTCACTCTCCTGTTAAGATTGAAAAGTTTAATAAAGGACAATAAGAGACAAAGATAATAAAGCAAAATTCACAGCGCTGGGTGCTTTGGCGCTCAGCCAAGAGCACACCTGCTATCTTGGAGACCCCCTTTACATACACATCGACTTATTACATATTCATAAACAATTATAGATATTCAGAACCCTTTCCAGGAACTGTTCAAAATGGAATGCAGTTCTCCCGTCTCGCCGGCAGTTCCCGGAACCAGCAGATCGCTGTGGGGATAAGCCTTTTGGCGACGCATATTATCTTATCTGTTGCTGATAGTTGGTATGCTGGTAGCAGGAGTCCAAGCAAATCGTTCATAAGCATAGCTATTTCTAAGTTTTTGGTTGAATGAAAAAAGTATTAAAAAACCCACATCTTCACAACAAAACTACCTTATATAGCATCTATTTTGTAATAAAGCTGTTTTACATATAGCATCTATTTGTGACAAAGCCACTGTTACAAAAGCTACTTTTAACAGCACTTATTTTAACATTTGCAGAAAGCCAATATTACAGCATCTATTTATCACAGTAGACACTCTGCTCGGACCCGGTGCGAGGGCTCGGCTCTCATCATGAGGGGCCTGGTCAGACAGGTGCCTAAAATCGTCATAGCATCATGGAATGGATTGGGTTGGAAGGGACCTTAAAGATCATCCAGTTCCGGCCCCCTGCCATGGGCAGGGGTACCTTCCACTAGACCAGGCTGATCAAAGTCCCATCCAGCCTGGCCTTGAACACCTCCAGGGATGGGGCACCCACAACTTTTCTGGACAACCTGTTCTAATGCCTCACCACACTCAGAGTGAAGAATTTTTGTTCTGATACAGAAATGCAGCACATTAATCTCTATCACTAGGCCATCTAATGCCAAAGTAATAGGTTTCACCATCAGAGGCCTTTGCAAAGTGTGTTTGCTACTTGTGGATGGTAAATGAGAGTAATGTCATCCACTGGATAACAAGAGAAGGCAGAGACATGGTTTGCCAAGGACTGAGGATGGACAGGCCACTTGGTAGCAATGAAATGTGAGGCATTTTTAGGGGGAACACTAGGAAAGGCATCATCTGTCTCTAGGGTTTGGTGCAGCACCAGTGGATTTTCTCACGACACACACTCTTGGGAACCCTTTAATAAGGAAACTTCTCCATTTTAATTTGAGGGAAAAGATTTTCAGTGTGCATTGCATAAATTTTCCACATGCTCAGCTTTAACAAAATCAATAGAGCTACTCAAAACAATAACATCAATATATGCCTCTGTAACTGAATGGTTCTGAAGGTGGCACACTGCCACTCAGCATGTAGTAACTCAAGTACACTGGCAGGGAGCCTCACTCCTCGCTCTGCTGCATTATATCACCTTTGTTCCTCATTCTGTCCGCATATTTAAAATCAGAAATTAAAACAACCTTACACCTTCTGCCTCAGCTGACCTACAGTTCCTGGGTGGTGAACTTTTCTCTCTATGAAGTGTCATGTGAGACACTGAAGTTAACAGGGTTTTTGTCAAAAATTAGCATAAAAAAGTTCTGAAATACCTATTATGTCAATGTAACATGGCAATGCTATGGGAATTCATATCAATAAATACAACCCATGAATCCCCTCCTCACCCAAGTGACAAGCTGCTGAATGTGCCAAACACCGGGCAGCGCTGACTGGTGGTTTGTGAGAATGTGCAGGTCTTGTGTCCCTGGGATGTGGGTGGGGTACATACCAGACCACCATGCTGTGCATTAAAGGAACAGCAAATTTCCTGCACTGACCAGGTGGTCCTGCTAAAAGACAAGCAGATTTCTAATGTCACACTCTTTTGTGTTGATTCCAGCATTACCTTGGGAAGGTGATCTGACCCAAAGGTGAGCGGGCACAGTTGGTGCCATGCTTCACAAAACAGTAGGGAGAGCGCAACAAGAGCAAGGTGAGGGCAGGCCAAAGGGCCTTGGTGCTCTTGGGGCTGCTGGAGCTCACAGTCTATCCACTTTATCTATGGCTGCAGAATTAGCAGCCATATGGTAGAGCTTTTCCTACAGTATAGTCTGCTTTCACACTCAAAACGGCCTGGTTTGTGAAAAATGCTGCTCCAGTGGCGTGGAAACAAAAAGTGATAACAGCTGTTTAATAGGTTTCTTCACAGCCCAGGCCTTGGTCACAGGGGAGGAAGCAGATTCAACCCATTCTTCTGCACAATTCAGGAATTAGATAATTTGAATATTTTTATTTATACAGCAAAAGGAATCTCATTCCTTGCTGCAGCTTAAATACCTAAAACCAACCATATATCAGAGACTGAAGCAGAGAGAAGTAGGAAGAAGATGGGCTCGTCGCATGGCCAGAAGCCAGAAATTCCTGCCTTTTAATCCCTTGGCTGACAGTTGCTCCCTGGATTGCTTTACATAAGTTACTGTAGCCAGTGTGCCTGGTGTTTCCTCTTCTGAGATGTGGAGAAAGCTATTACCTATTTTATGTGTGTCCGGAATACCAATGAATGCTTGCAAAGCACTTAGCTTTAGCAGCAGTACACAGAGGATGCCTACCCTGAGTGTACATTTATCATCAGTTCTGTGTGACTCACTTGCTCTGATGGTTTTAAGAAGCAGCTCACCACCACCACTGCTACCACCACCCAGGCCAACCAAATTATCATTTACAACAAAGAGAAACAGCAGCAGAAAGTTATCAGTATATTGAGCAAAGAAGTGTTGTCTCTACACATCTGGCAGAAAATCTTAAACTGATATCTGGGACAGAGCTAGTTTTTGACATAACAGGCTGGCTGACTGTCTGTGAGTTCCAGAAAGAATGAACTATCTGCTCTGACATGGGTAACAAATAATGCCACATGAATGACAACAAAGAGCAAATAACATTTCTGGTGGTGAGTACAAATTAAACGCCCACTGAATGAAACTGCTAGCGTGGGGAGGAAAGGAGAAGCAAGGAAGCACAGAAATAGTCATGGAGATGACAAATCATGTGCAGGGTGCTCTTGAACGTGCCTGAAATCCTATGAAGCTCAATGGTTTCAGAGAAGTGAAGGGATAGATAGGTTAAATACCAAATAATCTCTCCTCTTGGCAGAACCAAGTAATGGAGATACCTTTACAAATAAAGCCTGAAATTACAGCATTGTCTCACTAGTGCTCTTAACTATGGTTTCCTTTTAATGGAACCATTATAGCCTTCTTGACCTGCCGTGACTTGACTATATTTGGAGAATGCCATTGTAATTCAAAAGACTCAAAGTACATGAGATTTTCCAAGGTTAAATTGGACACACTGTAAAATTAGAGGAGAAAAAAAGCCCAACAAAATGCACCATTTTTTTAGTCAGCCATGCACAAAGCAAATGATGTCTGACATGTTTAACAGAATATGGACCTTTTAATGAAGTTCAGTAACAACTGGCAGCATATTTCGGTAGGGGATTTTGCTTTTTCTTTTTTCTTTGAAAACTTTTTTTGGTTTTGAAATTGCTTTGATTCCATTTATGAGACCTTCTTGTTTGGATTTCACAAACACCTTTGTTGGAAGAGCAGATCTTTTATGTTGCTTATTTGGATGCAACTATGTCAACAGTTAAACAATAATATTCTGGTTTTGGTGTGCTTTATTTTCATGCCTGACATATGTGTGTCATGCGTACTACTGGATCACTGGATTACCACTGTGGCATATTTCTCAATTCTGCTCTAATCAGAAATGAAATTATGTTTACAGTGCAGAATCTCTTTGTCTTTATGAAAGTGCCTGTTTTGCTTTTACATAATTTTGCCAGATCATTTGACAAATACACGAATTTATGAAGGAGAATATTAAGTGCAGGAAATTAAAACAGATCAATTAAATTTCCAAAAATTACAACAGATTACAGGGGGGAAAAATGAAGTAAAATGCCACAAGAGAAATTTCCAAGCTCAACAAACTTAATAAATGATACCACGTGTCATTCGGTAATTTTGCAAACTATTCCAAAGGAGTGGCCCAAACTTCCTAATGAAGTCAGTAATATTACAGTTGTCATCATCTCATGCAATATGTGCACTGTTTAGGTATTGATTTGACTACATGTGTTCTGTAATCTGTAAAGTAAAGCAATTCTGTGAATTAATCTTTTTTTTCCCCTTTTCTCAAGACAGGAGATTTTTTCACCTATGATGCCATTTTTAGAATAACGGAAGGTTACGACCAATATCTTCCATGCTGTGACAGAAAACACGCAAAGGGTCGTGGCCTTAAAATTCATGAGGAGGTAACCCTTTGATAAATTCGTAATTATCTTTGTTAAAGGTGTTTTGTACTTTTTGACATGACTGGAGGCTATAGGCATTGTTTTACTCTTTATGGTGCAGCCTATATGGTAAGAAAGGAATTGGAAGGAGAGCATCATTGTACTCAGCCTGCAGGTTTAGGAGAAAGCATTACCCCTAGCATTACCCTAATTAGCTCTTGCTCTTTCGTATCCTGAAGATTTCCAGGACAAGACATATGCTAGTTAAAGAAAGGGGGAAGAGGCGGATCCTCTCTTGCAGAGTTCAGGGTGTACTCTGAACCATCTGTGCCCCTCAAGAGTTGTACTTCAGGTGGTTCTGCAGTTATTTCTGTGATGCTTGAAAACTTCTCCCTGAGAGGACTGGATTCAGAGGCTATGACTTCACGACTGTCCTCTGACACCACCCTCTCTATGCCAGCGTTTGCTGTGGAAGGCAAGTCTCTGTGAAGGCAAGTCTCAACAGCCATGGTTTTACACAGCTCCTTTGGAAACAGAAATACTGTAATATATATGCATAAATGTATGTGTATGTATTTTTCCATGCAGCATCTGAATAATATATATACAAGTGTCTGTATATATAATTATATTTATACATACACACACAAAACTGCACATAGAGGCAGAGGCTGTCAACAGCCAAATGAATTGTAACCTCTGTGTACTAATGACCTCAAAATCCCAGTGGGTTCATGGGATGTAATGTGATGGGTAGGCTAGGGATGGCTGCCCACATTGATGGTTATATGTACAGAGAAAGAAGAAGGAAGAGCGACACAAGAGTTCGAATTACTCTAATTTCTGTGTAATAAAATTGGTTTTTTCTGACAAAGCCCACTGCTTGTGATTTGTCTCACTAGCAGTTACATATGCCAGACATTTCAGTGCAAGTGCATAGCCATAATGCCCTTCAGCTCTATTAGACAGTGCAGGAAGTATTAGATGCTCGCAGAGGAATCCCAGGAGTGCCCATGAGCATCACCTGCTCATGCCTAGTAACTCAACTGTAAATCTGTGTGAGGCCAAAAGGTATGTAAATGACTACTCCAAGAAGAAATTAAACTTTTTATTTAAACAAAACAAAGACAACCTCCCTCCCCTAGTACCAAGCCCCACCTCCAAGTGAGAAATTTGTGTAGAAAGTTCATCAATACAAAGTTACAGCTTTTTACTGAGCTCTTGTATCAACAAAACTCACTTTCCTATTGGTTTACTTCCTAGAGCAAACTTGTACGGGCCAGAATTCGTACCAGCTCTGCTGGGCAGTGCACACAAGGGACTGTCCAAACAGGTGTCCCTTAATCCAGCCCTTTAATTAGCAGGGAGACACATCAAACCCACAGCTGCTTAATACTACAACATGATCCTCCTGCGTGTCATGACACCCAACACTGGATGTAACCATATCTAAGTGCAAGTCTCATACTCAGCTCCTCTTTATTATCACAGTGGCCCTCTCAGAATTTATATAATAATAACTAAATTATGAAATGTAATAAATAAAAATACCACAATTGATATCTTTCTAGCACAACACTGAAAGCAGACAGGCTGAACCCTCCATAGTACACTGCTTTACTTGAAGTGGAAAAAAGCAAACCACTGCAAGCAAGCCCCTCATTTCTTGCAGATAGCCTGGGTGCACTCAGGGAATTCAAGAGTACAGTGACAGGTACTCAGTTTAGCTACATGCAGCTGAGTAACTGCAGTGGAGTGTGTGCACAGGGCTGCCATTGCTGATTCCAAGTGCTAACAGTGCTAGAATTACACACTGCGAAGGCGGGTAGCAGGACGCTTCCCAGCCAACTGTTGGAAAATCTGAAACCCACTGAATGCCAAACCCACAAAGATGAAATGCCAGTGTGCACAGTCAGCGCCGTGCTACCAAGGATGCTGAAAACTGAATCTTATTTATTTAAAAGGAACACAAACTATTGGAATTACATACTTCTGCCTGTCATTAGCACTGTAAACCCTGTATTGCTAGCAGTCTTTCTTGATGGTACAAAGATTTTTTAGTTTCTCATTTTTCAACAGTTATCCACAACTAAGGCAGGGAGAAAATTGTCTTAATTTTGCCTGCCAATCTTCTTGACTTGATTTTCATTGTGCTGGGGTTCAAAGTTGGTGTACTGAATACTTTTTAATGGGTGGAGTAAGGTAGGCAGGAGAACTGGGGGATAAATGGTTGTTTTGAAATGAGCTTTTCTGTTGAGTGGGTTTGTTAGTTAGTTAGCTAGTTAGTTAGTTAGTTAGTTAGTTTGTTTGTTTTTTAAAAAAAGGGTTTACAGTATTTTTCCAAGAATCTCAGGTTCTGCCCACGAGGCTGGAAATGTCTCTTAGCTGACTGCCCTGCTGTGAGATCCCTCCAATCTGAGCTCCCACCTGCATCCTTGCAGGACATTTGTGCTGATTTGCTCAGACTTGTGTGTGTTGTAGCAAAAAAGTTATTTGCTTACACTTGAACTATCGTGTGGCATCTGCATTTTGATTCTCCTCTTAGATAGTATTTATATTGTAAGACTGGATAAACACATTGCAGACCAAGCTTACTGTATTAGTCAGTGTGCAAACATACGAGCAGCCTGATAAATCTGAGACCTTTGGCTAGGGAAAGAAAAACAAACAAATCCTGTCTTTCCCTTCTGACTCCATAGCTCCCTGTTGCAGTAACACAGGAAGGAACTGCAGATTGCAGATGGTGATTGCACAGTCACTTAAAGTGCAGCTTACTAAGAAGAAGCTTAAAATCTTTTCTTGGTCAGGTTATTTTTCATCAAGCCCACTTTCCATCAGTGCAAAGCAGTTACTTCTGTAATCTTACAGCTACAAGTATTCTTAGTAAAACCTTTCATTGTGCAGAAATAAAGTAGTATATGCTTTACTTCCTTCAGGGAAAGCTTGCATGGACTCATGGTTGCTCAGGGTTTTTCTTTAGGCTTTGATTTTTTTCAAGCTGTGCTTTCACTGAATTGTGCAAGCAGGGTAAGTGTTCCTGTAACAGGGGGCACAAATCTCTCCTATTTTTCAAATGAATCATGCAACTCAGTGCACAAGAAAAATAAAAATATAATCTGTGCTTTTCTAGCATTAGGTTGCCAGTAATCACATGGTAATCACATGTCTGTGTATGTATTTGTGCAAAAAATTATCAGTCCACAGCTCGATATCTTATCATCAGTGTCATCTAGTGACACATTCATGGTTTATTAAGATACATAAAAAACTAGGGCAGGGATAGAACAGTAAGGGCACTAAACAAATCCATATAGCAGCTGCTGTACAGTTCTGTCAGTTATTTTACCCCTGGCCACAGCACATTTAGCAATAGAAAACTGCCAGGTTTTCTATTCACTCTGTGATTTTCTTCTAAGGTGACTTTTGTGTTTTCACAGGAAATGGCAAGACCTGTTCCTGTGGTGACATCTTCACAGTATGGGAAGCACGTAAATAAGCCCTTAGACCCAGCAACCGGAGAGCATGCGAGGGTTTATAGCCTGCACGCAGCAATCTACGGGGAAAGTAGCCGCCCTGCTCATTGAAAAAACCTTCTCTAGGCCTGGATCCATGTGAAAGCTCTTGTGTCTGTCATCGCCAGCAACATTTATCTGGAAAAAAAAACCCCCACATTGAAAAGCAATATGGTGCTTTTGCCTTTTCCTCTACAGTTTAGTTAATGAGAATGATCTGGATTAAAAATAGGGTGAAATAGCAGCTGCACTTTTTCTCATGCTAATTAAAATGCATGTCTTCTCCTTACGTTCTCATAAAAATCTCATGAAGAGCAGCACCAACAAGAGCTGAGCATTTTAGGCAGCAACACTGGGAATGAGATCTGTTGGGTAAAAAGCTGTCTCTGCAATTCTGGGCACTGCTTCTACATAACCCATCACAGACCTAACAAGCAAGCTTGCCCCTCAAGGTATCAGTGGTCACAGATTTTTCAATCCTTAGAGAGTTGCTAGAGAATTGTGAGACATTGTTTTATGTGCACAACAGCTGAAATGGAAATTCAGCTCAGAATTTTCTAAAACGGATGGGCTTACATGCTTAGCGGTTTCAGTAGACTTCAAGTGGAGTTAAAAGGAACTTCTGAGTGCTTAGCATTTGAAGAGACAAAATCTGGGTTTAGCTGATTTCAGACATTCATTTCACTGACTTCCACTATAGGAATGGGGTCTGACTGATTTAACAAGAAAAATCATCATTGGTTCTGTATCCAATCTGAAAAAAAGGGGTAAAAAGAAAAAGTAATACTAGCAGAACAAGCACTAAATAATTTGGTAGAAAGGATGGAAAAACCACAAGGATTTGAGCAGTAGTCATTTAAAAAGCATGTTTAGCACAAATGTCTAAATCTGATTAAACATTTAATGCCTTGTACTTTCACGGAATCCAGTACTAAAATTTTAAAGTAATTTCAGGAGGAGTTTTGTCTCCTGCAGGGTATGCATCAGTTTGGTTCTCAAGAGCCATTGATCCTGTTGTTTAAAGCTGAGGCAGTATTGTTCAGAAAGGAACAGCCAGAGTGATCACACCAGAAAAAGAACTGGAAGTCCACAGCTGTGACTGACACTGGTTTTGTGAGGTATTTAGACATAGGAAATCTATGTCATTTGTAAATACAGTGAGACTCCGAGTGAAAAAATAAGAGAAACAAAAACCTTCTTAATCTGGGACCTGTAAAAGTAGTAAATTAGGCCATCAACAGCACTTGTTTGGCATGATGTGAGAAGCAAAGCACATAGAGCAGCCCATTCTGGGAGGTGTTTGTTACTTTCATTATTCATGACTTTCTACACGCACTGGGCTATGGACAAGAGGACATTAACTGCTACATTCCTTTTCAAAAATAAACACTTCACTAAACAAATTCAGCAGCATTAAATGAAAGGAATCTCAGTAAAACAAAGGGAGAAAGAAATGTTTTCTAATACCTCAATGCTTTTTCAAAAAATCAGCATCAAAGTTATACCAGCAAAGAATGAGATGGAATATGGCCATATTCTTAGCAGGTTATTTTTACTTTGGGACAGTCAGTACAAATTGCTTCTTTTAAGTAGCTTTTATTTACAAACCATCTGTGTTTGAAAAACTATTGGAAAGCAAATTTGTTTGAGAATACCACCACCTTCTGGCCTATGTGAGAAATAGGCATCACCAGTTCACTTCCACCATGGAGAAAGTCAAACATCCAAAGACCAGTTTGAGTTTTCCTATCTCATTTCTTTGCTTATGTCACACTCTTCTCATCCCTACTCACTTTTGAATTTCTTTCACAGGTTGTTCTAACCACTACTTGTTTCTCATTCAGTTCTGAATGAGTCACTTCTTCCTTCAGTGCTCAGTGTCAAAAGAATACCCTGACGGTTTCTTCTGTATGAGAGATAAGTTCCTTACAAATGTTTGCAAAGCCATTTCAGCTGCTCTCCTTCGGTTTCTCTTTAGCTAAAGTGACAAATTCTTAGGTTACTGATATTCTGAGCTTACTATTACCCTGTTGGAAAGCATCTCATTACCTTTTGGTGCTCCCTCACCTGCCAGTGTTGACATACTGCTGTGCAGAAGGGTTTTATACATGCAACAAATTAACACGAATAGAATGGACAGCATGACACCATGTAAATCATATTCTGGATCTGGATTTTGCATCCAGTAATCTCCAGAGATTGCTGGGGCAATTGACAGACACCTGCAACTCACAAATTATTCATGGTAGCCTTGGAAGGAAAAAATGGCCACATTCTTTATATACTGGTGAAATATACGGAATGTCAATGATGTGAACTGTTCACCTTTTTTGGATCATAACAACAGTGAAAATCAAACTAGGTGATGCTGGGAATTCTGCTTTGCTACTCATAAATAGTAATTCCACACAGGGAATTACTAACCAAGCTAATCAGGAAATGTGTTTTACATGGCAGTTCATCAAGTATACCTGATGTGATCAAAACTAAAGCTCTTGTTTTGCCTTCATCCATCTGCAAAGCAACTCACTGACCCAAATTAGGGCACACTGGTTCCAGCTGAAGTGGGTACTGGTTCTGGTTCTCAGTTCCAGAATTTCTGTTTATGCATGAAAAAGGCTGCCATGGGACATAGTTCTTCTGAGCTTCAGAGCATAGTTTCTGTAACCTGGAGGAACTCTGGAGTGTATACATGACCCCATTTAGACAGTTTAGCTAAAACGGCCACCAAAGGCAAAACTACAAATAGAATGTATCTGGAACATTGGGTGGCCCCACAGGGACAGTTGTGCATGTCCATTATCCTGTGGCAGCTGTTACTTTACAAAGTAAAGCAAATCCTTTTTATTAAAAATGCTCTCATTTTCTGTAAGGCATTGCTCTTTATTGAACAGCATTCTACATCCCTGAAGTAAAACCAATAAGCCAATACTGTTTCTACAACTACTTCAAATTTTAATTTTATGAAACACTTGGGAAATTACATGAGCAGCTGTAAGTAAATTGCACAATTTCTTCTTATGCTGTCAAAAAAAGCCCTGATTAGTAGGTATTCTGTAGGCATATTCTGTACATTCAGACTGGCCAGTATCCTTGAATAGTCACATGCTGCAGCTGTGAATTAGAACCAGTTAAAATACAAGGGAAAAACAGCACTGACTGTCTGGCACTTATATCTGTAAAATTGTAATAAATATTGACACGAATCTTAAGAAAATATGATGCTCTTTATTACTCTTTACATGTTAATTGTTCCAAATATTGGAAGGTTTCACATTCAGAAGCTTAAATTTTCTGAGGTGGAGTTATTTAGAAAAAAAAAATTCTTCTTCCATGCACAGAATTTACACTTTGTAGTAAAGAAGGTCAGCCTGTGATCCAGTGGTATTCTCCAGTGTCAGTTGCTGAGTCCATATGTACAAGGAAAGATTTTTTTCTGTAGATAATCTGCCACTTTTCTGGTATTTTGTAGCTTTTCTATCTCAAAAAATGGAATCTGGAAACAAAACAAAAATGATTGCTGGAAATACCTTTTAATAAACAACTGGGTAAGACTGATGTTCATTAATCAGATGGAAAATTACACATCAAATTTTATTTTTTGTTTTAAAATTAAAGATTTAATTCTAAATATATTACTGATCTGTAAATGACCTGAATAGATATTACTGTAAAACAAAGAGTGATATCTATTACAGGTCAAACTAAGTTAAATATTATGGAGTTAGGCATATGTAATAAGTGATGATAAGTGGAAAGTAAAATCTCAAAAAACTAAAAGTAACAGCTTTCATTCAAAGTATGTTTAAAGAAAAAAATATATTTTATTAATTCAACAGGCAAAATAAAGGTTGTACTCTGTTGTGAAAATATTATTTACAATACAAAGCAGCTTCTTTTTTTAACTCCTCTTTTTAAACTCCAAGTTCAAACCTTTTAAAAAAGTATTTGATTAAAAATTCCAATTTTAATGAACTCTTACACATCATTTTCCTTTAAGTCAAGATTTGAATCTTAATCACTGAAGAAAAGTCCTCTTCCTAGCAGCAACTATGTGGCAAAAAGCACAGACAATACACTAATTAATCCAAGGAAGAAAAAGGTATTTCTGTACACCCTCAAAAGGGGAAAAACTAGGCAGAGAGAACATAATATAGAAAGGACAAGACTACATCTGCTTTAGTAATTAATTCAAACTGCAGTTTTAAATATTGTAAAATAATTTTTAACTTGTTTTGTTAGCCAGAGCAAAAGTAAATCTTTGTCTTAGTACTCTACCTGCACAACTTCATAACCAAGTAACTGAAGATGTCTCTGTTTAATAGCTTCTTCTCCCAACAGATTGTGGCTATGAGCACAAAATCTATTCTGACCATCAACACACAGGGCGATTCTAAAATCAAGCAGAAGTGTAGTATCAACAAAAATCCAAACAAAACCACAACAATCAGTTATTTTAATCACCATAACTACTGCAGTTCCTAAGAAGCATGAGACAGTACCTTCCTCTTACACCTCGTTGAATCAGATGTAGGATGGGAGTTATCTAGTTCAGGATAATTTAAATCACTCAATTTAAGGGTGGGAGGTGAAACCCTGAAACTTAGTGAAACTCATCTGAAAAGGTTTTTTATTTGCTCTGAACAAAAATTACCACACAAATTAATGACATTGATATTTTTAATGCTATGATTAGTAAGCTGTTTTGAATTCTTCTAGAAGGAAAAATGTAAAAAAAACTTGCCTCAGCTAGAAAACATTTCAGCAGCTGAATTTATTTAACTTACTAATTTACCTGTTAAATCCATTAGAGTTCAATTTAAGTTTAAGCTACGTCTGTGTAAGCTACACCTGTACATATGGTTGGCAGCATGGATTTTAACTATATTTTTTCTTCTTGGTGATAAAAATCCCATCAACTTAAACCAAGGTTTGTATATCTACTGTTAAAAAGTTGCTTAAATTTTCAGTATGTTAAGTATATTGTGACTTTATTTACTTTATGAAAGCTATTACTTAAAAAAACCCTTTAAGGCTCACTCTTAAGCATTTAAGCATGGGCTCTTGGAAAGAACTTATATTAGTCTCTGAGTCTTGTGAAGGTGTCCTGGTTTCAGCTTAAACCACAACAGAAGGTTAGGCTGGAGAAAGCCTAACCTCTTCAAAGACTTTTGCTTTAGTCACAGAAATGCAGTTGCAAATACCACACCGGCAAGATTCCTTAACTTTGTATCCAAGACTTCCCACAGTAACCCTTGTTTAACATACTTTTAAACACCTGCGCATTTCTCAATGAAAAAAACCAGCACTTGTAGCAAATATCCTTATTATACAGGATTCCTTGCAGAAGTAAATTTGTGAACTCAAACTGATTCAAACTCTGTTAAATCCGTGCAAATACACTCATTTAGAATTTAGTTTTAATTTGAAAATTAATTACAGAATATCAAAATACATTACTATAATCCAAATAAGGATCACTTGATTCTGTCACTGAGTAAAGAGAGACCAACTGTCTGACACTGTATAGTCAGGTGGCAAAACAATGAGCAAAAAGCAGATTGTTAATTTTGTCCTTTTGCCAGTGGTTTCAGTGTGAGACCTGAACTTTGTTGAAGTCAATGGCAAAACGGCAAATAGCTTAAATTTTGCCAGGCTTTCACCCTGGGTGCTCTTAGTGTAAATTAACGTTTTACCAGTGGTTTCTTTTATTCTCTTACCGTCTGTGTACCTCTTCAAGTTGGGCTGCAGGCAATACAAAACCTTCTTCATCTAATTTAATCTCAATATCTTGTGTAGATGAAAAAAGAAGTGACATTAAAAGTCATTTCTTATAACAAACTTTCTACTGTAATTCTCATCCTCTCACAGTTGTTTTATTAAATAACTGTAATACTATCACAATTTTTTTTTTTTTTTTGAATCACAGAGGCTGGAAAAAGTTGTATAGACTTAACACAAATGAGTGATTATTAGTAACAGTTCAACCTTTCATAATGCTAACAAGCAAAGTAGTATTCCAAGTCCACTAAAAATTGTAATGCAGTTAAATGGCACTTTGCTGTGCTAACTAGGGTCTCTGGAATTTTGAGGGCCTTGGGGAGAGACACACTCTCTCCCTCTTTGCTAACTTCAACATCCTCATGGAAGCTGACATGCAGTCTAACTCTGGAATCATCCCCTTTTTTAATTTTTTTTTAAATCCCTCTGACATCCATGGTGCCCAAGACTCCCTTCCCTCAACATCTTATCATCATCCACCCCTCCTGGGCACGTGCCTTTCCTCATCATTGCTTTCTGTGTTTCCTTTCCTGCTGCACACAACACTCTGTTTTGCTCACTCCCACCTTACAACCCACAAACCACCACCGACTGTGTAGTCAGTAGCTCTTGCTGAGGGGAGAGGAGCCCAACTGAGCAGGGCACAGGGCTGACCACCTTCCAGTCCTCCTTTTTTTCTCCTCACTAAAGCAGGGAGATCAGGCAAGTGGCATTGCCTCATTCTGCTTTACATTATACAAATTGTTTAACGGATAAGGAGCTGATAATAAAAACACAGAATACAAGCGTTAGCAGCTGTTTTCAGTGCAGACTGGCTGCATAAATACCAATTAACGCTGCAGTGCTTTTCTCTCCATTTTCCTTTCTCTGACTCTAAAAATTATTTACTTAAAGTTCCCAAATTTCAGATCTTTGACAGAATTTTGTATCCCAGTTTACTTTTTCTGTATTTGCAGAATTTAGAATGCCCACAAAGGAAATGAAAGCTTTGGCACCATACACACACATATTTAATCATTCATCTAAAGACATTATACTTACCAACTACATAGAAATACGGTGTTGATACCTCTGATGCAAAATAGATTCTTTTTTTCAGTAAATAAAGTAATCCAGTCTTCACTCTTTTAAAGAGGTGAACATCAGGAGAACTGTGAAGCCTAGGGAAGGCCTTTACTTGATACTTTGAAAGGAGTTTCGGACCCTACGTAAGGACAGAAAACCAAATCAAAAGAAAAAGGAAGATAACATTTTTGTGATTACCTCATATTAACATGGCAAAATGTATTCTGTGCATTTCAAAGTCAAGTCTATTGAGAGGCCTACAGTCTTAGGTACGATCTGCTGGAAACTTAAAATCACCCAACCACCAGAACATCCTCAGGAAGCTTCCATGCTATCACGTTCATGAGAAATGCACAGCTGTTTCCATTCATACAAATATACTGAGTCATTCAATCAGGTAAAGTGCTTCATATGTTCATCAAGGAAAGAGGTTTTGTCTAGTTCCAATGTTTTTATGGGAAATACACTCAACTAAGTATAAACAGGGCCATAATAACCTTATCTCCTCTTGTTAACATCACTTCTGGTTTCACATGTACTGTACCTCATAAAATGGGCACTCCAGGGTGACAGTCAGAAAAAGCTGGGTTAGCTGGGACATAACAGCTCTGTTCAAACCAGGTGGCTGAGCTGAAACAACAACATTAAGGTTTTCAGGTGTACCTTCAACAAAGTATCTTTACACAAACCATATGCAGAAGTTAGGAAAAGCTATTCAGTATAATGTGCAGAAAAGCTACTTAATCATTAAAATTCTCAGTAATTGTTCAAATGAACAGAAAGAGCAGTATGAAATGACATAGGTAGAAAAATGAGAAAATTATTTACAGAAATATCAACATAAAAATATACAACTAGCAAGATCTTAGTTAAAACTGTCATATTCTTTCACCAAATAAATGAGGGTCCAAAAGATGCAGGACGTTCTACAGAGAAGAGTAAATTTGAGTTGAGGTCTTAGATAAATATCTCCTTCTTATAACTCATTTTCCCCAGGTTATAACCCCAGGATCTCACTGTTTCACCCTTTTATTTTTTTAATCTGCAAGTAGTGGATAATACCAAATAATTTCTGGATATTTGACTGCTTCATAGAAATCAACTCCTTAAGGTATTTCATGTTGAAAAATCAAGTGACCAAAATTTTTAATCACTTTGAAAACTTTACCTTATTTAATAGAGCAATCTTAGCTGAAATCTTATTAAGGCAGTCATCTTTCTCGCATAGCTTACATCTCTCTACAATGACTCTAAAATTCTTTAGTATCAAATAGGGAATAACTCGAAATGATGTGTTGTTCATAGCAGATTTGTGTCCAAAAGCATTGAAATGTGCAGTAATTAGAGCCAAGAACAGGCCATCACATGGGGGATGTTCTAGCATCCTGTATAAGACAGAGGACAAACATGGGGAATACCAGGTCAATATTTTTTAGAAAACCAGAAGGATTAACTGAAATACTTCTTTTAAGGGAATTAAGTCTGTGTTTTAAAACTGTACAGTGCAATTTTCAAACTCATCTAAATGACAGAACATGAAAGACAATGGCAATTGTGACAAGGAAGCAACAGCCTTTGGCCTCCTGATCACTATTTTCCAGTCACTTGGATCAGGTCACTGTTGATTTGACCAATGAAAGTGATAAAAAATGGACACTTGACAAGAAACAAACTACGTAATAGAAAGAAATGTGGAACATCCCAGGAGAAACTCCGCTCCTTACCTTGAAGCTTTTGCAGAAAATAGGGACTAAATATCTTTGGCAGAAAATTTATTGGATAACGTTGAATAAGGACACAAGAGTGTAGCAGGTTCAGCAAGGTGTGAGGCTGAAAGTGCCTCAGGCGGGTATGCAGCACAGTTTCAAGCTTCCTGAACACGGACGAAGCACTTGGAGGCAGATAGTTAAGAGTCCCAAAGGGTATAATATATCCAGCAATCTGGTCAGTGGTAAGTCTGTCAGCATTGGAAATGAAACCTTCTGCCACTGCATCAAAGATGGGCTTTGAAAGGATCATCTTTTTGCAGCAATACTGCATGACCTTGCTGACTGTTTCAGGATGCATGGTGAGGATGGACTTGGGGACGTGTCTTTCCAGTGCCTCTGTAAAAATTTGCACTTTTTGCCCAAAGTACAGGAAGGCTTCCAGTACATTTACCAGTTCATGATCTGTGAAATAGGGAACATGCTTCACTGCATGTTTACACAGTGCAGTGACTAAGGGAACTGCCTGAGTCTGGCGAAGAACCACCAGTGAATTCAGTATTACACTTGCAAAGTTTGGGCTTAGCTGGGAAACCGTGCGTAAAGTGACACTGTTCAGTCTGTTTAGCAAGTTTTGGCATTGTTTCCCTTCCCTGACAGTCACCTGCAGTATCTTATAAACCATCACTATTTCCCTGGGACTCCATCTCTCAATGTCTTTTTCTTGCATGTGGTTCACAATTTGTTCCAGCGTTGCACAACTTGGGCCTTCCAACTCAAGCAAACTCTCTCCAAGAGCACACAGATTTTCAGCAGTCAGCTGTCCCTTCCCAAGCCGCTCCTCGCTCTCTGAAAGCAGGCTTGCCATCAGCGTGCTCTGCGGATCTATACGTAGCTTTATCAAAGCCTGCAATGCATTCAGCAGTCCAGTGTTTGACAGTTTTGAGGATTCAAATTCAAACTGGAAGCATAATGCCCTGAAAACTTCATTCTCTAACAGTCCAGGGTTTTTAAGACCATTGTCATCCACCTCAACTTCAGAAATCCTCTGCAGGGCTCCTGAGGCCATAGTATCAGACATGACCTCTAGAGCGCTAAGAAAGTAAAAAATATCTTTTGATGTACAAAGGTTGTTCAACTTCTTGAAAAATAACTGTTCATCCATCCACACATTATTTGATTTAGTACAATTCCTGATATCTTCACGAAGATGCACAGTTTCATTAACAGAAAGTGGCTGCATCTGCAGCTGTACATGTTTTTTCCTACAAAACATATACTGAGATTTATCTTTCGCATACAGCATCCTCATGGCCACGGAGCTACACTTTTGGGGTTTTTGCTGCCCACTGATGAAGCTCAAGCTTTTGCTTAGGGTCATCAAAGCGGACCTGCTTGCTGGTGTGCTGGATGAATACAACTGGAAACTTTTTCGGCTAATCAAAGCCATACTGAATCAAGTGAGTTCTGCAATGATACCTACGGGAAGAAAAATAGATACGTAGTCTGGAAAACAGCACCAGGGTCACTAAAATGCAGGAAAAAACCTCCCACTCCTTTTGGTGGCTGGAAAGACGGGTACGATCCCTCTCCCACGACCACGAGCAGAAGGCAATGCAAAGAGCAGAAACGGCCGGGAGCGGCGAGCCCCGTGTGAGAGGCTGCCGAGCGCCTCTGCCCCGTGTTCCCACAAGGACGCTTCGGCAGAGCAACAGGAGACGGAGACGGACACGGTCGTTTCCCTGGGCAGGGGCTGCGCGGCGGCGCTTTGCCTCCCACCCCCGCGGCCGGGGCGGCACCGGCGGGGCCCCTCCATCCCCCTCCGCCCCAGCACCTACTGCTGCTACTGCTGCTGCCGCGGGCCGGGGCCGCGCTGCTCTGCCCCGGGGGGCACCCGGCGGCGCCGGGGCAGTCGCGGCGGCCTCACCTCGGCAGCCATGACGGGCAGCGCGGCGCATGCCGGGACCTTCCGGCGCCTCCGCTCGGCCCGCCTGGCTCGCCCGCTCCGCCCCGGCCGCTCCGCCCCGGCCCTGCCTCCTCCCCGCCGCTGCCGCTGCATCCGGCCCGGCTCGGCGCGGCGCTGCCCGGGCAGTCGCGGACCGGGGGCTGGCCCTGGCGCTTTGCTTCGGAAGTGGGATTCGTGCCCGTGTCCGTGTGTACCGCGTCCTCCAGCGCAAGTACTCCCATTTCCCGCCCCGGGGGGCACCGGGGCCGGGCGGAGAAGGTGCGCGGGGCGGAGGGGTTTATATTTCGCTTTTATATTTGTCTTGGCCCCATAGTGAAAATGGTTCTGAGCAAGTCGCAAGCTGTTGAAAAAGTGTCTTGGGAATGGCTTCATGGCTCAAGGGACGGTCCCACAACCCGGGTTAAAGGCACAGAGGAGTGCCTGAAGCTCTTCTGGTTGATGACAGAAAGAAGACGTTTTTCTAAGTTTCAGAGAGGTGAAACTCCTCCCTGTGTGCAGTGCAGGTTGAATCAAGATCATAGGAGTTTATCCATCTACCGATGACACAAGTAACAGTTTGCGCACTGAAGTTTCTTGCTTTTGTTTTATCCGGCCCGTGGCCGCGCAGTTCACATTTGCCAGAGCAGGTCCATGACGTGCGTGGTTTGGCCTTGCCGTGCAGCTGCGGCACTGCTGGGGCAGCACGTGTGGTTCAGCGGCATTCCTGGGTGGCTTGTCTGCTCCCACAGTCTCTTGCCTCAGGGAGCTAGTGGACTCCCTGCTAATCTTCTGTGGACTGTTAGCTTGCTGCCTTTTCCAAGTATTGGATCAGATGAGCTATAATTTGGAGCGTCATCCTGAGCTTCGTGTTAAGCCTTGGTTTGATGCAGCAAGTCACAGGTTGTTTTCACAGCATAAACGTTGTTTTTTGATGTGCATTTACCAGCACAACAACATGTTAAAGGCTGCTGGTGTGGTGGTACTACTAAAGTTGCAGGGATTCTTTAGAAAGCTCGATAGTTCACGAATTACCTTTTTTACCCCTATTTATTCCAGTTGAACTTGTATCCCATAAGTGGCATAGCATCTTTGAAGAGTGTATAGAGCAGCAAAGCGAGAACAGTGTGGGCAGCATGCTCGTCTGAGGGCAGGTGTGTTCCTGGGCTGTGGTTGTTCATCTGCAGGTAGGCATGACTGATTTTTCTCTCTTTGAGCAGGCACCACTTAGCAGTCTGTGCACAAAGATCTTACAGTTGATGACAGAAAGAAGACGTGTTCACAGGGTGAAACTTTTCAACTTGTGCAGTTTAGTTCAAATCGTGATCAGAGGAGTTTATCGGTCTATTGTTGACATAATTAAGTGTTAAGGAATTTAATAAAGTACTGTTTAATTAGTTAATTGAATTATATATTTAAGATCAGTAGCAACAATGCAACAGATATGATACTACGCACCTGGAAAATGTTAATAAATGCCTACAAATATATAAACAACTTTCTGTATCTAATTCCAAGAAATTGTCTGATTGTGTTCTCTCGCATTGCCACAAGGATGCATTCACACTGTTGCATACACACGCAGTACCGTGTCTCAGGAGGTCTGCGTGTGCATCTCCAGTATTATCTGCTCTTCTGGCTGTGCTGGTGCTCTTGTTTCCACATGCCATCTGTGAGAGGTGTGGTTGTTCCAATTTTTGTGTCTCTATGCAATCTACTAGTCCACTCACCAGAGAAAAAAAGCCTTTCCTCAAGTTCACATGTATGCACTGAAAATATGTGTGGCTGCTTTTTTGCATCCTTCAGTGTTGCTGGAGTAGAAAGCTCAAAATGTCATATGGGAATCCTGGCTGCTCTGCCTGACCTAGGCAGAGGACATGGCACTGTTAGGGCAACATCTGACCATGTCAGACCACATCCTGACTGCTGTTCCTTCTGTTGCACTCTCCATTTCCCCTCCTATTGCTAATCTTTGTGCTTCTCAAGCATTAACAGCTTCCCAAGCTGACTCTTGTTCTAACAGACTCTTGTTGGGAATGCCTGGGCTATAATGTTGGCAGCTTACTCCTCAGCTTTTCTTGTGCAGAAGGCTTCTGTGCTATGGTGTCGGAAACTGATTATCTTCCTGCCTTTTTGAGGTATGAGAAGGAGTGTAGTAATGAAACACTGCTTCATCTTTGTTGGTTTTATCCATTTGTAGTCGGGTGATGCCACCTGCTGACAAGAGAGTTAGGTGAAAACACAGCACATAACCAGGATGAATCTGTATTACTACAGGGACCTGAGGGTATTTAAACTGTATTTACACTATTTTATATGAATCATCACAATTAGTGCATTTCTCTGTATTTCTTTTGGAAAAGGAAGGTGAAAAATCATTTCGTGGATTGTTTTGTTGTGTGTGCCTTCTGTGCACACATGCTCATGAAACCAGTTATGTAAATGAATTTATTTAAAGGTGACTGTTAAGGTAATTACTAATAATTTTAGATAATATATGTAATTAATTTAAAATGAAAGCTAAAATGGAAAACACAGTAGAAGAAAATACAATGAAAACCTCAAAATTTTCTAGTAATTACATTTTTCATGAAATTCACCTATGATACAGGCACTCTTAAGACCCTATCACTTAGTTTTGCTACTTTTGATGTATAATTATGCTTTAAAAAAATCCTGTAGGAGAAACCTTCTGCAGTACTGTGAGGAGAAATATCCTGCCATATCAATGGAGTACAGTATTCTTATACAATTGAACTATGTTTGTTTTCCCTTGAGAAAGAGAAAAGAGAGGTGCCTCAAATTATGTAGCCACAGGTTTCCATAACTCAGTGTGTCTGGCTAGGACACTGAATGCTTTCCATAGTTGAAACTGTGTGAGATCAGTAGGTGAAGTACAGCAAACTGGGCCCAGGCACATGAGAGGTACCTCAAGATGAGAACTGAAAATTTCTCAGTACTAATTCTAGGTATTTGAGTTCTATTGCACCTCCTTAGCAATGACAAAATATTGACAGAAAATCAGTTTGCAATACCCATGCTAAAGACATTCTGCTTCTCTCACTTATTTACCGCTGCCTGAAATTACATTTGTTGTGTTCTCTGTGTCAAAATAATGGAAGAAAATTTCACGCATTCAAATTTTCGTGGGACAGGTGAATGGATAAGGGTATGCGTCTCATTCGTCCTGCTGCTTGTGAGGGACTTGGTGACACCACGGCAGATTTCTCTAAGATTTTTTCTTACTTTTAGGAGAAAAAAACCCCAGAGAGTCAATTCTATAGTTCACAGCATCACAGAATAGTCTGAGTTGGAAGGGACTCAGAAGGATCAAGTCCATCTCCTCCAAAGTGAATGGCCAATAAAGGGATTAAAACCAACACATTGGTGTTATTATCACCTCGTTCTGACCAACTGAGCTAACCTCAGGGTCAAGTTGCACTTGGGTAAGAAGCTCCTTTTTGAAATATGAAACTAAAGTCAGTATTTGTGCTCCAAAATACATAGTGGACAATAAAGTGTAAAGTCATTCAAGCAAAAAATAATGATTTCAAAATAGAAGAAACTGAGAATTTTATTTTTTTTTCCTCAGGCTTTGTAGTTTGACTTCACCAGGTCTATGTTTTGTTTTGTTTTGTTTTCAAAGACAGCTCAGAAAAGTGAACAAAGCAGTCACTTACTTGAAATGGAAAATACATGATAATACAATAAAAATAGTATATATTTTCATCAAAAGAGTTTTCATATTGTATTGTTTACAAACTAGATTCTTGGTATCAGAGATATTGCAACATTACTGCAGCATCAAGGCAGTACAGCACATAGGACCAATACCATGTGTCCCTCGCAGCCTGATGTAAAAGCTTGGTTGTGAGAAATGGCTTCACTTGAGAATAGATGCCTCATTTCCAAGTTAAACACCAATGCTACTGTCTTTACCTGTCTCTTTTTAATCTCACAAGCAAAGTAAAACCTTGCTGTTCTGCTTACAAGAAATTCACTTTTTTAATTCTTTTTTCCCCTGCAGTGTCTCTAAAAAAAAAACCCTCAAATGTGCTGTGAGTCAAAAAGGAGGTTTTTGCTCCTCTATGCAACACAAAAGGGGCAGGCAAAAGCCATAGCTGAGGAAATATGGCAGCAAGCAGGTGCCCATGGATTTGAAGCTGATATGCACTGTATAAGTGAAATGGATAAGGTGAGATACTCCATACTGTTTTGAAAAATATGTATTGAAGAACTGCCTTCTTCTTCGCATGCTTGAGTGGTGGCTCTTGATAATCATGAAGGCTAGCAGATGCACCCACCCAAGATACACCATCTAGTGTCAAATTTTTGTTCCTTGTGAATCAGTAATTTCAACTAGTACTTACAGTCACTTACTAGCCTTCTGCCAAAGAGACATCTTGTGAATTTTCTTATTAGAACTGTAAATTAATATATATTTATCTCTCTTCTCACAATGATTCGGTGACTTCTTGAAAACTTTTTATGTATGCAGTAGTGAAGGAATTTTGTATTTACAGGTCAAGTCTGCTGTTACTAGAAATGATGCTTTTTTTTTCTTGTTTATTTGGTTGGTTTGGGTTTGTTCTGTTTCTTTTGTTGCATTGATGTTGTGTTCTGTTAACTATGGGCTCCAGCGTGGCTCAGAGCTTTTGCGGGTCTTCTTATGTTGCTTAGCATATGCACTCATTTCAATTCCCACAGGACTCACTCAGGTTACATTCTAGAACAAAATAAAAAGCTTGGCTGGAACAAGGAAGTGGCTTTTTATTACTTGCTGTTATCCAAGAGTAAGAGTGTGAAAACTTAGTTCTGTGACTAAAAGCAATATGGACTGTAATTCCCTTCACAAAGTACTCTCAACTGTATGTCCTCAAACAAAAACATATAAAAAAAAACCAATCAAAACTTGATAGTTTGGTATTTCATATGAGATGAGGAGAAAATAGTATCTAAAAGAGTTTTTTCATGCACTTGAAAGTGTAAGATTTTGCATGAATGTGCAGTGAGTATGTAGCTGAGTGTTACAAAGAGACTTTTATGCAACCAACAGGGAATGTGAAGATTCTCCTTATATTCTTCTCTTCAATTTTTTCTGCATTTGACAGGTTTGGAGATTAGTTTCAGGAAGGTGGTAGTCAGAATATTTCTAGCCATGTTATTAGCCTGCCACTTAAATGAATGTATTTTGCCAAATTTGGCAAGACAATTCAGAGCTGCAAATTAATGATGAATTGAGAATCTGAGAATTGGGCACTGAGGAAAAAAGTAATTTCTTTTAAAAGCTTTGTAAGTTTTATCACATAAGCTGTTTTTTCCCCTACTTGTCAGTTAGAACGTCTGTCTTTATGTAGCTATTGGGTATTTTCAGACCTTGTCATCACTTAAAGGGTTTGCTCTGAAGGTCTGTGGATGGAATAGGTGGTTACAGAGTCAATAATAGTAATGTGATCCTCTTGCCATTCAAAAGTGAATGGTCAAATACTGCTCAGGTCTCAGGAACACTGGCCTATTTCCAAGTAGTGCCTCTCACCTACAGTCTCAGGGGTAAGATAAGGTCATAAATCCATGGCTGGTTATGGTGATTACGTTTTATGAAGACTGAAATGAAGTGGAAGTGAGGTAGGAGCAGTAAAAAATGGGAGGCTAAATGGAGATCATCTTGGGTCACAGCGCATGTAGTGAGCCTTGGATGAGTTATCTGAATAAGTACATTTGTCATGATATGTATTATTCTTGAAAAGGCGAACCTGGCTGGCTGATCCCATCCTCTTCTTTCAGTAAGCGCACACATCTTGAGCAGGCTGCTCACTGCTCTTGTGTGGCATTGCTGTCCTCAGCTGAGGAGAACGTTTGAAGGAAAGAGAAAGAATGAGGCAAACTTGAAACACAAAGGATATAGGAAGAAGTGGAAGGTAGAGTAAAAAATGTCTGTAGTCGTGTTAGGTTCTTGCTGGTCTAGTGATGTAGCAGACCTCCCAGTAATTGACACAAATTATTGCAGAACCTGTGTCACCTGATGTTTGGTTTCCAAAAGGTGTCTTAAGTTCGCAGACAAGAATCTGCAGTGGAGTAAGCAAGAATTTAGTGAGCCAATCATGCCTGTGTTCTAATACACCACTTCGTACTTTCTGAGCTTGTATCTTTTTTGGTTTTTTAATGGAGCTCATTTTATTGTATATTCTCATGTGACACCAGTAGACCCTTACTTTCTTTACTTGAAGAATTTGCTTTTGTTTGTAAATGCAGTAGTCACCTGTGGCAATGCACTGCAGAAGCTGTGGGTCTGTACTTACCAAATCAGCTGTGGAAGTTTTGAAAATGTGAGTCCTTATTGCAACAGGATCCTTAAGGCCTTTTTTTGTACAACTTATGGTTCAGTTTTGAAAGTCTCAGGATTTTGTGAGTACTTGGATTTTGCCTGAACTTGTGAAAGACAAAAGCTCTGTTTGGAATGTTCCTGGACCACAACTCATTGAAGTCTGGCAAAGTACCCAGAGAATATCCTTGCATGCTTACTCTGTTCGCTTGTGCTTCTCTAGGCCTCTGCTGTAGACCACTGCCAGTGGCAGGACATGTAGTATTTAAGTTTACCATGCAACTGCTTTTAGGTTCTTCAGGAAATATTTGGAAACAATGCCAACAGCAAAACCCCTTTATTGTCTGTTTCTTTGTATTCCTAGCCTTTTTGGGTTGTAGGTGTCAAGTAATTTTTTAGATGGCTTGACAAGGATTTGTTGAGGGAGGTGTTTAGAACATAACTCCTCAAAATCTGGAGTTTTGAATTGCAGTCTTGAAACTGCTGTAAGTGAAACGCAGCAGCACCTCTTGCAATCTTTCTTTTTATTTTCTTGTAACCCTATTATTTTTATTAAACGTGGAATGCTGGGAGATGGTTTAAACTGCAGCTTACAGGGAGCAGTAGAAGGAGCTTAGGTTGCTTATTACGGCAAAAGGGAGCCTAAGGAGTGATCTAATAGCAGCCTATGTGAGCCAAACTGGACAAAAGGAGGCCAGATCCACTGGGTGTTGCCTGAGAAGTTCAGATTTGACACTAGTGGAGAAGTTCTGCATGGAATAAGCTTCCCAGAAAAGGGGAACCTCTACCCTTAGAAGTTTTCAAAATTCAGCCAGTTATAGCTGACTGAGCGCAGTGCTGGCAGTTAGTCCCACTTGGCGTGTGGCGTGGGACTAGGTGGCCTCCAGAGGTCACTCCCAAACAAGGGAGTGGAGCTGTGTTTCACAGAGGTCACTGCCCGTAGGCCGTACGGGTGCTGCGAGAGCGATTTGTGTGGGGTGCCCTGACCGACAGCATGCTGGCACACTGCTGCAGCCTGCTAACGATGGGATAGTCAAAGATTCTGAGTGCTTTTGACTTGAGAAGTAATAAATGGTTGCATGAGATCTGAATTTGTGGAACTGACACACAGTCCCTACTACAGGCAGTTCTTGTCAACCTGGTATAATGGAAGTAGCCCCCATGAAATTTTGGGAAATGTGGGAGACCGGTGTTAGCAAAGGAAAGAGAAGTGAATTGGGGGCAGGGTGAATGGGCTAAAATTAATCAGACTGTAGAGAACGGTGTCTGATTATCACTCTTCAGAGCTACCTTAGTTCCCCCAAAAGCACTGGGAATTTTTTTTATATGATGATCTCAAAGGTCGTTTCCAACCTAGTTAATTCTGTGATACTGTGATTCTGTAACATGGAAGTTATCAGACAGGACCAAATGGTACTTAATGGAACTTAGAAGTGATCCCTACAGTTTGTATGGCCACACACCACTTATCTGTGTGAAATCATGAGGATTATGGCTATATATGTGATTGTGATCATATATACAAGAATACCTTTTCCACTTGATGAATAAAATACTGTAGGAACTGTGTATTTAAGCTGTCTGAGTGCAGTTGTGAAGTATTCTTCATGTGTGTACTAGCCTGCTCAAAATGCCGCCCTTGGAAATCTGTATATGGGATCATAGGATATTTCAGGTTGGAAGGGGCTTCTTGTGGTTGTCTTGCAGCAAAGTCAGTTGAGGTCAGAGCAGGTTCCTCAGGGCTGTATCCAATCTGGTCTTGAAAACTCCAAATAAGATCATAAGTTGCATCCCCAAAATGACTTGTATTTACTTGAAAGACTTTCTGTGGCTTAATATAGGTAAGATGAGATTAAGTGGTTTTCTGTGTACCCTTGGGAAGAGGAAAGGTGGGAGATAGAGTATCTAAGGCCACAAATAGGTATCAAATGGCACCTTTTAACCTAACTTGTTCTATTGCTTGTAGTATAACCTGGAAACAGAAAAGGATCCTGTAGTTATTGTTATTTCCACTACTGGGACTGGAGACCCACCAGACACTGCCCGCAAGTTTGTAAAGAAAATTCAAAACAAGACCTTGCCTCCTGACCATTTCGCACATCTCCAGTATGGATTGCTAGGTAACTTGGTATTTCCTATATTATTGCAGAACTTAGCTGTAATTTTTGTATTTTTTACTTCTGAATAGGTGTTTTGGGCTTTTTAAAGTGCTTATAAAACATTTATTTTTATAAACAGTAGTTTTATGTAATGTCCTCTATGAGCGATGAAGGAAAAACATCACAGAAATGATCTGAATGTAAGCTAGCAATGTAATTTTTTTATAGTTTAATTTTCTTTGCATAAAAGCCATATGATATAAGCTATCTATAACTGTTTGAAGTTTAAATTTCATGTCAAGTCTCTATAGAGATTAATAAGCTAGATTAGTTTACTTGACTGTGTGAGTCATTGGGCATTTTTTGCTACAGAGGGAAAGGCGGTGTAAAATGTTCTTAAAAGTAAAAACCTTAAATCTTCTCATCCCTTTGAATTTGCAGTAATATTTTAGTTTTGAATGTTGTACTCATCAAAAGAAGGAATGCACCATCAGCTTAAAGGTGGATAAGCAAAATACAAATTTGGCAAAATGCACAATATATCTTGAGCTGATGGTAAAGTTAGTTTGTTGAGTTTTCAAATTGCATTTATAAACAAACTCCAGAAATGTCTATTTAAACCTAGGTTATTTTTACCTGACAAGTTTAAGTTGGTAGATGGGAGTGTGGAAACTCCTAAGTTTCTAATAAGGAAGAGACCCATTAGAAGGAAATTTCTACTAGATATATATAACGTGGAAGTGTGAACTATATGCATCCTAATCATGTAGCATTTTGAGAAGCTGCTATGCTGTTGCCTACTTACACATTCCAGTTTGTGAAATGGTCAAGTTTTTCACAGCTGACTGCATGCATTTGTGTATGTATAAAGGTAAGTATTGTATTAACACTGAATTTTATTGTAGCAGAAATTTTTATGGTGTCTCAATTACAGTGTAATTCAAGTTTAACAAGTTATTAGTCTTAAAATATTTTCATGGTATCCATCTCAACTGGTGCAATGAAATGTTTGCTCCAAGTACTGTACTTGAGAGAAAGCAGAAGTCCTCTTAAAAGGAAAAAAAAAAAGGCTGTTATAAGGAGAGAGGAATGGTCCATTATTAGGTGGCATCATGGTTTAACCCCAGCCAGCAACCAAGTCCCACCCAGCTGCTCTCTCACTCCCCCAACCCCTCCCTGATGGGATGGAGGGGAGAATAGGAAGGGTAAAAATGATAAAACTCATGAGTTGAGATAATGACAGCTTAACAGGGAAGGCAAAAACCATGAACACAAGTAAAGCAAAAGAAGGAATTCATTTACCCTTCCCCATGGGCAGGCGGGTGTTTCAGCTATCTCCAGCAAAGCAGATCTCCATCACACATAGCAGTGATTTGGGAAAATAAATGCCATCACTCCATATATCCTCCCCTTCCCTCTTCTTTCCCCAGCTTTTTGTGCTGAGCATGATGCCATATGGCATGGGATGTCCCTTTGGTCATTCTCTTGGGGTCATCTGTCCCAGCTGTGTCCACTTTGTGCACCCCCACCCTCCTTACTGGTGTGGTGAGGTAAGGAGGGGAGCCGAAAAGGCCTTGGCTCTGTGCGAGTGCTGCTCAGCAATACCTTACACATCCCTGAGTTATCAACGTTGTTTCCAGCAAAAATCCAAAACACAGCCCCATACTAGCTGTGATGGGGAAAACTAACACTATTCCAGCCAAAACCAGCACAAGGGGAAGTAATAAGGATCTAGTGGTTTGAAATTGCACACAAGAAAGGGTCAGGCTGTGAAAAATTCCAATAGCAATAGTGAACCAGTGGTGTGGATTACTTAGAGAATTTGTGAAGATGACCTAAAACCAGTGGTCTTCAGGATTGTTAGACAAACATCTCTAAAGGATGATTGATCGCTTTTAGGGTGGGTCAGTGATTTAGCTGACCTCTTAAAATCTCGGATCTTCCATAAACATAGCTCCTGAGTGCACTGACTGTTCAACTGGTAACAAAGAGCGTCTTCGTCTTAAACATCTTCACAACAGTTAAGGGGCAGAGAGCCAATGCGTGTGAAACAAGATCTACCAAGAAATCTTTCATTCCTGAGGAGGAAGTTGCTGGACCAGATTCCCTCATACAGATTTTTCATCTATCTTCTTGTTTAAAATCACTGCTATGTTTGATGGGGTTTTTTTCTCCAGGTTTCCAATATTTTTAAATTTCTTTTAATACTCCCTCTCTTATGTTGCTGACATTGTTAACAACTTAATCCTGAAAGTGAGATAATTTCTTTTGGTAATTCACACAGTTTATCAGTTTTACTCTTTTTAGTTATTTCAGCTCCTTACGTTTCTCCTGTTAGAGGAATTTTGGATTTTCTAAAAGCCTCAAACTAAAGCAGTATTCTTCTTAAATGTGAAATACTGAAAACAAAGTGTTTTCGGAGTGTTCCTCTCTTTTACATTTGGGAAGGAGGAGCCACTTTTTCAGCCCTATTTTGGGACAAACACAATTCTGTTTGAAATTCATATACACATACATGTATTTCAATGTAGCATCTGAATAATACACTTACGTATGCAAGTGTGTATGTATATATAGATGTATAAGTGTATTTATCATAGAATCATAGAAGGCTTTTGTTGGAAGGGGCCTTTAAGATCATCTAGTTTCAGCCCCCCTGCCGTGGGCAGGGACAGCTTTCACTAGACCAGGTTGCTCAAAGCCCTGTCCAGCCTGGCCTTGAACACTTCCAGGGATGGGACATCCACAACATCTTTGGGCAGCCTGTTCCAGAGCCTCGCCACCTTCACAGTGAAGAATTTCCTGCTAACATCTAATCTAAACATACTCTCAGTTTGAAGCCATTCCTTCTTGTCCTGTCACCACATGTCCTTCTAAAAATCCCCAGTGTCTTTCTTGTAGCTTCCCTTGAGGTGCTGGAAGGCCACAATTAGCCTTTTCTTTCCTAGGCTGAATAATCCCAAGTCTCTCAGCCTTTCTTCCTAGGAGAGGTGCTCCATCCCTCTAATCATTTTGGTGCCCTGCTGTGAACTTGCTCCAACAGATCAGGTTCTTCAGTTTGCCTGCAGGAAAAGTCTGTCCTGTCTTTGTCTATGTAGCCTGGGTGGCTGGCTGATTGACACAATTCCTCTTTCCTTGAATTTGCTAGGTCTGGGAGATTCAGAGTACATGTTCTTTTGTAATGGTGGAAGGACAGTAGACCGACGACTTCAAGAACTTGGTGCCCAGCACTTCTATGACACAGGATTAGCAGATGACTCTGTAGGGTAGGAGCTGAACTATTGTTTTTATTATATATTTTATTTTATTATTTTTTACTATTTATTTTTTATTTGGATTTTATTTCTTCATGATGCAATATTTGCATAGGCATTTGGCTAAATGTTCTGAGCCATTTGGAGTCCATTGAACTCAGATACTCAGAACCTCATAGAAGTGAGTGCTGCCTGAGCACAGTATGCCTGCTCAATCTCAAATACCATTAAATAAAACTGCATTTTTAAAGTGTGAGGAGACACTGTAATGCCTGGAAAAATAGTATTTAGCAGTTTTAGAAATTAAATAAGAGTAAGTGGAGGGGTTTGAAAATGTAGTCTGTTTTCTCTTTTTTCTTCTTTATTCTTTTTTTTTCTTTTGGGGGTGGGCAGAGGATCACTTTAGAGGAATTATGTAAGAAGATTTTTCTGTTTACTGTACAGGAATTATGTAAGAAAACAACTTGCTGTTCTGCTGCTCTTTCTGGCCGGTAGGCTGCAGTCTTGGCTTAGTTATTTTGAACTGCTGCTTATATTGGTTCTGTGCATGATGATGCAAAGCAGTTGAACACAAACATTGTCATAACCATAAAACTTATCTCTTGTGTTCTGAAATAATAAAAATGGGCCATTAGTGTAAGCTATTGATGTTGCTGTTGCACAATGAAAAGTTGCATATTCTGCTGCCATTCCTTCAACTTTATGACAGAAAGTTCAGCATATGAAAATAAAAATGAGAAACTGGAAGAAGAGCAAGGCTGTTACACATTTTAGACTGTAAATTTACATAGTGATAACAACTAAATAATTTTTTTTGACAAAGAAGTAATCTTGGTAACAGCTACACATATATATATAGAAATGGAAAGTGAATAGTGGTTTTTTGCTTTTGTGGTCTTTCATTATTAGTAAATTAACAGTCCAGGAAGTCACAATAATTCATCCATGCATTTCTTCTTTTTTTTCCCCTTCATTCCCAGTTTGGAATTGGTGGTTGATCCTTGGATTGATGGACTTTGGCCTGCCCTTAAGGAAGCATTGCAATTGCAGAAAGAGAAAGAAGGCATGAACAGTGCTGTCAATGCTGTTTCCAGCTCTCTCTCTACAGCTCTGCATGCTGTGCATGAACTAAACCTAAGCTCTGAAGTACAGAACTTGAAGCTAGAAGATGAGGGAGCAAGGAGTTCTGATGTTCTGTCACAGAAACTGGATGACATCAATCTTGTGGCTCCAGCTAGAGACACCGAACCATCACTCGTTCATTCTGTCCCTCCTGTCTCTCAGTCTGCTCTTAATATTCCTGCCCTGCCACCAGAATATATAGAGGTGCAGTTTCAGGACGCCCAGGGTGAGGTAAGGACTTCCCTTTCAGTGATGGAAGCCTCTAGCTCTTGTAGGAGTATGAGTGTATGCTCCTACTTTTGACTCAAAAGAGCTCCTTACGTAAGGGAGATATATCCCCGTGTGCAAGAGGGTTTTGAATTTTAAGTAAAAAGTCCATTTATATTGGATGTAGCTGCTGCCATATGGATTGTGGACACTTATGCCAAGATATATTTCAGCTAAATAGTAATTTGGTATTACACTGTCAGGAAGGCAAGAATTCAAATCCTCTGTGGCTTATGTTATCACAGTGAAAACATCTTGGTGTAGTGAGGAGTACAGTACAGTTTCTGTTCAAATTTTTAGTACTTTCAGAATGCACTAAGAGGCTGTAAAATTGCCCAGAATCCTGCTGCATACTTAGTAACAGAGAAACTTGTCATTGTGAAAACGTGATCATTATTTTACTGTGGGAAATGGAAGGTGAACTGTAGATCAAAAGCCGGTATGCTTTTCACGTGAAGCCACGTTGAACAAAGACCTGCTGTACTCAGAGAAGAATTAGCATGAGCTGGGAATCGTCTCCAGTTGGCAAGAGTGACTCAAACTTTTCTGGTTGCCTGCAGAGGGCAGATGTTTCAGTTATCCATGCAAGGAAGCAGTGAAGTCTCGCTGCTCTTTAAATGATGGGGAGCCAGGAGCTGAGTGTGGTAACACAGCCAACGTTGTTCCCCACTGCTCAAGCAATGCAAACCAGGAGGTGGCAGCCCGGATCAGCCAAGAGTGCAGATCATCAGGCAAGTTTGTGGGAATCAGGCAGCTCTGGGCCCAAGCCAAGAAACTGGTCTCAAGATCCAGGCCTGGATCAACGGGATCTGTGTCCAGTCATCGGCATGGCTGAGGTTGAGCTGCCGACCAGTACTGCTGTAATGTAGCTCAGGCAAGGACTGAAGAACCAGTACTGAGGTGAGATGGGGTTTCTGGGCACAGTCCTCTGGTGTGGCTGCTCATGGTCATGGAAGCCCTTTAGTATCCTCTGTTCTCTAACACACTCTGTTGAGACTGTTAATGGAAATGCTGAGAGAATCACTTAGTCTAGCTAATACAGTTATGCAAGAGTGTATGGATTTAAACACTGGATAATTTTGTATTTCTTTTAAATCTCGTATTGTTGGTTTTGCTTGGGTTGTTGAATTTAATTAATTTAATAATCCAAATTAAATTCTTGGTGGTTTATGATTTAGAGGTACTCTTCTATTAAAGACTAATAGTTGGCTTGAATGTGCTGCTACAGTCCTTAAAAGAGCCTGTTTTCTTAAAGTCAGCATATATTCAGACTGATCTCTGAAATAGTTCATCAGGTTCTAATACTGATGCCTTAACTTTTCTGTATGTAGAAAAAAAGTTAGTTTTGCTTTTGAACAGCAAATGGAAAAAGCTGAATCTGCTAATGTGGAACTCAGTGACAGATTAAAGATTATAGTCCAGATTTCAGGTATAAAACAGGGTGGTTGTCTTGAGCCCTGGAAAGAATCAAATGCATGTTTGTGTTTTTTTCCTTTGGAACTATTTTTGACATAGTTGGCTAGACCTTGTCAACAAGTGGGTTCTGTGTAGGATCATGTTTGGTTTTGCAGGTATCACACAATTCATGTCTTTTTTTGGTATCTCACATTGCAACAGCAGCTATGGGTATTTTTTGCCAAGCACAGCTGAAGTTGGTGTGTTTTGAAATGCATCAAGTTGAGGTTTGGATATCTCCGAAGAGAGACTCCCTGCCATTTAAAGAAGGCCTGGTACACAATCTCTCCAGTTACTTAAATGATCTTGTCTTGGGTTGTTGAGTCTCAGGGTTGAATTAACAAGCTGCTGCATACTGGTAGCAGAGCAGCAATGGTCTTAAGCATTTGTGGGATGTGTAAGATAATACAATTTCGCTTAAATCTTGATTTCGTTATGCCTCGAATTTGACTTGGAGGGAATACAAATGTAGACAATTACCGCAGTCCAGCTGATGCACAATGGCTTGATATGGCCCAAGCTATTAATCACCATGTCAAAATCTTAAGAGAACAAAGAAACTTCCAGCTGTTGTTCTCAAGTGATTCTCTTGTCTCCTTTTTTAAATAGGAAATCTTCAGATAAACAAATATTCTCTTATTGGTAGGATGATTCCTTTACATTTGACAGAGTATTGTTATAGGCATTCGGTATCCATCCTGCCTTTTTTTATTTTTGTCTGCATTGATCTCAATTTAAACTTGCTGACTATAGTGGTGGAGAAATGAGGGCTGCAGTCTGATCTTCAAGTGACAGCCTTTGACATATGTGACCTGAAAGTATTCTTTGTCCCCATTGGTCATACTTGGGGCACATTTTTACCTCTGTAGAAATGTTGTGTTATAACATGATGCTGTCTTGTAGAGTGGGGTTTGCTCATTAGCTCTAATTTAAAACTCCTCTTAAAAGTTGCCTGGAATAGTAGCCTTATATTGACCCCAAAGCCTTAAGCTGTAAACCTGCAATGATGTAACTTCTGTTCTTACTTCTTGTGTCCATTATATACATCGAGTAATCCTTTCATTAGGCAGGAGTTTTCTAGGGTTTAACGTAAACGCCATTCTCTAATTGGCTGTTTTCAAGGCAGTTCTTGAAAAATGAAACAGCTCGCTGCATTTGATAATAATGTAGGCCCATTAGACTGTTCAAGCCTACTGACTTTTTATAATTGAATATATGCCAGTAACTGCGTAGATGTGATTTTTTAAAAAGAAGAGCAAAACTCCCTATGTATGTAGAAGATCCGTGTTTTTCCTTATTGTTTTGTTTTCCAATATTGTTTCAAAAAAAACCTGTACCAGTACCAGTTCCTGTATGTCATAGTAAGATGTCATAAAGCTGATTTGCATTTTTAGCGTAAGTTTTTGTGTCGTCTTTTTCAGAATCCACATCTGTCTTCACTTATCTCAGAGGGAACAACCTTTGAAGTGCCAGTTACAAAAGCAGTTCAGCTCACTAGAGAAGATGCGATAAAAACTGCATTGCTCTTAGAGCTTGATATTGCAGTAAGTTGGTGACGGCTTTTTCTTTAGTGGGTTAAAATAAAGGGTGAAAAGCATGTGTGTTTTGTATAATAACTGAGGGGGAAAATTATTTGACTGTTTAAAAAGAAAAAATAATTCTCTGTACAATAGGATGTCAGCTTATGCTGTTCCATTTGTAAATGTAAAGTTTGATTTATTCACTGAAAAATAGGACTCCGTGGAAGTCGAAACAGGAACAAAGTGTCAAGTTAATTTCTTTGTTGTTCCATGGATATCAAGTTGAGTGAAATACCTTTATGAAGGGAATTTGCAGTGGAGAAGGGCAGTCAGGGAATATTGAAAATGAATAATCTTTCAGTTTATACGTATACAACTTGAAGAATATTCAGAAACTGTATAGTAAATTGTGACTGTTCATAATGGTGAGTAATCTACACAAGTAGTAATTTGAGTGATAGTGTCAAGTGATAGGAATTGTTAGCTCTTGAGCACTGTTTCTGCCTCTTGACATTCATTTGCTCTGACTTGTTAGCATGCTATTCAAACTGTCAACCTCAGTTACCCTCAGTTAAAAAACTGGTTTAGTTTTTTCATATATTTTATATTTTGTATACTGGTTTGAAGATGAAAGGCAGGCAGAGAATGCTCAATACTACTTTATAAGAAATCTTTAAAAGGGAAGTATGTTGCTTTTGAGTGGTTTTCCAAATTTATAGAATATTACTTTTGGGATATTGTGATTTTTGGCAGTACCTTCTGTTGGACTCTCTTAGCCTAATCTGTCTCAATATACATGAGACATCTTTAAATCTCAGTTATAACTAGATTCTATAAAGTTTTGAGCAACTGGTTCTCTGAGCGACGTGGCTTTTTGCAGGTATTTGTATGTATAAATGCATTCTGTCATCAGCACCCACTGAAAATGTAAGCATTTTCTTGCCTTTTTCACCTAACATTCTTGTCAGTCTGTGTATGCAGGTCACTCACCTGATGCATAAGGGAAACATAATGATGCAGGTATAATTCTGCATGTTCCTTTAACAGGCAGAAGCTTGAGTTGCACACAAGAGTTTCAGCAGATGCACATAAGAATCTCAGGCAGCTAAGTAGAATCTAGGTCTTAAGATTTGAATTTTCACTGTGCTCTTGTCTGGCTATTCTTTTTTTCCTCCAGAAAATAAAAGCAGTTATGGTCATTTCTGTCACAATTCATCAAATAGTTTAACCAGCAAATTTTCTTTTAGTGATGATGTATCTCTATAAAAAGTTACATTAATTATGAGGACTTCATTTCTCTGCTCTTTTCAAACCAGAAAATGTAGTACATCAGTAATTAATGATCTGGGGTGATTATATAACACAACCTCTTAATACATATTTATTTTCCTTCTGTTTGGGCTACTCAGCAGTTCTCATTAAAGAGTGTCCAAATATTTAAACCAGATAAGGAAAGACTTTCTAATTAGTAAGGTTAAGCCTGGAAAGAAAACATGACTATTTCATTTCTGATGTGCTCAAAACAGCAAAGTGTTAGTTCAGAGTAAAAGAATATTTGACTTAATGTGAGCACAGTAGTAGGAAGATTGTGGTCAGGAATGGGAGTGCCTTGGTTTGTGATAAAATTTAATAGAAATGTTTCGTGTTTTAAAACAGGATACAGCCTTTGAGTACCAACCTGGAGATGCCTTCTGTGTAATATGTCCCAACAATGTCAGTGAAGTGGAAGAGCTTCTTCACATTTTGGGACTTTCTGAAAAAGGAGACGACATGGTTTGTGTAAAGGTTAAGCAGGGCACTAAAAAGAAAGGTATGGCGTGAGGCACTGGTCATGGCCCAGTGCTCCTTTCTGTGTTCGTAGGAGTTGGTGTGCATGGTTTTGAACATTTTTATCTTTCGTATGGGAACACAGCTGTCTTTTTTTGGAGATATGTTGGAAGTCACAGAGATGTGTTAAAAAAGTGAATGCATAAGAATGCTGTTGGTTTTACTATAGCTGAGAAGATGAGCTCTTGACTGGGAACTGCAGCCTGGTGCTGGCATTCATCCATCTCATTCTTACTCTGTGCTCCTTCATGTTTATGGAGATAAGGCTTTAATCACATAACATTACTTGAAAGTAAAATCTCCTTGCACAACACTGCATGTCAATCTGTTTTACATCCTAAGAGGGCTGCACTCCTCAAGGACAAGCCTTAGTGCTGTTGCAAGGTGCCTTTTAATGGGCTTGTAGGTCTGTGGATGTGTTCTGCTGAATCTTATGATGCCATGCTTCAGAAAGAGTTGCTGCAAGTTCGAAGTGTGCCTGTGTACTGCCAGCTGGACCAGTGTGAATTACTCCATTCTTGCACTGCATTTGGTGTCTTAGTGGTGCTGCTGAGCTGTGCCTTTCTTTCCACAGGATGGTGTAGGGCTCTTTGTTATTCTGGCTTATAGGTAAATCACTTTTCACTGTGAGATTCCCTGTATCTTTGAGGGCTGCACAAGTTGTCCATTAAGTGTGAGATGTGTGATGCCACTTTAATATATTAATGGATGCACATTTTACTTTGGTTTTGTTTTTTTTCTCCCACTGAACTAGGAGCGTCTCGTCCACAACACATCCCTGAAAGAAGCACTCTCAAATTCATTCTAATCTGGTGTCTGGAAATAAGAGCAGTTCCCAAAAAGGTGTTTATGTGTTTTTTCTTCTAAAGAGAAATTAGTAATTCTGTGCTATGGGCTCTTACAGATCTGTCGTTGCTTTGTGTGTACTTACGGTATCTCTTGGTGAATAAGGATTGTCAGTTTGTATGCTACTGTTTGTACTTTACTCTGAGAAGTGTCACTTCTGGTAGTTTATCTGGCAGACATTCCTGTTCTGCAGTATCTTGAATCATGACTAGTCTGGAAGTAAGTAGAAAAGTATTAGGTAGCTTGGTGCCAGATAACTGGGAAGGCTGCCTGAACCCGGCCTCACAGTCATTTTAAAGAAAACAGTCTTTCTAATCAGAGGGAGCCACATCTGTCAAGTTCTGTCGCTAAAGACACGTTGCTGTATGCAAATACACCAAAGTGTCCTTTACATTAGCTCAGTTGGTCAGAGCATGGTGCTAGTAACCCTGCGTGGGCCATTCCCTTAAGGGCTGGAGTCAATGATCCTTGTGGGCCCCTTCCAACTCAGAATATTCAGTGAAATCTCTGAAATTTTAAAGCTTTTCTTTAGCATTTCAGTAACCTAGCAGAATTCAAAGAAAGATTTTTGCTTGCATAGTATTTGTTCTCACAACATGTATATATTATTTTCCTTTTATTTTGTGCATGTAAAAAATTCAAAGCTTGTAACTGAAAATGCGTCTGTATTTCTGGTATTGTCAAAATGTATTTTAAGGATAACTTTGTATGAAGGATGAAGCTAAACGATTGTGTGGTTGGGTCTCTGAGGGAAATCAGTCTTTGGGAGGACCTTTTTACTCAATTTAGTGGATTTTGCAGCAGAAGAGAATCTTGTTGTTGTTTCAACCTTTTCAAAACCACATTTAATGATTTTGAAAATTTGTCTCAGCAATAAGAGTAGGTAGAGGGTACTGGCTGGGGAATATCACTGAAGCCTGTTTTTGTAACTTGTCTGCTGTGTTAACTGTTCAGCCTAAAATGTGCTTTATGTAACTCCATACTCAAAACTATTGTCTGGAATCTCTATGGTTGAGTACACTTACATTATTTTCCAAGTATTCCTTTGTGTAGAATGTGTCATCTGATTGCACTTGGTTTTCTATCACTTTTCTTTTATGCACTGTGTCTTATTTCCACCTTCTTTTTTTGAAAAACACTTGAAACTATTTACGTCTGTTTTTCACCTTATCTTACAATGCTCAATTTAATTTTTCTTTAAGAAGAGTTTATAGTACCATTATGTAGGCATAAAGTATAGAATAAAACACCACAACAACATTTACATGATTCATTAAATACCATACATTATTTGTAGTCATACCTCTTCTAAGATTTTTGTTATTCATTTCCTGGCTTCTGTGACTTAGTAAATGGTGTTTTGTCTTGAATTAAGTTGTGCTATGGAGCTGCCTAACTAAAGAGTAAATAGAGGCAATAAGAACACCTTTCAAAAATCTGGCATTTTGGGGGGAATGGCTTGTGCCTGTTTTTTGTCTCTTCCTCGCTCAGGCTAAGTAGGGTTTTCTGACCTGCTAGCTTGTTGCAGACATTAGAAGAGCAATCAAAAAAAAAAAAAAAAGAGAAATTAAGTGTGTTATCCATTAACCTAATTCCTGTCCCCAAGCAACCCAAGTTTTTCCCAGTTTTGTGACCATTTTGCCAAATGGACAAGTTTTTTTACCCTTCCCTCTTTTCTTTATTCCCTACAGGCATTTTTGCGAGCTCTTGTAGAATGTACCAGTGATGCAGGAGAGAAACGGAGGCTTCAAGAGCTTTGCAGCAGACAAGGAGCCTCTGATTACACTCACTTTATTAGAGATTCTAATGTTTGCCTCCTGGATTTACTTCATGCTTTTCCAAGCTGCAAGCCTTCACTTAGCCTGTTAATTGGTAAAAGACTGATTTAGATTTAATTAGATTTGGTTTCTGAAAATGCGTCAAACTAAATGTTCAATTTCCCAAGAAAGGGGAATAACTGTTCAGCTAACTGCTTTAGGAATATTATAGTTTCTATAGTGATCAAGCTGAAACTGTTGTTGGGGAACAGAGCTCTCTTCTGCAGTTTGTAGTCTTTGGCCTTCTTTCTGCAAACACTTCAGTTCACACCAGTGCTTTAATTGACTCTGGATTACTCCTGTACATGAAAAGGAGGCATAAGGTGCTTGCAGGAGTAGAGTCTTTATGAATTAGTTCATCAATTGCTTACAATTAAAAAAGACTTATTTTTACAACTCCTAATTTCTCTGCCTACATGGTCTTTACTTGCACTTTTACCTGTTAAAACAGCATGGTTTTCCCAGTATATTTGTGTTTATGTAATGTTTAACACACTCACTGGGTTCCTGATATAAAATACTGAAAGGATGAGTGCAACTCTAACCATGTCAAATACATCTGAAATTACTCGCAGTTATTTTTCAAATTAAAATCCCTAGTTTCTTAATATGTTTCATAATATGAGTCAAAGAAATTGCTTGCTGTGTTTTTCAGTCATTTTGTCCATACTTCCCCAAAATTGCTGAATGGGATTAGTGTCTTGTGCAAGTGATTTCACTGCACTAGCTTTTCTTAACTCTGCCTAGCAACTGTCTTCTGTAGCAGAGTACCTTTAGAATATGTCAGAGTGTGCATGTACTGGCAAAAAGGGTAGTTCTGTTTATGTATATACATATGTAGGTATAAATGTGTGTGTGAGTGAGATATATATGTGTATATATATAGATATATAATGGGTGTCTTGTTGAAAAAATGCCCAGTTGTTTTTTTAGCTGAGATTTCAAAACTTTGCATAGGTAATCCATGATTTGAAACTGAACTGGCACATCTGCTTCTAGGACATTATATGTAGGAAACTTTCAATCAAGCAGTCTGTATTGTGAGAGCTTTTGAGCTCGTGGAGGAAAGGTGGGGAAAATTAAATTTCAAGCTTCACCTCATCTGCTAGCTACTGGCATCTCTTCTGTGCACCTTACAGTCATTTTTATTTGACCAAGAACTCCATAAATTAACTGTTATGGTCTCATTGTATAGGATCTCTAATTGATGTTCCACAAGCTCTAAAACCCATTCAAAATAGATATTCAAGTCTTAATTGCTTGTTTCTGAATCACAAACGCTCAATGTTACTAGAATAAAATTACAGTTAAATTAAAATACCTTGTAATCTGTTGTAGTGTAAACACTCATTATATGATATTTTCATTGGGGTGAATCAAATAAGTGATGCTTTTTTTTTTTTTTCTGTTCAGAACATCTTCCTAAATTACAAGCCAGATCCTATTCAGTGTCAAGGTAATGAAATATTCAAATTGTATCTTCTTAGTTATTTAGGCATGGGATTTTTCTCATACGTGTTTGTGTACATTATAATCTGATGAAGAAAGAGAGAAGTGAAGGATAAAATGTAGTTGTGACCCTATTGCAAAAAACATTGTTGGACTATTTCAAAGAACATTGTTTTGAGTGTGTGGCAAGGCTTTGACAAAGCTCTTAAGAACAAGCTCACACACACCTGAATCTGGTAGGAATTTGTATTCCCTTCTGTAGACACTGGCCTCTAAGTCGAGCCTTAAGACAATTTCTGACTAAATATAAATATTATGCAGTTAGCTGAACACTGAGAATCTTGATTCAATTGAAATGGTTTGGGGTGCAAATGGACCCGCTGCAAGATTGTACAGCTGTCTTTCAGGTTGTGGATTGGTTTTTTAATACTTTTGTCTTTGTAGTTCAAACTTGTATCAGCCAGGAAGGCTGTGCTTTGTATTTAATGTTGTGGAGTTCCCTGCCGGTCCCTCTAGACCAGTCTCACGGAAAGGAGTATGTACAGGGTGGCTTGCTGACTTAGTTGCACCTCTACTGCACCCCAGTAAAAACACTCTAGATACAAAAGGAGAAAGCTCTTCAACTGAAAAGGTATGAATATTAGGTCTAAAGTCATTAACTGTTGCATTTATGCATGTTTGAAACAACTGCGGGTTTCTTTGTTCCCTGCTGTGATGTAGTGCAGGTGTTTTGGTCGTATACACCTTAATTTTGCAGTTCTACCCTACTTCTGTATAACATGTCCAGAACTTCATTGCTAAGCACTAAACTTAAATTTTACTTGTCTTTGTGTACCTGAATTATGAAATTTCCCGTTGCTGAAAGGCCAGAGTTGTTTTCCACCCCTCTGCAGTCCTAAGTGTATCGTGGAGGATGTTTTCATGGACTAAACTACCGGTGTACAATTAAATGGTTATGACTGTTTGCATCACAAGAGAGAAGCACTTGGTCATTTCCAGGAAAGGGCGGCAGATAATAGGGGAGAAACTGTAAAATTTACACTTCTTGCCAGGTCTTCCAGAGTTTGAAAAGGCCAAGTTATTGAATATGACACGGGTGACAGTCATCTGTGGTTTTTTTCTGATGTGTATCAATGATTGTTTGGCACAGTGGGTATTACTGGGAGAAGGTACTTTTTTTTTTCCCCCTCTTTTCCTTTTGTGGCGGAAATTCTGTGTCATTAATCAATCTCAAATTTGCTAGGTCTAAGCTAATTATTTACAAATTGTGGTTCTACTGTATAATTGATATATGTGATACACATATCTTTTCTCAAAAAGATCTACTGGCAGCCTAATGTATATTTGATTATGGAAAATGGAACAAGCGTAGAATTCGGTTGAAAGAATACTGTGCCAATAATTCAAGATGTCAGTCAGACAAAATGGAAAAAAACACCATACAAGTTATCTTCATTTTTTAAAACTAATGCAAAGATTCATATATGCATGATATATCTTATTCCAATGTTCACATCTGCTCTTTATTTAAAATATAATTGATTTGAAGTTAATTAAAGATCAAACAACAAAAAGAGGGGGCTATAAAGGGAAAAAAAAAGATTATTACAAAATGAGTCTGGATGAAGTTTAGAACTATTTCCATCTGCTGCACAAGCTAGAATTCAGCATAGATAAATGTGCAGCAATGCACATAAATTGCAGAAATATATAGAATAACAATACAAAATAGATGATTGTGATCCTATGCAGAAATACATTAGATTAATTGAATATACTTTACAGTATAAATGTGTTTACCATTTGCAGTCTGTTTTGAAAGAGTGACCAGTTTGGAATCATTAATAGGGTAAATAGCCTCCTAACTCAAGTGTGGTTTGAAGGATATATATAAGTATTGGTCCCCACAAGCAAGAATTATTCTATTTTTTTATCATCATAAAACCAGAAAATAATGCTCTTTAACATCGTTGTATCTGTAGTGAATTAGAGTATAAAAAAATGAGTAGTGCAAAACCATTCAGATTTACACAGCAAAGTTTAAATAACTTGGTCTAGTGCCTTACTCCTTCCTTAAACTTGAAAGTAAATTCAAATCCTTTCATAATTAATGTGCAAAATAAATTGGATGTTTGCTTATGACTTTAATGGATGAAGCTCTGCTATGGCTGCTGTTGAGTCTGGAATAATCTTTTAGAATTGAAAATAGTCATCTCTTGTTTTCCATAGATTATGTTGGCCATGTCTCAGAGGATAGGTGTGGAGCTCCTATGAAAATATGAGTTCCTTTCTGACACAGATATGAAAATCAGAATTACTGTTTATCAGTGGGATTATATAAAACACTTTCTGAGATCTTTGAGCTGTTATGTGCCTCCCCTCACCCATATGCACTTCTGGAAATCATGTCAAACTTTTATGAAAATTAAGAAAGAAAGCTCTGTACCAGTAGGCTTCAATTCACTATAAACAAATCCTGACCTCCGCTAGATTACTTTTAGATGCCCACAATGTCAAAAAAGGCTGAATTACCTTTAATAGCAATAAACAAGCTCTACTTCCCTTTGAATGCCAACACCAAATTTTCTGTGCATTCTGTAACAATATTCCCCAAATTTGTGGTGCAATCAGTTTTCATGTTCAGAAACTCTCATCTGCGTGGTTTATCCCAGTGTTCCTCCAGATGGATTAATAGGTTTGTAAAATAGGTGTGGTTTTGTTTTGTTGTTTTGTTTGGGTTTTTTTCCCCAGAAACTTCTGTGAGATTTTATTCTAAATGTCTGTGTGGCATTAGAGATGAACTCTGAGGCTCAGCATTTGGAAGGGTGTGTGGGTACATATGCTGTGTAAATATCCTGAAAGTTCTAAAAATGTCATGGTGTTTTCACTGCTTAAGAGTACCCTTCAGTTATATTTTTTCTAATTTAATTTTAGATATCTATTTTTCCTCGTCCAAACAATGCTTTCCACTTACCTGCAGACCCATCTGTCCCGTTCATTATGGTTGGTCCAGGAACAGGAATTTCACCATTTATTGGTTTCCTACAACATAGGTATGTACCAAGTTGTTACCTGGAGAGCAGCCTTTTTATGTTGAGGAAAAAAACAGCCTGAGGGTTTAAATGCAGTTAATTTTTTTTTCCTTTTTGTAATGGTGGTATGCTGATTATAAGCAGTCTTAATAATTTTAAACAAGCATTGCTTGTGTGTTTATTTGTTTTTCAAAGGAGTAAAACTTTTCATCTGACTGTATTTACTATTCATAGTAGATATATGAGAAGTTGGGTGAACTGCAGAAATAGTAATAAGAAGTTAAATCCTTTATCTGTTTGTGTTGCTGGTGGAAGTCCTGTAAGAGAATGGTAGTTTTTAGGAAGTGTTGACTGGCTTAAGGTTGTTATTCAAAATTCACTTCCTTGAGAAGTGACATCTATATTAAAAGGCATGATTAATGTCAAGTTTTCTCCCATATTCTCCTGTTTCTGTGTGGTTTACATTTTGATGTTTTAAGATGAGGACCTGGGCACCAGAACCTTCAACTCAACCGTAGTCTTGGTGTTTGGGAGTTTGTGTGTGAGGGAAGGTGGATCTTTTATTTTCCCTCTCCAACTCTAGCAGTGTAATTTTGCAAGGCAAAGAGATGTTTGTTCAAAAAGTGACAGCACATCACCAAGAATATGTAAAAACTTGGTCGTTCTGAGGAAATGAAAACGGGAGGCATGAAGTATTTGGGTGGGAATGGTTTGAAGTTTTAAAGGTAACCAACAAGACTCATTAGTTCCAGCAAGATAATGGAGTTTATTGGGTCCTATAACAATTATTTTTAAAACATTTTATTTGAGAGAAAAGTGAAGTTTTGACGTGCTGTTTCTAACTCCATGCTTTGCTTTAACCAAATCATTATGTACCATCCTTGCTCCTTAATTTTGATTCCCAAATATACCTTTATCTCTCAGAAGTATTTTGCATTTTATTTTAAAGTATAAATGAAAACTCTCTTTCAAAATGTAACTAGAAAATGGCAGCTAAAACGCCTTTAAAATAATACTTTCAGCATTATTTCAAGAAAATGAAATAATATTTCTGATGATGTGGTAGTTAACAAATTGTTATTCACAGAATCTAACAGGTATCTACAGCTAAATGGAAAGCCTTCTAAAACTTCTGAGTTTTCCCAGGTTGTTTTACAGGGCTTCCAGTGAAGGATAAAAGGTAGTGATCTCCTTATTCAGCAGTCAGGATTATTTTGTGGGATATTTGGAGTTGCCAGTCTTGACTATTCCATTATGAAACTGGCCAAAAAAAAAAAAAATTTGAAGTTCATTGATTTTGAGCTGGTCCAAAAGTGAGTAGTCAAGAAAATCAAATAAGCAGGGTTTGGCTTTGATTTAGCTTAAGTCATTTCACATTTCTGCCAATCCAGTGGTTTTTTAAAATACTACTTTAAATGAAAATTAGGTTATAGATGTTTTAGATTCTGCACATGATAAAACAGGATTGAATTTTTTGTCTCTTTAGGCAAAAGCTCAGAGAACAACATCCAGACTGGAAGTTTGGAGAGACATGGCTGTTTTTTGGTTGTCGGCATCAGGATCGAGACTATTTGTTCAAGCAAGTTCACTATTTAACATTCATTTTTTATTCATGAGGGAATGCTCATCTCTGAGCCGTTGCTAATAGGTTTTTTTTACCTTTCAGAGATGAGCTCAGATGTTTTCTTGAAAATGGAACATTAACTCATCTTAAGGTTTGTTTCTCGAGAGACTCTTCAACTGCAGAAGTAGCCCCACCTAAATATGTGCAAGATGTCCTTAGGCTTTGTGCTAAGGAAGTTGCCAGAGTCCTGCTGAAAGACAGAGGTTACTTCTATGTGTGTGGGTGAGTAGAGTGGAAATGGACTGTTCAGAAAGAGAGGAGCAGAAGTTTGAGGCTTTAGAAAGGCTTAGAGCTGTCTGAAAGAAAGGACCAATATCATACTGAAAGAGCCTTCCTGGAAAGCTTGAGTGTCATCCCTATGTCCACTCTTTTCCAGTATAATCTTGAAATACAGCTTGCAACCACACAGTTCCACTGATTGTTTTAGTCACTTAGTATTTATTTTCTTTTTTGTTCAGTATTCAATTAAGTTATAGGAGGTTTCACGCTAATAGATTTCTCTTTAGAAAATGAGATATATGAATAGATGTGATGAGAAACTGCTCAGCTGTGAGACAGTAGCAGTCTTCTGCTGTGTTCCAGGTTTGGGTGCTCCAGAATGCTAAAGCTCTGTCATAGTAATAAATTTTACAGTGGGAAGTTCTGTTTGTGGATGCTAACTTACATGGAGGTTCAAGATATTTAAAAAGTTTGTTGATTAATGGACAAACTGTTTGAATATAGGGCCTGATGTTAATGTGTTCTCCTGCAGGTATAAATGTCGGCTATTGGTATTAAAAATAACATTATTAATAAGTGAGAGGTTTGGTAGAGGATTTTTGGTTTTTGGTTTTTTTTAATATTGGAACCATGTAGTGATATAATAATAAAGACTCATTCAGCAGGTCCAATTCTTCCTTAAAGAAACCAATTATTCTCTGACAGCTCAACTAGGGTTGCAAGGTTTTTTACTTACAAATTAGAGCATGCCAAGAACTATGTAGTGTTTGAGAGAAACCCTAGTTAATGTCAATGCTCAGCTACATGAAAACTGTGAGAATCATACTGTACAATATAAAAGCTACGTTTTTGTTTGGGATTTTTTAAATTCCTATATTGTCCTCTGAAGCAATTGATAAATGGAAAAATACATTATTATGCATTTTCCTCCTCTTTTTTTTATTTTTCAGTGATAAGAAGCACATGGCTGATGATGTAAGCGATGCCGTAGTAGACATTTTAAGCATGGAAATGGAAGCTGACAAATTGGAAGCAATGAAAATTCTGGCCATGCTTCGAGAAGCAAAACGATATTTGCAGGATGTTTGGAGCTAAATATTTAGCTTTTCCTGTGCCTTTGTAACACAAAAGACTTCCTTTCACACATATATTTTTGACTAAAAGTTATTGTCAAAATTTCTGTCAGTAGTCACACAAAGGTTAACTTTCTCTATTGACCTTTCAAATAGGAACATGAAACCTTTTAAATGACAACAAACCAGGCTGGCCTTTGAAGTGTATGGTTTTTTAGACATGTTACATAATGGACTGTCTCAGTGCCTTGACTTTCTCATCTTAAGTTTGGGTTGCTGTATAAACTAAAAACTTCTGCGCTTGTACGAGCTTAATTGTATGTTGACATTACATCATGTATCTTTTCCTATAATGTAGACATAAGGAAGCTACAGAGTAAATATGTTACACACTGATCTGTGTATCATGAAATACATTACTGACTTGGCCAAGATTTATTTGAACACTTTCTCGATACTTCCTGAGACTGCCAATATTTTTTCATCTTGCACAATGACAGTAACTGCCAAAAGGAATGAATGCCCAGGATGTTGCACAGAAAGGTTTCTGAAGAATTTCAGCTCCAAAGTTCTCATTAAATAATTAGCTTTTTCATCACATCATGACATCATGTCTCAAAATTTGCAACACACCATTCTAATGCTTATTAGATCTTCCTGCATAATTCTTTTGAAATTGTTTTCATTCCCGTCTCTAAAATGTTTGTGGTTTGTGAGCAAACTCACCAGCTGCACGGAATTTGGTTGATGGAACAATATTTCTTGGTAAATACTTTCTCAGATTACTAAATTGATCATTTTAAATTGAAGGCATAGTAAAATAATGGTGGTTTGAAATTAGTCGCATTTACATGTGGCCGCGTATCGTATAATGTATTTAAACCCTGTTGGTATGCACTAGCCAAACTCTCACTCAAGACCAGGATCTGCACACCAGGATCCAATTATTAATTGAGACTACCTCAACCTAAGGTGCTTATCAACCTCCTACAAACAGCTGTGGCTGCAGGGCGGGCATTAGCCCTATAAATCAGACCCTGGGAGGAGCAAAGGTGGAGGTTGTTCCTGGTTCTTGCGTGGTGTGTGTTGCTGGAGCTCTGCTCTGAGAAATCATAATCCAAGACTCAGAAGACTGTGGGCTCCAGCACAGCCAACCACTGCAAAAATCAAGTGGCCAAAAGCAAATTACTGAAGTGTCTGGTCTTCCTTGTAACAAGGGACATTTGGAGCACAAATAGGTGGAGAAGTGAAAGTAAGTCATTTATGCTTCTCTTCAGAGCCCTGCTCTCTTCTGTCTGCTTTTTTCTAGCTTCTAAACATTTATGTTGTCTCCTCAGTTCCAAGTCATGCTTAGACCTTTAAAAATAAACACAAAGTATGAGAAAATATTTTAGACAGATCATTGTTTGTTTCCTGGGGGGAATTGTTGTTTTGCTTTGACTTACACATAATCAGAACCACGTCACTTAACTGCAAGTTTTGTGGTTTTCTGGTGATTATTAGTTAACTGGTAGGTAAGTTTTTTTAAAAATTGAAAAGTTTGGATGATCAGTTAGAATAACATCATGTGTTTGAAGAAGAAACATTCCAGTGAAGTGCCTGGAATTAAGGTTATGATATAACCTGTGCAATGATTGTTTAAATAACCTTGGAAGATATCAACTAAAATTTTGTGCAGAAGTTCTTCAGCAGAGTGCTTATATCAATCTCCATCAAGTAATCTCTACAGAAAAAGCTCCATAGGGAGAGGTGGCTTGCAGTAATTGCAAACTGCACTTTTTAACCTCTGGCACATAAAGAAGAAAGGAAGTGCTTCTTTTTCAAAAGTTCTCCAATTTTAAACTTTCATGGAAATGACAAAGACAACACAAATGTCAATGTTTTGCATCAGTGAATCAGCTTTACATATTTTTGAAAGTTAGTAATAAAAGAAAAATCTACCAGCATTGGAATAGTAAAGATAAATCTTCAACTACCTTCTGTTGGATGGAGTTTGTTTGGAAGAAGCACTTATTGTATGATGTGCATTCTCAGATAGAACTTAGGGTTTTCTGTTCCACTCGGAAGTTCTTGGAGATTACAGGGAAAAGCAGTGATTTTCTGACTGTGAGTTGCAGCTTTCCCCATATTTCTTACAGGTACTCATTTTCGTGTCCCTTACATCCCACAATACAGGAGTTGCAGTGACCGTTCTGGTAATGCTGCAGGTCATTGCATGGCACCCTTTGGGACATTGACAGCTGAGTGTCCTTTTCTGATTATGTGTGTTGCATTTGATGGGGTCTGATACACAGCTAGGATCCATGCATTTCCCCTCTCTTTATCAATCCTCTACAGAATTAAAACATTTGGTTTGTGTAATGGTAAATCCTTAGTTAAGCCTGTGAGCTTTATTGTGATCTCTTAGAACCACAAAAAATGGTTGCAGATTATTCTTAAGTTTATAACTGCATGGTGCGAAGTCCGAAGCTCAAACGAACTAAAATAACCCCAACACCACTGTGTTACCTGAGGAGGAAGTATTTCTTTCAGTGACATTGAACGAGGAGGACTTTTAAGATACAGGAATCACGGAGATGGAAAAGGCTTGCAGTAAAAGCTGTGGTTTTCTTAATTGAATTGTGTTTCTCTGTAATTAGATAATGCTGATTTATGACTCCTCCTCAGCGTTTCTTTTAGAAAAGCATACAGAGTGGATTTTACTAAATACCCTAAACCTAAGCAGCGAATTTTTTTTAACGTCTTTCAATTTTCTTCTTAGAGAAATACCATGTATGTGCTTTTCCTCAAAATTACAGAATTTGTTACAGAATACCTTTGTTATTTAAAAGAAATAGTGAAGATTGTGTGCTGTTATATTTAAGAGGTTTGCAGTTGTCATGCTGCTAACAAGAACTGGTGGTTATGCTAAAGCTGCTATTCCAGAGCATTCCTTATGGCCTATTTTCTCATTAGATTTTTAATGCTATTCTGGATTTGTGAAATAGGGTCGATACTGAAATTTCTCTTTTAAACTGCAGTTACAAAAAGAGGGTTAACTTTTCAAATTGTTAAATTCATGCCAAATTTTTTTTGTTTGCTGCTTCTGAATTAAAGCTGACTTTCTTGCACCTGGAAGCAGAAATAGTATTGGCGTGTTTCTTGCACCTGTTTTTCCTTTCCTTTTCCTCCTCCCTTCTCTCCCAACTTTTCAGGAAATCTAAAATATTGGCAAAAATAGAATGAATAGGCTTTTTTAGCAGTTTCTGAAGATACTGAGCATCTTGAGAGGTTTCTTTTGAAAAATTACAAAGCCAGATGAAAGAAATGGCAGAATCACAGAACATCACTCATGTGTCCACTCTAAGGGTTGAACTTGCTGAATGGCACCTTAGGTATTGAGTGGTACAGGGGTGAGGAGTTGGGGAGAGGTTATTGGGAGTAAAAGTACAAGTTGATTAGGTCTCAAAGCAAAATAAGCTTGTGGAGTAAGGTGGGGGCTGTGTTGCAAACAATAGTTTGTAGGCAATTTGGAAATAAGGAAATAACTTTTTCCTTTCACCACTTCCAGTTACCAGCAACCATGATTTGTGATGAATCAGACAGTTTTACACAAAGTGAAATGTTTTCTTCTAAGGAGGTTTAGATCACTGAGATGAAACTTTCTGCGTAGTTTTGCAAACACTGGTTTATTTAGTAAAATTGGCTTGTCCTCCATAAACACTTGTTCTGCTCAACTTTGTGAGCAGGCTAATGTCAACTGGTGTGCTATGCTTGTTGAATCTGTTTCACGCAGAAGCCTTGTCCTATTTTTCATCAGTCCTGGGTAATGTGTAGAGTATTGCTGTCTGCTTGTTTCCTTTGGAAGTTAGGCCCCAAAGCCACAGTTTTTGGCTTAACTGTGTTCCAGTTTTACTTTTGGAACTGGAAATGGGGGATAAAAGTATTAGTTAAAGTAGGTCTTACCAGTAGTGTAATTAAGAATGATGCTTCTAAGTTTCTTCCTTTCTGTCTTTGGTACTTATGTTACTCTGTCTAAGAGCCTAACGTAAAGAAGGAAATGAGCAAAGCCTCCCAGCTCAGATCACTGCCTGGTACAGATTGGCATAATGTGTATATCAGGGAATGTTCATGTCCTCAGATATCATCCCTGAAAAAATGCACTAGTAAATGTATTTTAAAATAACCCCCCAAGCCTATATTTGCCAAAACTTAGTGTTTTGTTTTCATCTAGGTTATCTGAAGATGAGGCCACATATGGGAATGTGTACCTTTTAATATGTGTGAACCCACAACACAGATTTTGTAGTAGAGGCCTTGTGTCTGCAAGCCCCCAGCCCTGATTTTACAAATGACTGCACATGTGTACATACATATATCTATATCTATATATACAGAAGTTCTGCAAAGTCATGAGTTATTCCTTACTCCTGGGACATCTTTTTAGCTCTCCAGTTACTCTCAATGTAGCTATACAGCTGATAATTAACACATTAGCTGCTGCTTATACTCAGGAATGTGATGAAGTCATGTTGTGGGATTTTGTATGTTTGTTTGCTTGGTTTTTTGACAAGGTGGTTTTTTTGTGGCATCCACTGATAGGTATTAGCTCCAGATATGTCCTGCTTTTTGGGAGACTCATGGGACAAAATTATTTCAGTCTTCATTGCCTAACAGAAATGTCCACGTGGATATTTCTTCTGATGGAAGTGTCTTCCTCACCCCTTCATTCTTCTATAACTATTTTAATATATTTATCTTGTGCTTTCAGATTGTTGGGGGTTTTTTTAATAGTGCCCACAATCATAATTGGTTTTCATTAAGACTTTTAAGAGCATTTACTGGGCAGGCTATGTTGGTCAGTTTTCACTCAACCAGTTAGATCATGACAGTGAAAGTGTTACTATTCCAGTGTATTCAATGAAAAAATTACCTTATTTCTGCTTGCTCAGTGTTCTTCAGTTTCCTGCTTGTTCTTTGCCCTCATTCACATCGCTGCACAGGGCAGGAGATGCATGGAATGCTGAAGTTAGTGGCACTGGTGCAGGACTCATCCATTAACCAGTGTCTCACTGTGCTCTTAGTTACTGTATTGTATTTCATACTCTGGAGATGCCATCTTTTTTGAAACCTGCCCTGAATGTGATGCAAATTCTTTTCCAGCAGTAATATTTTATGTGGCCTAATAGCAATTACTGTTACTATACAAAGATGTGTTGTCACATAAACCATATGGAAAATACACACTGCATGTTTTATCTGAATGTTGGGCTGTATCCTTGCTAATGCTGCTTCCCAGATGATAGTATTTCTGTGCTGTTGAGGATAGAAATATTTTGTCAGGCTCCATGCTTGGCTAAAGTAGTGTCCATAGCATATCAGCGTATTAGATGCCTGTATCTGAAGACTTCGTGCTTTTTAAAACCTTGGTCAACGCCATGCCAGAGATAGTTTTAAATGTATCTGACTCACAAATACCCTGTTTGAATGGACAAATTCAGTTGCATGTCTAGGTAGTGATGAATTGTGCTAAATAGACCTATTCAGTCCATTATTCTGTAGCTGAGTTTTTTAAAAGAAGAATAAAAGAACACTTACAGTGGCAGATATGAAGTGACCTGCCTGTAACTCAACTTTGAGCTTTATGGCTCCCACAAAGTCATATGCTTGCAACTTTTATTTTCTGTAATGTAAAAATTGATGTTCTCATTGCATATTTATGCATTTAGCAGTTTGGTATGTTGATGGCTTTGCACAACCAATTTATTAGTGTCTCAGTTTCACTGGATGTCCTTTGTATAGAAGGGACTTTTTTTTTCTTTTCTGGGTAGCTCTGTCATTCTGCATCTTAACCTGACAGCTTCAGATTTTTCCCTGCTCCTCAAATGGAAAAAATCTGTGCCTCCATTTCTGGATCCATTTCATTCACTGCAGTTATGCATCATCTGAGTTGGGAAGACCAAAACTGAACCCAGGAGTCCAGTTCCAGACATGACAGTGATTTTATAATAAATAGCAACAATATTTTCAATATAATTTTATATTCTTTTCTGGGTTTTGGAGTGTCATGGAGGAATGAAAATGGGAGAATCACTGCATGCCTGCTAGTGATTATAGGAAGAATATTACATCACTGAAAGATATGATCCAGAAGCCCTGGTCATGAATCTACATCAGCAGAGTAATATGAACAGTTGATTTGGATCTATAAATTGTGCTATTTGATAACAATGGTTTAATGTAAGAGCTATAGACAATTTTAATGAATTCTGATAGTCTGCTCTCTAGTTGAAGAAAATGTGTAAATGTAAGAAGCTACTCAGTATTATTAGAGTTGCCTTGCATAAAGAAATCAAAATGGTTTTAAATTGATGGCAAAAACAGTGTATCAATTTGTTTAGTCTCAAAACCCTATTCAAATATATTTCATATTGACAGAATCAGAGTTTTATAGAAACGCAAATTACAGTCTTGAAAAGTTGATTCAGCACCACTACAAATTACATTCGCTTTCATTAGCATTTGAATAAATGCTTCAGTTGTGGTGGAAAAGGTTTGTCACGTTGACAAAGCACTCCAAGCCAATTGTGCTTATTAAAAAAGAAGAGGTTCTACTGTGGGTTTGAAAGCAGCAGTTTTTTAGAGCTCCATCAGTCAGGAATATTCATTTCTAATCTGCTTTTAACTCAATTGCTTGGATGATTGATTTGGTTTTCTTATTTTTTTTTTTAATGCATTTTATGGTAACTTGCTAGAAGATCAGCAGGGCTGCTTCCAGTACTCAACGTTTTCAGTTTTTCGCATGTTGTGAGAAAATAGTGTCACTTGCCCTTGGTTTACGAGCATCAAACCAAACGAAAGCAGAATTACAGGGCTGTGACTGCTCAGCATTTTTGGGTGGAGGCAGATGTTGAAACAGGCACTTCTGTGTACATTTACATCCCGTGTGTCTGTAAAACTCCTGTTTTCCAGATAAATGCCAGCTCCCTGCTTGTGATTCTTACAGATCACTACTTTGAGACTAAGATAATACTGCACTCTGTTTCTTTTGGTGGGAAAAGGTTCTTGTAGAAGAAGCACTCTTTATGTCACCTTTTTGTGGTCTATAAGGATGAGAAAGGAGGAGTATTTGAGCTACCAAAACTACAGTCAAATAACAGCTTGTGGCACTTGGAAGATGTTGTTTTAAAGGCAGAATCTCTTTGCCTTCTTCGTGTTACAGTTCCCAAGCGTGCTGGGAAGGGGTGGCATTGCTGCCAGTGGAAGTCCCAGAGGCACAGCTTAATGGTAGTAAATTATTATATTTTCCTTGCCTAAAACATCTAGAGCAAACACAATTAGAAGGGGGAGAAATTAATACTGTAACATTTTCAAAATAAATTGTTGGATGCTGAAGAATTCCACACACGTTAGTTTTTAAAAGATCTGTTCCTATGAGAAGCAGAACACACTGATATTTTTTTTAAGTTATTGTTGAAAAATTCCCAAACAGAAAGGTAATTCCTAAGTAGAAATGGCTATATTTATCTACCAATGGGCAAGTTTGTTAAGGCTCTTAGAACTTTGCACATGGAGAATATTGAATTTTAACAAAAATGCCAACATTTTTAATGCTTGTAAAACTTCCTTCCAAAGTCCATTCAGAACTCATAGGCAGTGGGGATAGTAATTATCTCATCAGTTTATTGTTGTTTTGCTCTTTCTTTTTTAATGGGGTGTGTAAAACATCTTTGTTTTCTTTATATACATGCATGTATATATCCAAGTATAAAAAATAAACATATATATCTCTTCAAGTACGAATATATGTATTTTTATATATGCAGTGCCAAGATCTCCATACAGTTTTTGTCTTTGCTTTACAGGTGTGACATATTTTGAAATGCCTGTTTGGATAACTGTGTCCTTCAGTTTACACAGCTGCATTATACTATTAAACATATGCAAACCTTTATTCAGAAAAGGTCAAATGAATGCTTGTAAGAAAAAATAGCTTCTGGGTAGTTTCCTCCATTTATTGGTATCAAAAGAATATAGGATTTTCATTTTTCAGAGAAAAAGAAACTTATGAATGCATCAACGGTAAATAAAAAGGAGGACATAAATCTGTAAACTGCTTTACATATGTGGTGGAAATATTTATTTCTCTCATTCATCATTTCTTACAGTGCCTGTAGCATGCTAGGGGCTTTCAAACACATGAAGAAACACAACTAATCTTGTTCATATTAATATCGCTAACTGTAAAGGCTTTTGTAGAGTTTCATTTAATCAACTGACATTGCTGTCAAAATTTAGGGGAATGAGTGAATCTGTGTATTCTGTGAATATGTTATTATCCAGTGTTATGTAGGTTGTGAGTCCACTCTGCATTATCTCTGAAAGGTCATGACAACCAGGAGCGATTCCTGAGGGCTGGAGGAAAGAAAGTATCACCTCAAGATGAACCACAAGGAAGATCTGAATAAGTTGAACTTTGCCTTGTTCCTTGAGAAGGTGATAGAGAAAATCCTCCTGGAAACCATTTCTAAGGGGAAATTGGTGATCTGGATTAGTCATCATGGATAGTGAGGAAATAGCAACTGACTGATGTAGTAGCCTTCCAAAATAAGATGACTGACTTGCTGAATCAGGGCAGAGCAGTGGATATCGTTGGAGCTCAGCTGTAATAAGGCTTTTGACACTGTTTTACTGATGAAATTGGGTCTAAAGAAATAGCGGTGTGGTAGCTTGAAAACTGGCTGAACTGCTGGTCTCCAGGGGTTGTGATTAGCTCAGCTGGATGCCTGTCACTAAAGTGCCCCAGGGGATAGTACTGGATCTAGTCCTGTTTAGCATCCTCTTCAATGCCCTGTACGATGGAGCAAAGTGCAGGTTCAGCAAGTTGACAGATGATGGAGAACTGGGAGTGCAGTGGTGTTTGATAGACAAGATGAGTGTGCTGCCTTTTAGTGGCAGGCTCTGACAGTCTGGAGCACAGAGCCAACAGGAATATCTCTTGCAAGTCACCTTTGCACGTGGTTATCTCAGGCTGACACCTGCTAGCACCTCTCTTACATGCAGTGTAGTTTCACCCAGATACCTTTGGACTTGGGCTTCAGACATTGAAAAGATATTCCCCCAGGAAACCTGCAAATGAAGAGGGAGTCCTGTAGGGGTTACCCGAAGCTTGCATGTGCCGGAGCTCACAGTCTTCTGATCCTTGGATTATAATTTCTCAGAGCAGATCTCCAGCAACACGCAGCACTCAGCAACCAGGAACAACCACCTCCTTTTCTTTGGCTCCTCCCAGGGCTTGATTTATAGGGCTAATGCCCGCCCTGCAGCCACAGCTGTTTGTAGGAGGTTAATGAGCCAATAATTGGATCCTGGTGTGGATCCTGGTCTTGAGTGAGCATTTGGCTAGTGCATACCAACAGGGTCTAAATGCATTATACAACGCTTGCACACTGGAGAATCTGAGCTGTTTGTTGATGCCTCTGATACCAGCATTATGTGATGTCTGTGGTCTTTTGCTTTTCCGACACTTGGTGCTTTCTGAAATGTTCAATATTACACATATTTGGAAGGGACGGGTTGGGGGAGGGGATTTTATGGACCGCTGCTGCCACCTATCCAGTAGAACCTTTTCCCTGATGTTTGCTTTAAAAATTACCACATTTGTTTCCTAATAAAACTTTTATGTTGGAGTTCAACAGTATTTTTCCATTATAAGATTTTCAGCAGCAGCATCTTAAGCACTGGTATGTGACTACATGTGATTTGTGCTCCTGCTTTGTTTCAGGCCAAAGCCAGATTAATCTCCTAAAAGAAAATATTTAAGGCATGGTATGAACTTCTGCAATTCGGTACATCTGGGCAAGTTTGTCCTCAGCAGAGCTAAATTAAAAATAAACTGGTTGACTGTGAGTCAGGCTGCAAAAAAAGGGGTTCATGCAGGCTTCAGAAAGACAAAGTATATATGCCAGCTGGCCTAATAAACCACATTGTGTTTTATATTTTTACTGCTGGGCTTGTGCAAGGAATGATTACATTGCTGTTTTTTGAACCACTTATTGAGGCTCTGTAGCGCTGAAGAATAGTCAGCTTTGATCTGAAAAGAGATCCAGGTATTTGTGAGTTTCAGATGATCTCTTATATTCCTAAGGTGTCTGAAGAGAATGGTTGACACTTACTTGTAACATTGATGTGCAGGGTAGACCACATGATTTTCTGTTTTATGGCAATAATTCCAATGGCAGCATCGAGGTTGGAATTCTGTGTTTCTTTTCTGGGACTTCTATTGCACCAAAGTGTAAAGCAGCCAGGAGTCAGCAATGGAAAAACCTTGTCCTGTGTATTTCAGAAATAATTGCTATAAAATCCCCATTTTTTAATAGAATACTCTATTTGTCTCTTAATTAATTGATTTTTTTTGTCTCTGAACTCATACTGGGGAGTTTCTGCAGACTCTGGTTTGTCCTCTGCAGAGGATATACCCTTCTTTTTCTCTGACAGAGCATTCAGAATAAAGAGATGGAATACTATTGTTTTCTCTGGCACTGATACTGGTAAACTCCTAGTGAATATGATGGAGATAAACATGTCATCCTTTGAGTTTGTTTAATTCCAGGTTCAAAAAATGTCCTGTCAGGGGTAACAAAAAATAGACACACATGATATACACACCTTCAGCACTGGTGTAAGATGACAGCAGAACGTGTGTGCATCCTCTTTCTTATCACCACCCATGCAGGGGTTGTGTGTGTGTAAATCATCCCCGAGCAAGCCAGCAAATAAGCAATCAGTGATCAATGTTGCGTACACAGATTTTTCTTGCTGTGAATCTGCCCTTGGCATATTCATCAGCCTTTTTTTAAGAAAGGAGGAGAAGGATCATTAAAGCAGGTATAATGTGTATTGGTTTTCAGTATACATGGTTTTCATTCTCGGATTTTTGTCTCCTTGCTGCATGCTGGGGTTGAGAAGATTCCTTGACAGGGTGCCTGTTATTCATTGCCTGCGTTGTTCAGAGTCAACACAGTGGCTTTCCTGAGACAGACAGCCCGGTTTATCTCTGCTGGCAAACTGCAGCAGAGGAATACGATGGAGGCGGTTCTGCTGCAGGTGGACTTACTCTCTGAGGATGCAGAGGATGCTTTCACTGCTGTCAGGTGCTGCGGACTCTGCTGTCTTGCAGTCAGATTTAATTTGTGGTTGAAGTCAGATAAAAATTCCACCAAAGTCAGCAATATGGGAAATGTGCTGAACTAACACAGTCAGTCACCTGCTTGAAGGATGTGTGCTTTCTGGCCGGCTTATGTTCCTGGTGAGATACTGTTTCGGAGAGCGGCGTGCTCATCTGCTTTCAGTGATTCCTGTGACCTGTCCCGAGAGTGTGTCCCTGTGTTGCACACTACTGAGGGTATCAGCAGCTTCCTGCACTCCTCAAACACTCTTGCCATGTTACACAAATACGACATCACTGATCACTCATTGCCTGGGCCATGGGCAGGTGCAGCACCAGAGAAAACATTTTGATGGTGTTTATAATACATGCCACCTTTAAGGTGGGGAGTGATGAAAACAGCAAAATGCTTCTGGAAATGGCAGCCTGTGTGATGTTAAAAGAAGTTGTCTGTCATTACCTTGTAGAAAAAAAACCCTAAGGATAGCACAGATTTGTTAGGGGAAAAAATTCTAATTGCTTTAGAGGAAATTGTTACTCTAATGAAAATAAGGCAAAATATGAATATAAGAAGTGAACAGGGATGGAACTTCTGAGCAAATAATACTGTCAATGAGCAGAAATTTGTACTTGGACACTTGCAGTTCTTATGTCCTAAATTAGATATGAGTGGATGGCACAACCTCTCTGTAACTCAAGTCTTTTGTGAAATCATTGGTGAAAAAATTATAATGTTAAGGGTGAAGCATGAAAGAAATTCTTTGTGTCTTTAGTACAGATGACTAAATGCATTATTTGGAGTGTGCCATCCTCATTGTGTCATGATGAATAATTATTGCTGTGATCCTTTGTTGTTTGCTCTGTTCTAGTCCAGCTGATACTTGACATCCCATTTCTGCAAATTTTTACATTCAATCTGCTCTACTTACCTGCCATTAATTATATACTCTTCTACTCTGTTATCATAGTTTTATTTGCCCTGCTTGGGTCAGAAAAAGAACACAGGAGCTATAACTAGTTTTTCTGCTTTTATTTTTGTGGTTGTATTCTTCTGCTCATGTGGACATGCCTCAATAGCACCTATAACATAGAGAGAAAGGGCAAGTAAAGAGATATCCATTGGGATGACCTTTGTAAGGAGAGTTGAAAGTATCATGACAATGTTCAAAAGTAAATAAAAGATCACTTTAAAATAAAACAGTAGGAGCAAAAGAAAATGAGGTTGTCCATTGATTTAAGTTCAGAATCATTTTAGAAGAGCTGAAAATGATTGCAAGTCTAGAGATTGTTTAACAAATTTAACCTCAAGCACTTCTATTTATCATTTTTGGCTGGTAGAATTAGCTTCATTTCAGAAGCAATGACAGATGGACTTCATGATTTATGATATATTTTGGCTGAGGCCTGAAATAGCTTCTTAAAACCCTTGTAACAGAAATCTTTTATATTGACCTATGGGAGGTTTGATCTCCAACAGAAGGTAAGGCAAATTCCTCATGTAGCCACTAAGTAACGTCTCATAAAGGAGATTCATCAATCTTGATGCTCTGTTTATTGTTTTTTTTCAAAGAGATATAATCTTTTGTAGTGATACTGCTATTAGTAAGATGAAAAAAAAAGAACCCCAACCAAACCATCAATGATTTTGAAAATGTTTTAGAGCAGCAACTTATTTTCCAAGACTGGTCATTTTGGTCCAAACTTGGATCTATGCTTCTTAGTAGGGCTTAACTGTAGTGTTTAACAATGGCCATTTAACAATGGCAACAATGACTCAGAAGCTAGGCAGTGAAAGAGTTTGGGAGCTGGAATTCTGGGCCTGTCTGGGAAACCTTCATGAACATTGGTCCTTCTGCTCTCCCAAAGATAAACACATATCAGAACTTCAAAAGAGTTTTCAAGTGAGCTTAATTATTTACACTTCTGATTTTCCTGGATGCACGTAGAAAATTTATCCTGTCCTTATCATTTTAGCATTTGAGTTAATTGCATTTGAGTTTATTTGATTATCTTTCACTCTCTTTCCTTTCCCACCTACTCTTTCTCATTGCTTTTATCTATTAAAATATGTGCTAGATTTGTTTTTTGGCAAAAACAAACAACAAAGGAGGATTTTAGAGACTTTGCCCACTCATTTAAGAATGCTATACAGGAAGCCAAAGAGCATCAGGAATTAACACTTGCAAGCAACGGTGAGGGCACCAAGAAAACTAAATCAGTAGCAAAAGGTTGATCAAAGAAAACATGGCCCATGGCTGAGTGGGGCGGGTGCTCAAGTACCATTTGAAACACACTGAGTGGAGATGCTCAGTTGCTGTTTTGCATCAGACTTCAGCAGCAATGTCTTTCAGGCCTCTTTCCTCAAAGAGAAGGAACTGCCAGCAGTGGATATTGATCAGATGAGATCAGGAATCACTTGAAATCAATTCATTCAGACCCAGAAGACGGGACAGGCTGCATCCAGAAGTGCTGAGAGAGCTGGCTGGTGTATGTCATAATGAGGACACTCTCCCTCATCTTTGACATACTGAATACAGTGGGGAAGGTCCCCAGCGGCTGAAGGAGAGCGAGTGTTCTCCAGCTTCATTTCAAACTAAAAGGACAACTAGAAAGTGACAGACTGATCAGCCTCTCTTTGTTCTCTGCAAAAATCATGGATCGAGTCTCCTTGGAATGCATTTATGGGCAGAAGTTTGGGAAAGTCAGCATGGATGTAACAAAGGTATAGCATTTGAGTTCCTTTCAGAATAACTTAACTGAATTTGTAGATAAGGAGACAGCAGTGGATGTTTTTACCTTAACTTCAGCAAGGCTTTTGGCACTGCTATCCACACTATTTCTGTATCTAATCGTTATGAGCTGACTCTGGTCAGCTCCTAAGCACCACACAATCCTTCTTCCCCAGCAGGACTGGAGAGAGAACAGCAAGAGCAAAAGTTAAAAAAATTCATCAGTCAAGATCAACAATTTAACGAGTGAAGGAAAGAAGTGGGTAAACCACCCCCACAGCAGTGGTGCAAAGGCAATCGCTCACCACCTCCCCCCAGCACAGCAATGCCTCACAGGCCTCCGAGCAACAGCTGCCTCAGAAAACTGAGTGTGTGCAGAGCAGCTCGGCAGAGGATGACATAGAAGGCTTGGTAAACCCAAGCTAAATATATCAGTGTGCCCTGGAAGCAAACAAGATCCAACAGTTTCCTGGGTTGTATTTTCAGCCAGTAAGTTGAGGGAAGCAACCCTTTACTCAGGACTTTTAAGACCCCATCTGGAATATTGTATCCAGTTTTGGCCCCTTAATTCAGGAAAGACTGTGCTGGGGGGATCTAACAGGAACTGTCTCATACTTAAGACTGCACAAAAAAAAAATACAGCAGGATGTAGGTGGCTTTAGAGCCCTATCAGGATATTAATACATAGAATTAGCTATGATTTTTCTTTCATTATGAGGAAAAGGGTTTGCTGAAGAATGTGGATATGCTACTGCCTAAGCCAAGCATTGTCTCTTCACAGAATGTCACCTGTAGGGAATTCCAAACTACCAAGGCAAATCAACTTTGATACACTTTAGAATGCCTCCCGAGTGCTGTTAGATAGCTACTGACTGTCTGTATCACGTTTGATGTATGCTTGCAGGATTGCGCTGAGGCAAAACAACCAGGCGTGAGACCAGCTGTGAGTACAAAAAACATGTACCTGCTGCACAAAAGCATCTGGATGTTCAAACTTAGGCCTATTTGTCTACATCTATTGCTTCTTTTGCAAGAGACAATAAAAAGTGTTGCTTTGGTTTTCTAAATCCAGTCAGTAAGGATGCACAGCAGGCTGGATAAAACCCGTCTTATAAACTGGTAATGTAATTTTCTCTAAATGAGGAAGCCAACTTGCATGACTTTTCGATGTTTTTGTTTTCATCTTTGGGAAACAAAAATACAAGCAAAAAATGTAAGGTATGAAATTGAATAAAGGACTAATACCTTGTGTTTCACTTCTGAGCTTCTGTTTATCTTTGCATGGAGAGAAGCAGCTCTGGGGTGCTGCCCTTGCAGCAGGCACTGCTTGAGGCAAGGCTGGTCAGCACCTGGGGTCAGGTCTCCAGATCACAGGTAACAAAAAAAGACTGAATATTTATCTTGTTATTGAAGTAGTGTCCTCAGACACAATACAATAACCCCAGGGAGGTTTTGTCCTTTTCCTCCAACAGCCTAAAAACTGTTGATTTTATTACTGCCCCTGAAGGTTGGAATTTGAACCATTCCCCTAGGAAAACTGGAAAATACCAACAGTGAAATACCAAATATTCTGTATTTTATTTCACCTATTTATTTTTCTTATTTCGAGAGAAAAAGTAATGAACTAAACAGGTTTCCTGACAATGGCAATTCTTTGTTTGGTTGGGGCTTAAGAATGGTATAATTCTTACTTCACATCAGTACTTGCCTGTTAACATTATTAATCCATGAAGTGGTCGCTCTGGGTCCTAGGCAGTAGGACCCCATTAGGTATAACCACATAGAAAGATATGTGCAAAAATCAAATCTCTGTGGTATAGACTCAGTGAGTTGGTATTAAGCCTTCAGGGAACAAAAATGTTACTTATTTTGGCTTCAGCATGAGAGGCTTCAGGAGCTGTACATCGATTTTCCCCCAGACTGCCCGGTCTGGCCGAGAGACCTCTGTCAGAGCCAGCCATGCTATTGCATAAAGTTCTGCATAAAGCTTCCAGGAGTTCCTTCAGTGCTGAACTTGTCTGCCCTGACTTGTCTAAGTTGAATGCAAGGGTGCAGCCTTTTTGCTCTGCAAGATCATCACTTTCAGTGAGATTACTTCAGAGACGGAGGGAGAAATAAGCCAGCCATCAGTCATTGATCTTCATTTAGTAAAAAAAACCCCATGGCCACCTCTCCTGTTCCCACATAGGGGAGAACAAATTTACCCACTATTCCTATTTCCACATTTTGAGTAATAAAGACATGTTGTCTACATCAGATCATAGTCTGGATCTTCCTCCCCAGTTGTTCATGGCTATTTTGTCTATCTTCAGTAACATTTTAAGAGCTCCATCTTAGCTCTTAACAGGACTGCAGTCTTTTGCAAGCAAGAATGTTAAAATCAACCACTAGCTTGGGGAAGACGTTTCTGCAGAAGAGCATCAGAGGAACAGTTTTTGGTCCTATTTCTTTTCATGGGAAAATCATATGCTTTCTACCTTGAATAAAATAATAATAATAATAATAATAAACAAAAAGAAAACCAAAAAACAACAAAACAACCCAACATGAAAAAGCAACCCAAATGAAAATACTCAGGTACAATGGATCCCATTATGTTCTCAGCTATGGTTTTGGATAATACAAGAAGAAGCAACAGGTGACGCCAGAATATCTATGGATAGTTTTGAGAGAACAGTGCCTTCTTAAGGTGTGCATGTAGTTTGAGAACTGGAAAAGAAACTTCTAGATTTAAAATGTATTCTAGTTTTATTAACTTTAAGTAGATCAATCGATTTTATTGCCAACTATAATTGCTAAGGCTCATCTGCCTTTACATACTTAGGCAACAGTGTACAATTCTGTAGGTTTCAATATTGAGCAGCAAGAAATTCTACCTGTATGTATCCTTTTGTTTGAAAGTGACATACTTCCTGGAAATGTAAGAGGTTGGGCTGTGAGTCTGAAGGAAAATTATCCTTCAAACTCAGAAGCACTTTCATAATTCAGATTGATTTAATATGACTTGGGAAGTTAGGTGTTCTCAATTATTTACAAAAATAAGGTTTGGAGGTGTTAAGCGTAGTTCTTGTGGTAAAGCTTATAAAGCTGTTTTCATTCACATTTAGGATGGGAAACAAACATGTTTAATATTTGGAAAAAATAATTTTGAGTTTTATGAGGGTAGAAAGAGCTAAATATTTGTGTGTGTATTGTAGTGAAATGATTGCACTCCTTTAAAATATAACAAAAATCAACTAAAATTCAAAATTTGAGTCTTGGCACATAATAACCTGAAGATATCCATCAACTTTTAATTTATTTATTTATTTATTTGGCATTTCTTTATTGTTTCTATTTTTTTATGGCAAATGTATTAGTGAATGACAGTTTCATCTTTCTTATTTTCTCACTGTTTTTTAGACTTTGAGTCAGCACTGTTTAAAGAAGCATTTTAATCTATCAATGAAATAATGAAAAATACTTTGTGCACTGTTGTAGTATTAGCAACATAAAACTCGAGCTGGTCTGTATGAAATCTTACATGCAAAACCTGATAAATTAAGTAAAAATATTTCCTATATGCTAATACATAAAAGCTGCAACTGAATGGCAGATGAACCCATGCCCCTATTATGTCACAGTGTGATTCTGAAAGAAGTCAAGTTTTGCTAACTGAGCCAAAGGTGCAGTCTTTAGAACATCTCTGTTCTCCTCAAATATTCCTCAAGTACTCCACAAAAAGGTGAGAAGCCTCAGACAGCGTTGAAAAGGCTGTCTTCACTTTAGCAGTTCTAGTGTGGAAAAGGGCCTCTTGGACATCTAGTCATACTAGTCTTGTGAAAAAAAAGTGGAGCATGTAATGAAAAGTGAATCTCCTGCAGTTTTTCTTTCAGTCAGAGGAGCAGTGAACAAATGCAAGTGTTAAAGTTACAAGGCATCAGCTTGTAAGTCTTTAGCTTGTAATTTCTTCTAGGAGTTCTCTGCTACTCAGAATTACAGTTTGAAGACTGTCATAATCACTTCATAATCACTTAACTTGGGTCCTGGACGTTGGTAGGAGCTATTGGTAACTGTGTGCTACCCGAGTCAGGCACATTTCACAAAACAGCTCTGCAAGAAACGTTTGGACATGAACAGCTGTAACAAATCTGGCTGCTTGAGTGCTGGCAGCCTGCTGCTTCTTCCATTTCCATGCTAACCATGCATATGATAGCTCATCCAAAAAACATATCTCACAATTTGGCACTGTCAGACTCATAACAATGGATTCACGGGGACTGTGTGCTTTCAGCTTGTGATATCTTTTTGATTTCTCCACACTGCAGAGACACACCAAAACTGAATAAAATAAATAATAAAATATTCAAGAAACAAAGTTTTTACAACTGTGGCTTGTGGCTATCTTAAGACATCTTCAAAGACAGTTTTTATGTGATGACTGCAATGAAAATATTATATGAATATTTATGATATTGATAGCAGACACTAATTCACAGGAATGGATTGTGGGAATTCCCTTTCATCTGTTTACAAAGAATTTACCAGCCATTTTTCTGGATTAAAATTCTGCCATAAGCCTGCTCTTCTGTACTGATCTCAAGTGTCAACTTGCTGCTGTCAGTGATTATCAGCTGCCTTTACTGCTGTTTAGTTTGTTTAGGTTTAGTATTCGGTGTTATCGGCCCACTGAATCGACAAGTCTGACAGATGTGTTTGTGCTTGCTGCAGCCATAGATAACCACATAGTCTCTATAACTCAAGGGGAGATTGCTCCATCACAGCACTTCATTCTGTTCAACCAGTTTTCTCTGGAAAGGGAGAATTTGCCGGTATTTACCTCAGCATAATATATTCCCAGTTAATAACTGGACCAATGTGATGCCATCCTGCAAACTTATCGCAGCATAATCTCTGTTTATTGCTTTCAGTCATTTTGCAAAGTCTGCATGAAACAGCCTTTTCACTTGCAAACTGACTGGAAATCTTTACAAGATAATAAAGGGAAATTTAAGTTGAATGCTGTTGTTAAGTGGAGATTATCGACCGATGCCTTCAGGCCTGGGATGGAAACTGACACAGGATTCTTGCTTCATCCATCTGGGTGCTCCTTTTCCATCCTGGGAAAATATCTTAATTCATCCCTGCACTGATCCTCCTGACCACAAAATCTTCTCTGATGGCAAAACAATTGCTCTCTAAATTGAAGTGTTCATTATAAAATGCTGGAATAACCACTAAAATTCACACATACAGATTGGTGCTTTTACTTTGCTCTGGAAGGAGAATGCCTCTCTGAAGATCTGAGGCTGCAGGGAATGCCTGGAGCCCCTCACTGGGCCAGGCCAGTGGGAGGCAGTCTCCAAGTGGGCAGGACATGGATACTTATTGAGGATCTGTGCTGCCAAGTAAGGGAACTGTGGGAGACAGTCGTAAGAGCAGGACAGTGCCCAGCACCCTGGGCTGCATCCAAAGCAGCGTGGGCAGCAGGAGAGGGAGGGGATTCTGCCCCTCTGCTCTGCTCTGGTGAGACCCCACCTGGAGTGCTGCATCCAGCTCTGGGGCCCCAGCACAGGAAGGACTGAGTCCAGAGGAGGAGTGAGTCCAGAGGAGGGCCTCAAAGATGCTCAGAGGGGTGGAGCACCTGTTCTATGAAGACAGGCTGAGAGATTTGGGATTGTTTGGCCTGAAGAAGAGAAGTCTCCGGGAAGACCTTATTCCAGCCTTTCAGTACCTAAAGGGGGCCTACAAGAAAACTGGAGAGGGATTTTTTACAGGGCAATGTAGTACTAGGACAAGAGAGAATGGTTTTAAATTGGAAGAGTGTGGGTTTAGATTAGACACTAGGAAGAAATTCTTCACTGTGAGGGTGGTGAGGCACTGGAACAGGTTACCCAGAGATGATTCAGCCCTGAAAACATCAAAGGCCAAGCTGGATGGAGCTTTGAGCAACCTGGTCTAGTGGAAGGTCTCCTTGCCGATGTCAGGGAGGTTGGAATTAGATGATCTTTAAGATCCCTTCAAACCCAAACCATTCCAAGATTTCAATTCTTGATGATTTCCAGTTGGACATACTCCTTGAATACAAGACGACATCTGCATTTTCTCTCCCTGAGAGAGATCATGGTTCCTGTGCATAATTTCTCAAATTTTCATTTCCCTGTCTCAGGTGCTGCTGTTTCTTCTGCCTTTATGGACCATTGTATTCAATCAGAACTATGAAATATTGGTGTGAGAGAAGTTTGCAAGCTGGGGGACAGAGATCTGTTACAGCCCATTTCTATAAATCTGTGTGGGCAAGGGAAATACTACTGTGAGTGGAGCATCTCAAGTGCTGCTGAGCAGTGGTGGAGTCTCTGTTGTTGGAGATTTTTGGAATGTGCCAGAACTGGATCTTAAACAACCTGATCTAGCTCTTGAAGTTAGCCTCAAGAGGCTAAGAGATAACGTAGATGTAGAGACAATGTGTATGACTGAGCATATGACTGAGCATCTTTCTTATCAGCTGTCATCATTGCTGTGGGGAAAATGGTTGAGGCTGACTAAGCCTGAACCCTGAAAACTCTGTCAGGGTTTCAAGAGTCTATCTCCTAAAGTGAGGAAGTAGGAAGCACGGCTGTTTCCAAAAAATAATGGGCCCACTTTTCTTATCAAGTCTTTTTTATTCTTTTACAGTTGGAGTCCATTTCCATCATGAGTTACATAGAAATATATAGTTCATAGTCTTTTTTTGCAGTGTGGTGCACACTGGAATGTTTTTGAAGCTCACCCTTTGGTCTTGAAAATTTTGTATATTTAAATGTGAGCTTTAATTTTATTCTGTATTTCTCCCAAAGCATAAGGGATTTAGTGAATTCAAATGATTAACAAATATTGGCATTCAGGTCTTTGTTTTTTTAGCTTGCATGCTAGGTGTTAGCATTATTTAATTTAAAATGGTTGAGATAATGATCTCTCTCCTTGCAGCATGTTACTTTATCTAGCCTGTACAGCCCACTTTTCTCTCAGTCAAGTTACATGCCATGGGAGTTTTTGATGCTGATAAATAACAAAATTGAAACAATGACTGATTTCTTTGTACCTGTGGCAAATTCAGTTTTGAAAATATATTCTCGGATTTAAATGTGTAAGTGCAAATTTTTCATGATGTGTTTGTTAGAAGTATGTATTAACCAGAAAAGATAGCTTCCATGGGCTTTAAAAGGAAATGCACATAATCGTTTTGAATTGTACTCAAGCTGAACTGTGAAATCAGTTTGAATTTATATTATGAAGAAAATAATATGTATAAGTTTAATTTTATACTATATTTGAATGCAATTCTTTTATATTTATAGCTAAAGTTCAGTAAAGTATTTGATTATAGCGAGGCTTTTGTTTTACTCTTCAGAAGATATTATTTCACAATATGTTCTTCTAGAACCTATTGTTCTCAAAGGTTTTTAAACTAATAGCTCCCTTTCTAACATCACTTTTTCTGTGGTGAAAGTAAGGTAGCATTAGGAATTCCTAGTTGAAAGACCTCCTTCTCTGGAATTCTCTAGTCCAACCTCCTGCTCGGGGCACTCCTACTACAGTCAGCACTACTTTGGGTTCACTGTGGCACCGTTCTGCTCTCTCAAAACCTGCTAACTCCATTTCAAATTCTAAAAGTATTACAGCTACACAGAGGTAATTAATGTAGGAGAACGAAGAAGGTCTCTAATAAATTCTGTTTTAATTTTAGAAAGTTTCACAGTTTTGATGATGTTCTTCTAACAAATTGTTCAGGATCTGTTCTAAATTCTTTTGAAAGCAGCAAGCATCAGGGGAAAAGAGCAGATTTAGATGCAGTCAGAGCCACCTGCTTTAGGATCAGCAGAAATTTTCCATGCAAGTACATTTCTACCACAGAGTGCTGATGCACTGAAGGTGAAACACCCTGTGGAAATGTGTCAACACTAATAAAGCTTTCGAAGAATATTAAATGTCTTTCTTCCTTCTTTTGGGCCAGTTTGGCTGCCAGCCTCTTCCCTCCTCAGCAGATCACCCATGGGCTGCTGTAATGAAATGCTTCCGGATTCCCTTTGGAACCAAACTGACATGTAGCAGTGTTTCACTTCCATTAGATTTTTCTTTTAGCCTCTTGACATTTCCTCCTCTCTGCTGGACAGATTTGTCTCAAGGTTTGCAGGCAAGCAGCGATTGCTTTCTAGACCAGGCCTTGGTCAGAGCTTCTGTGGGCAGATCTACTCTACAACATCTGTGAAATAAATAGAAAGGGGCAGCTGCTTTCCTGTAGTTTGTGGCATCCTTCCTCTTCTCAGGAATGGAATAAGCACTGTAAAATTGTGCAAAATGGGATGTGGAATGAAACTTGAGTATACTAAACCAATCAGGATATAAGTACTTTTTAGAGCATAATTCTGAGCCTCTGAAACAGGAGACATTTTTGAACATAAAGAAAAAGTGTGCTTTTAGGCATGTTATTTAGTTAGAAAACAAGAGATAAACTAATTTATGAGAGTCTTTAATATTTCAATGTGTCTACACTACTTAATATGTGTGATTTCTTGCCTGTCTTACCAATGAGAAGAAAGTTTCATGACTGAAGGTCCCATTATATTTTATTGAACTTCTACAGTTTTAATATTTAAACATCTCTGCAGTGTATTGATTTATGTGAAGAAATTATCTTAAAAGCATTGCTTATTTTTAGGGAGCAGTTTTTCTTAGTATCTATTGTATCTCTTGATTTCCATTTCTTTCTGAAAATATTACTTTAAATTTTGTAGTATCCCATTCTTAATATGTACTGGTGTTTTTACTGCATAATCATACATTTTCTCTACTTAAAGCATTGTAGTTGTTGGAGAATAATCAACTGCTACTATCAGAGAACATGCATGGTGGTTCAGAAATTTCCCCTTTTATTCCACTGCAAAGGGAGAAATAGTAAATGTATTAAACCGATACAAGTGAAGTTTTGGCAATGGATGGGATAAATGGTTTTGTTGGTAGTAAGACGAGAAAGATGCATGACAACAAATTGTGTGACAGCCTGTTATTAGAATGTCAAACCTTGCAGACTTGTTTCTTTAATTAGGACAATGTGATTTTCTTAGAGGAACTTACTCTTGATACTGTATGTATAAGTAACTTTTCTGATTTATTCAAAAGCAGGTCTCTTTTAAGTCATTGGACACCTTTTTGACAAACTCCAGTTTATCTCCAGATCTCTCTTTCACAACAGATTTCTTTGCAAATTTCCATGTCTCATTATCTGAAAAAGCTTACAGGAACTTTTACAGAAACATCACACAGGGGAGAAGCAGAGATTCTGTGGCTGCAGTTACAGGCAGAGATATGGGTTCTCACTGACATCAAAGGGGCCATAATGGCACTCTGAGGCTGTTTGGGAGTAGTCAGCACAGATTTATGAAGGGGAAATAGGGTCTGACAGTCTGACATAATTTGATGGCTGGCTTGGCAGGTGAGGACAGAGCATTGGATGTTGTTTATCTTGAATTTAGAAAGGCTTTCAACATTGCCTCCTATAACCTCCCTCTTGGACAAGCTGATGAAGTGTAGGGTAGATGAGTAGACAGTGATTGAAAAGTAGCTGAACTGCTGGGCTCAGGCTGTCATCAAAAGCAGCACAAAGCCCCGCTGGAGGCCAGGCACTACTGGTGTGCCCCAGGGGCCAGTGCTGGGTCTGATCATGCTTAACACCATGAATGACCTGGACGATGGGGCAGTGCACTTTCAGCACACTGATTGATAATGCAGAGCCAGGGCAGGGAGGTTAGTTAACAAGCTGAATGTCCTGCCTTTCACAGGGAGCCTGACAAGCGGGAACATGAAGCCAGAAGGAATCTCGTGAAGTTTAGCAGTGGGGAATGCTGGGTCCTGTGCACTGGGAGGAACAGCCTCACAAACTTTAACAACAGGAAATACAAAGTCTTGAACACCAGGAGGAACACCCACATAAACTCAGGGCTGAGTGGCTGGTGAGCTGGTGGCTCTGCAGACAAGGACCTGGGAGTCCTGATGGAGAACAAGATGAACGTGAGACAGCAGTGTGCCCATGCTGCACAGGCTGCATTAGGGAAGCTGTTTCACAGAATCACAGAATATGCTGGGTTGGAAGGGACCCACCAGGAATACCCAGTTCAATTCCTGGCCCTGCACAGGACCATCCCCAGGAGTCACACCATGTGCCTGAGAGCATTGTCCAAATGCTTCTTGAATTCTGTCGGGCTTGGTGCTGTGACCACTTCCCTGGGAAGCTGTTCCAGTGCCCAACCACCCTCTGGGTGAAGAACCTTTTTCTAATATCCAACCTAAACCTCCCCTGACACCACTTCAGGCCATTTCCTTGGGTCCTGTCATTGGTCACCAGAGAGAAGAGATCAGTGCCTGCCTCTCCCCCTCATGAGGAAGCTGCAGACTACAACGAGGTCTCCCCTCAGTCTCCTCTTCTCCAGGCTGAACAGACCAAGTGACCTCAGCCTCTCCTCATTCGGCTTCCCCTCAAGGCCCTTCACCATCTTTGTTGCCCTCCTTTGGATGGTCTCTAATAGTTTATGTCTTTCTTACATTTTGGCACCCAAAACTGCCCCCAGTACTCGAGGTGAGGCCGCCCCAGTGCAGAGCAGAGCAGGACAATCCCCTCCCTTGCCCTGCTGTCAATGCTGTGCCTGATGCCCCCCAGGACAGAGTTGGCCCTCCTGGCTGCCAGGGCACTGCTGACTCATGGTCAACTTGCCAAAGATCAGGGCACCCAGGTCCCTTTCCATGGCACTGCTTTCCAGCATCGCATTCCCCAGGCTGTCCGTACATCCAGGGTTGTTCTGGGGCTTTCCTTTGTGGTGCTTCACATGGTTGGTGATTGCCCAGCCCTCTAATTTTTTGAGGTCTTTCTGCAGGGCTTCCCTGCCTTCAAGGGAGTCGACAGCCCCTCCCAGTTTTATATCACCTGCCAACTTGCTTAGTATCCCTTCCAGCACTGTGTCTAGGTTTTTAATGAAGATGCTGAAGAGCACAGGGCTGAGGATGGAGCCCTGTGGAACCCCACTAGTGACAGGTCACCAATCTGGTGTCACCCAATTAACTATAAAACTTTGTGCCTGACCCATTTCCAGCCGGTCAAGGAAGGTGATCAGCACGGATGAGACAGATCAGGTCTGCTGTGCCTGGCTTTGGGCTCCTTGGCACAGGAAGGGCATGGACAAACTGCAGCATGTCCAGCAAAGGGTCATGGAGCATGTGTTGTAATAACAACAAAGTAGTATCTGATTGACATAATATTTATTTTGTTAGTGTTGTTTGCTTTTATGAACTGTTTTTGTTTATTATTTGTTTAATAATTTAACTTGTTTAATAATTTAACTTGCAAAATAAATTTTATTATGTAAAACAATGACATCTCAAGCCAAAGCAAGAGGTATACTTAGAAATAACTGGTTTTGGTTTTAACTTCTGTTCTTTTGAGAGCTATTTTGGCTGAGATGTATGATATGCCCTCTTTTTTTTTAAATTTGAAAAATGTTGAAAGACTTCAATGTTTTGAAAAGTGAAGGGCGTTGGCGTGCCTTAAGAACTATCATCGCATAATCTGTAAAATCCAAAGCATATGACACCAAATTTGATTTTAGAATGACCTGTTATTACATAAAGATTGAGCTCATAATAAAATAATAATGAAAGTGGATATTTCATATTTTTGATATAGAGTCTAAGAATAATTTTTAATCATATAAAAATACTGGTTTCCTTGGATGTCTGTGTTGGAAAAGCATTTCAGGGAAGGATAAGGTAGAGTTAGGAAAATGAGAAGTGTAGCAGACTCTTCAATACACTTTCCACACTAAGCAGATAAACCCCAAGTTTGTTGTGCCCTAAAGCCAAATGTTAAGCTTTAAGCTTGCCCTCAGGTGGCAGCTAAAAATGAGCAGCACAGTTTTAAGACACAAGACCCTACAGGCACAGCTCAAGCTTACCAAAAGTGATTCCTTGTCCTCCCCTGTCTCACCCCAGGTCAACAAATAAAGTGAATTCTAAGTTAAGTGACCTGCTTCTGGCAATACTCGCTGTCTTAGGATCACACTCTACTGAAAATGTTTGAATTAAAAGGTCAAAACATAAATGTTTTATAAACTGTGTGAAGAGCCTTGTCCTAAGGAAACAACCTGTTTTGCTCATTTGTGATGAATTGCTGCAGACTGGCCCCTGTACAGCTGTATGTTTACAGAAAGAATGAAGCAAAATTAAAGTGCCATCAAAGTCCTCTTCATTATGTGCTAGAAAAACGTGACCTGGTATGTGTTTGAGTACCCTGCTGTGGTACTCAGATTTGCAGTCTGCCGCTTCTTCATGATAAGCATACAAAGAATAGATTAGATCCTTCCTTTTCTGGAAATAGCCTCATGATCTCTGAGACTTGTTTTCTCTCCCTCTCTGAGTGCCTGTGGACTTGGCTGACCACTCACTCCAAAGTCTGTGCAAAAATTGCCACTGTTTTATGGGGATAGCGGGGAGCAGTTGGTGGATGCAGTTGTGCTTCCACCTTCATTTGCACAAGTGCCACTCCTGGATACAGGGTATGAGGGGAGCCGGAAGGAAAAAAGGGATCCTCTCTGAGAGCCCCAGAAAGACACCACAGTATCAGTACTTGGCAACTGCAGCTGAGATGTGACGTGCCAGCCTTTTGAATTCAGTTCCTCTCACGGTACACTGTTTGTGTCTTTTCAGCTTTCTAGTTTCACACAAGCCATTTTGAACTTGGTTTTGAGTGAGCTGATGCCAGGTAGTCAGGCCTCAGGACAGTAGGAAAGACCACGTAGCTCTGTGTTTGATTATGCCTCATCTAAGTGCTAAAATGTTAGCTGAATTCTTTCAGAAGTGTTAGAAGGGCCCAAATGGAGCACAAGGAGGAAAACATATGAAGCAAAAATACAGAAAACAGACAGCAGAGGCCCAGAAACACCTCAAGAGGATGAGTGTGCATAAAAGAGACAGCAGAACTCTCTGTCTTAGGCCGTTACTGACTTATTAATGCAAAACAATACCTTACATATTCTTGAATTTCTGGAAAGGTGCTGTTTATCTAGCAATATCTCCCATAATCAACTGACCAGAAGAAGCTTATGGTTTCTGTCTGAGCCTATCTCACTTTTTCAAGCTTCTTTCAGCTCTTCAGGTCTCATTTTCCTGGAGAATATTACTGAAGCTTGTTATGCTTCATAGGCACTGTCCCTTCTGTGCTACTTTTTTGCATCTATCCCAGAAGTGACGAGGTGAAAGAAGGTTCAAAGTGATAGGAAGATGGAGATCTCAGAATAAAAGTAGAAGCTATTGCAGGACATTTTTGTTTTCGGTGTGATTTATTTAGCGTATAAATGAAATTCATAAAACTGTTTTTACCCATATGCCACTTTTTTTTCAAATAAGATAATCTGTTGCCTGCTGGAGACAATCTAGTTTACCTGGCAGCCTAAGAATTAAAAACCACAAAATCCCTCGCATTTAATTTTACATTCAGTTGCCTTTCTGCTTATATCTAAATAAATAATTTGTTTGAATGATATATGTGTTGGAATAAGGTTATCCCTACACACAGAGGCTTTATCAAAGTACAGCATGTGTATTTGTATTAATGGGATGATTCACTGGCAGGATTTTCTGCCTAGTGCCAGAGTTCTCTATCTCCAGTGATTATTTCTGTCATCACATGCTTTACTTATTTATTTTTTGGCTGACCTTTTGTAGGCATCATCTTTCGTTATTAAGTGCTAGTCAGGAAAATCCTGACTTGTAAACTGCACACTCCTTCAGTACTTACAAGCCATCAACTGTTGATGAAAAACAGAGAAAACATGAAAGAATGGCCTTGTGAGTAAGGCTTTTGTACAGGATTCAGAGGACCTGTTTTAATTTGTGGTTTTGCCACAAATTTCTTATGTGGCCTCTGGAGAATTGTGTAGGCTCAGAATCCAAGCTGTGTAAACATGATAGTGATAATTCCTCCACTTTGTATATACCTTGTTCTTGCATTACAACCTTTTCAGAAAATGCTGTAAGTTTTACTGCATTTGCACAATGTAGAACAGTGGCCCGTGGGCTTCTTTAGGTCCACAGAAACACAAAGAATTGTGTTAGAAGCAGCAAATTGTCCCTCTTTTCACAAATAGATTCCATGGAAAACAGTAAGTAGGCCTGCCAAGACTTATCCTGTAGGTATGGCATTAATGTCTTGTAGAGTCATACACACCAGCTATTTCTAATTTCCTGTCATTTATCCAGGGATGGCTCTAAGAATATAAGGAAGACAGTGAAGAAAACTTCTTCATCAGACTCAATCATTCATAAACACTGGTGTAATAGATCTGTATCTGAACTAGCAATCCTGTATTCACTCTTCATCAGGGATAACATGCTGTGCCCTGGACCGGGATAGTGCTGTGTGTGGAATGAGTGGAAGGCTGAAATGAGTCCCTGGTGCACCAGTCTGGAGAGAGTGCTTAGAAGGTTTACATGCATTTCATGAAAATTACGCCCGGTGTCAGCAATGCAAGTTGCAAATATTATCAGGTTTATTGAGAATTACATAGAATTCCTCCAGGAAGGAAGGGATCTAGTATCTATCTGTATTAATTCCATCTGAAGATTCAAAATTAAACTGAATCACATTCCATATCTTTTTTATCCCCTTAGTAAACATGAATAAAATTGTATTTCTGTCATGAGAAACACATGGATTTACACTCAAAATGTAATTCCTGACTTCCTAGGGAAAACTCTCCAAATTCAAAGAGGAACTGAACCAAATCACTTCACCTTCAAGTTACTTTGAAATACTTAATTTGAGTGTCCTGTACTTAGAATCCAGCACTGCCAAGAGCTAATTTCCAGGAAAGCAATAAAAGGACTGGACAGTTTTACTATCCCCTATGCTACCTACTATTGGATAGAATATCCTGTCCTGACCTCTGTGAAAAGTTAGCACCTGACATGAAGTAAAACCCCTGCATCCTCTGTTTAGGTATTCACAAACACTGGTAATGACCACCAGGATTTTGCCCAGTTTCTCCAGAAGGTGAAACTTCACGCTGTTCTCCCTGAATCTGAAGAAATCCCTATGGCTGTTTGTTTAGCAGATCATTCAAAGCACTTGCCTGGAGAAATGTACAGCACATACAGGCTAAGAATTGGGGAGTTTCACACACAAATCAATTTTGACAAGAGCAGACCAGAAACAAATGCTCAAGTTAGTTAAATATTCCACCCGGGCAGCCCATGCGGAGAGCTGACAACCACCCGCCTGGCTTGGACTGTTGTAAAGTGTCAAAGAATTTTCAAAATTTGGCAGCACTTTGTGCAACTGCAGTCATTGACCGGACAGGACCTGAGCCCTGGCACTTCCTGAAGGAGATTCTGCACACGAAGTCATGTTAGAATGAAGGCTGAAGCACTTACAAATTGGATTTAACACTTGCAACTCTTAATGGTGCGATATTCAAGAATTCATGCTGTTGTAATTGAAGATCATTAGGGAAGCTGCCATAAAACCTTTTCTTTACCTGTTAAGAGAGCTCATGGTGTAGCAAAATGATTTGACTCACATGAGATTCTACTTTTCAAAAGGTTTTTTGAATTTTTGAGATTTTTTTTTTTTTGCCACTGAAGGAGATGGAAAGCAAAAAAGATGCTGAAGTACGTATTGTGTAGCACTTTGTCAAATCATGCATGGACAGCATTGGAGTTCCTCTGGCTCTGTCTTTCTGAGGTCCTCTGGAGCAGAAATCTTGAGTAGACAAATCTAAATTGAGAAATCTTCTGGCATCTGTAGCAGGAGACAGAAAGGAGACTGAGTACGGAGTGACAAAGCACAAGGATTTAAGGTGTCAGCCTGAACTTTAGAAGCAGATATTGCATTGGCAGGAGCTGAAGCAGCACCAGCATCAAAAAGAACACTTACTGAACCAACATGTGGAGTCATGTTGCACAATTTCTCACTTGAGGTCTTTGGAACAGAGAAAAAAGTTTCCAAGGAAGCTGCAGAAGTAGTACAAATGAAAATAACGGTTACTAGGTGTTATCCTTTGACATAAACTTTCTATGCCTATCTAACATATCTGAATGTCTGTTTCCCTATCTTACACTGTTTTGGAAATTCAGACTAATTCATTCTAGCTTTAGCCTGTATTTAACCCCATGTTTCTCTGTTCTTTATTCTTTTCTGTGTTGTTACAGTCCTCCTGCTACTCCTTGGTAAATTGCTTACTCGAGTCCTCTTTTTCCAACTCCATCCATCCTCCTTGCCTGCCTGGAGCACTGACAACTCTGTGTGCTATTCCAGGCATCCCCAGCTTATTGTCTACCATGTACTACAATGTCTCCTGTACTAAGAACCATTCCCCCAGTCCTTTCCACTATCCCTCAGCACATCTTGCACTTCTTCCCATCACCCATTTATCCTGCTGTACATGATGCTTGACTGAGCCTTGCAGTAGGTGAGATTACAGGCAGCAGTGAAAACCAAGGCAGCCTGGAGAACAGAAATTGCCTTCAAGGTGCACCCCTCTGCGATTCTTTCCTAATCCTGTGAAGGTTGCTGTCAAGCTGGAGGGTGATGGCTCTGCTGGGAGATGCAGTGTGCTGTGCCAATAACTTGGATGTGCTGGAATCTGAGAGGCTTTCAGTGGAAATGATGCACTTCAGAGTACTTGTAAGTTCTATTACTAAGAGCCTGTCAAAACTAATTTTGACAAAATGACCCTTTGTTAAAGTTGAAATTAATTTAATAGGAATTACAGGGAGGGAAAAATCATCTGAGACATTTTCTCAGCTACATGAGTGGATTCTTCTTTCCCATGCCCTGGACAACTCAATCTCCAGTTCCAAACAGTTCAGTTCTTAAAGACAACATTGTGCAATTTCTGCAGGTATTCTACTATTTAATGAAAACAAATTTCAAGACATAATAATTGATACCCTTCAGGCTGCTTTACTTCTAGGTCCTGCTAAATTTTCTTTCTTTCTGGTGTCTCCAAGACCATGCATAACAAGAATGTCCAGAAGAAGTAGCAGTTGTTGATAGCATATTTGATCCAAGAATAGAATGCTTATATATACAAAAAGGGGTTGATTTTTATTTTAAGCTTTACTACATTTGTTTTCTTTGCTCTCAGGGTTATGCTGGCTTTTTAAAAGATAACAGTCCAGGTGAGAAATAAAAAATAATTTATCAGATGCATATGATGGAAGTAAAAAAATTCAACTCAGTCAGCTTATTGTTTAAATCATCATCAGCAGGGAGTAGGAGGAAAATGTTAATTTCAGGCAAATCGTCCTCTCAGTAAATACTTATTATTTCTTATCTCCAAGAATTTTTCCTATAAAGTTTTACTATAAAGAAGAAGACACAGAATACTTTTTTTTTTAAAAAAAGCTCTTTGTGTGCATGAAGAATAGGGAACTACAAGGATTATTTATATTGGACCATGATGCAAATTGTATCCAAGGGATTGCAGGGTGTAACGGAGAGCATCCATTTGTCTGGGATCTTCTTTCGATTTGTGCGTTATGTGCCTTAAAAAAGCAAGTTAGTGGATCAAACTGTCCAATTCAAGTTGTCCTTTCTCTTGGAAGTAGCTGAGACTGTTTCTGGAGGGCTCTTGCATCCCACAGACTGGAGACAGAGGCAAAGAACAGGAGCCTGCATTTCACAGGAGACATTACAGGGAGCAGATAAAACCCACACCTGAGGAATGACAGGGAAACCCCAAAGGCTAAAGAGGATTGTGCAGTTCTTGGAAGTTCTTGATTACACTGAAAGCAAAACTACGATAGATAGCAGGGAGTGTGGTTTATGAGCTTTTAAATTTTCTAGTTTGCCCATTTTTAAAATTTAGTGGGGTTTTTTTGCCACCTTTTATTTTCTCTGTTTAGAAAGTAAAGTACTCTACATTCTTAGATAAAAGATAAAACCTGCATTGCTTTCTTTTTTTCTTTTTTTCCTTACCTTTTCTTGATCTCATTTTAAAACATGCCGTTCTTAAAGAAGTTCCCTGTAAGCTCATTACTGAGTTCACTCAAAACTGTAGTTGTTTCAGAGTACTTTTATAGATGTTCAGAGCACTAGCATACAACTATTTCTCTTACCTATTCGTCAAATAACTCAAGTATAAATAGAATACATTCACCAAATATATAATAAAACATACATAAAAAGCAAAAAAAAAGTAAATAAATGACCAATGCAGTAAAAAAAAAAAATTAACCAATTTAAAATTCCTGCTGATTTTGCACATTTCAGTCTGCTGAGTTATTACAAGGCACATTCTAATTTTCCAGCTCTAGCTGCCTGATTGATCATGAAGTGTGGATTCTGCAGTCTCTCCAACAAGTTATAGGTCTCTGGTATTTTAACTCACTTCATTCCACTACCTGATCACTGATACAGTAACATAATACCACTGTAAGCATTCTATTGCTCCTATTCGGGTATTGTGAGGATTAATGTCAGACTGCAAGTGGCTTTGCCTCCTGTGTTGGGTTTCTGAATGGATTCATGTCCAAACAATTCCTGGTTACCAGCCCTGGCAGGAAACGTTGATTGGCATTGGCGAGACAGGAAGTCTTCCATTTGTAGTGAACTGCTGTTTAGATGTTACAGGTCAAATGAGCACAGGTTCATAAAGCAGTTGGGAATCTGCAGTCAAGTCCAAACGTGAGCGTTGTATTGGCTGGGATTCTGCATCGGGAACTCTCAGAGGATTCAGATATTTGGCATCACAGACTTGAGGGTTTCAGCCAACAGCTGAGGTTGTTATTCCAGCTTTCTGCCCTCTCCTGCACAATTCATTCACTCAGCTGTGCTTGATCCTGCAGCTCTTCCTTCCTAAGGGGTCCTCCTGCCTTGCTTCAGCTTGTTCTCCCTTATTGTTTACTCAAGAGCTCCTTGTTTTTCTCAGTGAAAGGAGGAGTTTTACGTCTTCATTTTTATGTTTGAATGGACTTTTGCTGACCCGGTTGTTGAGTGAAAAATCTGTGAAACAGCTGCCACAGCTCAGTGCAACTTGTTGAGGCTTGGATAAGCCCTTCCCTGCCCTACCTGAAGGCACTAGAAACAGAAAAAGTGAAGTGACTTTTTTCATTATAAAGTTCTAGGATTTAAAAGTATTGTTTGTGGACAAGTAATTATTAGGCAAAATCTAAGACAATAATTCCCATTAAGACAGACAGGTGGAAAGAGAATTTTCTATTGATGCATGAAATCTTTTAAAGAGAACTATTGATAAAAAAAGTCTCTTCTCAGGCATTTTCTGTAACAGTGTCCTGTTCTGTCTTTTGGTAATATTAAAATTACTGAAGCACCATGTTAAAAAGGATTCTTACAGGACCTGTGGTAATAGTTACTGATAAATTGCAGCAAAATCTTGTTTTATGTGTAGAAGAAAATATACTTGATCAATATGACATCAATTAGCAAATTCCTCCATAAACATTTAAATATTTACCATATGAGCCCATGTGACAGAAAAACTCACATCCAAATAAAAAACCACACAAAATACTCTTTTCCCCCCACCCCCCCACCATAAACTACTATTTCCAGAAGCCGTGTTTTTCAGAGGACCCCTAGTTAATAAGGGTTTTTTAATTGGGTCTTTAAGGTTCACTGCTCTTGTTTTCATCCAAAAGAACTGGCTACTGCTGCTGCTGGGAATAAATAATAGCAGTGATGCTGTGTTTGCTCCTTACTCCCTCTCTGTCTTAGTCATAGAAAAGATGTCTTATCACTCACTGGAAGAATGTAAGTTCATTTTTCTTTGCTGTACAGTGATGATAAAACTTCTTGAAACAGTTCTTCTGGTAGGTCTCTAACTTCCAGAAGCTCTTAATTTTGAAAATTCCTCCTTCTCAAAATTCCCATTAGAAATAAATATGTCAAGAATATGCAGAATCCAACTTAGATATGGGACTTTTTTTAAAAATACTTCTTCCTTACCTTCTGCTAAATTTGGAGTATCTTGAAACCTCATCTTTGCTGCCAGCACAGAGCAGCTATGTGCACTCACTCATTGTGACTTGTATTTCCCATCTGCTGGAAACAATTTCCTTTAGATTGTTTCATTTACCCTTGAAAAGATGTATTATCTGGCATTTAATTGCAGCTACCCCAAGTCCTCCTAACCCTGTAGGGTGAGGTTATGGCACCACCTCACCATTCCAGATCCCCCTCCTTCCTCTTTGGTGAGAGTGTCGTGTATGCAGGACGCCTCTTCCTTTCCGGCAGGAGTCAGTCCTCAGGAAAGTAGGAACTGGCCTTACAGCACAATGCCTTTTGCCTGAGAGACAGAGGAACCCCTTTGCCTTGTTTGAGCCCATTTCAGACAGCCCTTTCTTGATCTTGAAAGGATCCAGCTGGTGCTGCACGAGCTGGCATCCCAATGCTACAGGCATCTGTTCTTAGGTTGCTGAGGTCAGCCCATCTTCCCTCACTCCCCTCTGTGGCCAACAGTATTTGACTGCCCTGTACAAACAGGCAGTAAAGCAGAGCAGATTTAGGGGGCTCTGAGCAGGTCTTGTGATCACAGAGGTCACAAGCAGAAATCCCTGCTTTAGCTTTTTGTGGAGAAAGGCCAGTTTTCACATGCCTCTGCTTACTCTAAGCACTGGTTTAAAGTCATACTTCAACAGAAAAGATTAGAAGATATAGGTCAAGTCACTGTAGCAAATCAACACAGTCCTTAACTTCTAGCAGTAGAATTTACTTAATACTGGAGAATTCATGTTTTCCTCACTGAACTGGAGAAGTTAAATCTCTTCGAAAGACAATATTTCTGAAAGATACATGAGCCTTATTTCCAAAAGCTGCTTGAAAGCCCAAGAAATACCAAGATCATGAGAAACAATAAAAACCTACTTGTCAGTGCAAATTCCATCAGCTGCAGCTTGTTTTTCCTGTCATCTTGGATGCAAAGGTCATCAGAAGGCTCACAAGCCTTCATTTTCCATAACAATATCACCTTAAGCCTTCTCCAGTGTTGTGCCACATGGAGTTTGAATGACATGAAGTAATTTTAGCACGATTCATCAGCAAAATTCAAGCCCTTTGTGCTTTGAAGATCAAAAGACTGTCACAGATACGATCATTCCCGTTTTTCATGTTAGCACATTCTCCATTTTCACCTTGTACTTCAAAATGATGGCAAATTCTAGTTTCGATACCTTCTGCTGCAGCATTTACAATTTTTATTTCATACCTTTCAGATCTGAGTCCTTCAAATCTAACTAACTGCATCACTTTTATCTGCTCACTAATGACTCTCTGGCTGACATGTTGATACAATAGAGTGAAGCTTGAAACCACCTCCATGGGTTTTAGAGGGTGATCATTCATACAGGGGTGTTCATGAATACAAGTTTTGTCTGCAAAATTTGAAAGTAAAATATTTTCAGGATCTATGTTACCACAAGCCCTTTTCAGATTTTTCATCCCCAGAACTGAACTCAGAAACTTAACAGCCCATCATGAATTTTGAAATGCTAAACAAATACAAAGGAGGCCATCTGATAAAGCACCCTATTCTCCTCTCCCCACACCCAGCACATGAATACTGCTCTATTAAAACCTGGCACTTCAATCACAGCAGAGGTACTGCTGATATGAAGGATCACCTAAATGGAATAAATGTAAACGAACATTTTCGCAGCCAGACATTAAATGTGCTATGTGTGTGACTGAATCTGGGCCACGTGTGAGACAAATATAAATACCATTAATCAACTTTGGAGTAGATTTTTCCCTCTGCATCTAAGTTCTTTCCTTCTTTTTAACAGCTAAAAGCACAGGGGGAAAGGGGAAAAAGTAGTCTCATTTGCTGATGAACTATAACACTACAAATCATCAGGGAGAGAGCCCTGGTATCTGAGCACTCAGAAAAATAACAAGGGCTACTTTTGACAGCAACATAAACCACCACATTTTTCTCAGTAAATTAACCACAGTAAGTGAAATGATGGCTGAAGGCTGCATCTGTGGGAGACAAAAATGACACTTTCCTCCTACCTAGACAACAAAGTTTAGACAAGCATGCAAGTTGCCTGCTGGGTATTGCTTCACAGCCTGCGTGGGTGGTGCATTGGTTCTCTAGATGAATTAACTCTGTGGCAGTGTAAAAATGGTCATTGACTTGCAGCTGCATTTAGCACTTTGAAAATACACATGCCAGACACACTGAATAAGGGAGCTGTGGATGCTAATAATGCTGGGCTGTACAGTGCTGAATTCCCAGATGCATTAGGGAAGGTTGATACAGTTCCTTGAAGGAAGAAAGACGGGTGAAGATGTGCACAGCAACATTATCACATTTCTTGGAAGCTGCTTGTTGAACACTCTCACAGTGCAGAGGAGGCTACAGCCATGCTGGCTGTATTTCTTCACTGTCACCATGGTGGGACCATGGGTCAATGCTGAATGCTTGGGCTGGGCTGCCCAGGCTGTCCTTTTCTCTATAGTGAATGCCTTTGAAAGGAGCTTCGAATTCAAATGGTGTTTTCTGTCAGGTTTTCTCTGAGGCCAATTCAGAGACGATATTGAATGGTGTAAATCCTGACCCCACCTATCTTCTGCCACCATGGCATGATATGTGTATTCTCCTCCACAGCCTGGAGGTCCTTGGTTCTGTAGAAGGCTCCCAGCTAGCTAGATGCTTTCTACCCTGTCTCCTCCTCTGTCTTGCTGGACTGGAAACCTCTGTCTCCCAAGCACAACTGGTCCCAGAGCACAGCTGCTCCAGAGGGCACCACAGAGCATTGTGCACACCTGCCTGAAGAAAGAAACCACTTGTGTTCCTGCAGAAGAAACAACACAAAGCAACTGTGACTACAGACATTAATTCCATAATTCATCTGAAATAGTTGTGGCCATTTTCCTTCATGAACTGAAATGCAGAGCTTCTGACCTAGTCATTCAGGTACCAGGAAGCTGGATATCAAAATAGTCAATCTGCTATGCTATTCTGTACCTCTTTTTGCTCTTTCAGAAATGCTGCATACCAACAAAAGGTTACTTCTTCAATATCCTCAAATGATCAAGAAATTTATGTTTTCCTTATCCCGATTAATGACTTACAGATGCTGCATTTGTTGTTAACTCCATCTACAGTAAAATTAGCATGGTAGAGTTGCTAGTAGCTCTTTGACTCACACAGGAAAATGTCTCATGACACACTCACATCCTTCCATGTACATGCCAACTAACTTACAGCTAATTTAGTTGAAAAACAAATCAAGAAAAGATTAAATAAAGAGAGTCTCTAGTGACATCAAATTCCTGCCCACAAAATATTGCTTCCTTAAGTGCAGTTTGAAGCCAAATGTAAGCATTTGTAAATGAAGCAGCTAATTAACTGCTCCAGTGGAGGATAATGGGTGGAAGCAGAGTTTTAAGCGAAACCAGTGTGCTCTTTAGCATAATAGAGAAAGGCAATGTATTAAGAATGCATCAGGAATTCTAACTCCATGAGCAAAAGACATCTGAGTTTTAAGACAGGAAATACTGGACAATCAAGTCAACAATTTCCAGTAACCATTAGCTTTCAAAGAGCCTCCCAGATGTTCTCTCAAGGTTCCTCACTCTGAATCAGCTTCTCACCCATTTTTTTCCCCATTAGTGGCAGTCTGTTCATTGTAAAGATAATGAAAGCAAGAACATCCTAGAAATCATGTTCTTACCCAGGCCTCTGCTAATGAATTCTTGTCTGATTGACTGTTTAGAAGTGTCGAATTAACTTCTCTGCTTGGAGGCTTATATTGACTTAAAATACCTCACGGATCAAATGTGCAAGTTCTCTTTGATTTGTTTATTACACCCAGCAGTACAGAGTCTAACAGCATGAAAAGGTTTCAACAGCAGTTCTGGTGTAGTGAATTAACAGAATGACTTGCTAGATTACAGTATTTAGTAGTGATCACAGCACTGTCAATTTTCATCATCCTGTGTGAGGAAACTACAGACGTAAACAACAGTATGGTGTGGGTGTTTCTCTCCTGGTCATACAGCAGCCTCTTTTTCCTAAGACATGCTTCCGAGAAGTTGGACCACGTGAACAGTGAGTAAAGGGTTGAAGGGTTTCTCATATCAAACAGCACTATAAAAAAAATAAAGACATCTTCAGTATGCTTCAGTTAAAGCAACCAGTGGGGATGTATGCAACTGAAGGGAAAATGTCCTGTGTTCTGCAAGTTCCCAGGCGGGGCATCCCTGAAAAGAAGGAGTAGACGGGTCAAGGAGGCTGAAAGGCAGAGTAAGAGGTAAAGCATCAGCCACATTTTCTGCCATAAAATCGCTGGATAAATAGAAAGATATTATGAGATTCTCACTGGAGAGAAGGGCTCATCCAAAATTAAATTAGTTAAATTAATCAAGTAAAATCAGCTGGAACACAAGGCTCAGAAGAGGATTTCAGTTGAAGTTCCATCCCAGGTTTTCCCCCAGGTGGTTTGCGGTGGCATTTCCCTAACCCAATAACACCTGGTAACTCAAGACAATTCTTTCTCCATTTAGGGAAGATATTTAGCATAAAATAATTAAATCAGACAAAGACATCTTCCTCCTCTCAAATGCTTGTCTTTTACACTGATATATGTTTGTGGTTCTAATACACATTTCCTATAAATAAATTTACAGTAAAAAAAATTACCATCTTGATTCTACAGGTGTTGTTTAATGTCATTTGGGACAGAAAATGCCAGAAGATAGTATTTTTGCAATGTACAAGTTGAAATTCTGTGTAATAAAGCAGTTTTTACTGGGTGAAAAATAATACAACTGTCTCCCATTATGAAGAGCTTTCCAAGTTCTGCAGTGCTACTACTTCAGTGGCTAAAGTTTTCTTGCCTACATTTATTGTCAGAATGAGTAGGAGTATACACCAGGAAGGGCCATTTGACACGCTGAGAACATTTTCCAGCACTTGCAGACAGTCAAACTACTTGATCTTTTTCATACACTGATAGAAACTTGATTTTTAATACCAGTTATGTGTTTTCTCCCTTGTGTCATTCAAAAAGATGTTCTGTAACTCACTCATGTAGAATTAAACCTCAAGCACACATTTATTCATTAACAGAGAACCATTTGTTCCTGTAACAAAAATGTTCTTTAACTTAAGTATTTTTTTCCTCCCAGAGTTCATGCTTCTGATGATGTATTTATGGAGTGTAGTCATGTCTCTTCTCACTCTTACAAGTGCTTTAAATTTTGCAAAACTAAAAAAAAAGAAGATAGGCTCTTTAGAAGAATATGTTGAATTCATAAGTAACACCAAGAACATGTTTGAGACACTTGATACTTTAAAGCACAAAATACTCAAATTGTGGAAAATACAGAACTATATTTACTTTTATCACGTTCAAACATAAGATATGGTAAAATTATGTACATAGGAAGAAGTTAGTATGGACACTGCTCTGATGGTGAGGTGTTGTGCTGGTTTGGCTAAAATCCAGCAATATAGCTTTTGAGAGAAAACCAGGTTACAACCACCCTTCCCCCCACAGGGTTCGGGGGAAAAAAAAAATTTTCCTCGAAGGAAAGTGAATGAGATAAGAACTATTTATTTAACAAACACACAGGAAAAGGATAATGATGCTAAATAATGAAATGAAATCTCTCGCTATAGAGAGAAACCTGGGAAGATTTCAGAGTCCTTCTGTAGGTGTGGTCTCTCTCCTCCTCGGAGCTGGGTCGGCGAGGGCCCACCCCCGGGCCTCGGGGAAAAATTCTCCCGATGTGTTCTGATGTTGTTGAACAGTCCAGAAGAGAAGAAGGGAAAAACCAAAGTCCCAGGAAACAAAGTTCAGCTTTCCGTCTCACGCCGGGAAGAGAAGGAAAAAAAACCTGAAACCGCTGGCTGAAGAAAGCAAGCAGGGTGCTCCCTCCTGCTCCTGCAGCCAGAGAACGCAGAGGAGTGTAATCTCTGTGTCCTTGAGAAACTGTTTTGAAAAGTTCGTTTGGTTTTTTTTTTTCCAAGCTCAGTTTAAAGGCACAGAAAAGGCACAATATTACTTTTTGGGCCTAGAGCATGATAGGGGATGCACATGATAGAGTCACCCCAAGACAGGTGTGTAGGAAAATGTACAGGGCTTATTTATTCTTTCTTATAGAAAGAATAAATACTTGCAGAGATGAGCTTCTAGTACTCATGCCTTGATGAATTCACTGGACAGAGACTCACTGGATAAAAGGGGGGGAAAAGTGCAGTTCTCCAGACCTGATCATGCCTTTAAATTTTTCTCTTTGTGCTTTGTGACATTACCTTTCAAAGGTACTTTTGAAAAGTCACTGTAGAACTCTTTTCAGGTGTAATTATCACTAGTACCTAGTGGCTGTATAAAACTGCACCTGCAACTGGCTAAATTGTATGGTCTACATGTACAGATACAATATTTGCCAGAAAATAAAAGGTCCATTTAATGCAGATTAGGCCCACAAGTAAAATATTTCCAGATACTTTTGTGGACTTCAGTAGGATTTGGATCCCACTTTAAACATTTGTTCTTTTCTAGATCAGCCCTTGGAATGTTTCTGAGTGACAAGCTGCATTTCTATAAACAGAAGTAGCAGTTCTTGATCTTCTAGCATAATGTAAGATAATATTTATAATTTGATTGAAAACCACTGTTAATTTAAATTTCACCTTTAGAGGTCATGGCTGACAGGCAGAGGAGATCAGAAACTACAGAATTTGCATTTTGTTGGGTGGATTGAATGCTGAAAGTACTAACTTTTCATAAAGGCTGTTCTAAAAGTGGCAATGGTGCCAGCAGTTACTCTTTGCTGTGTTCCTGGAATACTAAACATTCCCGAATGACTGCAGTTCTGCTTTTCAACAACAGCTTAGGTACTTATTAAGTAAATAAGCACTAGTCTCCATCATAAGAGGAGGGCTGAATATATTTTTAAACATCGCTTTATTTATATGAAAATCACCCCGGGTGTCTATATTGTGTGTTACCAGGTTTTCCAGAAGGAATTTGTGTTGTTGGGCTGAATTTGACTAATACCTGTCACAAAACTCATAGTTTTGTTCAGAAGACACCATTGAAAATTCAATTCAAGATATATATAGTCAAAATTGTGTTTATCATAGTTTTTATCCTGTAATAGTAGGCTGGAACTCAAGAAGTTAAAGGCTAAAGACTTTGCTATTCAGAAACACCAAAATACATCAAACTGCATTTTTCTCCTTTCCTTTAACCAAAGCATGAACAACTCGACAAAGGGTTATAGACAGCTCTGTTCATCAAGGTAAAGTTACCTTGATTCTGTTGGATTTGGTAACGACGCTATGTAATGCACTTGCTAATTGCAGGCATTTTTCTCTCTGATTTAATAAGACAGGAAGTCTGAGCTATAGGAAAATAGCTAGGAAAACAGAGAGAGATGTTTGAAGTATTTGGGCTCCTTCCAGTCATTGCCACCTCTTGTTTTATTGTTCCTGGATAGTGCCAATGGCTTACAGTGGTCTGGCATATTTCATTGCATCACAGATGCTGTATGGCTGGAAGGGACCACCAGCAGTGCCTCACCCGATTTCTTGCAGCAGGGCCATGACCAACACAAGGCCAGGTCAGCCATGGCTTTGTCCAGATGAATCTTGAAAAACTCCAAGGAGATTTTCCATAGCCCACTTACTTTGGAAAGGTGTTTACATAGGACTTTATTTTTTCACACCAATGATCTCCTTAAAGAACAATTTTTAAGATGAAGGTGACAAGAACTAGAATATTTTCTACTATCTTAAAAGCACCAGCCTCTTAAAACTATCCAATTTTTCTATGCTTCCTCTATATTTTTCACTCCATTGACTATAATGTCACTCACTTCCAGAAGTTTCCATGAAAGAAGTGTTTCTTCTGAGATTTTCTAGGATGTGTATGGTTCAGTCAGGGTCTTAAGTGTAACAAAGTCATCTGCATAATGTGGCATGTGGGATCATTATACGAGCACAACATCTGTGATGTGACTGAGCACAAGTCAGCTTCTATGATACAAAGCAGAGACCTGTAATGTTTGAAGACAAAAGACTCTTCCTTAATTGTCAAAATTAATGCAGGTTTGATTTTAGAGATAAAAGCATGTTAAGTACATATTAGATATTAATTTTAAAAACCTGGGGTATTTCTTAAAATATTGCTGCTGCGTGATTGATGTTTCAGTATCAGTAATTCTGTATGATATGTTAGCATTGTTCTGACTTGGGATTTTATTGGCAAGCTCATAGTACTCTAGTGCCTCTTGAAAAATATCTGTTTTCTTGATTATCTTTCTGCTGTGATCTCTATTATACCATCCCAATTCTCAGATCTTCTGATGCATGCTACTTGTGTAACAGCAACTATGAATACAAGCTGTGGACAACAAAAATGCATAGTCTATTGTGTCTGTCAATGTCCATTTTGAATATGCTCATAGATGAATATGAGGGCAAGGGAGGAACTGAGCAAAATAGGCAAAATCACTTTGACAGAAAATAATTTCTACACATTTCTACAAATTGTGGATAAAATCTTAGCACATCAAGATGTACATATCTTTGAGAAGAAATCTGGAGAAAAAGGAAGAATTTGTTACAAATGTCATGAGAGATGATGTCGAAAATCTTGCTGAAATCACAATAAGTTCCACTGGTCTCCCCTTGTCCGCTGAGCCAGTCACCTCATCACAGAAGAGTAGCTGGTCAGGCATTGCTACTTCACAAATATCTGCTGGCCAATCCCAGTGACGGACTTTTGCTCAATATGGTTGGAAATGGCTTCCAGGAGGTTTTGATGTGTCACCTTTCAAGGGAACGCAGTGAGGCTGGCTGGACTGCAGCTCTCCTCATCTTCCTTCTTGCTCTTGATGACAGGAGTGATGTTGCTTTTTTTTCAATACTCATGAAACTTTCCCCATTCTCACAACCTTTCAAATATGATAATGAGTGGCTTCACAATGCCAACTCCCTTAACACTCAAGGATGCATCCTGTCAGGTCCCATGAACTTGTGCATGTCCAGTTCATTCAAATGTTTCCTGAATTGATCCTGCTCTATTGAGGTTATATCTACATTTCTCCAAACTTTGTAATGGGTTGGAGCGTCCCGGTATCCCTGAGGACAATTCTAGCCAAAAAACAATAGAGTTGAAGAAGACATTCTGTACCTCAGTGTTTTCCTTGCCGCTTGTCACTAGGGCTTCTACCCAGTTCAACACTAGGGCATTCCTAGCACTTTCCAGTTTTCCTTTTGCTGCTGATATTCCAGTGAAAGCCATCATTTGTCCCCAGTCACAGCTGCATCTGTTTCAACTGCTCTCTGCTACAAAGGGCAACTCCTCCTCGTCAGAGGGCCTCTATCCTTCCCATGGAGCATGTATAAACCTGCCTCACATTTCTAGTCAAAACACAATTTCAAGATTAGTGAGCAAGGCCAAAAGGCAACCACGGTGTTCAAGATTTCAGCACGGGAAGGGCACCTTAGCTGCACCTGTTGTACAGCCTATGAGTGCATTACTGCCTCTAGAATTTAAGCAGCTGTGTGCCGCTTTTCATGCCAGTTTCCTACCTGGGAAAAAGTTAATGATAGAAAAGCTAAATAGGATCTAAGTGTTCTTTCTGTATTCATAATGGGTAAACATCCCTTTGACAAGGAATTGTTAGTATAGTACTCTTTTAGACCTTGCATCAAAAAGAGACAAACAAGCCGTAGAGAAAACTGACTCAGCATTAGGAGTTGACAAGATAGACAAATTCTTTGCAGTTACCCTGGTTTTCCTGCCATTCCTGTCATTACTTTTGCTACCTTTTCCTCTCCAAACTGTTTCTAGAACAATAAAGCACAGTATTATATGCAAACGCTTGCAGAAATATTCTTTTATTTCAATACCTGAATTATTTATATGTACTTGTATGAAAATGGGTTTTTTCAGTCTTGAATGAAAGAAACTCACATCCTTCCAGCATTTGAATCAGGTGTGTGCTGAACACACATTACACGATTCTCTGACATAACTTAATAAAGCAGAATAATCTGAAGGTGTTAAAGTAGAAAAAAGCTTTTGGGTAAAAAAATGCATTTGAAAAGCCAAGAAGGGTGATTTTACAATGGAGTGTCTCTTTCCATACTTATATAGTTAGAATAAAAATTGACAAGTGAAAACATTTTAATGTGCCTTTCATACGCAGAAGTGGTGATTTCTGCTAATGCTTTATTATAATGAGGCTTATAAAGAACTACATTAGAAATGTCTTCCATGTACTATGATTTATTTGCAACTAAATTTTTTAGGATGTGGTTTATTACCCACTTTATTTAACTTTCTGGGAAATTAAGTTTTCTTGCCATCTCCAATTTGCATTCTGTGCCTGTCTTTAGCTAGACTACAATTCCCACGGAAAGTTTGATGTCAGCAGCATAAGACATTTCTCAACATAATGCAGGACTTGGGGAAGCCTCCCACTGACTGTTGGGAGTGTCAAATATCAGAATCATAATGACACCTAGCCTGCTACTGCAGAAAAATGAAACCCAGTGATGGGCCTTTGGTGATTTTTTGGGTCTCAGGTAGCAGCATGAAGGCAAGAAGCAGTGGCACCTGAAGGCCCAGCAGCAGCACTCACAGATTGGGTGTTTTCACACTGAATGCTAAGCAAGGGCTCCTGGTGCGGCACTGAGTTTGCACTGACTCAGCACTGCAGTATCAATTACCTGGCCATGCAAAAAAGGGTGTCGCAGAAAACAGGCAGACACGTGGTGCTTTTTAAAAATCTCATTTACTAATCCAAATTATGCAGGAGAAGAAAATAAGATTGCTGAGACTACCATCATGAAATGTAGCAAATGGCAACTCAAAAAGCGGTGCTTTCATTCTGCCAAAGAGAAAGGAAGTTGTTAGGGCCTTATCAGTGGTACACAGTAGAAATTCCTGGCTATTTGTTTTTCCTTTGTTCCTGTTATTATAGGGACTATGCCTGTCTTTTACCCCTTTTTTATTGTCTTCTCTGTGTGTTCCCCGTGTATGTTGTATATATATTCCATTTTGCCTCTGTCACGTCCTGAAATCAGTTCTACCCAACTCCCAAAGCTGCATTCCTTCAGCAAGCAGTGGCTGAGCGTGTGGTGTCAGGCACATTTAAAAGGTTTTCCTTAGCCCCTTCTGAACGGGTCATCTCCTGCACAGTGGCTTGTGATGGGAGGGTTTTTTTGACCACCCCTTTGAAGTGGATGCCAGTAAGCTGCAGAGGGTCCAGCAGAGGACTGCATAGTCAGGGCCCAGAGCACACAAGTTGTGAAGAGTGGTTAACAGAGCTGGGCTTGTTTAGCTTGGAAAACAGGAGGTTAAATGGTAAATAACCTCACAGCAGCCTTAAACTGTTTGAAGGGGTCTTGCAGAGACATTCTTCTTGATTGTGGCAGACAGTGTAAGGGACAAAAACCCCAAGTTGCAAGCTGACATTTCTTCCAAGAGCACACAGAAGTGTGGTAGAATCTCCATCCGTGGAGGTTTTTGAGACTTGTCTCAGGAAAAATGTAGAATCTTTTCTGAGGAATGAGATTGAAAGTAGAGATAATGAGAACGTTTCTGGAAGGATGGGAGAAAAGGAAAGGGAAATATTTTACAAAAGGAATCTCTCAAGCACTGCTGACTAAGGCCAGTCTTGTAGTTTAAGAACTTGCCATGGAAAAATACAAATGACGAAAGCTAGTCTCTCACATCCTCATCAATAACGATGAGGTCCTTTTAATAATTAGGGGGATTTTATAATGAATTTTGACTTTTTTGTCTATTTTAGTATCTGTTCCCACTGTCTCAGGAAGTTCATGACCCCAAGAAGGAAACTACCTTGTGTCAGTAAAGATATGTTTCTTTAAGGTAAATGTCAGTCTTTAAAAAGAAGGTGTATTAGAGAATGACTTGATTTAAACTGATGAGTGACTTATTATGCTTGTCAAGGTTGTAGTTAGAAGCAGGTTAGTAATGATGAAATTATTATAATGTAGACCATTTGGAAAAGAAAAATGTAATAAACAATTATATTTTACAAGCTTAAAGAAATTAATAGCTTTACCAAATTAAACATAACAATCTTTTTATTCCTGCCTTTGTCAGCTGTCAAATCATCAAACACAACCCAATTTTCTTCCAACACTACAATTGCACTGAACTACCATTTTGATAAACCCTTTCATATTAATCAACCTCTGTATTAATATCTTCATAGGACAAAACTGAAGTTCAAGTAAGTGATCCCGAATTTTGTGCTTTTGAGAATCACAGGGACTGTGATTTTGGTAAAAATAGCTCTCTGAAGCCATTCATTTCTGTCATGTCTTAAGGACATCTTTTAAGAAATAAGTACATCTGATGAGGAAACAGTGAGTCAGCCTAGTTTTAAGCATCTGCTCAGAGATGTAGTGACAATCCAAAATCAAAGCTTAAATTTTTATTCATTTTATATGGTTTTTTTTAACATTTTGATCTTTGAAAACTTAAAGATTAATTTCAATAAGCATTCCCTCTCAAAACTAATAAATTTTTAAGTAACCAAGGGACATGCTAAAGCACCTTTTGGTCCTTTTTATGAAGAAAGTGGAATTGAATTTAATTTTTCAATCTCCAGCGACACATTCTCTGATGAAAAATAAATTTATATGATTTGTAAGTGGGAAGTGTATTGATATGGAGAGTTTCTCCCTTTTAGTGGAGGAAATATATCAAACTACTCTTATACGAATGCTGCCAAAAACATGTCTTGATAACGGGTAGCATAAAATATGATTTACCTAATCCATTTTAAGGTTTACTAATTCCTGATGGGATTATAAGAACATGTTTGGAACTAGTGCAGCAAAAGGAACAATTTTTACCATTTTATATAACTTTACTGAAGTTTCAAGGATTTTTCCCACTGTGGAGTAAGCTGAGCCAAAACCTGGCAAGGACTGCAAAAATGAGTGTGACAGTGTAGAAGACCTGATCAGTTTCAGAAGAGAAGTCTCAGCTGAAATGTCATCTGCTGGTTTGGATTCCTGTTTTGCCAAATTTGACACTTAGTCTGAGATCTAGGTATTCCTCCTCTCTTGAAAAAGACTCAGTCATGTAGGTATATGACAGCCAAGGCTGTTTACTTTCTGGTGTCTTTTATGACTTCCTAGTTTTGTTTTTGGGTTAGTTTTTTTGTTTGCTGTGTTTAGAGGTTTTTGTTTGGTTGCTTTTTTTTAATATTCAATATATCATTAACTAAAGCAGAGGTTCTGATCTAGTTCAATTTTGATTTAGGTGAATGATCTAAACCCTAAACTGCAATTATTAACTGTTGCCTTATTTCTGATAGACCAATAATTTCCAACATGTGAAAAACACCATTAAAAAAAAAATTACATCTAGTTCTCTGTAGAGCTGACCTTTGGCTAGTTAGAGAGCATGATGACTGTATGATGTTTGTAGAGGACATAGTGGTATTACACTTTGTTAGATTTTTAGCATCTAATGCTTATGGACACACGCACTTGGATTGCAATCGCAGCTTGAATATGACCAACATCAAATGAATTCATTAAGGCAAACTCGGGTGTTAACAGAAATGATTTTCATTCTTCCTTCAACCCACTAAAATATTTGTCTCTGTGCTATTAATGAAATATTCACTCTAGTTAGATTACTTAAAGTTAAGCATTGTAGTAATTAGTTTTTATGAAGATTCTTTCTTAAATATTTTTTATAGTACTGATGGAACAAAATATAACCTACTTCAAAAAGAGCAGCATTTTGTTGATGAATGAAAGGATCTATGCAAAAAAATATGTAAAGGATTTTATGACACTTGCAGATGAAACTTACTTGGTATATATGGTTAGCAACAGCAGTTGCATCTAAGGGTTTCTATCCACTGTTGGTATTGTGGTTTCCAGAGGAGACAAGACAGGGAACATATAGACCATCTGCTAATGCTTAGAAACCACCTCAAGTAAAGCGTACATTTGATTTCCCCACCAAATGTTAATTTTCTTGAGATTCTATCCTTGAAAGGATATGAGACTTAATTGTCAAATAGCAATCGTGGCTGGAATTAAGATTGTAGTTATGGCCACATGTGCCACACAAAGGTAAATGTTTCAGGAGACAGAACACCATTACACAGATAATTCTCCAACTGAATTATATTAACTTTTTTGTTTTGAATAATCATGGATGAATGGAAGTCCTTCCTTTCAGTACTGTCCTGGCTTTGTCTAGTATAGAGTTAAATTTCTTCCTAGTAGCTGATATAGCGCTGTGTTTTGGATTCAGGATGAGAATAATGTTGATAGTACACTTATAATTTAATTGCTGCTACACAGTGCTTAAACTAAATCAAGGACTTTTCAGCTTCTTGCACCACTCCACCAGTGAGGAGGCTGGGGAGCACCAGAAGCTAAAAGTTGAAACAGCCAGGACAGCTGACCCAAATTGGCCAAAGGGCCATACACCCAGTTTGCAAACTAGTGGGAAAGCTGGCTGGGGGACTGCTGCTTGGCACTGGCTCGGCATCTGTTGGTGCGTGGTGAGCAATTCCATAGTACATCACTTGTTTTATGTATTTTAAGTCTTTGAATTTTTTTCCTCTCTTCCTTTTGTGTCCTACTAAATTATCTTCATCTCAAGCCACAATTTTTTTTTTTTCCCCAATTCTCTCTCCCATTCCCCTGGAGGGGCGGGTGGAGGCGGTGGGATGAAGGCAACATGAGGCAAGAAGGGTTGAGATGAGATAATGGCAGATTTTACAGAACCTGTTAAACCAAATTTGTTATAAGCATTCATTATATTATTTGGTAGTCGCTGGTCACGGGGTTGCCAGTAGAGAAAACTGCAGCTTTTGCTTCAACATTCCCATTAGGAAGTTATGATCACCCTGGCCCTTCCTTAGGTACCCATCCTTCTATTCCTCCCTGGCACACAGGAGATTTAAAGACGCAAAAATTTGTCTGTCACATGATTTCTGGTTTTCTAAGAACAAAAAAGAACTTAATAGAGAGAGTGCCAGATTTGCAGATATTTTGTTTAAATATGCTTATTTATACAGACTCACTTCTTGGCCTAAGTCAGATTTTTAATTCTGTACTATCTACCTTGATTAGATTAATACAGATATAAATGTAAATTTCATTTTCTCTTTTTGAAGGACACTTTGTAATGGGATTATCCATAAACTGATCTTTGCTATGTGTCTGCCCCTGTTAGCTTCTTACTGCCAGGTGCCAAATAAATGCATTCATTATCTTTTGAATTTGTGTCAGTGTGAACTTATGAACATTGTTTACCTAATAATTTTATTTTCAAAGTGGTAGCATGTTCTGCCATTTAGCAGTTAGGTTTTACTTAATATTCACTATTACCCTGCTTTGGTTTTTTTTGTTTTTAATAAGAAATGATGAAAAATAAGAGCTGGGATGAAATACATATCTTTTTATTACAATTCTTATATTTGTGAATTCAAAGAAATAACCAGCACTTGAAAGTAACCAGCAATTAAAAAAAAAAAAGGCTTAAAAATGGTTCAGCAAGTAGTTGTGAGCTTTCTTAAGGCTTGTTGAGCATAACTCTGTACTGGGCTCATCTTTCCTGAGTTGTGAATCCACCCTTGCAGCAGCTGAGAGCTGGAGAGGGGGTGAGCGGGCAGGCAGTGTAATGGGGAGGAGAAACTCTGGGGAAGGAGCACAGAGGGGAATTGCTGTCCTTGCTGTGGCATTGTCAGGGCAGGCTATGGACCTGCCCATCGTGAGCCATTGCTGGGGGTGCTGTGAGCCCTGCCAAGTGCTTGCCCGCGCCTCCCCTACGCGCAGGCAGTAGTTATGCTTCCCACCTGAGAAGTCTTACTCTACTGACACAGCATTTTGTAGGAGCTGTTGGTCTTCTCAGGTCCTGAAGGGGCACAGGAAGAGGCTGGAAGACTCTTCTCCTCCTGATTCTGGCAATTTTAGGAGCTGTAGGCTGTGGCATCACGTGGATTGAGGATCTGGGAAGGGCGGATTTTAACTTCAAAGCTAAATCATGTTACTCAGTGTCCCATACAATCAAATAATGAATATGTCTTTTAACTATGCAGAGGTGTCCTTTAGTTGATGTAACAGTAATTGGTAACAGGTGTGGGAAGTTTCCCTTTCAAATCTGCAACCAGTTACTTTGAGTTCAAGAAGGATTTTAGCCTTTTTTCTTTTTCCTTTTTTCTTTTTCCTTTTTTTTTTTTTTCCTGCAGATCACTTCAGGATTTTGTTTTTCTATTATCAGAAATGTAGTGGCGGAACTGTCGCTTAGCAGTTAACCTGGGACACACCAGCTGCATCTGATCTCTCCAGCACTTTCCCAGGGTACATTAGCTCTTCAAAGATTTTGCCTTTTGTAAGAGAATTTATTGAGTCTGTTATAGTGATGTTGGAAGTGTTTTTCATTTCTTAGATGTAGATGAAATATTCTCTTGGCTTTCTAACTAAATAATTCATCACAAACTTCGGGGGGAAGGAGAAGGTGGAGAACGAGAGACCTAAATGGCTGCTGGCTGATAATCATGTGAACCCATAGACAATAATTACATTTTTGAGGGATGATTTTCAGAAAAATAATGTGAGCTTTGTGTTGAGTGGTTTTGCGACAGCACTTCAAGCTAAGTTCTCTAAACTTGTCCCTTACTGTGCACACATCATAACACTAAAGCTGTTTTAAAACTCAGGGGTTATTCAGCAGCAGATCATGAGATTTTATAAAAGAGAGAAAGCACAAAATCACTTGAAGAAGACAAAAAAATTGGGCATCATGGACAAATCTCTGTCTGTGTTGCCTTTGCAGGAGATATCCTACGTCCTGGATTTGTTTTAAAACTCTTAAACAAGTGTCTTTCTAGGCGGCAGCAGAGCACAGCCTGTCTCTTCGCAGGAATTCCATTCTTCCACCCCTTTGGAGGTCTCATGGCATGCTTGCTCCTCGTTCCTTTGAAGCAATCTGTATCTGTTGCTCTGTAAACTACACTCCTGGGAAGCTCTCATTTCTCACTGCTCTCTAAAAATTCCTGTTAGTGGACAGACACTTGGATGTCTCCAGGCAGAACGTATTTTCGCCTTCTTTTCTGAAGGGTCCACCTGCCCGAAAGTGCAGTAGTAAACACTGGATGATCTGCAGTTTTCCCTGAAAAATTCCAATTAAACATTGCATAACAAACTGTTATGCAAGTGCTCTCTTCCAAAAACTAGTAAACATTTTAATGAATACACTGTAAAATGTATACACATGGGTAGATGATGATTCCTTTAGTAACTAGGAAACGTATTTTTTTGCTTTTATTTACCAGTCAGGTTTTCATTTACTCAACCTTTTCTCATGATAGCCTTATGGAAATGTGGCATTGTGAATTTGGGAACAAAGCAAGATTTAAATTAAAAGTATTTAATTAGACTTAGCTTCAGAGCTTCTCTCAAGCATCCCTTAGAACCAGTGAATTTCTAACATAAGCATTATGTGGAATTGCACAACCAACATGCTTTTTTTTTCTGAAAGGAGATATTTTCTGTATGCTTTTGCTATAAAGTTTCTGCTTTTGAGTCAGAAATATCTGTGCTATAGAGGATAAGCTGTATTTAATAGTTCTGTAATCACTGAAGCTGAAGCTATACTTTCCCATTAATGACTTCTGCTGGATAGCTCTCTAGCTACTTGTCCGGACCAAACTGAAGGAATTTAATATTTTTTACACTAAAATTACTACTTAATATGGTTTTCTACTATCCCTTTGAGATGAAGGCTTAATGAATGGAAGTATTTTTAAATTAATTGTGAGGTAAGAAACTCTAGTTAATGTGATCCTAGCTTCTCTGGCAGTGATGCTTCATAAATACAGAGTTCCAAGTTCTTATGCCTTAAATTGAAGATAGGCTGCTAAACCTCCTTAGAAGCCTTTAATACAGCAATGTGTTCAATGAAGCAGTATTCCTTAAGTAATTACCTTTTTTTGGTGCCGTACTCAACTATCTTGAAAAAAAATTCTAAAGAGAAGTGAAATGTTTAAATGGTACCAATAATTTCCACTAATTATGTTACCATTATTGATATTAAACCATAATGAATAGGCCAACTGCAATATTGGGGGGGGGGGGTAATGTATTTTAAAATGGGACTACAGCACAGCTTTCCAGAGAGTGAGAGAGAGCTTTTGAATTCATAATGTTTAATTGCTGAAAAAACAGTAGTGGCAGAAAGTGCAGCACTTGTCACAGTGGAAATACAAAACTGTTTCGTTCTAATGCAACATCAAAGCAGAGAGCTGTTGTTTATATGTGAGTTTGCATTTCCCTCTTTAACCCCATTTTTGCTTTCTCATGACCTCCTCAAACCATTGAATTCTTAGTTGAAATATCTTGTCTGGTTTCAGTTGCGAAGTAAAGTACTTAATTTGGAAAAATGTACATTAAAAAGAAAAGAGAAAAGGAAAAGTGTTTTCTATATAACCTGTTCTGGAACACATTCTTGAAGGTAAAAATGCATAGAATAAGGTTCAGCAACTTTATTTACCTAAAGAAGTTTCAATTTGAATGTTTATTTAAAGAAATTATCTTTTTGAAAAACAACTTACAGATTATATTAATTCTCTCTGAAGACCGTGAAGCATGGATTTACTGGAATGGATATCAGAATTTTCAGATGTCAGTTGAGAAATCATTGTGAACAGAACTGGAAGAAAAAAGAAGGAAAAAAGAAATGGAAAGTTCTAACTTTGAATACTGTGTTGCAGTTCAAGACTATACACCAGTTGCATTAGGATTTGCTTTGAGGATAAACATAAAATAGTACTAAGGCAAGGAAGTTTTGAATAATGGAAGATATCATAGGAAGAAAGAATTTTGTGCTAAGCAGTCTCACAAGGGGACTGCAAATAGTTCTCAAAGGGAAGAATGGGACTGCATTAATAAAATTCTGTTCCCTGCCTTAGATGTTTGGTTTTGTTATCTTGAATCTGGCAGGAACCATCACAAGAAGCAGCTGAAGTCTTACTGATTGCAGTAAGACATTCTCAAGGAACTAACTCTATACTTAGCTTCCTGTGTTGTGTAGACTATTTCCAATGACGTAATGAGTCTTGGTTGGGTTGGTGATTTACAGATGTAGAATTGGCACGAGGCTTTGGAATAGTAGGTTGTTAGCAGCTATTAGAAGTGATCCAAAAGATGGTAGAGAAAATCTGAGAATTATAAAGAATGTATTTTGGAGAACTGTAATTGTGGTCATGGTTTTTAAGCCTATTATTAAGAAGTTGTAGTAGTTCACATGTTTTTGCTACTTTACATAGTCATGCAAATACTACTGATAACCTTTCAGAAGTCTTTGAGCTAGGAAAAAGTGAACAGACATGTTGATTAAGCCTTGAACCAAGCTAATGTGAGCTTTACTGGCAAACAAAGAAAATTATTTATGCTCTAATGACCACTGTGAGATTTTTGTGTCCAATCTTCATGCTTAGAAGGTGCAATAAAGACTCCTACTTTTAAAGTCAAAGTCTCGCATTATATGCTAAATCTTATTTAGGGCTTCCAAAACCTCCTTTGGACTCCTGGTAATAATGTAAGACAAGGTAATAAAACTGAATGGTTTAATTATATGGACATAGATCAGTTTAACTGGGGTTTTTTTGGACAGAGGGGGGAATAGTTGAGTTGACTTAATTTGTTGTTTCAAATTTTATTCTAACTCGCTGATTGTGATCAGTGACTATGCAGAGGAACAATATAGTGTAAAATTGTATTGTGTTTTTCTATAGACAGGGTAAATTTCTTTGTTCATCTTACTCTAATGTTACGAATTCTGCAATTTTAAAAAACAATGTATCTTTTAAATTAAGTTGTCGTTTCATGGTTCACTATGTGCAAATAAAATAATACTTCTTTCAATCCAAGATACTACGTGAATCTAGGCACATAATATTTACAGGCATTTTATTTCAAGTCTAGAAACAGATATACCTCAAATTTGTTTGTTTGAAAGGAAAATATTGGGAAATGGGAATAATATCTTAGCCTGCTTGTATTTGCACTCAAAACTACATTGACATACAAACCCCATCACTTTTAGAAGTGCTGATGGGTCTAGTTGATATAAAACCATATATATCAGATGTATATTCCTACTTCAGCCTCTTCTTTTTAGTTTGGTTCTCTTTGATGCCTGCTTTAGCACTGTCTGGATGGCAACATTAAGATGTTACAGCTGATCCAGGAGTAGGAACTCCAATTAGAGTAAAGATTCCCTCCTTATCCAAGTATGCTTCTTTTGAGAGGTTTCTCATCCTTGAACTTGACATCTTTTAAAAATATGTATTTTGTGCTCAGGTAATATGAGGTGCAGAAGCCATTTTCTGGCATTTTTCCCTTATGAGTGAAAAGGAGCAGTTTGATATACAGAATACTCGGCCAAGGCTTTTGACTGAAAGTTTGGGCAGGAAACCTATGAAACATCATGAGTACTGCCTAAGATTTAGTAGCCTGATACTGTGGACAGAGAATAATATTTAGCTCTTAACAAGTAAATTATTACTCCAATTTCAAAATCAAGTGTGAGACATGTAGTGGTTTTTCTTTCATTCCCTTTGGGTATGCTGGCACCATACAGAGAACATGAAATAAACACCAAGACTTCTCATCAAATACAGTTTTGGATTTGACCTGCTCTTAAGGAGCAGGATGAGTAAGGATGAGGTGATTAATCCCGTATATTTCTTCTCTCTTTAAAAAGACAAAGTGCTAAAGCAAAATTATTTCTGTATTTATATGTAGAACCAATGTGAGTTAGCATTTTAAAGCACTTGGAAAAGCAAATATTTGCACTTGGGTGGTCCTCAAAACAGGAAATCTACATTTAATAGCAAATGGGCCTTGTGATATTGCAGCAACCTATAATTTTTTTTCCCAGAATTACCCTAAACATGAAGAAATCGAGTTGAGTGTTTTTTCCTCAGTCCTGTGTACACAGTTGTAAATTATAGCTGTATACCAACATAACATTTTTGATGACTTGCACAAGATATTTCCTCTTTCTTATTGTTTTCTTTTGCCTCAATTTCACATTTCACATTTGTGTTCGAAGGACTACTGAAAATCCTCTGTGAATAATCAAAATAATTCTGTGTATTCACAGAGATGCAAGTTAAATAGAAATTTAATATTGCCTTAAATAAAGCATCAGGCTTCTTAAGTGTGTTTATTTCCTCAGAGCCGTATTTGGTCCTATATTTTCGGATCTATGGTTTTCCTGTAACACGTTTTAAAAATCAGAAAATAATCTGCCAAAATGGAATCCATACTGTGATTTAATGTGATTACTAGCCTACTGCATGATTCTAATATGCTGTGATTAATATAATAAAATGAACGAAGATAGATTGTCTGATACTATAACAGTTTGACACAGGAGACTGTCCTGCAAGCCACAAAATATTGGTTATGGTGTAGCAGATAAATTTAATGTCAGACCAAATCATGACTTAAGTTTCCCAAGACAAGTAAGAACACATATAGAAACTTCTTTCTGTATTAATTTCCATTCACAAAATATCACAGAAACTTCTCATAGAATCAGAGAAAATCTGGAATTGGAAGGGATCCATATTTTTACAGGCATCATAGCACAGGAGATATTTAAGGATAGAATGTTTGATTAAGAAACTGACTCTAATCGTAGAACTTGGGTTTGGATTTAATAATTTATTTGAAATTTACTCTTTGTCATATAACTAAGGAGGAATAGAACAGTTCTGTACATGCAATTTTGAGTGGAGTGGCAACATGTAACTTGTGATGACTTTGCCATCTTGAATTAGTAAATTCAGTTTATTTTGACTGTTACAAGAGAGGAGTAGCAATAAAATCACCATGAAGAAACTCCTCATAAAATCAGTGATCCAGACAAATAAAAACTTTTATTAAAATTATTAGGCTTGCTTTAAATTACTATAGGAAAATCTGTACTTAATGGATATAATGTTTCTGTATACAAAAATAACAATGCCTTATTTCTGTATACAGGTTTAGGTATGAGAGTGTTTGCTGTTTGGCTGTGTCAGTTAAGTCAGTTCAAAGTCATTTCTTACACACATCCAAGCAGCTACACAGAGGAGGTGCACGGAACACCTAATTCTGTTCCATGTCTCCTTTCTCCAATCGCCTCCAGAAAAATTACAAGTATTTTTTTAAGCAATTCTGGAAGGGATCTGCTACCTGTTCCCTTCTCCTGTGATGTTCCCAGTGTATCAGTTGCCTCACAAGTTGAATGCATGAGCTAGAGTAAATCAAATACCCTGAGCTGAGATTGTCACTTCTCATGAAGCCAGATGACAAAAACCCATTCTGGTGTGATGTTCTGGGAACCTTTTAACACTCCCTGCTGGAAGCCTGCTGTTTATCTTCTTGTTGAAACATCTTTATTGTTTTATCCTTTCAAAATGCAGCTTTTTATTCACTCATGGGGTGTTATCTGTCAATCATCCCAGCTTCATGCTGCTTTGGTAATTAGCTAGTTTTTGATCAGAGGCCAAGAAATAAAAAGTGAACCCTGCTATGAACTGAAAAGAGAAGGCCGAAGTGGAATTACAGAGGAGTGTTGGAGACCCAATTCTCAGCTGCTCAGGAGTGCAGCTTCAGTGCTAATGGACATAATCAGAGCATACTGACCAAGAACTTAACATGGTCCTAATGTGGGGCAGCCAGGATGGATGGAAGTACATAGGAGCTGTATTTTTTCCTGGGTTAAGGAGTACTACAGACCATCATTGAGACTGTCTCTGAAAAATCTAACTGCATGTGACTTTGCAGAATTCATATCTTTGTTCTCTAACTTGACAATGTTTTTCTGCCCCTGCTACCTTGTCACTGACATCTTCCTCACTGAGCCACAGACGGTGCAAAGCCACCTTGCACAAACTAAAAAAAAAAAATAACACACAACCCTCAAAAGAAGTTAAAAGAAATTTGATAAGGATTATCTCTGGAGAAAGGGAAACATTATTTAAGGAGAAAAGAGGGGGAGACACGGGATGTTGTGGGGCACCTCAAGAAAGAAGGGTTGCTTAAATCATGGTCACAGGGTGATGGAGATTTAGGTGACATAAATTAGCTAGAGACTTGTTGAGTGCACTCCTAAAGAAAATAGATCCAGCCTTGATATTCTGTATGTGTGCTACCAGGATGCTTAACATTTTCAGAAGACAAAAGCCACTGAAAATTGATTGCATCTGTAATCTTACCTTTTTATTTATTTTTTTTAGTATGATATCTTTCACCAGATATCCAACAATATTAGCAAGTAACAAGGGAGGAGGCTTTCAGATATCACAGTAAAGAGCCATGAGTGGGTAATCAGATGGACAAGAATCGGCTCAGACTGAGGAACAGTAACTGCAGCTGGAATCCAGTGATTGTACTCACAATCTTTCCTGTAATGAATAATCCCGCTGAAATAAAATGAAGTTCTCAACATGAATAATGCAAACAGTGTGTTTTAATTTAGAAGAGCTCATAAGTCTGGGGATTTTTTGGTAGAATAATATTTTTTGAGCCCATGAATAGCATTAATGATTTCAAGAATTAATGAAAGTTGAGAATTTTAATTTGAAGCTATTATGGACTGTTTAATCAATTAAAATGCACATGGGATATTTTGTCTTTTTAAGACATGGCAAACATTCTGAACAGCAAGATGACATGGCCTTCCTGTAGCTCATGCATAATTTTTAAAGGTGTTTGGCATGCCTAGGCTAGTATTAGTTTGTGGAAACTCTTTAAACATGCTTTATCTGGTTTGTGTATATGTATTTTGCTAGAAGGCAGCACTACCCTGCTATCTCTTTTTGAAAAAGACTTTTTGAGCTAAAATTCCTCAGAGATTTAGACTGCTGAGCTTTAGAGTCAGGCAGTATAAAAGTCCCAGCCCAAAGGCTGTCAGTTTAAGGGCTTCCCCAGTGAAGAAATATGATCATTCTGGCTAATCTGGAACATTTTCCATCAAAGGGGACTTGATCTTTAAAAAAGGTCACCTTGGCAAGCAACTTGCCCAGAGGATAGTTGTTCTCAGTTAGTTCCGACAAAGAAGTCATCCAACTCCTATCAATTGTGGGAGAGCAGTGACATTCCTTAAGAACTTTTTAATGATTCAGGCTCAGGAGAAGCTATTGAGTGTCTGCATGGATTCATGTAGAAGGTTCATTTAGATCAATATCCTGTTTCTGTCAGCAGGCTTCTCCAAATTGTTCTCCTGACACTCAGCCTGCAGTGACACTGAGGTTACCGGAACAGAGGTAATTTTTGTTTTCCATATCCCTCGATGGATTTTTCTACCATCCTTTATAGAGAAAATGTCAATATTTTTCACCTTCAGTTTCTTCAGGGAAGGAGTTTCACAGCTCAGCTGTGCATTGCTCTCAAAGAAAAGCTCTTCCCTTTGGCTTGTATTGTAAAGGCATATTTGTTGTCCCTGGTTCTTACACTGGAAGATTGAGTGAGCTTTTGACTGTTCACCCTATCCATGTCACACACGGCTTTATAGCCACACCATTCTTGTCTCTGTCTTAAGGCAGAAGTTAATCTCGTTATTCATTCCTTGCACGGAATCTCTTCCAAATCCTTGAGTGTTCATACCACTTTGTTTTTCCTTTCAGATTCTATGTACACTTTTTAATGGAGAGACATGAATCCCACACAGTATATCAGAAAGTGGTGCACCATGGATTTACACCACAGCCTAATTATGCTTTCTATTTTGTCCCGTTACTTTCTTAATTGTTCCTAACATTTAATTTCCTGTCTTGACAACAAAGCATAATATTTCTCAATACAAATATATATTCCAGCCCCACAATTGCATGAGATCAGAGCATGAAGAAAGTCTGCGTTGTTTTAACAAATGTGCATAAATTTTCGTTTAACTACATTGAATTTCATATACTGTTTTATTGCTCAGTTATTCAGTATCAAGTTCATCTTCATAATCATTTCCCATCTTTATTATATTGAATAACTTAATATCAGCAGCAAAAACTTCAAAGTGGACTATTCGTTTCTTTGCTACTTCATCAAGAATGCACTACACAACACAAGCAATAACAAATGATAACTTCATAAAATGTATATCATGAAAAGCATCTGGGAAATTTATATAGGAAATTTAACTATTTAGGAAAACTAATCATGAGAGTATTTTACCCTCTGACAGGATTTTCTAAGGATCCATAGGCAGGACAAGCTTTTGCAGGCACAGTTGGAGTCCTTTAGTAGACATGCTAATATTCTTTAGGAAGAAAAATTACCTTGCACATGTGCCTGAAGTGTCTTCCAGGTCTCAAAATAGAGGTAGTAGTTTTCAAAACAAAATACATGTTAAGAACAATTAGTCAGAATTCCCTTAACTATGCATGACCTAAACCATCTCTGTAAGAAATAGGTATTGTTAAATAGGAAGAAGAAGGAACTTCGGGAGGGTGAAAAGAACTGAATGGAGAGAAAAACAGAGATGGAAAGCAAGAAAAGGAGAAGCTGAGAGAGGTGAATAGATACTGATCACTTAAGAGAATGAGACATGTAATGTATACTCTGTGGAATATGGAGAGGTCAATGCTGAGGGGAGACAACATAATATGTTATAAAGAGAGTTCTGAGATTTTTCTTGTTATGTTTCCTTTGTGGAGATGAAAATATCTCCACAAAGATGAAGATGGAATGATTGTTTTCTGGGAAATGCCTTTTACTGACAGCTGGATATTTGTGTCATGCACAGCCTGGATATATGAGTTCATGCTGGTGTCTAATAGTTGCCTATTATCAATTACCTATATGCCTTTATAACCTCTGGAGCACTGGGTGAAACCTTCTACATTTGTCCAAGTGTAGCAGCCAGAGCTGCTCAGGGATCTGTTGTAGGGAGTGCTCATTGCAACTAGCGCAGACAAGTTATACGTGCAGTCTGTGTTCAGTGCTGCTAGGATTATGGAGAATTTGCTCCTGTTGGTTGATTTCATGAGACTGAGAAGCTGCTTAAAGTCTCAGGAATGTGGTTTTGGATAGATTTATTTCCAGCGTTTTCTTCCAACTTTGTTTAATGACTTTGTATTCAAGTTCCAGGATAGAACAGCATGTGCTAGAGTGGGATTTACTTTTTTCCTTATAGCTAGATAATTCCTCATGTAGTGTTCAGGGATCTCTTAGAAAAACGATCTATTTCTCTAAGTACCTTTGTTGGATAGAAGTCCTCTTTTATTTACTAAGTGGCTATTGCAAACCAAGATGCAATGGCAGAAGAGACTTCGCCTTGACCTTTTAGCTTTTGTTGGATGTTTCAGGTGGTAGGTGGTCTATGTAGATAGGGATTCTGGCATGCAGTCTTCCATATATTATAGTTTGTAAGTTCACGCTGTTTATGCTGACCATGCTGTTTAGAAGAGTGAGATTTGCATAATAGTATTTTGGAAGTAGTTTGACAGAAGAGTGCAATTAATTGAACTTGTGGAGGACACTAATTTCTGAGCCAAGTGATAAAGACACTTATGCATCTTAGACTTTTTGGTAATGCTGTTGTAAAACGCTCCCTGAACATATCTCATAGGCTCACAGACTGTGGGCCTATTATAGTGCTTGTACCTATGCCAGTGGTGGTCCCACAAGTGACTGCCTGACAGTGACACTGGACATTAATTTTCCTGGAAGCTGAAGGGATAAACTTCTCCAGTTTCAACTTTTGCAGCAAAACTGGAACTGCTAAGTTGGAGGCCAAACTCTTTGTAGAAGTTACTGAACTTCCCTTTTCCCACAGAGCTCCTCTCATCCTATAGTTCAGGAAAAATCCTTTCCCTTGAGAAATGGGGGCACATATATCACCCGCCCATCAGAAAGACAACCACATGCAGTAAAATAAGAACTTCCTGTACTTCCTCATGCAGTTCATCTACCTGAAGGAGTCTGTAGTTTTTTTAGGTGGTTCATTGTTTTCTTCTGTGCCCAGATAACTCCTAGCCTCTTTTATGACTTGCCTTCAGAGATGGACAGCCTGGTGACTTCCTTCCTTCAACAGCTAAGAGCTGAAGGAAGCTAAGTCCTCTTTTTTGCTCAGTTTAGTTTCAGGGGCCTGCTTGCTCCAAGCATTTTATCTGTGAAAGGCCTATTAGTTAGAATCTGCATGCTAAAATGTATCTAATGATCCACAGATGGAAGACTTATTGTTAGTCTCCATTTTGGTCTTGCAACAGAACAATCTGAAGGCAGAATTTGACTTACGTAATTTTGAATATCTGTGCCTGAGACAGTTGCCAATATTAATTTTGTAAAGAGAGTAAGATGTGAGGTGCATGATGCATCTGACATACTTCAGATGCCTACCTTGAGATAAGAGACAGCAGTAGCTCTTTCTTCCAATTGTTGTGGAAGAGTTCTAGGAGAGTAGATCATATGTAGGTGTCTACATTGCAGATGTTTTAAAAGAGATGAGGCAGACAGATCCTATTACCTGGGGATCTGCCAATAAATTGGCCATTTGAACAGAGGGGAAGTTGGCCAAATAAATTCCTCTACAAGTTCCAAAAATAGCAATGGACTTGAAGTGAGGAATTTTTTCATCTTCTGCTACAGGCATGAAATTCTTACCTGTAGATGTAGGAGTTTTGTGTGGTGACAGTAACAGTAAGACCATTAAAGTAATTAAACATAGAAATAAATATGGTCCCCTGAGATCAATCCTAAACATTCTTTTTTGTCATCAGCTAGTCATTTCCAATTTTTACAACAAACAAATAAACAAGGCGGAAAAATAAAATAAAAAGAAAAACAATAAAAAGAGCTTCTGCTCAGAAACCACAAGCAAGGAATTTCATGAAAATTGACTGTATTTAAACACATGCTGGAGTAAGTAGTCAGGAAACAATGAGTATTGTCTAACACATCCAAACTGTGCACAGATGGAAGGCAGAGGAAAATAAAATTTTAGAATTTATCGAAATTTCTAATGCTTCTGTTGAGGCTTTGGGTAGCTGACTGTCAACACCTGTAGTGTAATAGATGCTCTTCTCACAGAAGAGTGACTGTTGGAAGGCAAATTCCTTACAGTGACTGTAAGAATATTTATCTGAATATGATTCTGCACCTACTTATTGAAATCTCCCATCAATATCAGTTTCACTGTGTCAGCTCTTTTGTCTTAATATCACAGTCTTTCATTCTCACAGTCATGGAGTTTTAAGCTAAGCATAGATTTCAGGTTGCTGCTTCAAGCTCAGGTATTTAACCAGTCTGTAAAATTGAGCTATCTAGCCTTGGACTTTTTTAGAGTACTGTGTTCTGGATTAAAGGAAAAAGAAGTCTTGTCAAGATGGCTGGAGCATAGTCCCTTTTTGCTTTTTCCAGGGAGGTTCCAACAAGCATGTAATGGGAAACAAACTATGCTGTGATAAGCAGGCCTAGAAAGAGGTGATTAGGCACTGGTTCTACTTCAGCACTGTGGAACTGGCTGGTCCCAGGCTGTTTGGTGTTCAGCTCCAGGAACAGTCTCAGCAAATGTATACAGAGGCCTCCTTTTCTTCTGCTGCAGTGTCTCCTGCTTGTGAAACACAGTGGGAGAATGTGGGAATGTCTGAAACATCAGCAAGCATAAAGGTGAGCTCTGGCCCTTGGCTGCAAGTCTTAGGCCCTCTGACTGCAGAGACATTTAGCTTCAAATTCACCCTTTGGCTACTGCTAAATGAGCTGCAGAGGAGTCTTGTGGTACTGCATGAAAAGGAAACAAGGTTTCTATGCTGCTTGACTTTTGCATCAACTTTCCATCCTGAATTTATTTATAGCTTGCCCAAACAAATGTGTTGGGAGCTTCAGAAGTCATTGTTTCCCAGAGCCATGTGGCAATCAGCATATAATCATGGATGTTGTAGAGACAGTCTTTTGAAAGGTGTATATTCTAGAGCCCTCCCAGGAGATGTGTCCAGTTATGGGGTTTGTTTTCAACCCAGAATGAGAGATGCAGCTAGAAGCATGCTTACAAGGAAATAAGGTATCTGTAAGAAATCTGAGTTTGTGTATCGTGTACTAACCCTTAAGGAACAGTCCAAAGCACTGGCCAAACTGGTAGCATGGTAGCTTTAGAGAAAAAATGAGAAAACCACAGATATCCATAGATTTATTGAGTCAAGCACTGCTACATTAATAAATGCGACCGTAGTGACCCAGAAGTGAGTCCTACTCTTGGCCAAATGGAATGATAGAGAATGGATGACTGACTTACCAGATCAGCAACTATTCTCTGTGAAGACGTTTTGTGCTAATGCATTGATGAAGTAATGGAAAAAAGTCCTCATAAATCAAATGTATAGCCTGTTTTATCTGTTAGTATCTGTGTAACTAATATATTTGTATCTACTTCACAATTTAACTGGGCTATTAACAGGCAATTGCATCATAAGTCTGTAATTGCAAATACAGGCAGCTGTTTTTATTCACTGAATTTCATACTGGTGCAGATTGTCTTTCCAAGCTTGTTTAGTATAATTCTAATTTATTTCTAACTTATTTTCTCCCCACTTCCCCCTCCTCCTTCTTCCCTCCATTGGTCTGCATTTTTTCTCTAGCTCAGAAAAGAAGAGAACAGCTATAATCATATTATACAAGAATGTGAGGAAGCTTTTTTCATCAGACATCAGTCTGTTTATGAATTTCTTACAGCAGCTCTAATTTAAACTAATAGCATATCCTGGCACTAAGACAAGTTCTGGATTGTCCAACAAGTAAGGTAGAGAATGTGAACATGAGCTGAAAAACAGTTTTAAAATGCATGTGATGGATTAAATTAATTGTGCCATTCAGGCAGAGTATGAAAATTTCTCTCATGTTTTGAAGGACTGCTGTAAATCAAATGATGGAGGACATTCAGATGAATACCTGAACTAGTCAAAACTAGGAAAAGTAATAAGATAAAAAGTTCAGAAAGTCTGAGACAGAAAACTTGAAAAATAAGACTGTGTGGATAGCCTGCTCCTCCCCATACTACCCCTCCCCCCCCAGAAAAAAAACAACCCCAAACCCCACCAACAAAACAAAACAGAGAAATGAGTAGCCAGGGTAACATGAATCAGCCCATGAGCTCTCAGGAGAAGGAACAATCATCATCCATGTGATGTGAGTGAGAAGGCAAGACTGGAAATCTCTGTTGTCAGCTAGGTAGTAGTCCCTAAGTCTGGAAACCAATGATGAGATGATATGAAACTGAAAACATTCCTTACCAATGCAACAGAGGAATCATGACATGCTGCAGAACAAGCCTTTAATGAAGGGGAAGCTGGTTGCTATATTATACAAATCATTGCTGGTTTCTATATATCATTCAAGTATGCAATTGCCAAATGGAGAGGCCAAGGCTTTTGCTTGATGCATAGCTGTGGTCTAGTCTATTCCTACTATTCTCCATTTCCACTCTTCCACTAAAAACATCTCATTAACTGCCACTGATGTTCGATCTGAATTTTTCTGTAGATCTGCAATGTCTATGATAGTGAATGAAATCTGGACACTTTCTGTTCTGACCCATGAGTGTGCTTACAAAATCTAGTTCCCCAAACCCTAAAACTAGGTGACCACTTTTTCAATCACTGCTAGAAACAGACACTTGTCCATTTTAATTCCTGAATCATAAGTGGAAATTGTTCTGGTGTTCAACTTGGCCCTGACCGAAACTATGCCAAAGACCTTTCAAGCAAGGTAACTCTACTGAAATTTTACTCTAACACCTAAGAAAATTTCTTGGGAATCTGTGATATAACAGTATAGCCATGGCACCCAGACTAAGCAGAAAGGAAGAGGTCCTGAAATCTACATTAGGATGCCTGCCTGTAAAGGAGCTAGCTAGATAAAATTGGGTAAAGAACAATTATTGAATCCTGAGAGGAGGGAGATAACAAACCTAACACCTTTAAAATCAGTAATGTTCATGCAGCCTTTTTAAGCCAAATAAAGCAATGCAGTTCTGCAAGAACAGGCTAATTTGCACTTAAGTGTCTCCACTGAAAGCCAGAAGGTCCATATAAACTGTCATTTCATGGGCAGACTGTCCTAAACCCTAACCATAAGGACAAAGAAAAATCTGTAAGAAAGAATCTAGAAAGAAATATATGGTACTTACTGCACAGTGGTTTTACTTTACAGATTTCTGTGTCAGCTTGCCTGACAGCACAGATGTTCTCAGTTTGGTGAGACGTGGTGAAATAATGCTTTAAGCATGTGATTTGTGTATATATATGGTGGCCTCATACAATAGGTTCAGCCAGACAGATCCTTCTTGAAAAGAAAGACTGTGAATAAATAATAAAACTGTAGGAAGAGTGAGTAGGAGAAAGCAGGACAGCACTGACAAGATGACGTGATACTTCAGTGACTGCAAGCATGCCTCTGAACAAGTGAGAAGATCATGTGATGGGAAATGGGAATTTAATTACTTACACAGCATGAGGGTATGTCAGAAATCAACAGGAAGATAAGAAACAAGGCCAATTTACTTATTCTTCTTCCTCTAGATTCTTGGAGCACTTACCTATTGGGATAACAAGACAGAAACATACTTCCCTTAAAGGTAAAATCATAACAGTGATTATTTGTGATCACTGTGGAAGTATCAATCATTTGTTTCACTCTGAATAGAACTGGATTTGCTTTTGTCTCCTGCATAACCCTAATCCTAAAATGTAAAAACCCTCAATGTCTTTCAAATAAGTCAATGACTGTCATGCAGAGCACATTCTTTGCTGCTGACTTGCAAGATGGTTTACTCTTTCATCTAGTACCAATAAAGTCACATTTGTTTCAAGAAATTAGGTTGCTCTAATAAACTTAGAAAAATTATATTCTAATCCTGTATGATCACCTACAGGAATGTTTGAAACCCTTTAACCAGGTGCTTTAATCAGGCTGATTGCTGAAGTGACAGATTGAGCAAGACTACTGATCTTGTGAAAGAGAGATTGGTGCAAAGACGTAAAAAGTGGAAGGATTTCCCCTGTCAGTGGGAAATAGTTTACAGACAAGACTGGAACTAGCCAGAATAAGAGACTGAAACAGGGAATGGGTACGTTGGAAAGAGGCTGGGAAAGAAGTTAGGCAGATATGAGAAGCAACCACGACTGCAGAAGAGACCTGAACTGGGCAAACCAAGAAACCAACTCAATATTTCTGCCAGTGTCATCTTAGTTGAGCTGTCTGATCGATGAAAAATGAATCTTCCAGAATAGAGAATCCTAAAGGCAGATAATATTTTTTTAATCATCATAAAATTATTTGTGGTTGAGAACTGAATATTTTAAAGCTTTTAAAGATGCAAAAGGAAACAAGGGTTCTTTCACTGGTAGCTGGGAATACCTTAAGAACTTTATCTATGTTATAAAAGGAGAAAAAATTCCCACAAGTCTGTTCCTTGGGTTTCTTGTGACAGGTAAACCTAAACATGAATCCATTGCTGATATAGTGTGAGTGTGATTATTTAATATTAGCACCTGCCCCTGGGTCACTTGGCATAATCATAATGTGTCCTTAGGGGGTTTTAAAATTGCTGAAAGTTTAGTCAATGTTTCCCTCTTTGCTTTATGCAAATGCATTACATTATGAGCACAGAAAAAATGAATCAGCATATGAACTTAGCTGCTCTTAATTTAGCTAAGCAATTTTATTAACATCACATTTGAAAAATTAAAGTAACTCAGGCTGTCCCATTTTTCAATGTCTCCAGAGAAACCACCAGGTGAAATCTGCCAGAAACTCTGTTGAAATGTGTTAGCGGAGTATACCCAGGGAACCAAGTTTCATATATTCTTGGGTAGATGGGAAAGGAAGGGAGACTTTCATATGCAAATTTAATGTAGATTTTACTAAATATCTGTAGCATTTGTCAGCATATAGCATTTCCTAGTGAAGGATTGCAATAATGTACAGCTTTATAAGATTTTGCAGTTTTATTTGAGTTTAAAGACCCAAAGCTGCTCTTCTGTATTGTATTTTGAAGAAGGGAGAAGTTTAAAAACTGCTGTAAACCAGTTTCTGGTCATACCTCTAGCCGCTTCTTCCTTACTTTCAGGAAGGTCCATAAAGACCTGGTGCATGTGGTCCTGAATGACCACATGCACCATTTTGGGTGCATGTGGTCATTCCAAGCTGCAAACAGTCAACAAAGTCATTCATATATATAAATATATATATATTCACTTTGTCTGAGCTATTTCCCACCAGACCTGATGAAAATTGCCCATTAGAAATTAAAGGCAAAGTGTCTGGGACAAAAAGCTCACATTGCTAATAGCTGTCTAATTGTTACATCATGTATCCACCTATAACCAATACAAAGATTAAAAAGAAAAAAAAAAAAAGAAAAAAGAAAGGGAGAATCAGAGGGAGTGAGAAATGCATGAAATATGTTTTCTGGAATGGCCAAAAATATTTCTTAAGGGAAAAAATATTCACTATGTTCACTAAAATTCCCTCTAATTTGGGAATTTAAGGAGAACTGATTCTAAAATAAAACTGTTGTTTCTTTTGGAAGGCATCATGAAACTGAATTTATTAATGTTAATTTTTCAGACATGAACGATAAAAATCTGCATCCAGGAAAAAAATGTTTTTTGAATACCTAGACTAACATTTACTCACATACCAAATTAATTTATAAACAATTAACTTGGAAAAAAAAAAAGGAGGGTAAAACACTTGATGGCTGGGAATCATGGTAATTCAGAACACCAATACTAAAAATAATATTTGATAAGACAGCTACTTTCAATTTTTTATGAATACTTGTTCTGGAAAAGATCGTGTATCCAAAAACATTCCATATATAGAAGTTTAAAAATCAATGTAACACATACCATATACATGGCCATGTATTTCAATATTGTCTTTTAGTCTGTGTTCATTTCCCCTGCCTCATTAAATATAAGAGGAAGAGATGGTCAAATATAATTGGGATATTTTATTGAAAATAATACATTCAAATATTGTGTGTCAGAGAATGTTCAATCTCAAATTTATAAGAGTGCACCAGTTGCCTCAGCATTATGACCTTATTACGTATAAATGTATGGGACCAGTGTTAGGCACTCCTTAGGTATAATTAGTGTCCTTGATTCTTCATCTGTTCGCTCCACATTTGCCTCTGATTTGAAAGCATTCACTGGGTCACAATTACATCATAAAATATCAATCTAATTGAGGATTTTCCTGTGTATCTGAAACACTTTTGACCACAGAAGTGAACAGGCAAAATTAGACACTTGTAGATTCAAATTGCCCACTAATACTTGTGCATTCTCTTCACCCAGTGCATTGCTGGTTAAATGGAGCATTCTGGTAACCACTTATTGTATTTAAATCTTCTTTGTAGTGAAATAATTTGGTTTACCTAAAGACCATGTTGTGTAAAAAAAGAAATAATTCTAAAGATCTCTTCTCTCTTTTCCAGAATGATTTTACAATCCTGCATTTTTCTTTGATGGTTCTCCCTTAGCAGTCTGGTTATACTAGAGTAAAAGGCATTTGGGGGAGATTGATGTTGGTTAGCATACCAACTTGTAATTAATTAGATGACAATAGCTGAAAGAAACATACCCATTTACTGACATTAAGAAAATATGTTTGTTTTTGTCAGTCTGGTGCTCAAGAAAACTTTTTCCTGGATTCTTCTGTCTTCAGAGGGTCTCTGGATGCCTAGCTGAGTCAAGCACTGATAGGCAGATGGGGGTTTTAGATTCAAGCAACTCCTGGCAAAATAAGCCATCAGTCCATTCCTGTATGAAAAGCTCAAGGAGGAGATTCTAAATTTCTTGGGCTACATTATCTCTCTCTTTTTTTTTTTACCCCTGATGAGCAACCAGATGTGAGTATTGTTTATGACCTTACTGAAAATATTTAGGAAAGAAGATTTCTTGTGATATTTTCAGCATTATCACTCCTTCTATCATTATCTACATAATAGGATTATATAGCAGGAAAAGTATATTTAGAAGAATAAAAAGTCCCAATCCATAACTTAATTGTCACTACTTATTTCAATTTTAGACTCAAAACATTAATTTTTGGAGCAGATTCTAGCTTATTTAGGGGTTGACCTAAGGCTGTTGTTATTGCCCAGATGTTCAAACACATTTCCCAAAAGCAACTTGTTCTTGTTTTCTTGTTACAGCAAAAGATAATTATTCCTTATAAATGCTTTGCAGTAGATCAGTCAAGTTGAGAAGAGAGTGTTGCCCTTCTCTCTCTTCAGGGGTAACCCTGTCCTTTGCGCCCAAGCCACAAGAGCCTTTTGAGTACTAGGAGGATGATGACATGCATACAAAGGTTTAATTGCTTGTTAAATGACTTTTTAAAATCTTCTGATTGAATTGACTCAAAAAGAAGTAATGCAGGAATGTTGTATCTTGGCTAACTTTTTGACTGAGGTAGATATGTGGGAATAATACCCATGATGTCTTCTGAAACCACCAATGAAAGTCCTATCAAGAAAGAAAGCAAGCCCACAGCCTGAAGCTATCAGCTTTGTGATGTGGTGTTTACAATTCACAGTACGTCTCCTGCATGGCAATTTCCATGGCGTGTGTCTGAGCTCAGCATTCTGTGCAAAATCCCTGTGGGACAGATTTATGTTGATCTTCCCTCAGCTTTGTGCTATAGACCAAACGCTGAAACCTAATTTTTCTTGGTGATTTTGATAAAATAACAACAGCTTTCATTATAAAATGATTACCTTATCTTAAAATGTGAAGGTTAATTTAAATATAATGAAAATAAGAGATTACATAGTTTAAGAAATACTTTTCTTCGAGGATGTCACATAAAATACACATCAACAGATAGATACAACTTGAGTATCTGTTTCCAGAGCCATATGAAACAAATATTATCTAAGAATTTTTCCAATCTGATATGAGAGGCAGGTGCTTACTTACGGCTTACTTCTACAATGCATTGATTACTGTGCTGTACTGCTGAATTCAGCAAAGTACACACACGTCAATCAAAGCTTATTGAAAACTTAACTGAGAACAAATAACTGCGAGCTTATTGTTGCTCCAGCTGAAGTTAGTGGCAGAGCTCATTTAAATGAAAAGGATTCAGCACTGAATGTCCTGTGAAGATGCTCCTCAATCTGTTTATTTTTCACTTGATAAGAATGATGTTTTTTTATTGAAATTTTCTCCATTAACATGGTTAAGACACTAAATACTTATTTTTAGATACAGTAATCTTGACATACTTTTTGAGCTAAAAAATTGTTGATTTTAATGTAATGTAGAACTAATTTATATGGAGAGAGGCACTTGGAGCATAAACACATAAGAAGTTACAAATAATATGGCAGCTGACAGGTGGAACTGTTTCTGGCTGTTCTGGATTTTTCCAGCACAAAAATAGCTATAATCACACTACTACAGAAAGCTATGTTTGTGTCACAGATTGCCTTTAGCTTTTATTTCCTATAATACCAGAAGTTTCCTCTAAAAATATTGCTCTATTTTCCAAAACTGTTACTTCTTTGTGAAGGCCCTAGAGCAATGCAGAATTCAGGCATGGTGGTTGTCAAACATTTCTGGAGCAAATAGAGCTTTTGGTAATAATGTTCTGCACCCAGCAGAGCAAAATTATTTGGACTTGATGATCTTAGAGGTCCTTTCCAACCAAAACAATTCTATGATTCCAATTGTAAGAGTTTAGCTCTGTGGCCAACTGCAGTTAAGACCCCCTTAACAAAAACTTTGACGTTCAATAAGTGGACTTTAAAACTTTAGACTAGATTTCAGTTGCCCTTCTGTATTAATTAATAATATTATGATTATATAATTCTATATAATCTCTTCTATGGCCCATAAACTATTTCTCTTTTATTGTTTATTCTCTTGACCTACACGTGGACAAAATTGGACATATTTTTATGTAAACATGGGCGTATACTCGTAAGCTGCATTTACTTCTCGGAAATAGATGTATGGATACTTCTGAGCTGTTTATTAACTGAAATTCCCGAAATACTGATTTATAGCACCAAATAACTTGGTTGAGTTCTGTTTTTTTTTCTTTAAAAACCAGTAGAAGTGTTTTAGACAAAGTACAGCCTTTTCATCTGATTTTTCCCTTTGTTTCTCAGGAACACTGTTTACATGTTGACTTCTCCCCTCTAAATATATATTATATGCATCTTCTGCTGATAATGCCTGTTCATGCCCAAAAATCAGAGCTCCATCATTTTTATTCATTTCAACTGAGATGGATATTGCTGATTTTCTGCTGGTTTCCTGTGCTGGGTTTCTGAGTACTGCCCTAAGAGCCCATAATGTGTTAGTTGTTGCATCTTAGGGAATTGGCTTTATTTCTTCTCTTTGGGAGTTGTTAGCAATGCTGCTGGTGCTTGTGGGCTATTTGCTTTCAGGATAATCGTCCATTCACTTTGTTTTCCTTTAACTGTTCTTTTATCAGCTATTTTGATGGCCTCTCTTTTCTCCTCTAGTCCCTGAGGTACTCCAAAATGCTATCCTTCACTCTCTGTTTGTCCCACTAAGTACATTATTTCTGACAGTTCATCCATACACATCTGCTCTGTGCTGATTTATGTGTTTTCTAATCTCATGCTGATGGTGGCACCCCCAGCATCTCACCCGGGATGAGCCATCATCATTTTAAACTCAATATGACCAAAAACCAACGCCTTAAGTTTATTTCATAGCTTCTCTTCCCCTCCATCTCTGTTCTAGTTGACAGCTTTTAACAACCAAATCTGAGGGTCATGTTTTCCCCTTTTACATCAGATAACCATGAGATATCCCTGTGCTGCTGCATTTTCATCTTCAACATTACCCCAGTTCAACTTGTTTTCATCACCTTATTCCAAATTTCCCATTTAGGCTCACATATTATCATACAATGACTATCACCACCTTTCTGCTTCCTGCTTTTCCAAATGCACCCATCACCCAGCCCTTTATAAAGTTTGGTCTCAGAGGCCCTGTTGATCTGATTCTCTCATTTCCTTCTTTCATCTTCTAATGTTCTGTCATACCTTTATCTTCTCGGTTTCAGAGAAGATAAAGTGAAGAAGAAGATAAACCTGTGTGACTCTGTAGTGTTTGATGCATTTTTTTCTGTGTGCTTATGCTTGATGCAGTGTTTTTTGCCTTTATTTGGAAACGTAAAAACATCATGAAGAAAGTGTAGTGTACATTTCACTTTAGGCTTGGACAGGCTTGCCTTTGAGGCATGCTTCTGAGTGACAGCTTTTAGGTGGCTTCACTGAAATGTAGATGGAGGATGGTTTTCAGCTGACAGGTAGGTATAATAACTGGCACTGTTTACTATTTGGCAGTATCTTCAGAGGTCAGGCATTGAAACAGTTTTGAGGCTAAATGATTCTGTCACTCCAAGACTTGGTCATTTCAGAACAGGCCTGAAGTTGCTGATCCCAGGCTGCTTTTGTTTTCTGTGTATGAGCGCATGCTGAGGACTTCAAGAACCTAGAGGGGACCAAAAAGAGAGCTGGTGAGGGACTGTTTACAAGGAATGTCGTGATAGAACAAGGGGTAAAGGCTTTAAGCTAAAAGAGGGTAAGTTTAGATTGTATATTAGGAAGAAATTAATCACTGTGAGGGTGGTGAGGCACTGGAACAGGTTTCCCAGAGAAGTCGGGGATGCCCCATCTCTGGAGGTGTTCAAGGCCAGATTGGATGGGACTCTGAAACACCTGGTTTAGTGGAAAGTGTCCCAGCCCATGGCAGGGGGACTGGAACTAGATGAGCTTTTAATGTCCCTTCCACTCCAAAACAATCTGTGATTCTATCACTTACTTCTCCGTGTGTTTCAATCTCGCATGGTTCAGAAATGCTGCACTGGCTTTACAAGAGATCGCATGCCTAGAAAAAGTTACTGTACAAATCCTGAAGATCATAATTTTCTGATGTAATTGTGATAATCTCACCTGTCAGAACTTGTCCTTTGCTTTAGTTGTGAGAGTCACTGACGACTCTGTTTAGGCCATCAATCCATGTCAGTAACATACCTTAATTTTAGGGGTTTTTTCCAACCATTACTGTTTGTTCACGCTGCCTACTTCTGCCCTATAAAGTGTGCCAGGTAATAAATACAGCGTAGCATGGGGTTTTTTGATGCCCTATTTCAACGCTGAAATAAAAACACTCTGGCCACTTTCTAAGTAGTTTCACACAGTTCAAGCAATTAAAAATTAAATCTTACAGCCAGCTATGCAAATTTATGATCCAAGGTTCTTTATTACATGCACTGAGCTCGCTGCAGGATCAGGATCCTCAGAATATGTGGCAATTTGATTTGTCTTTAACGCATAAGGGATGTAACGAGTATTTCTCATTATCACCTTAGCATTCTGACTCATGCCATTCCTGAATTGTGGCTTAGAGAAAAGTACGAGTTTGTATGTCAATGGTCTTACACACCCTACTGACAGACGCTTTCCAAGGACTTTCCTCAGACTGGAATAATAATGCTCTGAACACCTTCACCGAGAGGACAAACAGTTGACAGGTGTCAAGGAGAGAGGGAGGCTGATGAGACATCTGCAAGTTGAATTATGTACCAGCAAGAAAACATGACTAGCTATATCACAGAAGAAAAATGTGAGGTTTGATGAGGTGTAACTCATTTGTGTTTCATACTCCTGGGAAGCAGCAATAAGAAAAAAAGATGAGTTTCGTCTCAGTGAGCAGGAGAATAGTGATACATTTACAACAATACACAAGACAAAATTAATAAAGACATTAAAAACAGACCTATTGGAGATGAAGTTGTGAGCAAACACCTCCATGAAGATTTATAGTCTGTAAAAGTAATATGAATTGTATATATACTGTTTCTGTTAGCAATTCACACCCTGCGTCTTAATTTCAAGGTGATCCCTAACAAATAGATTAATTGTTCTTAAACATGATTTCAGTGAAAGGTAAGTGGAGTTTTAATACTTTTGACTTGTCTTATTGGGCATGGGTGCATTTTGCCCTTGTTCTAGTTTTGAATATATCACTTTTAGAGAAAAACTCTGTCTTTTGGATTTTACAGCCACAACACAGTAGGATCTGATCCTGGCTAAGCCTGTTATTGCATAGGGCAACATGAACAGTAGCGGAGTATCAGTAGCCAAGGGCAATTAAGAGCCCTGTGCACTTTTCCTCAAGTGGTGAGGGCCAGATATGCAGAATTTTACATTAGATTCTGTCTTCTAACACACTATTGAAATGAAAGTTGGAAAAATTGATGTAAATCAATCTACTTTTAACACCATTAACTTTCACCCTTCATCTTCTGATGTAAGACTGAGGAGAAGAACATGGAGAGAACAATAACAGAATGATTCCTGGAGTTTCCTGCTGTCAGAGGTAAGATGATGCAAGACTCACAGTATCCTAAAGTCTGTTTTCCTCACTCATATTTAAATCTTTAGAAGAGAAAGGCCTTGCACCCCCATTTGTTCACAGAGCCACTCCAGCCTTCTCCTGTTTATTTTTCAAAAGGAGTCCCCACAGGGATAATAAACAATGATCAGCTTCCTTGAAGAGCTAGGTGTCATAGACATATCTCAGATTTTTCCATCCTTGCCCTCACTTTTTCACTGGAAAGGACATTTACACTCAAATTCATTTGCTGAAACATTGAATATTTTTAGGCATTTTCATTAAACAGTAAAGATCTGAACAATGTTTCTCAAATGCCATGAAATGGCAAAGTAGACACATAGGTATAGTTGCAAAATAGTGCCCTACAGAGGGCTTGAAGAATGAGCAGGAGTTGAGTTCTGGAAGTAACTTTCTCTAAAGAACCAATAACGTCCTGACTTCAGTGTTCATCTGACAACATCTATTACTTTATGTGAGGTGTGAGCTGAGTAGTTTACACATTTTTTTTTATACTATGCATATTGAATTATGTCAGACCAGCACAGCCCTTTAGAGTCATGGATTTATTTACTTAAGGTCGACAAGCTTTTTTGTTAGTATTCATTGTAAATCATCTCAGGAGCCTCTAGCCTCTAGCAATTATTTAAAGTTTGAGATGCAGTCAAAACCTGTCAGTTTTATTCCTGGTATTTATTAATTTTCTCCTTCACTTTTATATCTTCTTGCTTTTTTAATGATATTAGATGAACCACTCAACTGAGCCTTCATTTTACTTTCAATCTGCTTTTTTTTCCACCTCTGGTCCAGGAAGTTTGTACAGCCAATACATCCGTTTTAATTTTGTCCTTTAAAGTGCTCAATAACAAATAACTTACACGGTGATCAAACAAAGTAGTGCACAGCTGCATGACAGACTCACATTGTTATGCTGGGGAGCAGAAAGACCCAGACTCAGCTCAAGCATGATGTCAGGGCAGGACAGAGACCTTGATAGCTGAGGCTCAGCCTCACCACCCCAAGACAGGCAGGACTGACTGGGAAAGGTGATCAGGGCCACCTGGGGGTCCAGGTCATTAGGGAAGACCATGGGGAAAAGGCAAGTCCGAGGCTGAGCTATGAACTGAAGTCAGGATCAGGTCCAGTGATGGTAACCAGGGCTCAATGATCATCACGTAAGCCCATAGTGATGAGGGAGGTCTGAGGGTGAACCTGAGAAATCAGTGCCAGGGATCAGGATCTGGACCTGGTTACATGGCCAGGCACAAACAGAGCTGAACTGAAATGTCTCTTTTCATCACAGAGGAGAACCCTCTAACAGCTAGCTGAAGATTATTTCTGTTTTTAAATTTAACTGCCAGCCCTAATGAACAAGGATGATGTTTATTTTCAGCATGGGGCTGGAAAGAGGACTCATATCACTAGAAAATCCAAATGATGACTGAAATTTGCCCATTTGTCAGGTTTTTTTTTAATTACAAATATGGATGGTATTGCTGTGCACTGTTTGCACACTAGGGTGGAAGAGAGAGGGAAACAAAATCACTAAAAAGCAATGTTCTGAAGCAGAACCCCTTCTGCAGCCACTTTCACAGATGTTTATGCAGACATTGAAACTGGTCTGCACCAGCACAAGGGGTGAGAGAGAGGGAAACTGCAGGTTCTTTCTTGAGCTCAATGATACAGGCCTGGAAACAAATAACTTCATAAAACAGATGTTTTAATAAGATTCCAATAAAATGGTGGGGTAAAAAAAGGAATATAGATAACAACTAAATCTGACAGCCCTCTAGATTCTGGGAACCTCACTTTTGTGCAGCACTGGATGCAGGGATCTTATCTCTGGAGAGCTTCATCAGGTGATGGATCAATGTGCTGAGCTAGGAAACTGACATGGAATTACCACAGTACTACACCCCTGTGGATGCTGGGAGATGTTTAGAGAAGCAAGTGGTAGGACTGGGCAGAGGGAAATGAGATCTTAGCAGTATCCAGATCTTGCTTTCAGTGTCTGTGGGAAACCTACAATACGAGTGAAAGAAGGCAAGGAGTTCCCAAGCCCAGATGGCAAGTCTGGAGACCCATTTGCACTCAAATAAATTGGAAGCCCAATGTAAATGGACAGAACATCTGACCTTTTATTTTCTGTCACAAAAGAAATTATGAAAAAAAAAATGCCATTGGCATGGTGATTTGTTTAAGGCATTCAAATATTTGACACCTCTATCAGTGTAATAATAACCTAATTTATAAGAATACATAGATGTTTATCTTTGAAATATACACCTGGATATTAAAGTGGTTTATGGTGTTAATGGGCAGAGCCTGAAATTGTAGTTCCATATGAATGTAGCTAAGAACAAGATGATAATAATAATAAATAATAATAATAATAATAAAACTTTAACAGAATGCCAATATCCTCAGCATTTTTTCATTTGTGGTCTCACATTTTGTAAACATTTTCTTTTCAGCCTGTTAGTAAACTGCTTTATAAATCACAATAGCGGGTTCTCACCAGAAGAACGGAAGGTAATTGATCTTGATGCTGTACAACCATAGCAATGTAGACACGATGCGGCAGTCACACGTTTTGATTTCTGCCCCCCTTTTCCCTCATAATTTATTAATTTCATTGGTTAAAGAGACAGTGTAATACAAAAAAGGGACTGCCCTAGGAACGTACAATTCACAGTTCAGCATCCTCTGGGAGATACACTCTATTTCCTCCGTACTTTAGACCAATTGCCACTTGATGCCACTGATCTCTTCTCTCTGATGACCAGAGACAGGACCTGGGGGAACCTCATAGAGCTGTGTCAGGGGATGTTTAGGTTGGATATTAGAAGTTTTCCACCCAGAGGGTGGTTAGGCACTGGAATGGGCTCCCCTTGATAGGTTATGGTTTGTCCAATGGTGTTCTGAATTTTGGTGCAGTGTCCCTAGTGGAGAGGACACTAATGCTTTCAAGGGCAAATAAGCCCTTTCTGTAACTTGCTGCAGATGATACTACTAGGCACGGATAAAAGGTCTGGTCTTTTCATATTTGACATCCATCTTGTAAGTATGTTTAAATGTTTCTTAATTCAAGAGGTAGTCACAATATGCTATGAAGAAAGGGCTTATTAAGCTTAACCAAATATATAAAAATTAATTGTGACCACTCTGTGCATACTAAACAGTTTCTTATGTGACTGTAGCTTGCTAGAAAAATGATGAATGTTCAGAATGTGTTTCTGTTCATTTGTCTTGATTCCAGTGAGCATGTGAAAGGCGTAATTCAGCATACATTAAACTAACTCAGCAAAAAAATCTGATTTCTTGAGCTGGCAAATGCAACCTCCTTCAAATTATTAATCTTTTTCCTTAGCAGAAAAACATCAAGTAAAATGTACAAAGAGGTGTGGCGAAGGTCAGTTAAAGAAGAGAAAAAGAAAGGAAACTTGAATTACTCATTTGAGACAATGCAAGTAGCACCTTCACTTGGAAGAAATTATTTTAATCTAAAAAAACAATAATCCTCATAAAAGAAATGTAAATTTGAAAAGAAATGACGAATTAATTGTCCTCATGTGTTTTACCTTCTTGGGTGGACTAATGAAAGTAACTGGAGTGTTGTAATTTAATGCCACATGATTATAAAAATTATTGAGGTCAAGGACCTGAACATTGAGTAAAGGACAAAGTTTGCTGTAGTCTTTATCTACTATCTGTTTATGACAGAGAATTTCCTCAGGTGCTGCTCATATGGCAATGTTTCAGTTTCTAGAGCATTTTTTGGTGAGGTTTTATTCTGCTGAAATGGTATTTTTTTCCTAGGTATTTTTGTATGTGTTATATTTGAAAAATGATTGCATGGTGTGAAAAACAGATGTAAGTATTACTTCAGTGTGAGGAGCCCAGTTTCCATAGGGAAATAAGTGTTGAGTTACTTGTCCCTTATTTTTTGGCAGTTTGATGCATATTTTGAAATACATAAAAGTAAAAAAAATACCCCTAAAGTTTGTTAGAAACCTGTCTTATTAAACATTGGGGCTTAACTAGAAATTCTACCCAAAGACTTATTCCCATTTTTGTTCTCAGCTTTGTAACAAAGCTTGTGATGATAATTGTTTGTTTTCTTTTTTTTTGCAATTATGACCAAAATATTCTCTTTGTTTTTTTAGGGAGGAGGGGGTGTTTGTTTGTTTGTTTGTTTTAACAATGTAGTGATCAAGACCTTCAAAAACAATGCTGCACAAGCCTAATTTTCATAAGCTCTCCTGGGATTTTTTTTTTCTCAAGTTTCTAGGTAACCTTTTAAAATATCTTCTGAAATACATTGGGCATAAAAGCTTGGGTTGGTGTAACTTTTTTACTGCAGCTGAGCCAGAGGTTGGTAATCAAATTGTTTATATCCTCTCTTCCTTTGTATTTGCAATTTATCTTTTCTGTTGTTAGTACTGTGAAGTGCTTCATATAAGCATATCCTACATCTCGACTGAAGGAGAAAGCTGCTCACCTTAGAAAAGAGTAGTGGTTAGAGTGCTGCCTAACACACAGCCAACACAAGGGCCAAGGTGCTTGATTCAAAACAACAGCTGGAATTTGGGTCTTTAACCTCCCACCTGAGTACCCTGGTGCCTTTGAAACATACAATTTACCTTGCCTATTTCTTTCTGATATATTCTAGAGTTATCATATGTTTTCCAGGGAAGAATGCAAACTTTCTTTGTATATAAGCATATTCAATGAAGGAAAAAAATCAAACCACAAAATGTTTGGTTGATTTGATCTAAAATTGTTTTGCTTAATAATTTCTTTCTGACTGCTTTACATATCAAAGCATATTCAGAATTAAAGAAAACTATTTCATTTCAGGTAAAAGAAACCATTTCCCTAACATCAAAATATTTCCCTACCACTTCCCAGTGGATTATCAGAACTCAAAAAATAATATTAATTCCACACAGAGAAGAAGCAGATTTTCACTTTTTTATGAAGCATCGGGAAATGTAAAAGCATTTATTCATGCTTATTTTGTTTGTTTTTTTTTCTATCCTCCACTTACATTTCTATTCAAAGAATGTCACAAAATGGTACTAAATATTTTGCTTCATAGTACATAGCTGTGTATTCTTCACTTTTATCTATTTGGCTTCTGCAGTATGTTAGACTTGAGTTCTGCCCCAGGCAGAAGCAGCCAACAGGACTCTTTTCTAAGGTTTATGGCCCTTCTGAGTTTTTGTTTATTTGTTTAAACACAAGTGTATTTGCACAGCTCAATGCAATAGATTCAGATTCAGAATCCCCAGGGAGGTTAATCAGGCAGAATCTTAAGGTGTGGAAGAAATACTTCCACTAACACCCTTGGGGCTTAGAGTCTTGAAAGAGTCCTGATCCAATGACGGGGCTGACAGCCTTCATGGGCAGGAGTCCTGCTTGTGCAAACAGCACGCAAACGACTGCTATGCATCAAGGCGATGACATGAATGCATTACCTTCATCTGTTCAGTCACCCAAAGTGACACAAATTGGCACCAGGCGCAGGTTCTGAGAAGTTCATAAAGCTGGATACAATGGATTAATGTGACTCATATCTACTGCCACTCAGAGATATGAGACTATCAGGACAGAATTACAAGTGGTAAGCTGAAAATTTATGATAGTGAGGAGCAGAAAAACTACGTTTTTGTATGACCGAAAGGACTACAAGGAGGAAAGAAAGGCTTCGTACACCAGATTTCGGACAATACTAGTCATGACCTTCACAGAAACCTGAAGACACTCAGAATTATGCTGTATCACATTCTTTTGAACAAGGCAAAGGTAGACTTGAAATCTACACATGACTTTGATCCTCTTTCCCCAGTTCCTGTGAAAGCTGGTTCTACATAACATGCTTGTCCCTGGATGCTCTGTGTTTTCCTTGGGGGTCCCTGCAGCCGTGCATTTCCCTTGGGATATTCTCAGTACCTGTATGGTCGAATTCTTGAAGAGAACTTAAAGGAAGATTATAATGATCCTTCTATACCTTCCTCACCCCCCCAGCTAGCAGCAGCTAGCAACATACCTCAGCTTCCAGCAGGGGAGCTTCTAAAAAATAAGAACTGTAGCTATAAATGCTTGATCGTATCACAATAAATTTGCTGCTAGAGAGCCAGAGAAAAGAAGTAGGAGGAAAGGAGGCATTTAGGTATCCAATCCCTGCAAAGCTGTTTGTGAGCAAAGAGCTGTTAGGCTAAACATGAGCATGCTCATCATCCCAACGAGACGTCTAAAGACGTCTTTGCTGGCCAGACAGAGGGGAAGAGTTTCCTTGCTGGAAATTAGTTGCTGTTGAGTTGCTGCCTTACACCAGTTCCAGACAAAACCAGCTACCCTGAAAACTTCATTTGTTGGCATGATAATTCCCAGTGAGGTCCCAACTAGGCTGAAAATCCTGATTAGCCTTGTTTTTTTTTCTTTCTTTTGGATTTTGTCTCTTGCCATGGTGATTTCAACCGTGAAACGTAGTGATACTGCTGATTCTCTCTCAATCCAGACTGCTCAATATTGCTGTGCTTTCAAGAATCCACTGTAGTCTGTAAGAGCAGGTCTACCTACTTGTTAAGTACACCAAACAAGTCATTAAATACTGCATTTCTTCTGTGGAGGTTGTTGTACGACAGACCAACCATACCATTTTGAGTCTGATGTAATAATTTTAATAAAGTTCCCATTCAGCAAATTTGATACTCAGTGAGTTATCCAGGTGCATACTTCTTTGTAAAATGTTAACATTCCTATGGCATCTAAAGGTTCACACTAAAAAGGAACTATATTGCAATCTTGCTATTTTAATTCTAAGTTTTGTATGTATGCGTGCTAGTTTACTGATTTATATAGTTTAGTTTACTATGTTTAAGAAGTTTTTTAGCTATCTGTCCCAATTCAAATAAAGAAAACCCACATATTTGCAGAAGCAAAAATAGAACCAACCTCAAGCAGGCTGTTTTGGTTTTTTTTAAACTTAATATTTGGTATGTGGATTACATCTATTTCCATAGTTACATATGCAGAGAAAAACACATTTCAGCATTCCTTGGGCTGAGTTTCTGATACTGTTTTAGTATGTGATATTCTTCCATAGAAAGGTTTTTATCCATTTTTCAGCATATATTTCCTATTTGATCTTATTATTTTATTTGAGCAACAAATGAAAAAAGCTGCAAGATGTAGAAAAGAAACCTCTTTAAAGTAAAGTCATATGTTTTAATAATAACTCTGTAACACATTCAGGTAAATTGGAATGTGAAGGTCTGCAAAAATATTCCTAATGTTTTATAAGTCTGATACACTTTGTAGACTTGGAGACACCTGGTTTTGTCGTTGTATTCCAGCTTATATATAATACCATCATGTGTTACATGAATATATTTAACAGAATCACAGGAATGAGATCTGCCAGTACCTCCTGTCCTCCTTCTGTTGGTGAGGAAATTTTTACCATTCTTTCAGATTGTTTCATTGTCAGCAGTTCTATAATCTAAAAATATACATTTTGAGGGTTATATTTTTTTCAATTATCCTAGAAATTCCTTCTTCAGCTTCTCATTGCTTTGTTTATAACTTTCAAACCAGAGCCACCTCCAGTAGTTAAACCTTTTCTGTCTTGCCTGTTTGTACCAGTCTTGGCTATTATGACATTCATTTCTAGCACACAGCAAATTTTACATAAAGGCTCAAATTGCCTATTACCAAAGACAAGTGTCCCTTTGATCCATTGGATTGTGGAATGGCAGTCTGGCACAATTAGTGCAGCTTTCAAGGGCATTAGAGCTCCTCATGTCTGAGTTAGGTGACACTGAGGGCTCCTTGATGGACCCTGCCATGAGAGAGAGAGCAGCTATCCTGGAGCGCAACATCTGTCGTCAGTCAGAGGGTGTATTGGAAAGGAGCTTTCCAGATAGAAAAATTTGAATCACTCTATATATCTTTTAAGATAACGAACACATAATTAAGACTGTCTGAACTAATCACAGGAATGAATCACAGAATAGCTGAGTGGGAAGGGACGCAGAAGGATCATCGAGTCCAGCTCTTATGGTTCATATAGGGATTGAACCCACAACCGTGGTGTTTTTAGCACCATGCTCTTACCAACTGAGCTAAAATTGAAGATACCTTGGAAAGCAATGTCATTGAAAACAATTTAGGGAGCACGACTGATGGACAACTCACTATTAGCTCTCATGTTGTAATGTGACAATATAAAGATAACAGAATACTTGGTTGCACGAGGAAGGAACACTGGGATGACTTATCCTGCATGGCACAAATATAAAAGATATACTTCTACTTTGGACTGGAGGCTGCCTTAGGTCATTTTCTAACTTTACCTCTCTTGATTGAATTAATGTTCGTGTCCCAAAAGACCAGCATCATGACTCCAGCCCATCTGCCACCACCTCACGTCCAAGTTTTGATCTGAAAATGAAATTCACCTTTTTTTTAAGCAATGATTTAATTAGCTAGTGATGACTAGATTTTGGGATGCAAATGCAGGTCATGTAGCAGAAAACAATATTTAAAAAAAGAGCAATTCTTATGTTCCTAACCTTACAATTTTTCCAGAGCCTATCTGGCTATGACTGATCAATGACCCACAACAATGTCAGAAGGCTCACAGGGGATTTGGATGGTGACATGTCCATGTAGCTCAGAGAGGGATGTAGCCATTGTCATGGCTGTTGCAAAGAAAGCTGAACTCAGCACAAAGAGGACTGGATGGTTGTCTTTCTTCTGCATAAATGGCTGCAACTGTTGAGTGGATTAGCTCTGTTGGTCAGACCGTGGAACCAAGGTTGTGGATACAACCTCCGTGTGGGCCATTCATTTAAGAGCAGGGCTTGATGATCCTTGTGGGCTCCTTCCTACTCAAAATATCCTGTGATCTGTGATCAGCCACCTATATTGGGGGAGTGGATCAACTGGCTGTGCTACTTGTGTAAATCAACCAATAGTACCATCTGAGCTGATCAATCACTTTTCTGTGCCTTGGTTCATAAAAGGAGCAGAAATAGTCACATAACTTTCAATAAGGCACCCAATACAGAACGTGAAAAACACAGAGTATAAAAACTTAACAACAAACGAGCGTGACAGACGTGATCTGAATTCTTGTCATATATATCTTGCCAGCAGCTGAGGATAGCGAGCATATTATTGAGAACTATTGAGAATGAGTTAGTACTGTGATTCAACTATTTATTCCAGCTGTATACTCTGATTATTTGTACTTGTGTTGTGATTCAAGTATGTTGCTCTATCACCTTGCAAAATCAAATTTCCATGTAATGTCAAAAGAGATTCAAATCAGTAAATTTGATGTTGAACTTTAAATCCTCTATGTGTGGACAGCTAATACAAATTGATCAGAATATTGGACTCTGATGCCTCTGATGACTCAGGTTCATTAGCTCCTCATCAGAGACTTTGCTTTGTTGCTGGTATCTGCATCCTGTATTTTTCCTCTCATTGCATGCCGTTTTTCAAGCCTCTTGAATGTGGAAATTTCCACAGGTGAATATACTTCATTCATGATTCACCGCAATTCCCCTCATCTTTCCAGTGTTTTCTCCAAAAATCATCGCTCACTGAGCCAGGAAAACAGGTGCATATAACAAGGATACATTGATATAACAGTCTTTTGCCAAATTTTGTAGATTAATAATACATAACTTTTCAATATATCTGTATTTGAAAGACCTATGTTTCCAAAATATGAACTCCAGCACAGAAGACTTGTACAAATGAATCTGCTATCCATATTTCAAGAAGATTGCTGAAGAAATAGCAAAAATTAGAAGAGATACACAAGCAGTATTTGTGGGTTAGAGGAAATAACTTACAACAAATGGCTTAGCTCAGGCTTTTTTATCTTTTCCAGAAGATTTGAGTTACTTGGCTGTATTGTATAAATACTTGAACAGGCAGAAAATACTAGTTCCCAAGATGATTTTTGACCTCATGGAGAATAGTACAGTAAAAACCTAAACGCAACGAAGTTCAAATAAGAAATATTCCATAAATAAGTTTAACTGTGCACATGGTCATCCAAAGGCACAAATCCTAAAGGCAGTGGTGCACTCTCGGTCTTTTGAATTCCTTGAACTGAACTCAGATACCTATCTAGAAAATGTATTTTGGGCAAAGAGAGTTTATTGCACTCAAGAGGGAGTTAGCTGAAGGGAATGTAATGGCCTGTTATCACTGGACAGCAAATTAGGTAACTGAATGGTCTCTGCAAGATCTACACTGTGTGAATCTACTTGCTATGTGGTAAAGAGATGCATAAACCCATCCATAAAACAAAACCAAAAACAAAGAAAAACAAACCTGAGACGAGTCTGACATTTTTTCCCTTAAATTTTTTGCTGGTATTTAAAACATGGGACCTAGAAATGTAATGGACTATGAGTTCACAGATTCTAGTCTCCTGTTTTGACACGTTGCAGTATTTTTTCACAATTTTGGAAATAGCACCCACTATTCCAACTCAAAGTCTGTTTCAGAGCCTCTCTGCTTTGCTGACTGAATTTCCATTTCTGATCTACACATGGCCATCTTACACCTTTTCATTCTCATGATGTTGTCCTTCAGCTTATGCTCCTGATGTATATAAACTTATTTGTGTAGAACAGTCATAGTCATGGTCAATTTTCAGTTAGATTGGTGAAACCAGAAATTTTCAATTTTTTTTTGCCTTCTCCTGTAATACATGCCCCTGTTCTATTTATCCCAGCAGTCCGTCTCTACATTTGTTCCAGTCAGAGATCATGTGTGTTGAAAGATGCTTGTATTCTTTTCTGTATTTTATTCCATTTTTTTTCTCCACTGCTGCTCTGCTGTTTCTTTTTCATCCTTGTCTATTCTCCATTCCGTGATCTGACCTATTTTCATTCTGCTATTGCCTTGATTCATTTTTGTTTTTCCTTTTTATCCATCCACTCTGGTCTGGTTCCTTATCCATTCTACCAAACTGAAGTTTTAGAATTGTCACTTCAAGATAAATCAAAGTGCATAATTAGGCTAGCATCTTATCTCCTACAGTGGCCAGTGACCATAGATATGTAGGTGAAAATATTTTGTTATACTGCAGAAATTCTCCTAGTAAATTAAGATTCTTGAGTTAGAGATATCTCTGCATTTCTCAACACAATCAACTTTTCTTCAACATATCAGCCATCCATTTAGTGAACTGTTGTCAACCTTACCTCACCATTCAGCAGGAAAGTGTTTCCTGAGTTTAACTATACATTACACTTTTTATATTACTTTTAAATGTAGTTGTATTTGGTATCACCTTGTTCCTATCCTGGAAGAGACATGGAACAGCTGTTCACAACCCTGATCTCTTTACCAAACTGAGGAGTACTAGTCTATTTAATTTGGTTTTATATTGAAACTATTTCAGTTGTTTGGGTACCCTCTCACTCTTTTGTTTTCTAAATCTACTCCATCCTTTTTTGTAAGAGGGGCATTGGAATTACACAGAATACTCCAAGAACAGGTAGATATTTTCTGTGTACATTGATACTATCATGTTTTCTGCTCTGTGTTATTTTACCTTCAGAGCAGAGTGTAGTGGTAGTCTATTTTCTATTTTCTTTCTGAAATGCTTTTAAGAGCTTTTTTTAAGTCCCAGTAATCAATTACCACTCAGCACGTATGCAGAATCAATCACTCTGCATACGTTAGAGTTATTTTTTTCTTTCTGTCATTTTGCATCCATTTTACACTGAATGTGATTTTGCTCCTTCACTCTTCTGTGTCAACCAGTCTCGTAAGATCTTCCTGCACATTCATTTGTTGTTTCTAAAACCCCAAATATCAGGTATCAAGCTCTGTCACTTTAATATCCATCAATATGCTTATGCAGACTGTATTCCACTTGCAGCTTCCATGTATTCCGAACACTGATAATTGAGTCCAACCTTTTAATTGTTATTCTGTCATGTGAAGGATTTGTTTCTTATCCCATCATAGAATAATGTTTTGAAGAGCATTTCATGACCAACTTTTTTGAATACCTTTTACATATCTACATAGACTTTGTGAATTGTATGTCTATCTACTCTAACTCTTTATATATTTTGTTTTAGAGATAAATTATACATAATTTAACCCTGCAAAACTTTTCTAGGCTTCCCCAGTGCCCAGGATCTAGCTATGACTTCTCTAATTTCATATTTTATCAGGATTGCCAGTAATTTTACGGTATAAGCATCAAATGTATTCGTCTGCAGTCACTGGATCCCACAAATATAATTAAAATTAGCACTGTATTCTGGTTTTCTGGCCATTTTATGTGAGAGGTTACAAACTCCGCTTACTTGCTCTACTACTTTACCGTACAGTTTTTAAGGAATGCTTGAGTGAAAATTGTCTTGAGCCAGTAATTTGATATCATAAACTTTTTTTTTTCTTTGAATATTCTGTTTACATTTCAATTTGAAATTTATTCCTCTATGACATTCCCCATGCCATGGAAAAGCACTCTGTAATGGCAATCTTGACTTCAACTTCTAACCCCAATCACGAGCCCCAGACCCTATCACAAACTCTAATCACTAACCCCATTATAAACTCTATCCTAAGAAAAAAATCTACCCGTAGTTAAAACCCTAATCCCAAACCAGAAACAAATCCCTAACCTCTAACCCCAGCCTCTCATTCATACTGTAACACCAAGGCCCTAACTCTAATCTTGTGGATAGCATTAGAGTTAGGATTCAGTTTAAGTTTATTTTCATGTTAATGCTTCACATCAAGATGAGGATTTGATTTATTGCTGGAGTGAAGCTAACAGGGTGGCCAAATATTATTGCCAGGTTTAGTATTAGGGCAAATTGAAATTGTAATTGTGGGTTTGGGTAGAGCAGAACTAGAGTTTGGGTTAGGATTAGGTTTAGAATTATGTCTGTGCTTGCAGACAACAATTTGGATTATGGTTTCGTTTTATGTTTAGAGTTCAGGGTCAAGGTTACACCAACTCTTCACAAGAGGGACATTTAAGGTTGGAGTTATGATTCACTGGTATTATTCAGTGATTGAGTTTGGCTTTAGCATTATAGTAGGGTTTAGGATTAGGGTTGTGCTTAAAATTTGGATTTTGTGTTTGATTGTGGTTAGTCTTAGGTTAATGGGTGGGATTAAGGCTAGGTTTAAAATTTGGGTTAGGTTTAAAATTAAGGTTTTGGGTTTATGTTTAGGGTTTTGTTTAATTTTAAGATTAGAGTTAAGGGTTAAAGATCAGGGTTCCTGTTTTGTTTTGTTCAGGCATTAGGGTTTATTATTCGTGTTACTTTTTAGGGGTATTTATGAGTAGACAGATAATGTATTTTTTAGCATTTTTTGGATTCCACTAGTTTAATCAAGGCTATAATGAACTGGGATTTTTCTGTTTCTGGATTGACATACATCTGGAGCCAAAAAAGCAGTTAAAAATATTGTTATGGATAAGAAAGTCAGATATATGCAATTTGGTTTGAGCAAGATATATTTCTCAAGTATACACCCAGGTGCTGTAAACATTTTTTTCTATATTTTCCATTAGGGCCTGCTAATGAAAAGTTTCAGCAAAAGAACAATAACTTTTGGAGGCACTGTTATTAAAGAGCTGATGGTATGATAAAACCTGCATCGACTCAGACAGAACACAATCAGAAATGCAAGCGATGGCAAGGACCCAAACAGACCATGTGAAGTTTGATCAAGATATTATCCAGCCTGCAGAAATCTAAGTTAATCACATGAAATCCCTTCTGTCTTCAGGAGGAATACAGCCAGATGACAGCAAAACTGAAATCACGGCCAACATAAACCATCAGCCACTAACATAATCAACAAGAACATAACATTTCTGGAGATACTTGTAAACTACAAGAACATAGCATTTCTGGAGATACTAAAGTTTTGGTGTAGTACATAGTTTTAGAAGAAGCCTAGACTGCTTCCCAGAATTGATTGTTTTGTACCACTACAGCTGGGATAGCAGTCATAAAAAATCTAGCAACAAACACAAGTAACACTATTCATTAGTCAGGATATATGTTTCCAGAAGCCTAGTTATCATTCAAACAATGGGATCCTGAAATGGATTAGAAATTTGCCTACTGAAAGACCAAAGTCCTGTTTCATGTATATGCTGAGATTTCATGTCACCCAATTTATTACCAGGGAATACTGGCTACTGCATTTGCAATAGGTGGTTTTTTTTCCTCTTCAAGAATGTAAAAGAGCAGATTGCAGCACTGTCAGTTAGCAAGCATTGCTGTGCCCCTCTAAATCTCTAACAGCTCTACTGAGCTTGAGGCAAAATACAAAAAAGTGCTACCCACAACTGAACACCATCTCACCTTCACATTTGCAAGGCATGGAAATAACAGACCATGACATACAGGAAGAATGCTATCTTTAAATCAAGAGTAAAAGTGGAGAATAAGCCACAGTTTTTGTAGTGTTAGGTTTTGCAGAAATATTCTTCTTCATGCAAAACTGTACCTAAATTTTCCTGTCAGACGTATCAAAATACGCACAATAAGAGAGAGCAGCCACTGTGGCATTATATGAACCTCTGGAATTGATGCTAATACCTCCTGAGAATGCAGATTTGACAGCTACCATAGGAGGTTGATACCATCACGTACTTGGTCTATCTACACACAGATACTGAAACAGTATTGGTGACTTACTTAATGCAGTGGTACAGTGCACTTTGACCTCTCCACATACAAATCAAGTTTAAGTGAACAAACTATAGTTTGCCTAGGATTTTTTTTTACAGTAAAGATTTAAGAATGAATAATTATTAATTCTGTTTAAGTATGTGTTATTTGTTAATTAACATTTTAAAATAATTCTGTTTGCTCACCAGAGAACGTTTTCTTGGAAGAGCTCTTTCATAGAGTGCAACAACTGGCTGAGGGTCTGGAATGCTAAAATTTGTGTACAGGCTGTAGTAATTTTGTGACTCATAAGCAGTTTTCTGGTTCAGCTTGGTGGTCAGGATACTACTCCGTGATCCTGGTTGTGACTGACACTACAGATATAAGAAAGCTCACTCTCAGATTTACCCCACGTGATTGAAGGGAACCCTCCCTCTTTCTTCTTTTATTCACTTCTGAAATTGAGGTTGTATTTCTGAAGCAGCTGGTGTTATCTCTCATGTACCAGGTTCTGATAATCAGTACTTGCTGACGCTGCCCAGTACAACACAAAGTAAAATCTGTCAAGGGAGCACTGGTTCAAACTGCATGTGTGGAAGTTAGCATTGCATCTTTAGGGCTACTGCTTTGAGCAAATCCATGAGTCTTATGCTTCGCCTGAGCTCATAGGAAAAGTCCATTGTGTGCAGAAGACATGGTTCACATGTTTCCTGCAAAGTTTCACTATTGTTCCTTCTGATAGGTCCACCCTTAAAGATTGTATGATGTGCTGAGAATCAAAGATAAAGGTATTCTGTCCTCTGTTGATACATACAGTACTTCGAGGTGGAAGACACCTGCTTTCATACTGGTTTCCATAGACATTCCGCTAATTCTAATGGAATGCAAGCAATTCTAAAATTATCAAATTCAGAGAAACTCTCTTAGACTAACATTCACCTGAATGCACACAGAATTTTTTGGCATTGCAATGTGCATAGCAATAATACAGCATTAGATTGTAGATGTCTAATATACTGTTAGTTGTTTGAACTCCTTTTATTGTTGGGTATAGAAAGAGAGAATCTCAGAATTAGATTCTTCTTATCTGAATGTGGGTTTCCAACATAAATCAGATAGTTTCTGAAAAGCTGTCTGAAGTTGTAGCAGATGAATCGCAACCCTAATGTTTCCAGGACGTTAGTTTATACTCTGCATGATTTAATTTTATAAAAAGTGGTGTGACTGGCATTTTAAATTTATAATTTATAATTCCATGTCTTTGTGGCATCTTGTAGTTTCTCTGTGTTAAACTGCGTGAGACACCACAGGAGTAATTTGTAGTCAGAATGACATTTTAGTGAGTTGCTCTTTTTCTGTTGAATGCATTGCTAAAAGAAAAACAAAAGCATCTTTCAAAAGCAGATGCAGTTGCAATTCATCTTTCCATCCTTTGGATAATGTGTTGTACATTGCAAAGGCTGATACTTGCCATGTTTCTGCCTACATGCAATCTTCCACCTGTTACAATATCAGTGATGTCATGTGTCATGTGTCATGAGGTCACATTATGATGATAATGCTTATGATTTGATTCTTTCCCAAATTAAAAAACAAAACCAAAAACCACTTCATATTGATTTAAACATGGATTTATATGTCAGTAGAAAAAATTTCCACAGTGACTTTCCAAGTAGAGTGTCCCCCCAATTTATTAGAGTTTCACCATCCCAGGAAGTTGTTATATCATTGTGTAAGGTATATATCCTCTCCTATTTTAGCTGTTATCTTGCACAAACTTCATCACAAAAAATATGAGCCCTAATGGCAGTTTTCCAAGTCACTGGCCTAGTTAGATTTTACTAGTAACTTTAGGACAAGTCCTCAAGGGATGACAGCCCATTACACTGCAATTGTCCAAGATCAGTTACTACAACCATGGCCAATTCTGTAAGCATATGTTTTCCTGGGTTAGAATCTGTAAGCTTTTCTGCCTGAGTGAAATCTAATTTGCTGTTTCAATTCTATACTGAAGAAAGCATCTCCTTCCAGTTGTGTGTCCAGTATGAATGTCAAGATAATTTTAAAGGAATTATTTTGGGTACACTTAATTAATCTTGTATTGCTACTGATTTAGATCAATGCTTTAATCAAAGCTTTAATGGTTTCAAAGGTTTTCTTGTTGTAGCTGGTTGAAAGAGAGTTGACAGCTTATGGTTCCAGCGCATTGTCAGGCTGGAAGTTAGTATGTATTCCCTCTACTCCCACATCAGCCATGTGTTAACTTACTACTGGTAAAAGGGATATTTTTTCTATGCTATTAACTTGAAATGGAGTATAAGAGCAACAGCTGTATGGACTCAGCACTCATTAAAATGCACTTTAGCTGTTGGACTGCAAACCTGTTTGAGCAGTCTGGCTTGGGAAGGAAAAGGGCAGTTGTGCTCTAATTTTTATGATTTTCTCTTATATCTAGGATATAAGATTTACTACTATTGAACCCATCAATAATAATTAGCATGATGGTAATCACATGGCCTTTTCCTTCCAAAGTGTTTATATTTCTCTAAAGTAAGAAATTTCATATACAATGGTCATATCACATTTAACACATTCTGTTTTAATCTGCTGCCTGAGCTGCTTACAAATGGAAGATACTTAATGTGAGTGTCAGTTAAGGTATTTACTATCCTATTTACATCAACTTTACAAAGTCATCTGACAGTGAGAAAATTGTTTCTGGAATTTCTCTTCTTTGCTCAGGATCAATGCTTCTTCATACCTTATCTTTCTTACTGTGTTGGGAGTTTTTCTGCACTACTTATTAAATTATTATTAATTATATTATTGTTGTTATTATTAAAGACAGCAAAATAACTCATGCCGAATAAGCCATTCAAGGATGATAACCTTTGTTTTCATTTTTGAATGCAGACACGATTTGTAAGTGCAAAATACATGACTTACTATATTTTCATGGAATTCTTGTGAGTTGTTATCTTAAACTATTGATTTTCTTCGGTGTGCAGACAGTCACAAGGGTTCCACTCAAGCTTTTCTCTCTGTCTGCACAAGTTAAGCTTTCCAAAACATGAGCAAGTAGCATGTAATGAAACATAGCTGTTAACAATTGCGTCTTTCAGAGAAAGCTGTAGGCTAAAGATTTTGAAATGTCAGGAGTTCCTAAGTTGTTTTTGAAAGTTGATGAACCATCATTCAAATGAACAATTGGTTCAAACCATACTCTTGCATTTTTTACAGCCACTCATGGGAAAATTTAGCAATCTGTGTCACTGACAGATCTCTAAAGATGTAGATATCTTGAACAAGCACAATGTAATGCTTTTTATTTTAGATACATTTTAACCCTTTTTTCACCATGCATATTCTCATCCAAAATGTCTACAAATGTTCCCTGTAAACTTTTGGACTAAATGATGGTATAAAATGATAAGATTCACAGTTATAAATATTTTTGCTAACCAGCGACGTGATCACATCATGTGAATTGGTCTCCTCCTCCTGGTTTGTGAAAAAGGGTGAACACTTTTCCTTTTTCTTACAGCCATTAAAATAATAAAATAGAAGCCAGTCACAGGGCCAAAACTCACAGGGCCCAGACTCCTTTTGGGTTAACCAAGCAAACACTCTGTGATTCCATAAAGTCTAGATACCTCATTTAGCATAAGATAAATTGTCTCTGGCATTAAGTCTGCCTCCACTAACCGTGAAGGCTTCCCAGAGGATAAACTGAATGGTGAATGCTTTTTGACAGATAGAATGGGGCAAGATGAATCCCAGCTATGCCGTGCCCCAAGATATTCACAACAGACATTTGTTTTATAGGGCTCCTGCAGCTTCACAGCTTCTTCAGCAATCCCACCTGGTGCTGAATGTTAGAAAGGATTCTGTTTTTCTAACATACAACTCGCCTCTTGCCTCCTCCTTTGCTATGGTTTAACCTTCAGGCAGCTGAACACCACAGAGCTGTCTGCTCACTTTGTCCCCCAGAGATGGGGGAGAAAATAGGAAAACAGGTAAAACAAGTGGGTTGAGATAAAGACAGTTTAGTAGGACAGAAATGGAAAGGAAAATGTTAATAATGATTATCAGACAATACACAAAACAAGTGATGCACATTGCAATTTCTCACCAACCACTGACCAATGCACAGCCTGCGCCAGCAGTGGGACAGCTCTGTGGCCAGCTCACCCCAGCTGAACTGCTCAGCATGATGCTTTATGGTGTGGAATATTCCTTTGTCCAGTTAGGGTCAGCTGTCCCCAGCTGTGACCCCTCCCATCTTCTTGTGCACCCCCAGCCTACTCACTGGCAGTGCAATCTGAACATTTTCCTGGCTCAAGCCTACCAAGTACAGCAAGAGCCCTGTTTACTGTTCTTGCAGTTTGTACCCCTGTATGTTTCAGGTACAATAATTTTCAGAACCTTTCCTAATGGACCTTGACATGTGTATGTGCCATTGTTTAATTGTATCTAGATGTAATTAACTTGCATTTTTTTCAGACTGTTTCTCCATTTCATCAAAATCAGCAGTTCCTCCTTTGCTCTTTCTGTTCTCCCTAGTTTGGCACTGTACCTTTGCAGAGCAAAGTGCAGAGCTACCTTCCTGGGCAGACTGAAGAGTAATCGCTGTTCAAAGAGGAAGAAATCTGTTCAACTTCCAGTTTTTCTAGCAGAAACAATTTTTAGGTATTGTGTTCTTGCCTGATGAATTGGACAATTTAATTTCAAGCTCTTTCACATCTTCCCAATGAAGACTGGCATCCATTACTTCTACGTGATCTTTTGTTATGACTTGGGATTCACAGTTTCCCTGAAAAGTCTAATAAAGGATGGTGACAGAGGAAAACAAAACTGATTTCTGGACCATTGTAAGATACGTTAACAAGGCTGAAAGGACAATAAATAAGAAGAATTAAATTTTTTCAAATGGCAGGATGTTATTTAGACTAGCAGATGGAGGCTTTTCAGAGTCCCAAATATATCTGGTCAGGTAAGCAGAAATTGTGGCATCAGGTGGGGTTCATTGTTGATAAAAACAAGTTACAGAGAAATATTGACCACCAAATGTATTCCTGGACTCCAGATTAACTGTAACAGGTGGAAAGAGCTGTGCATTGCTATAGGTTGCAAATGGAAAGTCCTAGCTCAGCCAAAAACCAAAGAACATGAGAATGAATAAAGAGAGGAATAAACAGAGAAAGGTTAAAACAACATAAAACTATTAGGTATATTGACAGAATACATTCAGATTCTTCCCTGTGGTAACATGATTGCCAAACAAAAGGGATCCAAGATGAATAATGAACACAAGGAGAAACAGAAAAGTTGGAAAGTGTAAAGTGTTCACTCTTTTTCACAAACCAGGAAGAAGAGACCAATTCACATGATGTGATCACATCACTGATTGGCAAAAATATTTATAACTATGAATCTTATTATTTTATACCATCATTTAGTCCAAAAGTTTACCAGAAATATTTATTGACCTTTTGGATGAGAATATGCATGGTGAAAAAATGTCCATATATATCTAAAATATTGTTTATAAATATTCTGTCTGAGGGCATAAACACAAAGTACATTACGAAGGACTTTCCCATCAGACAGTTTTCCCAGTGCAAAAAAGCATCCTTTTAAAAATGTATCAAAAATGAACCAAGAAAAGTCGGCAAGACTCAGAAAATCTTTACAAATAAAAAGTTTTCATCCTTATTAATAAGTGTAAAATACTGTAGTCTGGACCAGTAAATTATTACACACAATTACCAAAGTGTTCACACTGCTATAAATCAAATTGTTGGAAGGCTCTATAGCAGTGTGTTTCTTATCTCATATAAAACTACTGCAATCAGCCAGTATTTCTCCAGGAAGTTTTGGAAGAGAAGATGAAGACACTCAGAGAGGTATTTGCAGAAACACTGTGGGACCTGAGCCAAGGCTGAACTCGTTCCTGTGAAGGTGAGGCAGCAGTGATGACAGTACAAAGGTATCTGCTAATGTGAGGCAAACAGTATCAGCCCAAAACCTGTGACTGGTTCCAGCTGCCACAGCTCTACAGAAACTGACTCACATCCAAACCCACCCACATCCTGACACAAGATTAAGAGGTTACCAGCATTTCCATCACTGGCACCAGGGAGGAAAGGGAGATACAGAAATCTCTGCAAAGGAGGAAAGAACAAACGGCAAATTACTGCTCCCTCTGATACTACAGAAGTCTACCACAGTAGTATCAGAGTGTGTGTACACATCCTCTTGACAGTACATCTGTTTCTCTCTGAAGAATTTAGATTTCTGTGGTGCTGTGGATTGCTGTAGACATGAATCTTCATTTAAAATAATCACTGTCTGATTAATGCTCAGGAGATCACTGATCTGTATGGAACAAAGAGGAGATGTTCTTCCTCACTTTCATATCAAGGGAAAAAGCTTCCACTCACCCTCCCCAGCGCAGGCAATGGAGCCATGGTTCCTTGCAACTACTCCAGCAGTACCAGCAGCAGAGTTGTTGCTGGAAGCAACTCAGAAAAGGAATCGAAATGGAGACCCCCCCCCAAATAGCTGGTTCTTCTGTTCCTTTTCTCTGTCCTTTCTAAGGAATAAATGTTCAGTTTAATTCAAGAAAAGGCTTTCAGGCCTTTTCCAGCAAAGAGACTGGCAAACTGGAAGCTATTGAAAAACTAGAAAAGTCTGTTTAAATGTTGGAGATTTTGTGCAAGGAAGGAAAGGGAACTTGTGTTGTCCCCTTTTATGGCTGAGAAACAGTGGCACTAGCGATGGCAGCTGGATACCCTGCAGTTATATACCCGGTTCAAGAGTGATTGATCACTTCCTGATGACTAGAAGAGGCAAATCTACATTCAGTACTGTTCAATAATCCACAAGTTTAGTGCCAAAAGTGAAAGGAGACAAAAAAATATCCCTTAATGTTTGAGGTACCATGGCAGTTGCAGTCTAATCTATTCTTAGTTAGCACAACCTATATATTTACAGGGTACATTTTTTAACTGGAAATTGAGAGTGAACAAATATAAATCCTCCTCTGATACTTCGGTTTTCATCTACTCAATTACATTAAGTAATTTTGCATATTGTTTAAAAATGAAAACCAGCCCTTGCTCTTTAGGTGCTTTGGTACTCTGTGCTACATAGATGAGGATTACAGCTCTGGTAACTGGCAAAGGAGTATGGATTGCTTGTTTTCAGTCAGTGGGGGTTAGAAGTGTCTGATCCTTCCTGTATCAAAACTTTAAATGTCAGAACACAAGTGACCGAAGTGTCTTCATAACCACGTAAGAAATGGCTGTTAAAATTCACTCTGCAAACATTATTTACATTAGTGGAGGGGAGAAAACTATTCTTTCTACTTTAGCATTTTGATGACATTTTAGAACCTTTAAGGACGTTTTATTCTGTGTGAACACTGCAAGATTTTCTGAGGTGTATTTTTAATTAAAAAAATCCCCAGCATATGGCTTTAGCAAAGAGCCAACCAAAATAATGTGCAAATGTGTTTATGTGTGGATGGCTGTATTCCAAAGTTCAACAGTGCTAAATTGGCAGCATTTTCTGAAAAGATAAGATTTACTGTTTGGAAACAGGATGAAAGTTTCAGCTTTGCATTCCTATTACTAGCTAAAAAGAGATCAGTTTGGTTTCCATTTGCTATTTTAGTAGTGCTTTATTTATCTTTATTCCTTTGCTCCAACTATGTAGGCATAGCGTAACACTGTCTTAAACATTTAAGAGCTAATGCTTGTGCAGAAATGAAAGCATTAGAGGATGAAAACTTCAAATGTATCGGTCAGAAAAGTGATGCTTCTCCTATTGACCCAACAGTGCATGGTTAGGGTGTGGAAGAGCTGTGCAGTTTAGGTTCGCTGAGGACTGCTGGTGATTCTAGACTGGATTTAGTAACCAGTATGCACCCTTTGATGAAAAGTAGCCTCTGTTTCTCAAAAATCATGCTGTTATATTGGTATCTGTTACACTTGGTAATGCCTAATGCAAACTGCTGCACTATACAAATAATGAGGACATATTATGCTAACAATTAGATTGCAAAATGGCCTAACTCCATTTGCATGATAATGAAATGGCCCACAAAAAGCAAACACACCAGAAAATGAGACTTTATGCAAACTGTCTGATACTATGTGCTGGTTGCAGTCCTTAGAGCAAGTCTGTTTTTTTGAAGATGGCTAACAACTTTTACCAAGTCAAAGACCATGGAGAAGCATTGCACTGAAAAAACAGAATATGTAAACATTTATAAATCAATCAGGCAACAAGAAATGATTTGTTTTTTATAATAAGCCAAGAATGTTAAATCTATAAAACTGATTCAACAAGAGGAAAGAATGATTTGTTATTTTGTGTGTATGTTGAAGGCAGACTTCAGGTCTCTTCTAAACACACAGCTGTGTCACTACAGGTACTTCACCACCCAGTGATTTTAGGTGGATTTAATGACAGAAAAGCTGCTTTTCTTCCCCATGAAATTTCTTTCCTTATGCATTATTAAATGAACATATATGCAATCTCACCCTTCTAAGTGTCCTAACATAGGAAAATCTTCTTGTCTGCATTAGAGAACACAGGGATTTTCTGAAGTGTTTCTTGGTTTCATCAGTGATTTCTTGGAGGACACATGTCACTCCTATCTCTAGGACAAAGAACTTTTTAATGCAGCAAGGGGACAGAGGCTTGAAATACCTGAAGTAACACTGAATATAAAACATAACTGTATCTTGCTTACTTTACATCCTAATTTCATGGCTGATGTTACACTTGTAACCAAATTCACTAATTAAGAATGGACTACATCAAAGCTTGCGCCAAATGCAGGTCCTTCTCAAAGAGCTTACCCACATATATACAATGACCTTGGATATGAACTTGAAAAAGTAACTATTCCAAAAGTATATCTGCAAAATTTAACACCAAAAAGCTAGAAAGTGTCTGAAGGATGATTCCCTATGTAGATTTCACAGCATGAGTGTCTGGGCCCTGGAACAGGCTGCCTGCTGGCTTTAAAGAGATCATTGATTTTAAAAGCTCAAGAGGAAAAGATCCTGAGCAGCCTGTTCTAGTGATTAAGTCGGCCCTGCTTTGAGCAGAACGTTGGGCTGCAGGACTTCAGAGGTCCCTTCCAAGCCAAATTATTCCATGATTCCAGGATCCTTCCTGTTTGTGTGACTATACGTTCTGACTCTATAGAAATGTTTTGCTGCTAATTTTAGAGCAGATGCCTTCCTCGCCAAGACTTAGTCCGCAGCTGACTGCTGTTAGCTGAAACCTTTTTGTGACAATCACTGACTTTGGATTATGGCCTTGCAACACAGAATGGCTCTGCTCAAGGGAGGAACCAGCTGTTTCATATGTCTTTTTATACTCATTGAGCATGTGGCTGCATGCTTTATTTGCTGAATCACATCCAAATCCCTCTCCGACAGAAATAATTAAGTCTTTTTTTTTTGTTTTGTGCACTTATTGCTATGATATTCAAATGCTTAATGAATTCATCTTTATAAGGTTTAAGTGACATCTTTATGCTGTCACAGGGAACAGCAGTATTGCTTCACATTTTTATAGATGGGAAGTGATGAAGACAACAGGACAGCTTGCCTGTACAAAGTATCTGCTCAAAGTCCTTACTGATGGGTTTGGGTCTTGAGTCCATCATGCTGATATAAGCAGCCTTAGGAATGAATGCCATATCTAATCCCAGGATCTGCTCTGTAAGACATCTTTCTCTTTTTCAATAGGGTACAGGAATGCTCTGAAACAGTTTCACTTAGAAGAACTCTGCTATTTCGTTAATTACCTCATCTTTGAAGTTGTTTTGGCCTTTTGTGAACCAGCACAGGAAGATCTGTGAGTGATATTCTGAAAGCTACAGAAAATCCATTATATTTCAAGTATCTAAAGTGGAATTATTTGGTGGTTTTTGTTAAATTAACATTATTCATATTGGTGGGTCAGAAATTAAAATAATAGAATGCTGCAAAATGAAGAGTATATTTTTTTACTCAATTTATGGATATAAAAGCCTGAAACAGTGCCACAAATCAAAGTGCTTTTTCCAAATGCTACATTTTAAGTAGTCCTCTCCAGATGTGGTGTTCAAAGACATCAGTATATGATTTCTCCTTTATTTTTCAGCCAATATCATTGAGAAACAAAGGTATGGGAGAACCAGTCATTGTCATGATAGTTTGAAAAATTATATTTTAAGTTTAGCTAAGAGGTTTATGCAAGGTGGAGATATGTTCAAACTATCAAATTTTACTTTAAACTGAAGCCATCTTTCAATTTTTAACTTTGGAGAACTCAGAGATGTTTAGAGATATCTGTGGCACAAATCAATTTCTTGTAAAGACCCCAGGCAAGTGGAAAGAACCATGTTTCCCTCTGCACACACTTGCACCTGTGTGTATTGACAGATGTTTTTGCCTTGCTTATTCCGTCAAAGAGCACACTGGAGTACCTCCTGCTGTAACTTGGAAGTATATTCCTAAAATGGGTGTGTCAGAGAAGCACAGGGTGCATGTGGAAATGATTGAAATCAATGGCAAAAATATTGATTTCAATGGAGTCTGATTTTGTAAACTAAGGGCAGGCAGTTAAGTCTAAACATGTAAGAGAAGAGGGAAGATTTTGAGGAGAGGAAGCATACACAGGAATGTGCTCTCCAGAACATAGAGAGGACCAGAGTCCCCAAAAATTCCTCCTGCTCCAGCTCCAAATAAATCCAGATCTGCTTCCATGGCAAAGGTTGTTGCAGTAGAAGCCTTCTGTTTTATCTAAAAAAAAAAAAAAAAATTAAAATCTTGGGGCTATTGACTGCATACATTTGTTTGAGAGCCTTAAGTTTTAGACCATAGACATATTACAGCACAGCCCAAGTGCTAATCCAAGGCTACTGGAAATGCAAGTGCCTTGATTTTCTACATTTAATTTGAACAATGGCTGATGGTTGACTTGTCTTATCCCAGACATTATTGTAACTTCTCCACATTCATGTTTTACTGAAAAAAATTGCAGAGAATTGAAATTACCTTCTCAGCCATTCCCTGTCTTTCCCTTTCTCTTGTTTTTTTTATCTGCTCCCTTTCACCAGAAAATGTTGGTTTATGTCCTAGATAATAAAGTGTGGATGAAGAAAATATTTCCTTAGTGTTTTCTCCACTAGCAGTCACTACTGACTAGCAGAAGTTTCCATACATCACTCTTGCAGAAACTTGAAGAGTTACTTCAGCCACGGAGAGAAACAAACATTGTTAACAAGAAAATAAGACAACTGGGAGTATTATACTGAGCTAAATCATTCTGCTGTAACAGTGCTGTGGAATTGCGATTCAGCATCAAAAATAATAAGGGTATTATTTCATCTAGTTTGCTTTATTTTCCACCTACACAGGGCATTTTTATTTCTTTACAGTGTCTCAATCTGATCAAGAAAAAAGCATATGATCTGCTTGGCTCCTAAAAAAATAATGAAAAAATAGGGATATTTCTTTGTTCTTTACCATCTTAAGTGCATTATTTCTGTGCCTATGCTGCTGACAGTATTCAGCTTGGAGACTTTTCACTGCCCCTCTGGACTGCTCATGTGGATTCATTCATGTCTATATTGCTGCAAGCACTCTGGAGAGAAGTCCTATATCCACATTGCATTGCACTTGAAGGGATAGCTTTCTCTGTACCACATGACAAAGAGCTTTGTGCCTTCTCATGGAAGTGCTTTACTAGTGCAATACAGAACGTTCTCGCTGCTCACTAGCTCCCTGTGTGCCATGTGACTGCTGCAGTAGCCCCCACACTGGGGTGCAGGCAGGCAGTCTGTATCTGCTGCCTACAGTAAAGCCAGGCTCCCTGCTGCATCATCCCTAGCTCTGCAGGCTGCTAGTAACTCTGATACTTTGGCCACTGCTGCGTTTTGCCAGGCTGATTTGGCACTTTTGCAGGCCACCGGCAGAACTCCCACTGTCCGCAATAGCATCTGGCAGGTTGTTTGCACGCCATTTGAGCAACACGTCCAGGAGGTGCAGGCTAGCCGCCAGAATGACTGCTAAAAATGCAGTTTGCCAGTCACGGTCAGTAGCATCAGTCTGGTGGGCTGCCTGAGTTGCTGGGACCCACAGCTTTCCCACAGTGTGGAGAGATTTGGGAGCTAGAAAACCTGTATCCACTGCTCTGCAGATGGGATAGGCTGGAAGAGCTGAAGATCATACTGAGCTCCTCGGGAGGAGCTGTCAGCTCCAGATGCATTCATTCCAGTCAGTTCATGGTAGTTACTGACTTGTCCTTGGGACAGCCCTTTCTCAGTGAATTCTGACTACAGGTTATGCCACACCCCCAAAACTGTGCTCTTTCCCCCTTTGTTGTGGGGGAGTGTCTGCAAACCTGGCCTCAGCAGATGAGCCTGTGGGCTCCGGCCTCCCCCACCCTGAACACAGGCAGGGATGATTTTCAGGACAGCTGCTGGGTTTGGCTTTCTTGTGGATACATTCTCCTTGTCTTCTTGTCTTCTTGTCTTCTCCTTGTCTTGTTACTTGTCCCTAGACCTGAGGTAATTGAACAATAGTGTCACCTTTATCTCATCTCAAGTTCTCTTAGTTGCTTAACTCACAGTCCACAGTTCCAGTCAGGCCACAGAGGGGTGAGCTTGGGTGGTCACACCTTCTTTATCAGTTTTGCCATAATGGACAAAACTCCTTCATAACAATGTTTCAGCCACTAACCACAACATTTCAGTCTCTGACAGCCCTGATGTGCCCAGAGGCCCTGTGAGGCTTTGGACACAGTCCCACGTCACACCCTGAGCCCCACACTGCAGAGCCCTGGCTTTGGAGGGTGGCCTATTCGGGTCATGAGGAATCGGCCAGATGGGCACCTCCAGGGAGCTGTGGTCAGTGGCTCCATGCCCAGGTGGTGGCTGGGCATGAAGGGTGTCCCTCAGGGCTCTGCCTTGGCACCAGGGCTCTTAAATGTCTTCCCCAATGACACAGAGAGTGGATGGAGCTCACCCCCAGCACGTTTTCAGGGGATGGGAAGCTGTGTGGGGCAGGGGCTGAGGGGGAAGGACTTGGGGGTGCTGATGGGTGAGAAATCTGGCATGTGCAAATGTCCAGATGCTTACGAGATGGCAAATGCTGAGGAGAGGCTGGACATCAAGATCTCCTAAAACAGTACAAAGTTCTGGCTACATTTGGCACAATCTGTGTGAGAATGTTACTGCCTTTCCTTACAGACCAGTTGCTGGGGCATTTGGCCTTTCAGCTTTTGCATGTCCAGCCTGAAAGTGAACAGTCGGCACAGTTCGACATGCAGCAGAGAAGACAGATAAACCTAAAAGTACTCCATTTGTGGTTTTGTGCCTGCAGGAGCCTGCTCACTCACTGACACAGCAGAAGGCCACACAGGGGGTCTACCCAGCCCTCCCAAAGGACATAATACAACATTTTACATTACTTTACAAAAATGTACTGTTTGCATTCTAGAAATCAAAGAGCACATAAAGAAAAAGAAAATCTATTATCGCGCACAGTGCATCCTGGACTTCATTTGCAGACCATTCAGGCTGATTGATCATTGTAAGAGTATAGGGAATGTGAGACCATCTGCTTCATTAATTACCTGACTATTCACTATAAATTAAATAATAAATAACAAGAAAGGTGATAAATTGAACACACAGATACACAAATCTGATGGGTGGGTGATAATTGAGACAGCAACGAAAACCGAAACTGCTCAGACAGTGATTGATAGTTCACTGAAAAACTACTCAGGCTCAGTCTTGAAGAGGGTCAAGCTGCACCTTGTAACAGATAAGCAGGTGGAAACAAGACTGAGTATTATGGGATGCTTGAGAGGCCCTGTGGACTTTAAAAAACTCATTATGGAAAGCCTAAAGGAAGGGCCAAAGGCTGAGAAATTATGGTCAGGGTGGACCTAAGAGTAATAAACTTGAGAAAATAGGGAAAAGGTAGAAATATATGCCGTTTAAACAGTCTGCTGGTCAGTTAGCTTGTCTGAGCCCCATTCCTGATCACCTCAATCTAGCCAATCTACTTATTAAATCATTTTCTTAACAAATTTTCTTGTATAAAGCCACTTTCTATCCTAAGTGTGAGTCCTGTAGGGTATATATGTCAGTGTCTGGAGACACTCACATGCAAAAGAGGTCTGGGGGTCTGCAACTGCAGATAGAGAGATAGAAACCTCTGTCATCATCCCTTCAACTCCTCATGCAGCTTCCATGCATGGCTGGATGTTATCTAATGCATCAAAGTACTGTTTTATTATGATGTGATTCTTCTGTGGGTTAGAACTCCCTGGAGCAATACTGCGAGGGCAAATAAGCTGGCTGGCATAGACTGAGAGGACTGTGCCAAGTGCAGCAAGATATACTTGAGCAATCTCAACCCTACCACCTGTATGGTGGGTTTTCTCAGAATCCTTTCCCCACAACTACCCCAGGTTTGGACCCCCAGGGATCTGGTTAGTTCACTCCAAAGCAGGACTCAGAAGCAATCTAACAGTGTGAATAACTTTGAGCCATGCTTTTGTATTTTCTTCCAGGCAGTAGTCTTTTGTTTTCAACTGAAGGATACCAGCAATTTATTGAAATGCCACTTAAAAACAAGTGTTTAAATACTAGAAATAGTAAAAGATTCTATTTTTGATGATGTAAAGGTTATTTACAAGACAGCTGCAGTGGTAAGTCAGAATAATGCTGCATGACATTGACATATATTTCACCTCATTTGTAATAGCTGCCATGAGCAGGCCTGTTGAGGTAAATGGTGAATGCACCTTGGCATTTCCAGCTTCAAAAGCCACAGTGAAGGATTTATAACCACTGCAATTTTCTAACACTGCTCTGGAAGGAGGGAAAAAAAAGAATAGTTTAAATGACATCAAGATGGAAGTATTCTGTAAAGAGAAATAAAATTATTAACCCATTCAGTCTTTTCAGAGGCTTCAGCAGTCAAAGAATGATCCTTTTATACAGTCTGTACTAGCACTCTATAATTCAGAGAAGCTGTTAAAAACATAAGCCAAGGACATACTCTGCACTTCAAAAGTCTCCCTGAGAACAACTAGCACACAATGTAACAGTTTAAACTAGCTCAGTGCCATTTCTTTCAGCTAATTTCAGAGCCCTAAATACAGGCCTCAGCATATAAAAATTAATTTCTTAATGTTTATGCCAAAAAAGGTGCACTAAATTCTATAAATAATCACTTGAATGAAAATTTTTTATTTTTAAAAACGGCACATCTGAGCTTAAAAGTCCAAACTGTGTGAAGAGATGTTTTCTTTAACACCGTTATTGCGGCATTGTTTGTCATCCACTCATTTTTCTGGAACATGTATTATTATTGCAAGGAAATGAGACTGCCAGCTGTTCCTTCAAAAGATACCCCTTGATCTTTAAAGGTTTGGTAACACGTTACCATTTCCAAATATGCATGGTAGAAATTGTAGTGTCTTGCAGAACAGGGTTAAAGACTCGTCAGATCTGCGAGGTGAGCTCCAGAAAGAAGCACTGAATAGGAAACCTCCTTGTCCATCTCCCTGCATGCAACATATTTCATCCAGCTATATCTTAAGTGTCATTAAAGAGAAGTCTCTGGAATATCTAGGATCATGCTGGTCTTCTAGACTTAACCTTTCACACCAGGACTTTAGGAGAGTCAATACTGCAGTAGCTTTTTTAGAACAGGTCTGGGTAACTTGGTGTCACTTGCCTTGCCAGGGTGTCATGAGTAAAACAAACCTCCACTCTGGGAATTTAAGTGAATTTATTTTATTTCCAAATAACATAAACTTTTAATTTCTGATTGGAGGTATTGAGAAACAAAATGGTTTCTTTCTGTCATTCCTTGTTCCTTACTCCTTTTTTCTGCTGCTCCTTCGTTCTTACTCATTTCCTGTGGTCTGCCATGGGTTCTCCACTGGCTCCAGTCCCCTCAGGTTGTAGCTGCTCTAGCAAGGAGTGCCTCATTCTAAGCTATGTCCCAGCTGTGTCCCTCAGCTTGTCATCTGTCACACCCCTCCACCTATATCTTCCTTTGTGTCCTTTCCTGTGGATGTCCTCACATCTCCTGTGTCTCTTGACACTAGCAGGAACTCACTCTGTCCTTCCTACCCCTATCTCTTAAAAAGATATATTTCAGCAGGGGCACTGTGTTCTCCTTTGGCTGATGTTTTGGCATGAAGTGGAATGGTGTTGGCTTTTGCCAAGCCAGTGGGAGCTGACTGACTGGCACAGGGTTGTTCATCACCTCCTTCTACTCAGGGCACAGCTCCTGCTACCCAAACCCTGCTGATTATGTCCAACGCAGAGGGCCAGGGAGCAGCAGAAGAAGGCTGCTCTGCCAGGCACAGGTAGCCAGGACCACACACAAGAACAGAGCAGTCAGAGTCAAAGGGACCTCACTGACAAGGTCCCACAGCCCTGAGCAAGGTGAGCAGGACAGGTGTGGTGACAGTCACTAAGTCCAGCCACAAGCCCAGATCCCCTGATAAGTCCACCATGAGTAAGAAGTCAAACATGGAAGTCAAGACAGCAAGGCACAGCCAGGGTCTGGGTCAGATCCAGACACAGCAACCAGGGGCAGCCACAGCTCAGTGCTCTCCAGGAAAGTGGTGAGGCAGACTCAAGGACAAGGCAGGAAATTAAGTCTATGAGTGAGCATTAGGGTCCAGATCATGAACTTGCATGCCAGTCACACCCAGGGATATTCTTCAGGATTTCTCCCATCACAGAGGCTGTTTAGTCTGTAGATGTAGATCGCTTTTGCTCACAAACATGAACAATTTGTATTCTAGAGGCCATTACTTTCTGTTTTATAATATGACTTTAATTTTGGTGGAAGATGGATATTTGATGATACTTGCACTATGATCTCTCTGCAGAGCAGTGACTGTACTCTCAGCTAGGCAGTAGCTTGAACTTAACATCCTTGTAGAGCAGCACTGTATGCAAAACACGCTTCCCAGGAAGGTACCAGCACCCTAAGAAACTGCCTGACACCATAATCTCCTTTCATAGAGCACGTTGCCTGTCTTTTGTTGATAAAAACTTCTCATTGTTGCTATTCTGGCTCGAGTTCAAAGCAGTGATGTAGAAATGAAAGACTGTTTTCTCTTATCAGACCCAGGAGCCATTCCAGCTTCCATCTCAGAAAGGATGGTGTTTAATAGCAATCATTTAATTTTGTAGATTTCTATAAACAACCTTAATGATGCCATTAGAATTCTCAAGGCTAAAAGGTAGCACTCCCAGTTCAAATTGTCACATTAAACACGCATGGCCTATTCCAACTAATTGAATCAATTTCCTGTTTCAAGAGAAAAGAAAAATAAAATATTTTAGACCTGAGTTTACTTAGGCTGCTACTATTTTTACTTTAGATTTCAGAATTGAATGGACCCACAAATTTTTCTGACTGGACTTTCTCTTCTCCCTTGACAAGCAGTAAATTTGATAAAAATATTTTCTCCTGTCATGTCCCACTCTTTTAGTAAGTTTCAGCCAAGTTCAAAGCACATATTTAAAAGGGAATTGCTTTTGAAGGGCGGAGTGAAGAATTTCTTTCAAATATCTAATCTAAATTCACCCTCTTTCACTTTGAAACAGTTCGCCTTTTTCCTATGACTGTGTGTCCTTGTGAGAAATCCCTCTCCAGCTTTCTTGTAGGTCCCCTTTAGGGACTGGAAAGTGCTGTTAGGTCTGCCTGGAGCCTTCTCTTCCCGACTCTCAGCTTGGGTTCATAGGAGAGGTGCTCCAGCCCTCTGGTCATCTCTGGACTCTCTCTAACAGGTCCACACCCTTCTTAATCATCTTCATTTATTCAGTAGTAATACTCTTGAAACTCATTATGTTGCTTGCATGATGAAGTTGAATTATTCATCAAGATGTGAGAAGGAAAGCCATGGTATTGCAAATTCATAAAGTTGCTGACTCTTCCTAGCTAATTTCTTAAAGTGGCCTTCAAATACAGTGTTGATTACCTTATTAGGCTGTATAAAATAACTACTTTTTGAGCAAACTAATGCAAACTGAGAAATAAATTTTCTGTAGAATAGAGGAGTCAAATGCATAAAAAACCAGCAATCCAGCAGTGGATGATTTGTATTTAAAGTTAATTTTAATTTTAGCGTGTGCCCTGTATTTCAGGAAAAGAAAATTGCAAGTATTTTTTTTCCGTCCCTCAGAGCTTTCTTAAAACATAAATGGTATTTTAGACTTATAGTTTTAAATTAGACTCATTGTGAAACTATACTACTAGACCTAAGAGGAAAATTAAGTTATACATATAAAATAATCAATAATAAATTGCACTGAATCTCTTGAGTTCAACCACTTAATTGTTGTAGCAAAATAAATGACAGTTTAATAACTTTCAAGTTATTAATTTTACATCAGTGAACAACATTCAAGTTTGTTGTCAGTCCCACAAGACTGAGATACACATAGCCCCTGTTGGTCGTAAAAAGAACCATTTATTTCACACTTTCAAAGACTTTACTGGAGAGCATTAAATTAATAGCTTTCATATTGTGCTAGGAAATCTGAAGGTCCAATACAGCACCTGTAGTCCTAAAGTTATTTGCACCGCAGTTAGGATCTGATACAGCCTGACAAATGCTAATTTGGAGAACCCCATGAAGGCACAATCAGACTTTATCACTGCATTACCAGGTTTGTTTTCTTTTTTCACCACACTACTCAGCATTACTACTTGCAATGTCAACCTCTTTCAGTCTCTAGACTGTAACTGGCAGGACTTGATCTCTGTAATACCTTTCCAAGAAAAAAACCATCAATCAGTCTGCTTCTGGCTGAGACTGAAAACTGATGGTGCTAAACTTTTTTTTATGCAGGGTTCAGAAATTAAAAAGCTGACACCTTGATAGTTACTTACTGATGCTGACTGTCTTGGCACTGCTTGAGTCACTTGCATCAGTTCACCTGGATTATTTATTCAGCTTCCTGTGCTGACTTAGGTTATGTGCGTTTTGGGCCAGACATTGCCATTCTGTACACGGCTACCTGACCTCCAATCCACAGTTTCAGTACCAATACATGTTATCAGTACTACATGTAATCATACATTACAGCAGTTTAAATTGATCCTTAAAAGTGAGAAATACAGGTCCTGAGTCACCTGATCTGACTTTCAATTTAGGCCTGTTGCAAGCTGGGAGTTAGGCCAGATGACTCCAGAGGCCCTTTTCAACTTAAATTATGCTATGATCTTGCCATCTAGGGGCTTCTCAATTTTACATTTACTTGCCCATAACTGAAGTTCCGTAAATTAAATTCATTGCTGATAATAACCCAGTTTATTAATATCCTAGCACCACAGTGGCTGAAAAGTGCTGCTAAATGTGCATTACATCTCCATTAAATAAAAGATGTGCTACTACCTCTGTAGAAACCTAAAGTGGTAGGAAAAGTATCTTACCTTCCAGTTAAACAAACAAACAAACAAACAAACAAACACACTTGTTTCTCTGTACATATTAGTAACAGTAAAGCCACATGTGAAGTTTGGAGAAGTAAGTAAGGTCTCTTTGCACAGAATGTCACGGATAGAGTTTAAATAACACTTCGATTTAATTTTCTTTTATCCTGAATGGAAACATTTTACTTTTTCACTGACAGCGCCTGACACTAGCAACAGAGGTTGGTGAATGCTGTAGAATCTGACAGTAACATCTTCCTGAATTTCTGTGTATTCACTTCTGCTGCGTTTGTATATTGCCTTTCACACATAGTTTCTATAAGCTCTCATGGTGCTGTGCATAACATGAGACCTCTTGGAAACATCACAATGAAATTACAGCGAGCAGTGCTTAAAGTATTTAACTTTATTTTAATCAATGTGACTGCTTAAAAAGAGCCAGTTTCACAATCATGTATCAATCTGGTTTTAGATATCTTAAATGAATCTTAAATTTTAGGTAGTCTCAGTAGAAAATGTTGCATAATTGTGACATAGAATAAAGAACATTGTCATGTGCTTCCATGTGTTCAAAGACAGGCACTAAAACTTTTCAAAGATCAACCACCTGCAAATACTCTCCAAGTAGACTAATTATTTTTTTGTTGAATACTTTCAAAAATATTATAAGTATTCCTGCATGTTTTGAAAAATGGGTGTCATGGTATAAGCCCAGCTGGCAGCTCAACTCTGCGGAGTTGCTCACTCACTACTCCCTGATGGGATGGAGGAGAGTGTCAGATAAGTACAAGTGAGAAAACTCATGTTTTGAGATAAAGACAGTTTTATAGGGAAAGCAAAAGCTGCACACGCAAGCAAAGCAGAACAAGAAATTCAATCCTCACTTCCCATGGGAAGAGGGGATTCAGCCAACCCCAGGACACTTTGGTTCTATCATGTGCAATAGTTATTCAGGAAGACAAACACCACCTTTCCAAATACCCCCCTCCACCCTCCCTGCCCCCTCCCGCCACCTTTCTCCTTCTTCCCCCCACTTTATATACTGAGAATGATGACACATGGTATGGAATGTCCCTTTGGTCAGTGGGGGTCAACTGTTATCAGGACACTGGGGGAAATGAAGGACACTTGAAAGCATTTGTTATAGGTTATTCTGCCATCTTATAGCTCAATACAGAAGCAATTTCTAAACCAATCAGATTTTTCATCATGTACAGAGATTGCTTTTTTCTATTATTTAGCAAAAGTAATTTGAATCATTTTGCAATTAATTTCATAAAATCATGAATATGTTGTGTTAGAAGAGATCCATAAGTCCACAGTCCAACTTCTAGCCCTGCAAAGGACACTGAGAGTCACACCATGTGCCTGAGAGCATTGTCCAAATGCTTCTTGAACTCTGCCAGGCTTGGTGCTGTGACCACTTCCCTGGAGCCTGTTCCAGTGCCCAGCCACCCTCTGGGTGAAGAACCTCTTTCTAACATCCAAGCTAAGCCTCTTCTGACGCAACTTCAGCTCATTCCCTTAGATCCTGTCACTGGTCACCACAGAAAAGAGATCAGTGTCTGCCCCTCCTTTTCCCCTCACGAGGAAGCTCTAGACTGCAATGGGGTCTCTCTCTCCTCAGTCTCCTCTTTTCCAGGCTGAGTAAACCAAGTGAACTCAGCTGCTTCTCATATGTCTTGCCCTCTAGACCATTTTATTTATTTTGTATTAATACAATGTTTTTTAGCTGAGATACCAAAGTAATAAAGAGGAAAAGGAAGTTTTTCACAGTTGTGTGGAACTTCTGTGAAAGTCATGTGCAGTGACTCATTTGGAGAACCAAATCTTCAGCTGCCATTCTTCAGTTCAGGGAAGGATGAAGCAACAATATTGACAAGTAGTCACTGATGATGGAGATGGTGCACCACTGCTTTGATGACACCAGCTAATCAGCACTGTCATCTTGCATGTCATTGTGAAGGCTGTGACAAAGCACTGAAAACACCCAGTGTGTTTCTACGGGGAATTACCCTGAACTTTTTAAAACCTGAATGGACAGAAAGGAGGAATAATAGAAAAAAAAAAAAAAAAAAGGGAAGTTCAGAAAAAGAATCAAGTTAAAGATTCCTCCATGTCCAAAAGAAATAAAGATTGATTTTCAATCAACAAAGGACTCTGCAGAGAAGAATTAGCCAAAGTTAGTAGGCAGGGAGTGTTTTAAAAGAAGAGGAATTATACAGCAACAACAAATGGCCATACTGATATGATGTCATGAGAGATAAGCAGAATGTCAGTACCGAGACAGTAATAAAATCCTGCAGAACTACTCTGATTTCTTTTCTTCACAGTAAGAATGATCTGTTTATTCTTTCCATTTGTTTTCCTTATTTTAAGAAGTTATTCATCCAAACAAGGATCTCCCATTTTATTCCATGACTGCTTAATTTCCTTAAAAGCCTGTAGGTGAGGTGCTTTGTCAGAAGTCTTTCAGAAATCCATTTTGACTTGTTTATCCTCCTGTTTGTTTAAAGATTCAAAGAACTGAAGTGATTTCTTCTAGTCCTGACTTGTTTCTTTAAAAAAGCTGTGTTGACTTTTGTTAACTAGATCATGTTTACCAGTGCTCACCATTTCTCTGCTTTATTTAATTTCCTCCTATTGGGTCCTTAGAGACATTAGGTTTACAGATCTATTGTTCCCAGAGCAGCACTGGAAGCCTCTTTAAAAGCTGATGTCAGACCAAGACAATTTCCAGCAAGAGACACTATGCCAACCTTTATAGTTCTACAGTTGGCTCCATTCATTTTTTATAACTCTTGGATAAATGCCATCTGGCTCTGGTAATTTTTTTGTTGTGCATTTTGTAAATTTGTTTCTTACCCTGTTCTATACTCTTTTCCATTTTCAGCAAGTGATCTGATTATTCACTCAGAAAAAAGGGATCAAACATGGGAATTTTCCTAGATTCTGTCATGGTAAACACAGAGTACTGATTTAGCGCCTGTGCAAGATCCTGGTCTTTTCTGAACCTCCTTTTTCCATGTTGCTCTCCAATTAGTCCAAGTTACTTATGACTAAGTTTTCTGCTCCTTATGTACTGTGAGAAAAAGTTATTATCTTTTATTCTTTCTGTTAACTTCTCTTCAAAGACTTTGTACTGTGATTTTCTATGAAAAGATTATACCATCAGCAACTTTTAATTATAAGGTAAATAGCCTAGGAAGCATTTTAAGTCAAAAAATGTAAATTGAATACATCTAAAACTCGATTGGTCAGAATCATTACAGGAAAAACCTAAAATGTAGTTTCTTTTAAAGGAGGTGTTCATAAGTTATACACTGTTATTTAACTAAAAGCACACCCTGGACACTCACAATTCACAGCATCTGTGAACAAACAATCAAATGGCTATTTTCTCATTAGACCAACACCTAGATCATGGCAAGTCTTAGGTGTCCCTGATGCATTATTGAGTAAGACAGGAAGGAAGAGGTGCCTTCCAATCTCATCCACCCTTTCTGTGATTTTGTGAAAAGATATCTTATTTACTCACAAGAGAAGCAAAATAAAAGCCGTTATTTGCTAAAAATGCAAGCATTAAAACACCCTACAAACTGTGCTAAGAATGTCTGTGGGAAAAAAAGAAAAGATGAACCAAATTATTTAAGTGTTCCCCTGACAAATTCTAAAGTTCTCAGCAAATGGGAACAAATTAGTTAATCATAGCAAAAAAAGAAAAATCTCCTAGCCTAAAAAATGATTTTTATTTATTGTTGTTATACAAATGTCCAAAATCTGTGTTTTAGACATCCCATGAATTTTCAGAAAATATTCAAATCCTACCATTTAATTTCAAATAGTTTAAATCAGCCTGAGAATTTGCCTTCTTTAAATGCCAGACCTACCTAAAGACCTTAGAAAGAGGTGAAGAGAAAGGGAGGAAATAGAAATGAAATAAATAGAAAATAATAAATATAAGGGGAAAATTTAATTCTGTATATGAGGAAATAAAAGACTTGACATTATTTTATAATGTCCACCAACAAAATGTTGCTTGTATATTACCAATGTTTGGAAAAGAAGAGGAAGTTTGCAAAGAGAAAGGGACATTCTCTTTGTTAAACTCCTTTATCATACATGGACCTGTGTGTTTATCACTTGAAACAGCTGCTCACTTAATATCTCTGGTATCATGGTAGTGCTAGGAGTGTATTAACAGAGGTTGTAACTAATAATTCTTTACCCTTACATGTTACATCCATTGAATTTCAAATGCTTCCTAGAAGAAAGTCAAGACAATCATTCCTATGCTAAAGAATAGAAAAGAAATACAGGGTGAAAAACTGATAATCTTAAGATGTAAAATCACAAAGACAGTAATTTATGATACGCAACCGATTTTTGTCCTTAAGTGTTCAGATTTCCAATTTATTTCCAGTGTAATGTAAAAAAAACCCATATACACACACTTGTGAATACACACACTTTAAAACTTTATTTAATAAACCATGATGATCTCTGTCACAGGAAGACAAATCAGCTAGAGTTGCGAGGTGGACTGAACTACACTTTTTGCTAGTAGTGAGCTCAAGGTCTCTCTGTAACTCCAAGAAAGCTTTAAATCCAAGTCTATATGAACAGAATGTAAACCAGATTATTTAACTTTTAGGATAGAGAAAACCCAAAATGACTAAGTCAGGACAGAAAAGCAGGTTTGGTAAATCAATCTCCTCCTACTGCTGTACCCTTAGAGGATGTGCCTTTGCTCTTATGTTTGGTTTCTGTTAACTCAGTGTCTTCCTCGAAAGGAACATATTCTGTGTGCTCCTCTTCAGTCCTCACGGAGATGCTACTCATCTCATAGATGTGCTTGCTCTTATTCATCCTCTTCTCCTCAGTCCCTGCTCTTCAAGGAAGCCTCCCCTTCAGACTTACTCTGTAGTGTTCACCTTGTCTTCTGAAGAACCTCTGGTTGTTCCAGGGGGATCAAGCAATCTTACTCTCCTTCTCCTTCAGAGATTTGCCTGCCCCAGTCCTTTCTCTTCAGAGAAGAACATGTTTCATAATGAAGTTCAGAAAAAAAACCAAAAACCAACAACAACAGCAACAACAAAAACAAAAAACCCCAAAAACCCACCAAAAAACTCCCCACCAAAAACACATGTTACCCACTATTTTAAAAAACATTTATATAAAGGAAGTTAACCTAATAAAAAAAGGCACTCAGTCACATCAAGAACACATGGGATAGTTATTTGGTGTTTTTGAATAATTCGATACATTTTATAATAAGTGCTTTTATATTTCCTGATGTGATTCTTATAAGGTTTTGTTTCAGTTACTGAGGCATTCCCTTCATGGTCTTCTCATAATATTTTATTTTCATGTTTTAGTTCAATTACTTGATGGCTTTCAGCTTTCTGCAGCTGAATTTGATATATATATATATATATATCTATATACACATAGCTAGATAAATGTATAGAGACCTATAGAGATAGATACACGTCTTTTCCAGTTCAGATTTTACAGTTTAAAGAAAACTGGTAGTATGAAAACCAGCAGCTCTGCAGATAAGGAGAAGACAAAAATACACAGTATTAAATATTGGTACCCAGAGCAGAAACAGGCTACTCCTTCAGCACATCATGATTATGGCCTTGATCCTTGCAGGCACACTAACTTTGACATTAACATAAAAATGCCAGGCTTTTTACCAAGAGAAAATAACCAGAAATTTGTCTGTTGGTTAATTTACTCTGTATAGAATGTATTATTCATCACTATCCTGCAGAGCCAAAGCCAAGCTACAGCACAATATCAGCATGGTTGCAGTTAGTCCAAACATCACTTTCCTTCAAAGGCAAAATCCTCTGTGTGCGCTCAAAGTTGCATGCAGACTACAGTTTTACTTTAGCCAGGCAACAAACACTGACCAAGCGAAGGGCAGGCAAAAGCTACAGTGCAAATCAAGTTTCCTGAAGACTCACTGTGGATGATTAAAGCAGTGCAGGCTGTTTTGTCAAGAGATTCCCCATACATAGCCATAACAAGTGTGAGCTATTTGCAATTGTTTAGGTTACCTATTTTTGAGAAGGAGCCAAGTGATACAGGCTGGAATAGTGATGATAGAGGCAAATCCTCTGACACTAGATGACTGAGTGGTGCAAGCAGGGAATAAAGAATGAGTGGATCATATCAGATGTAAAAGAGGAGAACATATGTATTAAATAGAGTGGGGAAACATCTGCTCCTTCACCTTTTATGCAAAGACAAGGATCTGTTCTGAGCATTTGCAGTCTTAGGGATGTTCTATGTAAGATCTGAGCCTTTCCCTCTGCCTTTCCATGTGTGAATTAAAACACTAACTCTTTGCAACGGGAGTAGTGTGTATCTGGGAGGGAGCCATCAGTGTGTCTCACTTTCAAACAGCATTCATTGCACAGTCTGATTCAGCTGACGATATCTCACTGAACAGTATTGGTCACACCACACCTCTCCAATACTCCTGCGGATGAATAGACCCAGATTTGTCATAGGCACTTTGCACCTGCCCCCTCTTCCCCTTTCCAGCTGAGATTGGCAACGCTATTCACTGAAGTGAATACAAATATCTGCAGGAAAAAAGGACCATGGAGCAAAGCACAAGAATTACGACCCCCTTAGAATTGCCTTGTATCTGCTCCAAGCTCAACCCTTCTCCCTCATACTAGACTGCTCCTAGAAATTAGTCAGCTGAGTTCAGCGGCAGCTGAGTCACAGCTTCATTTCATAGCTGGGTGAGAAGAAAGTGGTATCAGCAGAGACCTCAGAGTTCGCTCCTCCCACAGACATCTGGTCTGTCACCTTGAGGAGTGCAATCCAGAAAGTTGCACGGGACAGCTATTCCACAATGAATATGAATGGACCCATAGGTCCACGGGCAGGTGGTAATTTTTGTTGGAAAAGAGTTAGGAGCAGTCTCAGGCATAGCTGGACGCTGCAATACCAACTCTCACTTACTCCTAAGAAACAGATTCCCTTAAGGTTTCCAAAAGGAGGTGTCATATACTTGACCTGTGCAGAAAATTCCTTGTCATTCCCTGCCTGCTGGTGAATAGATTGGTCCTGAGCACGCAGAGATAGAATTGGAGGTTCACTAAGGTTGGAAAAGACCTTCAAGAGGACTGAGTCCCACCGTTAACCCATCACCACTGTGTTCACCACTAAACCGTATTCCCATCTGCCACATCCACGTGCCTTTTGAACACTTTCATGGAAGGTGATTCCACCACTTCCCTGGGCAGCCTATTCCAATGCCTGACCACCCTCAGTGAAGAGATCAGTGATTACAATGCCATTCTGTGCCACTGCTACCTACAGCACACCTCTTCTTCTCACAGTCGTGTGTTTCAGAGGCAAGCAGAGCAATGCTTCTTTATGTCTCACCAGTGACAAGAGGAAGCCTCACGTAAGACAAATACCAACATAAATACAGAGCAAAGATGCACAATTTGCTCTTACTGGAGACACTAACACATGAGATACTCAGGAATTCAAACCTCATATTTAATTTTTTGCCTCCACCAATTCTGTTTTATCGAACAATGTCTACTTCCTCAGTTTTCAGAGGTATACAGACAGTCATGGTTCCTTTTCTATCTATTAGGAGCTGCTGGCTATCCTTCAGTCTGCCACTGATGCACTTGGATATTTATTTATGAATGCACAACTGCTGAGATAACAGTTTTAAAAAACACATTAAAATTTCCAGGATACCTTTAAGATTTTCAAGTGGAATTTTGGATTATAAACTATTTTTTTTTTTTTCACCCAGCTGAGGCAAACATCACTTCCTCAAACAATTTCTCAATAGTGTTAATTACTTTTGGCCTCTTACAGCATTAACCAACATTGCCATAATTTTTACAAACTGGAAATATTTCAGCCCTCATCAGTCAATAATACATTTTATTTTAATAATTTTAGAGACTAAGAAACAGATATTGGATTGTTTGGATACATTTCCACCTCTAAAGAAAATATTTGCAGGGATATGCTTGTCAGAATGGGTGGAAGATAACTAAAAATCCAGATTTTTCTTTTGTTCCTTGGCATATTTAAAAAGACTTTGTTTTTCCTATGAAAGCACTGAAAAACAAATGAGAAGCAGCTGGCAAAGACAAGGAAAACTTAGAAGAACTAGGGTTACATATTCTTTTGAGACACTGTGTCTTGAGCCAAGTAAGCCTCTGTGACCTCCTACCTATGTATTAGTTTATGCCTAATCTTGTATAAATACATGCAGATGGAAATTTCCTTGACATTGACATTGGTTCAAAATACCGACCAAAGACAGAGCAAACTGCAGACCACTAAAAACAGAAGACTCACATCAAATATGTTTGAAAAGAAGTATCGGAATTGTGGCTCCAAGTCTCCAGGATATACCAGCAAACAGTATCAAAAATGGTATCAGTGGACTTTGAATGCTTATAAATTAAAAGGCTGGTTTTACTTCTTTACATACAAAATAAAAGGCTAAATGCTGTAGATAACACAGGAGAAAATAAGATATGCTTAGTCCACCCGTTGTTTGAAGAGAAGGCAAACTCTTCCTCCTTCCTTATTCATCTGATTTTTCGACAGTTTTATTGGTAAAGAGCTGATATTAAAGACTTTATTGAATTTTCTATTGATTTGCAGCATCATTGTGAGCTTTGTTCTTACATTCACACTTAAAAGCAGAAAACAATAGAAATATAATTTTGTGCATTTTGAATGTTACCTCTGTTTTGTCACACAAGAACAAACTACTCAATAAAACTGTGTGGGAAGTATTTGGATGTAACCCCAGGCAACATATCTGAAAATGTCAGATGAATACATCAGTGTTTCACAGCAATCTCCTGCCGTGAAGGTTTCCTCATGTTTCATTTAAACAGACAGTTTTGTTGCCATATAAAACACTAGGAATACTCAGAGCTTGAAATCTGCTTTGAACAGAGAATCTTTCCAAGGATTAGGGAAGAATTCTCATAAGAGCATCACAGAGCAGCACACAAAACATGTACACATATTACATACACATGTGCAAAATTCTATATATATTTAGTGATAACCGCACCATGATTTTGAGCCTGATACCTTTTTTGATAGAAGCCATAACAGAAGCTTTCACTTACCATGTCATCCAGCCATACTGACTCAGATGCAAATCAGATCACTCTGTGTCCAAGTGCTGCTTAAAAATATTTTGGGGTTTTTTTATGCAAATACATTTCAACACATTGCTTATTATCCTGCTGTTGACAGAAAAAGGGGAAAAGCCATCACAGGCATCTTAGAAAACCAGGTAAGTTCATGATTACCTTAAAGCCTCTTAGGAGTTCTGTTTTTTTTTTTTTTTTATAACACCCTGGGTTTAGCTGGGATAGAGTTAATTTTCATCACGGTAGCTATGGTATGAGGCCATGTTTTGGATTTGTGCTGGTAACAGCATTGTTAACTCAGGGGAGTTTTAGCAATTGCTGAGCAGCCCTCACACAAAGCCAAGGTGTTTTCTGCTCTTCACCCCACCCACCAGTGAGGAGAATAGGGGTGCACAAGAAACTGGGAAGGGTCACAGTGGGACAGCTGACCCTGGCTGACCGAAGGGACATTCCATACCATATGGCATCATGCTCAGTATGCAAAGCTGGGGGAAAAGAAGGAAGGGGGAGACATTTGGAGTGATGGAGTTTGTCTTCCCAAATCACATTTGATAGACCCCTGCTTTCCTGGGGATGGCTGAACTGCTGTCTGCCCATGGAAAGTTGGGAATGAATTCCTTGTTTTGCTTTGCTTGCATGTGTGGCTTTTGCTTTCCCTATCAAACTGCCTTTATATCAATACATGAGTTCTGTCACTCTCATTCTTCCCATTCTACCCCCCATCCCACTGGAGGATAAAAACATTAAGTGCTGCAATTTGCCTCTTCAGGTACACAATTTCCAAATCCTGCAGGAAGAGAGATTAACTATTGTTTCTTAAACAGAGGAAGTGTGAGTCTTTAAAGTCTAAATTATGTAAACCACCCTGGAGTGAGGTCCGGCTATGGTTGCCTATCTGTGATTTCACACAGAAAGCTTTTATTGCTGACTGTTTCTTATTAAAATAAAACCCACAAGAGGAGATATGACTGTGTGCACATCTTTACCTTAAAACAGAGCACAAATTACTACAAGTTGTGCAGCAAAATGAAATAATTAGTCAACAATTGTGGCAGCTGCTTTATGTTCTGTAATGTTTTGCACTTTGAGTGGTGCCAAATGAACACTAATGAGATTTATATAAAACAAACTAGGAGGAAGAACAAAAGATAGGGAGTAAAGAAAGGAAAATCAGAAGGCTGGGTTTAGACTTCAGAATTCACTGGTTTTTTATGTATCTTTCAACCTTAAACACAAAACTCATTATTACTCAGCTGGTCATGGGGAACAAAATGAGCATAAGAATCAATGATCCAAAGACACCCAATTAATTTATAGTTGAATTACCACATTTCTGTGCATTCCACATTTCTAGGAGGAGTGAGCCATTCTGATAAATCTCTCAAATAATATGCCTTGCTAGCAAAAATCACTGCCACTTCAGTTGCTTTTGTTAGCAAAGCTGACTGAAAAACAAGCCTTTTGATCCATAAGAAATTGGCCTTTTTTTTACTACCCAGTACTGGAAATTCCTGTATCTGACTACAGGGAAACTGATATCTGCAAGGAAGCCTTGTGGTAGGATTCAACACTAAAATCATCAAAAAGCAGGTTTGCCCTGTTCATAACATCTGTGTTGTTATAACCTGCATTTAATATCTGAAGCTCGATTGGATCAAAGTCCACTGGAAAAATTTCCTCAGACCTCTGGCTGCATTGAGGTCTTTGACGGGGAAGAAGAAAAGGAGATCAGCAACACAGAGCCAAGGACAGGTGATACCAAATAGCAAGTGATCAATGATTTTGCTGTGTAAAACATCTAGGTAAGAGCCAAAGCTGTTGTGAGTTGTACACAGCAGGAGGGTATCAGCCTCTTACTGTTCATGGATGTTATGAATAGTATCTGCCACAGTTCTGGGCTGTACCTCAGCAAAATCTGAAAATGAATATAGATAAAAATGATAAAAAAGTCAGGATGCTGAAGAAGCAGCCACTGGGGAAGATTAAGTCAGTGAAAAGATGCAGTTTTTTTATGGGGGCAATACTAAATCAGGCACAAAACTTTTGTGGAAGATTGGTGTTATGGAGTGAGAAGGTTAAGTCAAGGAATTTCATGAGAATGCAATATAGATGTGGTGATATGATAGCTTAAATTACCACCAAACATTAAAGACAGGCAAGAGGCAAGCTGACTATGGAGTCCCCATACTTCTCACAAGCTACAAATACAAATATCAGAAAAAACATTTCCCACAGAAAAGTTCTGTATTTGCAGACAGTTGAGCACAATGTTTAAAAACCTTTCTACCCTCATTTGTGCTTTAGAGAGGCAGCATATTCTACCTATAGAGTTATTCTAAATTTAAAATAAGAATGTCTGAACTGCTCTAGAGCATGAGGGCTTTGTCAATTCAGCCACCTTTGCATCTCAGTTTAAACGGTTTGATATTGCTAAAATAGAGATCAGGCTGCAATCAAATTCCACGCCTCTCTGACACCCTTCAAAAGGAAGCAGTTGTGCTTCTAAACAGAGCTTAAAATAATAAAACCTTATAGCAAAATAGTTTCATAAAATACATTGCTTCACTGTGATACTTCTAATTTTGTGTGTTCTACTGGAATTTCTTTTTAAAGAATGAAACTTCTTTATATTTATTAGCTTTCCAGAAAATTAGCAACAGTAATTACAAAATATTTCTTAGGTTTGAATGTTATTCTGATTTTACGTGTGGTGAACCTGTAGAAAATACCTTTGCTTCCTTGGGCTTCCTCTGCTTTTGTATCATAATGAAGACCCATAGTAACAACATAAAATAACAACAGCTGAGCATAGTTAAATATTTCATATTGAGTTACAGGGAACTTCCTGAAGTGTGCACTTTCTGAGAATTGTTTGTGCAGTGCTTATGTTCTGTATACAGACATTAGTATTTGACTTGTACAACTACTTTGAAAATATAAGTAAGTATTGACATTCTTTATAATTTTTTCTCTAGATAGGTGACAAGAGTGCTTGAAAGGCTAAAATTTAAAGATGAAAAATTACTGCATTGTGTTCTTTTGAAGGAATCTAAGTATTTGTCCTTTTCATATGTTTAATTCTGTTTTATTGAATAAACTGTAAGCAATTCTATAATATTCTGTATGAAAATATTTATATGTATCCTGTTTGTCTGCTTGAAACTTAAACCATTCACCTTGTACAACGTTTAACAATATTTTATTCAATTCTACTCAAGAGATCACTATTAATAGCTGATATCTGGCTACAATGACCCAATTTTTGAGTAGTTTCAACTAATTATTGTAATAAATCATGGTACATTGAAACTTGGAACACCATGAGGATACTCTAGGGTAGTCTTTAATTGTGCGCTAGAAAGTATTCATTGGTTGTAGAAACTTCTGAAATTATTTAAGCTTTTATCAGAGATGTTATGCACTATTTTGGGAATTGTACTAATTTGAAACAGTGATTGCACTGGTCTGGTTTGTACTATCCTTTTCACTGTCATGTAGGTTTTCCACAGAGCATACGTTGTATATGTTAATTACTAGAAGTGATTTTAAGGCCCTGATTAACTTCATCGACTTTATGTAATCCAATAACTGCCGGTGCTTATATGGCACTGCTAAAAGTGACCTTGAGATCTAAGTTCTTGGTACCATTCATCTACAAACCAAAGTCCATGGTACATCAATTTCATGAAGCAAAGTCTGGAAGCAGATACACAAGAGGGTCGGAATAGGGAACATAATAAAATGAATAATTTTGAGGGTTAGATTTAAATAATCCATGTGAAATTCAAAAGCATAAAGACCAGTTAGCTTATTTGGCACAGCACAGTGAATAATGGGTAAACACTTTTGTAGTGAATAGAGAGACTCACCAATGACTGAAAATTAAAAATATTGAACAATGGGTATAAAGTCACTAAGAGCAAAGGTAGTTTGGAAATTGAAGGTTATTTTGAGATAATACTATATATTTTATGAAGAGAGGTTTTTAATCAAAAGAAGCAACCCAGGAGGCCTCTACTTGGGTATTTTTTACTTCGAAAAGAAACAAGTAATAAATAGTTTGAGGCGAAAGAGCCACAATTCTCCTTCTGTAAACACTTCTATGAAGCATTCTACAATATGCTGCTTGAAATCTTCCAAGTATTTATTCTGTGTGTACCAAGCAAAACTCTTGTGCATCAGTCTACCTCCTCCCTGATCTCTGAACTCTAATATATCTATATAACATATATTTGAGCTTCAGAGAATAATCATGAGCCAACTGACCACTGGTAAAGAAAATGGTAAGGAAAAAATTCCTTTGATGTATCTTTTCCGGCAATATACAGTCACGTGAAAATTTTCATTCCACTGTGCCATAAATCAAAGTATTACAACAAACAGAGGGTGGTCAATAATATATAATTACAGGGAAAAAGACAAATGTTTCAATTAGAAATACCTGCTCTGGAGGCATTTTTAAAAGGTTCTTGGCACCAACTCTTAGAGCAGAGAAATAAATCCTGTAAAATCAGCCTGAATAAATGTTGTGGCATCAAGATCTACTCTTAGAATCATTGAATAGCTTGGGTTGGAAGGAACCAGTAAATGTCATCTTGTCCAGCCCCCTGCAATGAGCAGGGACATCTTCAACTAGATCAGGTTACTCAGACCTCCATCCAGCCTGATACTGAATGTTCCCAGGGATGGAGCATCTGCCACCTCTCTGAGCAACCTGTTCCAGTGTTTAACCACATTTGTGACAAAAATTTCTTTATTATGTCTAGTCTAAATCTATCATCTTTTAGTTTAAAACTGCCCTGTCACAACAGGTCCTACTAAAACATATATCCTTATTTTTCTTATAAACCCCTTTTAAGTACTGAAGTACAAGGAGGTCTCCCTGGAGACTTCCCCAGGATGAACAACTCCTGCTCTCTGAGTCTTTCCTCGTAGGAAATGATCTCCAGTCCTCTGGTCACCATCATGGCCCTCCTCTGGGCCTGTCTCCAGCAGGTCCATGTCCTTATTATGTTGGGTGCTCCAGAGCTGGACACAGCACTCCAAGCGACGTTACACCAGAGCAGAGCAGAGGGGCAGAATCCCCCCCTCGCTCTGCTGGCCACGCTACTCTGGATGCAGCCCAGGACAAGATTGGCTTTCTGGGCAGCAAACGCACACTGTCAGCTCATGTCGAACTTCTCATCAACCAAGTCCTTCTCCTCAGGGCGGCCCTAAATCCATTCTCCACCCAGCCTGTGTTTGTGCTTGGGATCGCCCTGACCCAGGTGCAGCACCTTGCACTTGGCCTTGGTCATGAGGTTTGCATAGGCCCACCTCTCAAGCTTGTCCAGGTCCCTCTGGATGGCATCCCTTCCGTCAGGTGTGTCAGCTTGCTGTCACTTGGTCTTGCCGGCAAACTTGCTGAGGGCGTACTCCATTTCACTAACTATGTAATTGATGAACATTAAACAGGGCTGGTCCCCATGTGGACTCTGAAGGACACCGCTTGTCATTGATGACCCTCTGGACATTGAGCTGTTGACCACTACTCTCTGGATCAAACCATCCAACTAAATTCTTGTGCACTGAACAGTCCATCCATCAAATCTATCACTCTCCAGTTTGGAGAAAAGGATGGTGTGGGGGACTGTGTCAAAAGCTTCACAGAAGTTCAGATAAATGACACTTTCCCTGGTCCACTGATGTAGTTACTCTATCATAGAAGGTCACGAGTCTGGTCAGTCAGGACTCGCCCTTGGTTGAAGCCATGCTGGCTGTCTCAAATCACCTCCCTGTGCCTTCGCAAAACTTCTAGGAGGATCTGTTCCATGACCTTTCCAGGCACAGAGGTGAGGCTGACAACTGGGTAGCTCCCAGGGCCCTTTTCTCAGGGTGTGATGGGAATTACAGTCAATTAAATGAATTGTTTAAAAATGAGAAGTTCAAACAAAGTGAAAGATTTTTTTTTCTCTTAAAAAGAAAATAAGGCAAGGTCTTTTCACAAAGATTTCCTAATGTGTTGTAAAATTGTGGGAGTATCTAACACGTTATTGAAGTAACAAGTCAATTTGGTGTTATTTGATATTGGAAAAGGCGAATTATAGGTTCGAGTCTAGTGTGAAATATTTCTGAAATGAACATTTAGCAAGCATGGGAAAAAAGATAACCTGTCACCATGAGATATAAACAAAACTCATACTACAGGTGTAGATTGGTACATGATTTTCACATTTGAATTTCATAATACACTTAATGCCCCATATTCTTGTCCTATTCATTGATTATTATCATTATGCTCAGTTCTACTTAGGAATTTGCCATGACTCTTAGAATTATGACATGTGACAGTAAGAATGTTGATAGGTTTAGTAACATAACTGACAGCTCATTTGCAGTTTCCAGATTACAGTGCTCTGTGTCAGTCCTTCAGAAAGAAAAACATGCACAGATGTTAACTGCACACAGAGAGTGAGAATTTTATGGCAATATCTACTTCACTAAGTGCAGGGTAGAAAGCTTGGGATCTCATTTTCATAAAACAATGAGCAGCAAGCCTGCTTGCTACAGGTTAGGGAAAAGAGTGAAAACTTGTATTCTAGTCCGGATAATACCGGTAGGGTGACATAAACCATACAACTTTGAAAGGAAAGTCGGTGTCCCTGCTACTGTGGGAGCTTCTCGGTGAGCTGGAAGAGGGTTTAGGATGTCAGTATTCAGAGCACAGAACCCCAGATGTGTGCATATGGTCAATGCAACCAGTTGCTGTTTTCATTACCCGGCTTCTTTCAAAATATCTCTTGATAATGGAAGAATATGGACAGTCATGTACTATGTATTGTCTGTATGCTATGTTGCATTATTATGTTATGTTATGTTATGTTATGTTATGTTATGTTATGCTATGCTATGTTATGCTATGTTATGCTATGATGCTATAATATGTTATGTTATATGTTATATCATGTCATGTTATGTTATATCTTGGGGATTTAGTGTACCCTTGACCCCAAATGCCTTAATTCTGCAGACTGTATGTGTGCTGGCAATTACCAGGAATTACAAGGCAACCAAACCCGTGGGGACAGGGCCCTTGGACACTGCCATAATGCTGGCAAAGCCACCAGTATTACAACAGTTTGCATCATCTGAGGAACCACCCCTGTAGGCAAAAGTCATGGCCATGAGCCACAATGAACAAAGCACCTCTAACAGGAACTTGCTCTACATATACATTCTAAGATACTTGCTGACCTAGAAAAATGGATTTCAACGTGAATTCCTCTGTACTGCTGTATTAATTGAAAGTGCTTACAGTATCGCTACCTCCTTATAAGAAGTTGTATTTAAAAAAGCTATTAACAGTTTCTGAAGTAATGGTGCAACCATTTTCAGGGCTATTTATATCTTTCAGAGTAACATCTTTATGTATTAGTTTTACAGAACTAATGGGCTAATTGCAGTGATGTTGTAATTATGTTTTATGTGACTCAGGTATGCAACAGCTGTTGACCTTTTTAACGCCACCAAACCAGATAAGGCTGATACACCACAAGAAGAATAGGTCATGCTAAGCATTTTTAAAGTGGATAAATCATATTAATGCCTCATTAGCCTTCAGTCTTCCATACACACTCATTAAATAAAAAAGCATGTTACCAAGATTGTTCAAGGTTAAGCAACAGCTACAGGAACATAAATGAACGTATGAATGCATAAATGAATCTGAAGTGAATCAAACAAAAGTTGTTATTGGTTCCTGTTAGGAAGAATTTCTACTTGGATTTTATTCGTTATCTTCCATTAGTGGTTGTCTATGCTACTGCAACATGCTGTAACAGTAGTTGCCTATGATGTAGGCTCAATACCCCATCTCTGGGTTAAACAAATGCTGTTAGAACCATTTTCAACTCTTTTTGGAAATGATAGTTGGTATAGGCATGTCCTGTAGGTGAAGGAGTCTTAAAGATGTTATATATCAAGGAGAGTTTTTTCCACATCTCATTTTTACCCTGTATTTGCTGCAGTTGCCAGCTGAAAACAGCTGTTTGTTCAGTGTGTGTGTTGAGGTGTAGGGATATCCACTTGCAGCTCCATTTATTTAATTATAAATTTTTTTTTCAGGGTTCACTTCATGCAGCTTTGTTAATAGAAGTCACAGAAATGAAGATATGGAAACGGCCTTTTCCAAGAGATCTAGTCTTAACCCCATGCCCTGAGGAAGGAAAAGACCATTCTTGACAGACATTGGTCTGTCTCAAACTCTGAAGAACACTTACCCTGTTTTTCCCTAGGTTTTCTGTTTCAGTCCTCTGCCATCCTACAGTAGAAGAGCTTTTCTCATCACCCTGCTAACAAGTCTTTTTGTAGATTAAGTTCATTTTTCCACTCGCACCTTTCTGGTGGCCACAAATGGAAATTTCTCTCTCTCCCCTGTTAGCTTATGTTTTTTAAGGAAATCCAAATTCCTTCAAACTTCAGACTAGACAGAGAAAGCTTACAAGAAAATTTTCAATTTGCATTACCCCAAGCTGGGCAGAGAGCCAGTCAAAACTGGACACAACTTCAACTAAGACCTTTGAGGAGAAGAGCAGATTGACGTCCCTACCATCCCAGTGCCTCTCTTCTGGAGCTGTGTGACAGACCTCTGGGGCTTTGCCTCCTAACTGCAGACTCCATTCTTGTTCTGGGACCCCGTGAGCATGCTTTGGGCGCTAATGGTCAAGGCAACAACTGCCCGAGAAAAGAAGCAGGAGGGTTGAAAGGCTCTTTGCCTCAAACAATTTATATTTATATTAAGGTGGTTATAATAAGAAAAGTCAGTAGGACTCTTTGTTTGTTTGCTTGCAGGCCTGTTATCCTTCATCTTGGATATTACACCTTGGTTTGCATAGATCTCTGGGGAAAGCACGGATTCTAGACGTCACCTGAGTGTCACTGTAGCAATGCAAGTGAAAAAAGCTCCAGGGCGGAGAAGGCAGGGGAATCATGCAGACAGCTAGAAGTCGGTGGAATCTGCAAACTGGAAGGCTCTGAGAGAGGCAGTGAAGCCACACATAGCCTAGAAATGAGGTGACAGCCAAAAATGCTTTTTTTAGGAATGAGTGGACCTGTGCAGAGTGTGCTCAACCCTCTGAAGTCTGCCAGAGAAAAGGTCTGTACTAAAAGGATTTATTGGTGGTCAGGATGATGACTGGTTTTCAACAAACTTTATTTAGTACCTCAACTGAGAAGCAGAGTTTTGTCGCTCTCTCTCCACACACTTATGAATGTGTTCTCTTATGTGTTGCTGAAGTAATTAAAGAAAATATTAACTGGAATAAGGCTTACATTGGATCCTGAAAATAAGGAGGAACCAGAGCATCATGGTATCTTATAATTAAAGATATGGTTCAATAGAAGGACCTAATTCTATTTGCCAATCAGAGGAATGCTGAAACTCTTCCCTAGATGACTGACTTGAAACTAGGTGATTGAACATACAACCATCTTAAGAATTAAGTATTTGACAGATGGTCAAAGGAGTTTCTGTGGAGAATTTTTGCCACTTCAAGAGAATTTCTTGCTGAGCCTAGACGTTTTTTTTTGTTGTTGTTATTATTAATTGTTCATTGAAATCCTGGGTAGAAAATCTGACTGGCCTAGAGGTTCCCATTCCTGTTGCAGGAGTGATTCCATTGCAGGTTTAAATAGTCCATAAAAATTGTTTCTACAGAGGTGGACAAGAGAGACCTCAAAAAAATAAAGCCAGAAAGGGACCACCCCAAATATATTTTCCCAACTAAGGAAATGCTGACATGACAATATTATGGGGAAAACTCAATTTTGGCTGGTGTTTGCTCATTCGAAGCTAGAATGGAGAACAAATAGGAGAACTGAGAGGCCTGAATACTTCAAAAATGATGCATTTGCACAAGTAGATGAGAAAATGCCATAATCTTCACTCTGTGTAGAAGGGCAAGAAAGAATATGACCTCTAGTGTCATGTAAGTTTGGCTGCCTGCATGGGCTACATAAGTCCCAGGTGTTAGTAATATTTTAGATTAACAGGCAAAAAAAGGATAAGCTTGGCATAAGACCATTACAGCACTTTTCCAGCCAATACTCATTGACTTTAGCCCTCTTTTATGCTCCTGCAATTCCTCTCTCATTTGTTACCAAACCTTTAGCTTCTGCAACAAAACAGGCAAAGGTTCTATTGACAGACACTTCCTTTTAATAAAAAGACAAGGAATCAATACTTCGTGTACCAAGTAAGACAGGGTCCTAAGGGAAAAACGTCTTGTGAATGTGTAATCAGAGATTGTATTGCAAATCATATGTAGAAGAAAACATAAGACAATGTCAAAGAAACAGTGTTGCTGCAATTCGTACCTTTGGTTTCACACTTTCTAAATTTTGTGCGTAATTTTTTATATTTGAGCACTGGAGGTGCTGGGAAACTTCACTTGTAGGTAGAGGCAGTGCTTTCCAATCCCTACTCAACCAGTGACAAAGGGATTTTGGAGTTACATAAATCAGGTCATGAATCTTCTAAACTTACACATGTGAATGTTCATAGCCAACTGCACTAAAAAACAAACTCCCCAAAGCAAAGCTGTCCATATAAGCAAAGTGTCTATATTGCCTGGGAAAAATGCAGTTGAACTGTGGGAAGGTGTTTTAAGAATATCTGACAAGTTACAGGGTAATCCTGTTTCATTAACCAAAAACTAAAAATAAATCTACCAAAAAAGAGAAAGATAAAAAGGACATGAGAGTCCTTTCCATTGGTAGGAATTTTTAAATAGAATGGCACATCAAACTTGTAGGCATTTACTCTGTGTGAATGTTTGTTGAAAATGATCATTGGAGAGTTTGGCTGTACAAATATGGTGTTAAGAAAATTGGGAAAGTTACATTTTCTGTGTCTCTCCAGTAAACAGCTGGGGAAATGTCAGAGCTTAATGGTACTCCAGGGAAATAAAATGAAAACATAGCAGTGATTCTTCAGCTTCACGTTTGTTTTGCATGTTTCCTTTGCTCGATTCCTAGAGGGTTTCCAAGCAGAGGTTGATTTGGACTGAAAAAATCACCCAGGTTTCCCTGAAGAACTAGTACAAAAATGTAAAGGATATAATGCACTGTTTGGAAGTGCTTGGGAAGATGTCAATGCCATTAGGTCTAGCATGAGCCACAACACACTCTTGACTATGGGAATATTTTTGACATGTGTGTCATGGTCAGAACAACAGATTTGGTTTGTTATCCTGCTTTACCTGCAGGATAGCAGTGGGGCTGTCCCATAGGTAACCCCAGAGAACACCAGTAATATGATTTGATTTTTTTAACCCTTTTCCACTTTTTTGGATCCTCCTTTTCACTGCTCTTGTATGATACTTTCTCCAAGCCAGCTTCCTCCCAAATAAACAGCCTACTCTTAATTACTTCCTTCCCATTAATCCTGATTTTGCTACAACAAAATTTCATATTTCTGATACTTTTACCTTGAATCTAGCATAAATTATATTACTAATATGATTACATAGGTACTGTCTGCCCACATTGTGGCTTCACTCCCCAAAAGGTCTCTGATATTCTCCTTCCATGATCTGCAAAGTCTGGCCATTTTTCTCACTTGACTTTTCCTTAGCAACCTGTGAAGTCCAGTCATCTTTCACAGTGTTTTACCTAACTTCTGGCAGCTTTTTATATTGCTGTCTGCCACATCTAATAGCTTCTGATATCATATGCAGTAGTCCTCCATGTTCTTTGGGTTAACCTCAGCAACCTGATAATTTGCAAGCATTCACAACTGATATAAGATTTAAGTAGTATAATACTCTGGTGAACAAACAACAAAGTTATTTTGTTGGAATTGTCAGGTAGAATGAGGAAACAGTTAATTGTCCATATGTTTATTACCAGGCAAGAAAACAGGAAGCCACTAGACTAGATACATGCAAGGAGTACGCCTGCACTGCTCTTGATAATGGACACAGAGCAAGGGCTTGATTTGGTGTGGTGGGTATAGCAGTCATGGAGCAAACACTTGCAAACTATTTGAAAGGTGACCCTGATGGAAATCTGAGAGCACTTCTCAGCAGAATTTTGGAAACTTGAGTATCTTTTTCTTTTCTCATGGATGGAAGAAAAGTGATTTTGGAATATCCTCTTTTGTACATAAACAGGATTGGAACTAGCCATTTGTGATGCCTCTGTTAACAGTGCACTCAGGTGGTGTTCATAGTTTGTAAGGATAAAGGTGGATGGGGCAGCCCCACAGAGAAGACTGCTGTGACACTTGAGAAGAAGATGGTAACAAAAAGAATAAAAGCAAGTCATGAACCTGGACTTTGAGTAGTGCCAATATTTTATCAGTAGAAATGCAGAAAGCAACTTCCCATCAGCAATGCTCACCACAAACAGCTTGTAATTAATCCTGTATGTGGGTACCATCAGGGGCTTCGAAGAACCATGCAAGATGGCTCTGATCACCAGAAAGAGGTAAATGATGGACACAATGTCTTCCGTTTTGGGGAGTAATCAGATAACACATCATCCTTGAAGCCACTGTAAAGTGGAGGGTTGTTTTCTTTTTGCCGTTGTTTAATGTCAGTGTAATTGAAAAATAGTCAGTGTTGTGGAAATTTGTCATTCTTCGAGGATCTGGGTGGCTGCTTGATAGAGCAGGGAATTTAGTTAGGAGATGGTTTTTGCACACGGATGAGAGAAGGAAAGGGGAAGAAGAACATGGACTTGGAGCTGATGCTGCAAGCTACGGAAAAACACAACAGATGAGGCCACACTGAACTGTAGGGCTTTCCATTTCTTTCCCTTCCTGGAACACAGATCACAGCTGGAGTGGTGAGTCTTTTAGATCCTATTATGTAGGTCAGGATGTATAGGGAAATAAAGTTGTTGTAGAGAATACGAAAGTAGCTCTAATTTCAGTACGAGGGTCAAAGTTGGATTAAGGGCCAGAACCCTCCTCTAATCATTTTGCAGAAGTTGGGGGCCCTCCCTAAGATCCCTCAAGCCGCTGAATATTTTCTGAAAGTTTTTCACATTCCTTACAATGGTGTCAAGGAGATCTGTCACTGCTTCAAATTTAAAATCAGTAAGAAGACTGGAAGAAAAAAAACTTATAAAATGTTACTGGGGAAGGTGGCTTCAGTCAATTTCTAATTAAGCAGATGTAAACTTTCCCTGTGAGAACAGCATGTTAAAAACCCAATGCACTACACCAGTACTAGACAAAATTGGGATGTTCTGCCAGCATTTGTACCCTTGGGATGCAGCAATAAATGAACAGAATTTGCCCATGATTATGTTCTGCTTGATACTTCATATGACTCGGCAATAAACCTTGAGGCTCCAAGCACATGCTTACAACAGTGAATCAACATTGTGGCTGCTGCTAGATTCAAGTTCCTGAGATGATATTTCCTTGATAAGGTCATATCACTGGTTGCTTAATATTTGCTTCAATGTTCAGGTGGTTTAACACAATGCTAGAAGGGGCACCAAAGTAGAAAACAGGCAGACCACAGATAATCAAAACCATTGATAAATTTTCTACATGCTAGCAGTCTAGGGACAGTTAAGTATGACAAATTTATGACATTCTGAGCATTACCCGGGAAGCCAAGTGTATCACTCAAAGAGGATAAGAGAAGGCTTAATGCAGAAGGTGACTTATGATGGAAATCAACATCATGTCAAATCACCTACACTGTTACAAGACAAATTGCAGGCACAAGAGAAAGGAACTGGATATTGTTGTCTATTCACTTAATTTCATGCCAACAGCTTTACAGTTTTCTTTTTTGGTCAGATTTTCTTCTTTGAAGGCAAACACAGTCAGAATCAAGAATCAGCTATAGCCATGTCAAAAAAGGCAATAAAATTCTGTATCTCCTTAAGGAAGAGGGAATTAAATAGCAACCAGCTGCTTCCCAATACAAATACCTTTATCAAGAAGTTAGCTCCTTAAGTAGTTGTCTTTCTTTTTTTTTTTAATCCTCTCTTGTAGTTCAGTGGGACTGTAAATTTTTCTTTCTTGCATGTCTTTTTAACGCCAGTTAGCCTTTGGATATGATTACGCAATACAAATACATACTTGGCAAGTTGGTCATATGTCTGGATGAAGATAAGGGAAAAAAATAGTCACCATGGGTATGATTTAGCACTGGGAAATTTTAACCAGAGAAGCTGTGGAATCTCCATCCTTGAAGATCTTCAACCTCTGTTTGAGGCCCTGAGCAAACAGATACAGCTTTGAATGTAGACATTCTTGGAGAAGCAGCTTGAACTGGAGACCTCCAGAGTTACCTTCCAGAGCAAACCTCTCCATGGTTGTCTGATTCCAGTAATAAACTGGTAAGTGAAAGCATAAGTTACCTTTAGCCGAAAAGAAGTTTCTGTTTTTAACATTGTTTCCTACTTTTGAAGTTATTGCAAATCCAGTCTGAATATTTAAGGACACCTATATGAAGGAGGTAAAAGGAGGCTTTGATACACACAGAAAAAGAAGAATTATAGCCCCTGAAAAGCCTGACTTCTCTGTAACAAGTTGTTAGCAAAGATTTCTAAAGTACAGTTTCCAGTTCAAGACTGTAATTTCAACATCTGAGATAGTGAAGAAACTCTCCATCAGACTTCAGAGCAACCCAAAGTTTGCAATCCTTCTAAGCATACTAATATGTAGAGTTCCACTGCTGACAATGTAATTGTCCTATAGCTCAAGATCTGGTCAGTCTAATTGCTGCTATAATGTTCTTGGCACTAATGGAAAGATAACACTGACAAAACAAATTGTATCACTGCATACAGAAAAGACTTTTAAAATACTAAATGGAAGGAAATTTTCACTGTTAACACATTCAGTAAGTTAAAGTCTTTGCTCGGTCGCCTACCAAGCAGAAAAGAACAAGTACAGTTTGTCAAGAGTTTGTCACGGATCCCTGAGCTCAGTGTAAATTCAACCAGCCTGCGCTGACTCTAACTGACTGCAGTGGGCAATTAAAAGTAATAAAAAAATGAGCAACTAAAAGTTATTTGAAAACAATTCATCACTTCCCCTCCCAGACTGAAAGCCCAGAGGTTGGTGAGAATTATTAATTAGTGATCCACTTTATTTTATTTCTGGATATGCTATCCTGAAGGATTTTTCAGCAGACAAAGCACATACAGCATTCTCTTCTTTGCAGGGGCAGGGCACATAAGTGCAACACAATTTTGACTCAGCCATTAAGCAGTAATTAGTAGTATCCTCTTCCCACTTTTCACCTAGTATAGTTGATAGCTGAGAAAGAAGGTCTGAAAATAGAACTGATTGCCCTGGAAATAAAGTAATTATGAAATTAGATTATAGCAAGAAATCCCTTTTGGTGTCAGGCTCACTCACTTTCATTGCCTGTGTTTCCTAGTCAGAAAGTTATTCTCAGGAGGTCACCTCAAGAAGAAAATAACAACATTCAGAATGAGATTTCTGCACCCTGAACAAATTAGAGACTAATATGAAGTGCCTTTCCACTACATAAAAGTGGCAGCTAACGAAAGAAGGAAAGTTTTCAGACACACTCGTGAGGAGTATCACAAAAGATAATCATGCCAGATTAACTTAATCATCCTCTACAACAAAATATCTTCTGTCAACACAGGGAGAGCAATGGATGTTGTTTACCTGGATTTGGGCAAAGCACCCAAGATTTTTCCCCATAGCAGTCTCATGGGCAAGCTGGCAAGATACAAATTGGATGAGTGGTCTGTAAGATAGGTAGGAAATTGGCTAACAGGTCATACTCAGATAGTGGTGATGAATGGGTTTTACTCAGGCTGGCAACCTGTCACAAGTGAGGTCCTGCAGGGACCAATACTGGATCCCACTCTGTGTCTTACATCTCTGTGGTACCCACAAACACCAGGTAGATGAACCAGCTTACAAGTAACATCAAGGAGTATTGCTGTTACATTAAACTGAACAGAAATTATTTCACAAAGGAATATCAAGTGGTTTTGAGAGCATTTGGATTTCAAGCACTCTTGTGAGGTAGGTAGATATTTTTACAGGTTTATGTATAAACATAGCCCTTTGTGTCGCTTCATTTCCCTATCAAAATATAGAATTTTGCTAGCAGCAGTCTCTACATGTAAAAGGAAAATGGATTGGCTGGTATATGCTTTTTGAATATAGGTTGAACAACTTCTCATGTTTGAATTTGTGATTAGTATTTATGGAGCAGTGCTTTGTGCCATCAGAAGTTAAACACCAGAAACGGCACAATATACAGTGAAAAAGTGCTTTCAAATACTTTGTATAGTATTTAATACTTCTGCTTTACTAAGGGCACTTTGTAGTTTCTCAGCATGTGATTTTGGGAGTGTAGGACATTAAATTAAGCAGCATTCTCAACCAAAGTGAAGAGATCATAGGAGACGTGTCTCCCATGTAAGTGAGTGGGGCAGAAATTCATAACAGGTAGGGTATCAAACATGAGGTTGTCTCATATTAACAGTAACTGATAAGAAACAAGTGATCATATGCAAAAATATAAGAATTCCTGTTGAGGGCAGAACATAGACTCAGCTGGTATTCTCCCCTGAGAGAGAGGTTGAAGCTGATACTCTAAATGAAAGTGAACTCTTGGGTAATACAACAACCTATTGTGAGATGATAGACTGTAGTAAAGGGAACTTCTTTCCTGACTTCTACAGACAATTAGCTTCCTCCCTCCAGCATGAAGTTTAATAACCTGTGTCCTTGCATAGCCAGAATGCTAATGCTATTAATATTAAATTCAATCAGAGTGTTAAGTTGAAAAACTGCTTTCTAGTATGTCAGGACCTGTTCAGTTCACTGCAGAGAGACAGAAATTACTCTGTCATATCCTATTGACAAGCTGATGGATAACACCTTCTGTCAACACATGTTGAGAAAAAGAATGTCAAAATAATTTCACAAGAAATTAAATGGTCTATATTAAATGATCCAATGATTAAAGGTATAATAAGCTGAAATTATTGTTTAATCAAAGAAATAATTACCTGTACTACTGCTGAGAAGCATGTGGAAATTTCAGAAATGTTCTCACTAAAGTAATTTAAAAAGTCTGAGGAAAAACATTTATCTCCTGGTGTTTTTCCTTAGGAAGTGGGAATACAATGTAATTCTTAATCTCAGTCTTTCCCTCGCTGATTGCAGAATGTACTATTGTTCTAAAATTAATGCAGTTGTTCTGGATGTTCTTTAATACAGCGACAGATGCTTTGGTGGACTTGTGATAAATTAACCAGAACACTTTGATAGTTAAATCTGAAAACAGGCAGTTATTTTTTTCCAGGTTAAGACTTGAGATAGGTTTTCTGACACGGCCTGCAACCTTCCTTGTGAAGTGAGGGCAAGATCTGGGCAACTTGGACTGATCAGCATTCTGGTCCCCACAATCAGCGAGGGCTTGGAAGTGATCACTGAAACAGCATTTTTATTTTTGTAGTATGATTCACTGCAGGCACAAAGAGTTTAGATGTTTTCTCAGAATTGTTTTATTTTTACCTGTAAGAAACTATTTCATTTAAGTTTTAATTTCTCCATCCTCAGCACACTGAAAAAAATCAACAGGGATATCTTTCTTTTTGAAAGTGTCCAATACAATACACTCCAGTCTTCTTTTTGTGTCTTCAGAGAAGTAGAGCCTCCTTACGAATTCCTCCTTGCTTTGTCTAGATTTTCTTCATTTTTCCATGGCCTTGCATGGGCCTCTTGTTCTTATCTGAAACTTGGAATTCTTATAACCATGTAGCACCCAGAGATTAATTTGAGCTATCAGTGAAGGAATACACTTTACTGATTCTCTGAGAAGTTACTGTACTTTGTTCTTTATTTCAGTAGAGGCTTTTCCAATTTTCTTTTCCATTTCTTATGAGATTTTTTGTTTTTGTAATGTGTTGCACATTGCATTTAGTGATATGAGAGTGCAGTAACAACATGAGCCTCTCCAGTGGATGACAGAATCCTTCCTTCTGCTGTTTTTGATAGAATATATTCCTATAAATATCCTAACACTTCATCTTTGCAATCTTTATTTGAAAATGATGGAAAAAGAACGATGCTTCTAGGGGTTTTATTATCGTTCTGAGTGCTGTGTCAGCCTGTCAAATATTGGCTACAATTTCTTTAAATCTTACCGAACCCCTAACTACTCCCAGGGTCACACTAATGGTATAAGGCAGCGTCATGCATAGACACCATTCCATGTTTCCTTGCTTTCCCATCAGCCAGATTTCCGTAGAAGCTTATCCCAGCCTTACAAAATATATCCCATTTTCCTGGAGAGATTGCTCTGATAGCCGACCTTTGACACATGTCAAGGAAGCCACATTTTGCTTTCACTACCGAGAGAGCTTGATTTGGTGACCAGGTCTCAGTAAATGTGCCGAGGACACGTGATGGGAACTAGTAGATCTCCCCTAGAAATACTTCCACCACACTTTCTTCTTATCTTCTCTTTGAAGCAGGTCTAAAACCCTGTTCAAAATACATTAATTGGGGCCACTGGCAAACAAAATATGAAATTTCATCTTCAAAATCTGTGAAAAGAACTGATGAAGGTTACTAGCAATAGAGTTATTATCTGATGATATTTTGTGTTGTTTCCTGTCAAAGAAGAATAGCCAGGCTAGGTGAGAATGACTGGATATGAAGAAAAAATGTGGTTACAATAAAAATATCTTATTGTAAGAAAAAGCAAAGGAAAGGTGAAATAAGGCATAGATTGCCTAAAATAAATACTTAAGCAACAACTGCAGAAATACTCCTGAGTTTTTAAAGGCCTTTTTTTAAGCTAAAAATAAATCCAAGAAGTGCTTTCTTTGCTATTTGATGTCTTGACTATCTTAAGAAGCCTAATTTATGTGAAAGTCTTACCGCAAATTAGCTGTAAATCTGAAAAGCAAACCATACTGAAATACGCAAATACCATTACATTTTATAACAAAGACAGATTTTAATTACAAACCACATACCTCTCCATTCTTGACTTCTCAGGAAGTCACCAATGTTGTTTTCCAAAGAATATTCTGATTAATTTTTTCTATATTTTTCAGAGGTTTTTAGGCAAACTAACACACTTAAATCAAGCAATTAATTGTAGATGTGACAACATTAATAAAATCTCACTGACTGTGAAAGTCTCCTGTAGTTGATCTCACTGATGTCTGATATGACTGAGACAGGCTTTCATGGGATGAGAGTTTTCTGCTCAACTTACTCTACAACATCTGTAGGAAGACATCTGTTTGAGTATCTTGAATCAGTTCAAAAACTACTGGGGCCAAACGTGCATGCACAGTTACAGACTGCAATTGCTTAGGAAGCTAAGCTAATATCAGTAATGTAGGTGTCTGCCACGAAGAAAAATATTTTTATATTGATTTTTTTGCTGCTTTTTTTCCCCTGTTGTCACTTCTTTCATGCACTGGAATCTTCTTACATCATAATTAAAAGGAACATAAAAAAAAATACTAGAACAAAAAAGATCCTATGTGACTATTGCAAACCTTTATCTGACATTGTGGTGTTACAGAAAAGGAGATGGAATATGTGACTTTTATAGCATCAGTCATTTTTTAACTTAATTGGAAAAATCTCAGAATAGCTCCAGAGGAAAATTCTTTCAGAGCACTTTATGACTAGACTTTTAGTATTAAGTCTAGGAAATTGATGCATTTGAAGAAAGAGGTCACAAGTGAAGGAGAACTTGCAGATCTGCATGACTGTAAGCTGCAGAGACATATTACTCAGTCACATTAATCTTTTCAAGTGACATGAAATTATATGAAATCAGGTTTGTAATCATAGTACATAGTTCACTGATCAGTAAATACTCTGGCAAATGTTCTTTGTGAAGCTGAAGTGAATATGCTCTTGAAAGAATTTTAAAACAACAGTGAAAGACAATGCAAACAAACAGAGAAATCAGTGATGTACCAAAGGTATAAAACTGGATATGTAGGTATAGCTTTGTTCTCAGTAAGGTAAATGGTGAAGTTCAGGCTAGTTTTATTGTTAACAGAGGACAAAATCTCTCCATTACAACATACAACCTGTTATTACCTCAGGTCAGGGCACTACTCTACTGTCACTCAGGATGAGACTAATATGAAGTACAGTGAATGTTAGTTGAAAGTCACACTGTTCAGGTTTTTTGTTATTATTAAATGAAGAAAATGGAAATAAAACAGTTACCTAACTGTCATTTAACTTTCTAATATCTCCACGCTATTCTTTCATAAATATATTTTCTAAAGACATGTAATTTAATCCTTATTTGTAAAAAAACCTACTTGCATCATTAAATATTCCCAATCTATAAAAGGTAAGAAAAGCCTATATTCTCACCTCTAAGACAGCAATAGGTTTACTAAGTTTGCTTTCAGCAGTAGAACTGTTTTTAGGACATAGACCAGATTCTCTGAAGTATGATGATTTATCAGAAGACTGGATCTGAGAAGGAAAGTTATTTCTTGATATATTGTAAAATTTGGCATTTTTACTTACTATATTGGTAATTTAATTGGTAAAAAAGGGTACTGAACTGAGGGGTAGGAAGCGTGCCGTGTTTAGCACTCTGTCAGTCTTGCTGGGTTCTGTCCTGCACACTACTGCAAATTTTCAATGTGGCCATGAGCAGATCATTTAGGACCAGGTTGTGGTGTGGGCACTGGACTTCACACGACGCATGGCTGGGGTTGCTTCGTGTATGGTTAAAAGACACTGACTACGCTTATATGACTTAACAAAGTAATTAGACCTATCAAGATGCGGAAAAACTTTTAAAGTCCAAAGAAATTCCTTCCCCTCACAGGGAGCCCAGCAAAGATTTTCCTCAGTGCACTGCCAACACTGGCTAATTGTGGAGAAACTACTGATCACCATGAGAGAGGAAGCACTATCTCAGGCTCCTGCATAAGGCTCAGTGCAGTAAAGGACGTCAAAAATTATTCATACTGTGTGTCATTACAATGTGTTGTGCTCTGCAAGGAAAAGAAAAACAATACAAAGTAGCATGGCCTGTATAAACAACTGTTTAAGCACAACACATGTGTTCTTAATACTACTGTTTATAGTGCTGAGTAACACTGAACTCTGCTTATAGCCACGCAGCAGAGATCCCCCAAAATTTCTGGGTTTGGGACTTGTCTTACTGTAAGCAAGAGGTCCTGCTGCTGCAAAAGCCTTGTAACTAGCTTAGCTAAGAACTTTGCATACAACGAGAAAAGAAGTTAAAGCCTTTCAAGGGCAAGGGTGTTGTGTGAGCACAAAACCAGAATATGAAAAACATGTGAATCTGTTTTTCACTCATGTAAATAATCTATGCATAGAATAAGAACTTGTCTGTGCTAAATTAGAACTAAATAAATGAGTCAAGACTTAAGTAGAATGACTTACCTTAGCTTAAAAGATAAACAGCTTTTGCTGTGCAAACAGGATTCCAAATCCTGTCTCCATACAAGGCAAGCTGTAAGTTAAACCATGTATCTAGGAGCACTGTTTGAGTGCCTCTTGAACGCTGGAAGGCTTAGTGTTGTGACCTCTTCCATGGTGAACTTTCTCCAGAGCCCAACCACCTTCTAAGTGAAGAATTTTTTCTAATAGCTCATCTGAACTTCCTCTGATGCAACTTGAAGCCATTCCCTTGTGTCCGATCATCGGACACCAGAGAGAAGAGTTCAGCACCTCCCTCTCTGCTCCCCTTAGTGAGGAAGCTGTGGACAGCAATGAGGGCACCCCACAGTCTCCTCACCTCTAAGATGAGCAAACCCAGTATCCTTAGTCACTGTTTGAAATTCATGCCCTCTATTCCTTTCACCATCTTTATTGCTTTCCCTTGGACACATTCTAGTGAATGTCCTCCTTAGATTGGGAAGCCCCAAACTGCACACACTACTCAACATGAGGCAGCTCGAGTCCTGAGTACAGTGGGACAATCACCCGTCCTGAACAGTCAGCTATCCTGTGCTTACCACGCTCCAGGATGTGGCCAGCCCTTTTGGCTGCCAGCACAAACTGTTGACTTGCACTGAGCTAACAACCAACCCAAACCCCCAGATCCCTTTCTTCAGGGCTGTGCTCCAGTCATGTCTCCCGGTCCATACGTACATGCAGGATTACACCGCTGCAGATGCAGAATCCAGCATTTGTCCGTGTCAAATTTCGTATGGTTGGTGATAGCTCTATACACTATCAAGATTTCTCTGTACAGCCCCTCTATCCTTGAGGGAATCAATGACTCCTCCTAAGTCAGTACTGTTGGAAAACTTATTTTAGTGTGCACTCAACTCCTGTGTCCAGGTCACTGCTGAACTCCATTTTCACTCTGAGAATTAGCTGCTTAAAAAAATGCCCTAAGTCAGCTGAAAAACAAGCTGGAAGTTATGCTAGCTTTATATTTTCAGCCATATCACTGTGTCTCATTATTATTACTAAGTCAGCAATGGATTAAGGCATAAATCTGCAGATGCAGGAGAAGGATTCATTGCAATGTTTGCAGAAGCTGCAATGACATCCTAAGCACAACACTTTAGAGAGTTCGTGTCCTTTGAGACCACAGCTTCAGGGAACATTGCTATTTTCCTTTGATGTTCAGTAAATATTCACAGGAGACAGGACGGGAATCAGTGGAAAATACACCTTCAATTTGGACTTGAAATAAAAGCTGTGAAGAGGAGCACCATTAAATGAAATTGTCAACAGTGTGCTAAAAGCTTCTCTACCTAAATATCATTGTTTGCATCTGAATTTTCAGTAGAGAAATCAACAAGTTTGCACAGATAGAAAAGATAAATATTGAGCTATATTACCTACTACCAAAAAGCTGAACAGTATTTCTCTTCATTTTTTATTTCCTTGTGCAGTCTGTGCCAGGTCAGCCTATCCCTTTTAGTTCTGTTTAATTTGGATTCAACTGGATTCAATTTGGTGGATTTTCAAAAATGTTCATTCCAGAATTACTCATTTCTGAGTTACTTGTAGCTGTGCCTAACCAACTGAATATACACGTTCGCTACAGTACACTACAAATTCTGAGGGGACCGAAACATGTAAAGAGGGATTTACTGTGCAGGTAAGATAAGGGGAAGGACATTTCCTATTAAAACATGAAATGTTTGTCTAAAATTTGTAAGTAAAATAGAATGGTATCTATTCTTTTAATTCTTTAAGATGTTTTATTTAATAGCTATGAAAATAACCTATGGCTACTTACATTGAGTATGTAAACACTCTGCAGGAAGTAAACAGTATTAATAGCAATACAAAATTATGTGTTTAGACAAATTCACTGTTATTCATGAAGTGCTGGCAGCAAGTTCAATGTTCAACATATTCTCCAGCTGTGACACAGACAGCTAGTTTATATATTTACATATTTTCTACAAAGTTGGAGCCTGATATTCAAGCCTTCCATGGCTACCCGAACTGACCTTGCAAAGTAAGTGTAATAAACTGTTACAAAAGCAAAACTCTAATCCTGTGCCAGCTATAGCACCTCCCCAGTCCTAAATAAGGAACAGGAATGTCACTGTTGACTTTCAGTGGGCGGAACATGAATAACATGGTGACAAACAGCATCATAAACCTCCTACACAAATCTAGTTCACTTGGGCTAAATCAAAATTGGGAATAGAACTAAAAATTTCTCTTAGCCTTGGATAATATCATACCTCTGAGTATTGTTGTATCTTAATGTAAAGACTAGGAAAATATAACAGAAAATTGTCTTGAAAGAGGGTAGTCCTGGTTTCTGCCTCTTCCCCTGTACTTGCTGTGAATTCCTGGACTTTTCCTGCTTAAGATCCAGGTTCCTTTCTGCCAGATTTATTTTCCAGTACACCAGTTAGCTGAACACCATCAGTTAACAGATGCATAAATACTGTGTAGCCATGCAAGAAGGATGGCTGAATCACTAAAAAGTAGGGATGTACCCTAAACGTATCTTAGTTAAACATTTTCATAGACACTGGTATAGAAAGTACAGCCACGTTTGATACAGAGGTGCTACAGAAGGAGACTACCATGGACCTACCAGCTCCATTCACAGACATTTTATGAGTTCCTATCACATATTCAGCTCACACATGCAAGTTGAAAACTGCTGATGCATTCGAATAAGGCATTTTGTTCAGGAAGACAAGAAGATAAATACATGTCAAGATCAACACTCTGTAGTCCTAGAGAGGATGCAGGACCTTTACAGGGAGGCAAATTAAGTTTTGTCTAAAGAATAATCGTCTGGCTGGAGGAGACTGGCAGCTGCTGAGTCAGCAACCCTGGCTCACTCATACATTAGGCCTAAGTTAGTTCTGTGGAATCTGAGGTCTAGATGCTAAAGCAAAGATTATATACAAACGTCACATAAGGGAAAGATGTTTCATGCTTAGTTCTTTGAGTTAGCTCTATGTATCTCTGATGTGGTGTTTGTATCCTTCTAGCCCCGTCTTGCCTGCTGTTGACTTCTTCAGATCATGTACATAGTATTAGGCGTATCCCAAAACATGAGCTGAAATAAATGTTTGTATGCAATAAGGTTTTAGAAAATGTATCTTTCTATGCAGAAATTTATACACAGCAGGGATATTATGTTAGTGGTGCATGTGTTCAAGTTATGTAAATGAGACTGCTGCCTCTTAAACAGAAATATACACTGACCACTGTTCTGTAGAAATCCTTTTGAGTTTAAACAATGAAAAATTGCATTGTCTATTTGAGTAACATCATGTTATGAATGTAATACAGATATGTTTGTGTTGTTACATGCTGATTTGAAAATTATCTGTAAGGAACCTTTTAATTTTGTAGTGCACGAAGTTGAGGTGAAATAGCTCTACCATGCCAAAGGAAATGCCACAAAGTTAAAGTTATCTATAAAAGACAGATTTTCTTAACTAAAAGTACTAATCTTCATAAGTTCTTCAGGACGTTAGACTCTACAAGGCATAATACAGAAGATTAGGTAAAAAAAAAGAGAGAAAGAGAGACCAAAAAAACACAGACCCCATACTGGAGCATAAGTAATTTAGGTGATATTTTGGAGAAAATTGAGTCAAATTTTCTGGGAATGTTACAAAGTCTTCTGTGGAGGGCACAGAAAGATTGTGTGATGTGATTTACCTGGTTTCTACCCTAGTCCAAGTACATCCAGCAACCTAAAAGGAGCGTTAAGTTATGAAGCTGAAGCTAGAGAGTAATTTATTTATTTCCCACAAAGGGCTGGGGGAGGAAATTAAATTTAAAAAGTGTAACTGCTTTGGATTCTGAACCTTGTCTCATATGTGTTCCACACTGGCCACTGCTCAGATCACAGGCTGGAAAGCTAGTATGGACTGCTGTGACAATGTAGTCTGATTTCAGACCTAAGACAGGAATGTACTTGTATTTCTATCACAATTTAAACACTACAGAAAAAGGGATCTAACGTAATTTTTGAAAAAAAAATTGGTTTAATGGTTAAATATCACACCTGCTACAATATAGCAGATTTATCCTGGTTTGCACTTTTCCGCTGTCAGTTTTTAGCCACACGCTCCTGCAATGCTCTTGCTAATTAAAATATTCTTTCTCTTCACATTTATGTAAGGACTGTGATTAAGAAAATTATTCTTCTTCTCATTATACAAAACTGGAAGATATATTGCTCTAAATATTTCCCAGAGATTTAATCATTCTGATTTCTTCAGTACTTATCCAGGTACCATGTATTAACATTCGTCTTTTGCTGTGAAACCATGACTGTGCTCAGCATCAGCTGCAGTGCCAATTTCAGATGTAAGGGACTCCAGCTCCTGCCATTTGAGATTTCCATGTTTATAAATCAGAGTATTGCTTTATTCCTTTGGGATAATCATTGCACTTGGAGCTTCTGTAGTACTTCTGCTTAAATAAATTGGCCTAGAAGAATAACAGTATCAGTTTAACCTACTCATGTTCAATATTAAACAGTTATATAACATTTATATTAAATGGTTAAGTAACATTTGGCATTTCAAATGTGCAGAACTTAATTTGCTTAGTTGCACAGCAACCAGTAATTTTTAAAACTTTTTTTAGAATCCTCTTCAGTAAAGATGAAGATAAATAAAACTTTATAATATCAAAATATGATATATTAAGTAAGCATTTCTTTTTGAGATGCATTATTACTTTTCAAGGCAGCCAAGGGTTTTGCCTTTTTAATGGTATCAGAGTAGCTATAATTAGTCTTCCTGAATAATGAGAAAGTTACTTAAAAATAAGCTGGATATTATTTTCGTGGTCATTGTAAAACTCTGATCTTGTCTTTTTTTACCATAAAATAAATATGCACATAAAAGGAGAAAAACATGAGTGCTAAATTAAGTATGTGAAGGGGTCCACCTACAACTTCACTTGTACACCTTCACCTTTACACCTTCACCTACAATTTTACTTCTGGAAACAAGGGTCTTCTGAATCCTGACAGATTTGTACAATGGTGCTTTTCAAGATATTCTCTTTTCCTGTATGCCTGCACAAAACAATAGTGTAAGGAAGGAGTTCTTTTACTATCTGAGGTAGGATTTTCCTAGTGGAGTGCAAAAAGTGTGGGATTAAGAAAAACATGAGAAATAAGGAGGGGAAGCAGAAGGACCTGAGAAGAACGGAGTGACAGCAAGAGCCAAGTCTCCCTTCATGTGCAGGATAGGGAGAAGGCAATATAGTATATACTGCTTTTAGATCTTTATTTCTTGCTCTGCCTGTGGTGGCCTAGAGTTTGGGTAGTTGGCTTGGCAACTGTGAAAGAGTTGACAGGTTTCTGTCAACTAAGTCAGCGTTGTCTGGAACTGATGTCAATGTATGCTGTTTCCAGAAAACACAACTCCACTGTGAAATCTCCCTTAACAACCCATATAATGTAATATAAGAAAGTCTGTCACTAAGATTTTCACTCATTTGACTATTTTTAGTTTGTTTCTACTTGACTCTAGGTTTTTACTTTACCACTGGTGCTCTTGACAACTTGTAGGAATGTTGATTGGTAGGGTTCAGTCTAATTCAGTTAATATGTCTTTATCTTTGTAAGTCTCAATTAACATCTTCACATAACCATGTCGTATAGACTTTTCCTAGGTCACAATGAAGTTTATGAAAGTTTACACATCCTAAATCTCTCCAGGGATGGGGTCTCAAACAATTTCCTGGTCAGACATTCAACTAGGTGTCCATCACGATCCTGAGGTTCTTTTCTGCAAAGTTGCTTTCCAGCTGCATGATCCCAGCATACAGCAGTGCATCAGGTTGTTCCTCTCCATGTGCATGACTTTGCACTTTCATTTCTTGTGCTGATTATGTTCCTGTCAGACCATCTCTCTTACCTGTCTCTCTCTTTCAAAATATGATCACAATATTTGCTTTATTTCAGTCTTTTGGATCATTACTAGTGTTCCAGGTGCTATTGTAAATCAATAGCAATACTGCAAAGAGATGCTTATCCAGCATTTTCAAACTCTTGCATTAAATCCAAGTACATATGACTGAGACAATTCTCACATGTAACTTTCACTCCAAGAATTAGAAAGCTAGCTTAAATTGTCCTTGTTTGGGGACTGATTTATTCTACCTCTGCTTTAAAAAGAATAGCCTTTGCCATTCTGTTCAAATCCCAGAGAGAGTAAATTGTCTGTGCAACCCTGGAAGGATCTGCTGACAGTGAGGACTTAGTAGACGAGAGGTCTTCCAGCACTGTGTGCAAGAGCAAGACTCCTGAAGGGTTGTTCCAACAAATAATAGAACCAATGTCAGTACAAGATCAACCCTGCCTGGAAAAATACCACGTACTTTGTAGCAGTTATATGATGAATAGTCTCAATGTGGTGTTCATTCATTGCAAGCATTTTTCTTTGTAAGGAAGAAATTATTAAAAAATATAAGCATATGTCGTTTCTTGATTCTGCAATAAATAAAATCACAGTAATATAATGCTATCAACAAGACTTGCATGGTCTAGCTGAAAAGGGTCATATTGAAAGAATCCTCTGGAAGCAGCAATATGAGCAGTTTCACCCCATTACCCTTACTGTCACTGTTTCACTGAGCTCAGTGTATTAAAAATGGAAAATCATTCCCACATTTAGCTTATTCCCACGACTAATTAGATCAGAATTGGAATGTCTGTTAGATGAGCACCCCAAAGGTATTAAAATATCACAAAATACCATATATGATTTTTCAGACACTACTGCACTGCATCTCCTGTACAAAACAGATAAAATAAGCTAATCCAATAGAGGGGTATTTAGGCTGTTAAATAGCTCATACATCTTGTATAGGCAGACCATTTTCAAAGATGTTAAAGTAAATTGGCTTCATCTCTGCCTAGATACTGATTGATCAGTACTTCCAGTGGCATAGTGAAACCCACAATCTTAGGATTTCATTATTAGCTACAGCACTTAAATGTGTTAATGATATCCAAGAAAATTGAATAAAATCACTGATATGTCAGGAGAAAGAAATTCATATTACCTGTAAGTCAGTGCTTGGAGGCTGAGTGCTGGTGCTTGACTAAATGTTTTAGTACCATAAAATTTCATAACCTTTCTACAAAGTGCAGTCAATACAAATTAGACGTTAGCAACAGTAGTTTCTTATCACAGGTGTATCCTAGAGACTTAAAAACACTGCAAAAATTGTCAGATAAAGAGGCAAATAAAGCAAAAGTTCTTGTGTGATATGTTGATAGACAAAATATTGGAATTTTAAGAGTTAAAATGAGCATGTAAACAACTAACTATTCACAAGACTATCACTCTGTAGTGTACATAAAGGCTGTACACCCAGTGGACTTTTGCTAGTCAATTGCTGGGTCTTCAGAGCATATCCTTTGCTCCTTTCCTCTTTGGGTCACTGCTAGATGAAATGGGGTGGTCAAAGCATGACAAAAAGAAGGTCCTCAATAGGAAATTTGAGCATAGTTCTCAGATGAAGTCACTGTGTGGAGAACATTACCAGTTCTTTGAATAGCACTTGACAGTAATGATTCTTTTGATCCTACCTGCTTAATCATTAATCTTTGAAGTCATGCTTACTGCTGTTCTCAATTCCTTTCTCTGGCCTATTGAATATTTTAACAAAAATCATCAATTTCAGTGCTTTCACCCGCAATGGCCAACAGCCTTTGAGGATATTCAAAGAGTGAATTTAAGCTGTATCAAGTTGCAGGTGCAGCTGGATCTGTCTTCCATAACCTTGGCCTGGGATTGGTCAGGATTTTCCTAGTGCAAATTACTGCATTAAAATGGATCACCTTTGCAACTTTAAATCTCAGTCATGGCTGAACCCATATTATGTTTTGACTTATATTATGGATTTGTTTCTAAGAACCTACTTTGCTTAAGTAATAGCAGCAGATTAATCAGTATGAGACTTGTACTAATGACAATATTAAAATGTTAAATTCTAAAAATTTCCTTTCTTTCCTTCCATGTCACACCAGTCATTTACTCTGTATTGCTGGGAAACAGAGAATGTAGGTTAGAAGAATTATGTTGCTGCAGCTTTCAGCACTATCTCTGCGTGTTTAAAGAACAAAACAAACAACACATTTTAAAGAATGTGCTTTTCGGCTTTAACTACTTATTACTGCCTTGAATGTCTAAGCAAAGGGTAATATCTTTAAAGTTAGTAGAATTTTAAATTTACGCTCTTACTTTTTAAAAAATATTCCTCGATTAAGGTTTGACTGCAAACACTTTGCTTCATGAATGTTGATAATCTGATATTAAAAATTCAAGATATTGAAATATGCTGTAGCTGATCTAATAAGAAATTTGGAATTGTATTTATTTTACAGTGGGAAGAAGTAAGCTATTAACTAGTCTTCCTACCAAAGCTTCCATCAATTTTATTTCTGTGTCACTTTCTGCATGATTTAGCTGTGCCATCCTCAAATTTTTTCCAGGGTTTATACAAAATAGTTTTGGATGGTTGCTCTTTAAAATCAAGTGCCTATTGAAAATAAACAAGTATATTCAATTGAAAATTAGTCTGGTTTTTTTTAAACTTAGAGATCTGACTATACATAAAGATGTACATTGCCAGTGAAGTATTGAAAGGAACTTTAGAGCAACACCTACTCCTTCCAGCGCATCATAAATACTATGATCTCTGCCACGTAAGTTTTGTTATTCTATGGACTGAAGCAGTGTCATCAGTTTCAAGTCAAATCACAAAATCAGACTACTGGCCCTACTTCCCTACTCTTATTTAAGATGCAGCAGTCAGATACCCTGGTATGACAAGTCACACACCTTCAAAAAGCTGCTGTTTATAAGTCCTATTAGCATTCTCTGAGCTGTTTCTTCTGCCCTTCTGGCAGCTTTCCTTCTAAAAACACGCCTTGGCAATTACTATAAATCTGGAAAGAAGCAAGGAATAATTAGGTTGGTCAAACATGAGCAATCACAGGAACAAGATAATTGTGACTATCTTCAAATACTTTGATCTACTGTATTTTTAGTTACCGGTGTGGTAAATTAGTATGTAGAAAAGGCTGTGACATGGTGAGCAATGTGTTGACCTTTCAGTTCTGAACTACAGAAAGAGTGAAATAGTAGGAGAGAATGAATTAATCTTTTTATTATTGAGATTAAATTTAAAACTTTGCCATTTGTATTTAACTTCCTCACTTCCTCAATTTTATTTTGTAAGAAATCATTTATTTTATGAGTACATGACTGCTCACCTACGTACATTTTCTCCCTCACTTTTCTTTTAGCACACATCAAAATGTATTTGTTTATCAGACAGAGAGACATGATAACAAGGTAGTATTTCTCTTCCCAGTTACACAATTGAGAAACACTAAATTTATGAAACAAGGAACTTCGATAACACGGGGAGTTTGAGGGAGAATTCTCTGTTTCTAAAGATCTGTCCTTTCTTGGTCAAGAAAATATTAAGAATGAAAGCAAAACACTTTAATCAGTGCTATTCCTGCCAGTGCAAATGTCAACATTTTCTCATACAAATCCTCAGGTATGGAGACATGTTTAATGGCCCAGAGTGTCTCTGAGATATGAATATCCAGCTAAGTTCTATTTGGCCTTTAGAAAAGCCAACCAACAGAAGAAAGTGATGAAACCTTTTTGAAATGCTGCTGATGGATGATCTTAATCCCTTATGTTGCAAGATATGTTTCATGCACCACCAGTAGAAAGATTGATATTTATATAAAGAAACCTTTGTACGGGCTGTGGATTTAATATTCAAACCAGAGCTAGCTCATGAGAATGAGAAATTAATGCAATTTACAATCATTACAAGGCTTTGATATTTTTCCACTGATTGAAAAGACTTCTAGCAAACTTGATGGACACCATCAAGTGCAAGTGATTGACATCCTGTGCCTTTTGTTTTGCTCAACACATTGAAGTACATGCAATTCATTTTCTCTCCTTTTTCTTAAGGCTGTCTGGATAAGGTGGTAATAATAATAATATATGCACTCTTTTTTTTCCTTGATAAACTATAAATACTTCTTGTTTAAACTTGATTGTAAAAAACAAATAGGCCACTTTCACAGTTAAGGTAAACATCTGTAAGTCCCTTGGAATTCTATAAAATACACTTATTTGCATTGTTTGCGATTATCTGATATTTTTCCTGTTTTTCATTGTATTTTTGCTATCCATTTGAAACCCTTTAAAGATTAGGACAAATGTACAAAAGCAATGAAGAAATTAAAAGACCAATCAAATCTTCCAAAACTTTAAGAACACTCTTGTCTTATGCAATTACTTGTTTTAGACAAGCCTCTTTACTCACCCCCATGGTAAAATGAAGCATTGAGCTGAATTCAAATGCAAATAGACTCTTAGGATGATTCAATCTACTTTAGTAAATAATATGCACATGATGCATAGTATGTGCAACAATTTATCAATCTCTTAATTCAAAATTTTTAGCCTCCTAAATAGGTACGTTTCTTATGTGTCAGTTTTTCCCTTTTGCTGCTTTTCTACCCAAGTAAGCTCAATATATTTTTAATGAAAAAGGAGATTTGTCCTGAACATGAAATGCAGAAGTGAAATAAAGTAATTTAAACACCATCTACAGGTAGCAAAAGATAGTTCAAAATTGTATCTGTGTAAATTATTCAGGAACACGAAGACAGTCTAGAAGCACAAAAGGAGCTTAGACTCCTTATCTAATGATCTCAGACTATCAACACAATAAAATAATCCATATTTTTTTTCTGAAACTTCTGACTGGTATAAAAGTGAATTATTTTCAAATTTAGGCCATGAAGGTAAGGCTCCTGGATTCATATTGAAGGTACTCCTGAAAAAGAGAAATATATCAGTAGCTCATTTGTTGAAACAGCAGTTGGCCAACAGTCAACGAGCAGGGGAAAAAAAGTTGTTCCTTTGGGCCCCAGGTTTTGATCATATGGATTTGTACATCTTGGTAATGAATACAAAGGAGGACCCTGGGAACTACTGACCCGTCAGCCTCACCTCTGTGCCTGGGAATATCATGGATAGGTCCTCCTAGAAGTTAGACTGAAATATATTGAGGTGATTTGAGACAACCAGCACAGCTTCACCAAGGGCAAGTCCTGACTGATGAGCCTAATGGCCTTCTATGATGGAGTGGCTACATCAGTAGACAAGGGAAGGGTTACAGGTGTCGTTCATCTGGACTTCTGTAAGGCCTTTGACACAGTCCCCCACAATATCCTTTTCTCCATATTGGAGAGAGAAGGATCTGGTGAGTGAACTGTTAGATGGATAAGAAAGTAGTGGGATGGTCGCATCCAGAGGGTAGTGGTCAATGACTCAGAATCCTAATGGACATCAGTGATAAGTGGTGCCCCGCAGGGACCTGTGTTGGGACCAGCTATATTTAATATCTTCATTAATGACACCGACAAAGGAATTGAATGCACCCTAAGAAAATTTGCAGATGACACCAAGCTGAGTGGCGCAGTTGCCACACCTGAGGGATGGAATGGCATCCAGAGGGACTCAGACAAGCTCAAAAAGTGGGTGCATGGCAATCTCTCGAAGTTTAACAAGACCAAGTTCAAGGTGCTGCACCTGGTTCAGGGCAATCCCCAGTACCAGCCCAGGCTGGGGGATGAACAGATTTAGAGCAGCCCTGCCCAGAGGGACTTGGGGGCGCTGGTGGATGAGAGGCTGGACATGACCCAGCCATGGGCACTCACAGCCCAGAAAGCCAAACGTGTCCTGGGCTGCATCCAAAGCAGCGTGGGCAGCAGGGGAGGGAGGGGATTCTGCTCCTCCCATCCAGTGCTATAGAGACAAATCAACAATCTTGTATAGCTCCAAGGTGAAAAACAGATTTAAAAGCATATTTGTAAACTAATATACTACACCAGAGAAATGCACTGCCTGAATTTCTGTCTCCAAAAGCACACTGTGACATCTTAGAAGACAATATATTTTATAGTGCCACTAAAATATAAAAGGTTATCAAATATTTATCATATTTTAGTTATGTGGACGTACTCAGACATTTTAGATGTTTTGGGCTTAGATCTCACTATGTACTGTACTTTCAAGAGTTTTTTAGTTTTCTCATACTCTTTTAAGTTTTCATAATTTCCAATGTGCATTTCTTCCCATCAAGATTGATCTCATAAAAGTCATTCACAATACATGCTCTTAGTCTTCCCATTCCTGGGTTTGAATGACTGTTTCTAATAGGAATAGCAGTTTTTACAGAATCCCTAATCTTTTACAATTCCGAGGTTTCAGTACCTTTAATTAGCAGCCGAATAATCTTATTAGATAGCAATTACGATTACAGACAGATCATGTATTTTGCACAATTTGCTCTTTGCAAAAACTCAGGTGTAAAATTATCACCTCATAGATTTCTGTTCCTTTTACATTTTAGATAAAAATATATGAAAAGCATAGTAAATAATATGGGAGTGTATTTTCATACTAAATACTGAAGATTTATGGGAACATTATAATTTCATTTCAGTAAAGTTACAGTGCATACATTTTTTAGCCATGCAAGTTTCAGTGTCATTTTTGATGGCAAAATATAAGGGGTGTATTTACAGACTGTAGCAATAATTGGGCCAGATAAAACTGCTGAGTGTAAAAGAAGTTTATTACAGGTATAATGGGAAGAGAAACATAACTTCAATAACCTAATCATTTTAAAATTTGTAGAGTTGGAAATGATGTCATTTTAGCAAGACTGTTTAAGACTGAAGATGAGTAAATAATTTACTCAGTTAAATTATCTTGTTCTGTTAACTGGGTGTATTTTAGGAGGATCATAATCTTTCTGTATTTATCCACCATTCAGGTTCACTCCAACCTGTAAGCTTTCTGTTCATTTTTTAAACAGCTATGTGAAATCTCTGCAAATATGCACATCCATTTTTCAAGGAATATATGATTATCATGTTCAAATCACTGCCTGATGGTGACTCGTTCACAATTTAAAAAAAGGTAGTATCAGTGGATTTAGACTTCCTACATATAGTAATTATTTTAAAAAATACACTCTAATAATAACTAACCAGCAAGATAACATTAAAATGAATTTACTTTTTGAAAACTGATCAGCTAACCTCTATCCTCAAATTAGAAACTTTTATGCGCTCTTCATTTTTCTTTTTGTATATTTTGACTTGTGATTTTCATATTTTGTCTATTTTATGAACTCATTTGGAATAGCTATATATATAGGGGACAAAAATTTTAATCACTTATTATAAAATAGCCAGGAACTAGGCAATTTCTATAAATGCAACAGAGATACTATTTTCCTTTTCCTTGCGATTTTTTTCTATCTCTTTTTTCATTGCATTATTACTGAGACAGTGACTCTCTCTTTCAAAGCAGCTCGAGCTGGCTTTACAATTGCTATGAGTGTGTTCTCTAAATCTGTCCTATTAAACCTGTTTTCATTTTTACTTTCCAAATGAATGGTGTCCACAGATAGGGAGGTCTTTTAATCAGTAAATTAATTAAAATTGAAAGTATTGAAGATTTTTTTTTCCTTTAAAGATCTAACTCTTGGCTTAATATTTTCTACACTTACTGATATTCACTGAGAGAGTAACTGTATTCAACTACAGCAAAAAAATCCACACATGGAATGAAGAATATTTTTACACTTTTCACCAGATTTTTGGTAAAAATCTGTGTAAAGGTGCAGTTGTCCATAAAGATAGACATAATATACCTGTAATTTAGGTCACTGATGATGGAGGATGCAATGGTTTGTCTGTTCCTCTGAGAAACGGTGATGCCTGGCTTGAAGCAATGTAGCATCAAATAAAAAAATCGACTGGCTACATACATGTGCAAACATTTCTTCCTAGTGAGTAGCTGTGGTGACAAGTGCTAGTTTCAAGGCTGTTGATATGCATGAATCCTTTTCAGTTCTTGTGGTGGGTTAGCCTTGGCTAGCTGCGAAATCCCCATGCAGCTGCTTGCTGGGTCCACCTCTCTGTGAGGCACCCCATGCAGTTCCATACAGTGATTCACTAAAGACAGAGCTTGGCACTGGAGCTACCTACAGCTCTGACCTTTATTGAATGCCAGAAATTTAAATAACCTCTCTATGCTCCCATTCTTTGTGTAGTACTAAAGGAAAAATAATTTCAATTAATTATGGAAAAAAAAGGAATAGGCAAATATACTGTACCTCTCTGGCAGACTGGACTCCTACATAAAATTAGAAGAGGTCATTTCATCTGCATAAATTTCCTGAAAGTAACTGATAGAACAGAGAAATCGAGAGGTATCCATAAGATGCAAACTCCAGACCTAATAGTATACCCTCTTTAAGGTATGGAAGGAGTTTCACATGGAGGTGAATTCAGCCTTTCAGTATTAACAATATTTCAATTATATTTGGACTAGAGGTAAAAGGATACAATTTGTCACAGAGCAAAACAATACCTTCATTCAGCTATATGAAAGAATAATTTTGTATCAACATGCTTAACAATAGAGGGGAAAGTATTAAAGTTTGTCCTTCTCTCATGTTACGAAAAGTTTTGAACAAACCTCTTGGAATAATAACATACACAATGATAACATACATAACATGTCTTCCTAAGACTCGAGATTCAGCTAGAAAGAGAGATCACAGGGAAAAAACACCACTGGATAGTGTGCCTTTCATTCCCAAATATCCGTAGAGAAAAGCATATATCAACACATTTAAAAGCAAAAATCAAGTATGGTAATGAAATAATACCTGAAAGGGGCTCTGTTATAAGAATAATTTACCTGAATCCGAAGGGCTGGTTCATCCACTTCAGTCCAAGAGGTTGCAGCTCTGAGCCTACCTACCCCAAAAATTCTCAGACTGGAATTTGTAGCTTTGGGCTAAATGGTCAAAGGGCTAAATTGTTGAGGGATTTGTAATTTTTCTGCTTCCTTTTACCTACTACACTGTGAAAAGTGAATCATATGTAAGTAAAGCAATAAACAGAAAGTAAATTGGTTTGTTATGCAAATAATAAAAAAAACCCCAAACAACCCTCCACATTTAACATCAGTGAGAACACTGACTGTCTAATCTAATTTGGTCCATGTAGGCTCTGGATACTGCCAAGACACAGAGATATTTTTCAGTCAGTTAAAACTGTTAACCTTGAACAGGAATCTGAAAAAAAGATGACAGAATTTAAATTGCACACCAAGGCATAGACACAACTCTAGAGTAAATAAGCATACAGTTGAAGACTGCCCAGTTCAAGCAGCAGTACTGGTAACAAGCATTTTGTCAAATACCCATTGCTCAGTGCAAGACACTGCAGTGACAGCTGCAGGAAACATAGCATGCAGCACAACCACTAGAAGATATCCTAATAAAACCAAGAATGTAAGCTCCTTTTTTTCTTGAGGATATTGCTATCTATTTGCTGACAATGAAAGCCAGCAGCAACAAAGGGTGGCCTGGTAAACCCATGAGACCACAACAGTACTAGCAATTCTTCATTTTTCCTTGAGCAAACAAGTCCAGATGAAGTACGATGGCTTGAACATTTGTCCAAACTCAGGCTTTTGGCATGTGTTTGACTAGGATTAGGGTAAAAGGAACAGGAAACATGACCTTCCACATTTAATGTCTTAAAAACATTGAGAAATTGCATGATGTTTCTCCATTTAAAACCTGAAATCTGTCATTCCTCATTGCTTATTTTTAATGCAGAATCTTTTGGTTTCTTTCCTCTCTGTCATTTTTGAACACCTTTCACCTAAGTAGATAAACTCTATGGATGTATGGTATGTACTGTTCTTGAAAGAAGTATTAGTTTTTCCTTTGATCTTATGTTGCATGTGGCCCATTCATCAGGAAAGAGTGGGAAAACTAGAGCTGCTAAAAAGATAAGAGGAGATTACCTTGAAGGTTGTGCATGTCTAATTAACTATTAGAAACATCAAAACCAACAAAAAGAGCTTCTCTATTTCCTTTCAAGTCTTAATATAAAAATACGTACATATTTTGAACTGGTTTTCAATACAGTTTTGATTTAATAAAACATGTTCTTGACTAGTGTATTATACAATTACCACCAACCCTCAAGTTTCAGATGCACAACAGCTGTTGCAACAATGCTATAAATAAGGCTAATGATTTCAAAGCTGTGTAGAATTTTACAGCTTTACTCATCTGGTTGTAACATTTGTATGGTTATCCAGTGGTTTATATATACAAGGATCATTGAAGAGCTCTTGTAGACATCAATTTGGGAACTGGCTGCTTATTAACAGATTATGAGGCTGGAAGTGAATTATTAAGAATGGGAGACATACCAGATCAAGTGAGGTATAAAGAAATGCATATACAATGTTAGTATTGCAAAATAAGAACAGATGGAGACCTCTGAAGCTGTAAATAATTCATTCCATAATTTCATGTTTTACTGCAGGGAACAGAGTAAAACTTAGTGGATTTTCCCAGGTGACCTAAAAGACTTGATTTGTTTCAAAGCCCTTGTGAATTGATACTTCATAGATCACTGAAATTGTATTACTTGAGTTATTCAAGTATATACTAGAAATTCCAGGCTCTCCCTCTTTGACTTTCCATATTAACATATATGTCTTCCACAGAGTCACTCAACAACACACACTGGCAAATGAAGAATTTTATTGATTATACTGTAGGATCATTGAGTCAGGCATTTTTTTTTGTTTGTTTTTGGGTTTTTTTTGTTTGTTTGTTTTACGTGACACAAGACACAGGTCTATGTTTGGTTGTCTCTAGTACTAACCCAATACAAACACAAACCAGAATAAATACACTGGTGACATTCAGGTCATGTGTCAGTAGAGAAATGATATTTACGTCCTTTCCAAAAGCTGGTATTCTGCAAGAAGTAGAGGTTTTGCAAAAGAAGATATGCAGGAGATAAGTAAAATGAAAAATAAAGTTAGGAGATTTTGAAGATTTGATTAAAAGGAAAGAAGCAAGACCAAGTTTTCATGAGGTCTGTCAATTTTCTGAAGTCTGAAAGCTGCCAGAGTGCCCAATGTGTTAGTCTGTGCCTTCTGAACACTCTTTGCATTCTCTTCTGGACTGAATCAAGAGTGAGTGTATGCCAAGATATTTTCTGCAACACTGACACCTTGACCATCCTGAGAAGGGACCCGCCTAGCTAAAGCACCTTTCTTGTCACTCAATCAGATTCCCTCCTCTCAAAAAAGCAAGGCAAAAGAGAGTGTGGTTGCAAGATGTTGCCCCAACAAGGTTGGTGCACAGTGAGGATGCATGTACATGTCTCTCTGTTTGGATGTAGCTTACATGTACAGCCAGTCACAAGTGTGAGTGATACTTGCTCAGCTCTGGTACAAACCCGGACAACTGTATAACCCTATAACCTATCTCACTTCTGCTTGTCAGCACCCTTCTACTACACAGATACATTGTGCAAGGTCCAACATCCCCGCTGGTCTGTTTCTTTCCTTGTGTGTGGAGGACGTCTCTGTGGGGTGACCTACTCATACGACCTTATTGTTCTCTACAACTACCTGAAAGGAAGTTGTAGTGAGGTGGATGTGGGTCTCTTCTCCCAAGAAACAAATGGTAGGACAAGAGGAAATGGCATCAAGATGTGCCAGGGGATATTTAGACTGGATATTTTGATTGGATATTGGGAAAAATTTATTAACCAAAGCAGTTGTCAAGCATTGTAACAGGCTGCCTAGGGAAGCTGTGGAGTCACTGTGGAGGTATTTGAAGGACGTGTAGATGTGGCACTGAGGGACATGGTTTAGTGGTAGACTTGGCAGTGCTGGATTAATGTTGGACTGGATGATCTTAGAGGTATTTTCCAACCTAAATGATTCTGTGATTCTATAATTTTCCACAAATCAGCTTCTACCATCAGTAGGTTAGAAATGCTAAAACACATTTTAATATCTTTGATTCAAATTTATTCTTTATTCCTTAAATGCTTGAAAGATTTTACCATGAATGCATATTTCCAGCTGAGAGAGAAGTAAAATATTCTTTTTATAATGAAAATTTTTCCTGCTAGTAAACTAAGCGCTTCTATAGTCTGTTTAAAACAGAAAACTCTACTTTATAATGGAAAGGACAATTTGAGTTTAGAGTCACTGTCTTTTAATCACATTACTTTAACTGTACATTTCAATAACATTTAGTAAGTTAATAATGCATTTTATGTACAATAACCCTCAAAGAGAAATGTCCTAATGGCTTTCAGATAATCTACTCTGTTGGAACTGCAACAAAATTTTTCATACACAGTATTGCTTTTTTGCTTTAATAGAAATAATGATTTTATATAGCACACATTTATTTTATGTAGCCAGCCTTCCAAATTGAACAAACTAATTAAACAAACAGAAAGAATTGTAAAGGTCCAGCTGAGTGATAGGGTAACCCAACCAACTGTGCCTTAAATGTCTTTAAGCCACAGCCAGCTGAGAAGCAGCACAGGGAGAAGTGACTGAGTATCAAAACTGGGTAATATCTCATGAAACCAGAAAGACTAAAATGTACAGTTGTGACTTTTAACACATTGCCATGCATAGACTTTCCTTTACTGGTGAGATTTGCCATTAAGAATAGAGGAAAGTGTATTTTATTTCTACATCAGAAAAAGGTGCAGCTTTTGTGCTTTGCAGGCTACTGTGAACTTCCTGCATTTCCCCGCACCCTTAAATTCAAGGTTTCATTTGTAAGTCACCCAGTGGTCGAGACCCCGTAAAAGGAGATGTACAAAAGCTTTATGATAGCAGTCAGTAGCTTTATGAGAACATCCAGTACATCCCTTCAGGCACAACACTGAGATAAACAAAACACTTTGAAGGGTTAGTCCCAGTCCAAGTGTGGGATGCTTTCATTCTGGGAGAGTGGTTATGGCAACATTGACCCATACAGGACAGATAAGTCATGCCACACATGCTGAGTTCTGAGTTACCATCAGGTAGAAGGTAGCATAAGAAACTAAAAAGATAATGAGTTATTAGGGTGGGTTAAGCTTTGTTTCATAGTTCTAGCACCCATGAAAGTACAAAGTTTATTCTTGAAAATTCAATACTCATTTCTAGTTAAATCCTGTATGTAGATTCATTGTGTGAATAGTAATACCCTTCTATGAAAATATAGCTCTTCAAACTTCAAGAATTCTTTACCTTTTACCCAGAAAATATCAATCCATATGAAAGGATTTGATTCACCTTTAGCTGTTGTCTCCATGTTGTCCTCCTACATGACAGAAGTTTTGCCTTTCCACGTTCCTTGGTGGGATTTTGCCACTTCTCTTGTTCTTGGGCTGGTGTCTGAACAGTTCTCTACTTGGAGATCCAAAGCATGTTTCTTCTTGCACCGTTGCAATCCATGGACAAAACAGTCTTCTTCAAATGAAAATTCTGTTTGTTTTTCTTGTTTATAGATGCAAGTCATTAGAGAAACATTTTTTAAAAAGTCTTCCACACTGGTCTATTATAAGAATGGAAATGTCAAAACTTCTACAGATACTTTGGAGAGGACTCAGATTTGAATCTTGTTCCTTCAAAGAAATGGTCCTATTTTGCTGCCTGAAGTCTTCCTCGTAAACTAACCATAGTTCCTTTGATTTTTGTTATTCATTGTGGGCTGCTTCTCTTCATGGTTTAAATACTGTTTTAGGCTGGCAGGCGTGGAGGCAAAATATTCAGCACTGGTGGCTAAACTGCTGTCAAGCAACTACTGAAGAGTGACATAGTTTGAGCTGCTCCTACCTTCCTGTTCCTTGCCCTGAACAATCACCTGTTAACTTGAATAAAATAAGTGAACTAGAATAATAAACTTTTCAACTAATCAGATCTTAATACAGAAAATATTATACCGCAGAACTATATTTATAATAGATAGAGACACAAAGTATTTTATCTCAGTGTACAAAATGCCAGAGAATGGCAGAAGGATTCACTGAATGTGACCTTTGAGTGGATGCATGCTTGCAGAATAATTAATTCTGGTTATTAGCTGGCACTTTCATTGAATTTAAATAGATTATAAACCCAAATTTTGTTACTACACTTCTTGCATGATAAATATTAATGTTAATTTCAATGGTGTCAGAAAATGAGTCATCAGTCTCTGCCTGTTATGTGGGATAAAACACTTAGGATTTGTTTCTTATCTCAGATGCATCTGGGACAAAATAAAGCTGTTAAATATTTCATCCTACTCTGAGTTCATCTTTCGAAAACATATGATATTGTTAATAGATCTTCACATAACCGATTGAGTTCTTCATTCTTCTGGGAGTCACTATCATCTGTTTCAATATGTGTGTGGGGAGGATTTCCTTCTAAAAGCAAAGGAACCACTTTCTAGACAGAATATAAGAGAAGAACATACAGAAATACCACAGCAATGTGCCAATATACCTTTGTCTTTATTTTGACATCTCTCGCTCCTATGCCTGTGTCAGTGTGAGCATTTTAACTGTATTATCTTTTTATGGCAGAGAAAAAGAGTAGAAAGCTCAAAAAATCCCTGTGTTTTTTCTCTAACTCATTCTTTCAAATTCGGTTAGTATTTACACATGTGACTGATAATTGACTTGGACTTGAAATTATTTTTAGTACTTTTCTAAACAGATTCAGTTGTGGCAAATGTATTGGCATAAGACGGGTATTATCCATAAAAGGAAAAATGCTCCTGTGTTAGAGTTAATACTGAGAGTCTTATATTGCTGTATAAGCAAATCTGTACTGTATTATTGCGCCCAAGATGTTTCTGCTCAGGAAGTGGGATAATAAATTGAAGCTTCAGGATTTCAAATCGTACTTCAAATTGAAATATTTGGGAAGGGGGGTTGTTGACATTACTTAATCTTATCAAATAATTTGCGTGATAGCCTTTATTATGGGTCAGTTCTCTATCAGTGTAAAAGTTGGGAATGAAATTCTCTGAGTCAATGTTCTGCCTGAGGCTTAAGAGAAGATTTGCTTTTATTCTGGAAATGAATCATGCAAGTAAGTTCTGACAATAAGATGATGAGAAACATGTGCATTATTAACTATACCAATATTGGAACTAAAAAATAGAGTAGTCACTTTTTCTTTGCTCCTGGGCATGCTTTTTGATGGCCCAGTGAAAAAGTACCCAAAGTTAATTTTGAAAATAATTTCAGTTCATGCACACTCCATGGGTATATAGAGTATAGTGGGGAAAATGTATGCGCTTTCTTCCAGGGAATACGCTTTAATTCTTCGCAAGTCTTTATTCTGACTAGGTAACTGCATGTCTTATACCTGCTAAACAATGGAGTGTGGATGAACTGATCCATAAGGGCAAACCTGAGACCCTTGTCTCTCTTGATGCCAAAAATCTGCCATGAGTGGCACAAATAGTAGTAATTGTAAGGTTTCTAGTGGTGCTAATCCCACTGATGATCAAGGTAGATGTCAGCATGATTGAATCACTGTGTTTTGGTTGTTCTTTTAAGGATTTGCGAAATCACGCACAGTGTTTAATAAAAATAAAATCTTCAAAGCTGAGCATCAAAACCAGAAAGTCTCAACATGTCTCCCAAGGCCACGTTTGGCCTTGCACAGTCATGTTTTGATTATCTCCAGCCACGGAGACTCCACAACCCCTGGGCAATTCCTAGGTCTAAATGGAATTTGCTGTATTTTAAATTATGCCTATTGTCTCTGGCCCTTTAACTGGAATGACTGTGAAGAGTCTGTCTTCATCTTCTTTAGTCTCTTTCATCAAGTACTCATAAACATTAAGAAGGCTGCCCAAGCCTTTGTTTTTAAATCTTGGACTCTCTTGAAGTACGTCATCATGATCTTTTAGGTATTAAAATCATTGCTCTTCCTTCTATATTGTTGTATACCAGTTTTCTTTTATCCTAAAATTTCCAAGGAACAACTTCCCTACAAAAACTTTCTGGGTATTCTGTCATATCCCAAACAGTTCAAACTCAAAAAAGACCAGTGAACACACACAGACAACAGGAGCTAAGACTTACAACTGAAACTAACATATATTGCTGGTGCTTGAATATTGTCTTAAATTATCACCTTGATATTAACTACAGAACATGAATACATAGACAAAATGTATCTCCTCGAGTAAACAAAGATTTTCGATAAAGCAGTGTTTTCTTGCATTAGCTTTGCTGTATTTCCATTCCCCTTCCCAGTTATCTTTCTATTTTAATTGCTTTTTCCCTTTTCTGACCTGTTTTGTTTTGAACATTTCTACACTTTTTTTTCTGTTTCCCCCTTTATCCTGATATTTCAGTATAGCCTTTCCTCAGGCACTACTTCTTCTTCCCTCCTGCTTTTTTCTTTTTCTTTTTCTTTTTCTTTTTCTTTTTCTTTTTCTTTTTCTTTTTTCCTTTTTCCTTTTCTTTTTCTTTTTCTTTTTCTTTTTCTTTTTCTTTTTCTTTTTCTTTTTCTTTTTCTTTTTTTCTTTTTCTTTTTCTTTTTCTTTTTCTTTTTCTTTTTCTTTTTCTTTTTCTTTTTCTTTTTCTTTTTCTTTTTCTTTTTCTTTTTCTTTTTTCCTTTTTCTTTTTCACAAATAACAGGTTTGAGGTCAGCATCTGGGCGCTAAAAGGCAGACATTTTCAAGCCCCAATTTTAAACATGTCAGCTGAGGAGCTAGAAAACTGTGAATCATCTTTTGAAAGTGCAAAATATATAATTTAGAATCTATTGCCATTTAGCGTGGTTGGTCTTTGATTATATTTCTTTGGCACTGCCTGATAAGGTTGTTGACCCTTTAAAAAAAGCCTTCCAATATGGCATAAACTCCATAGATCTGACAGATGTCTGCAGAAAAATGAGTAGCCCATTTCTGAGTTCACTCAGAACTTTACTATGAAGGACTAAAAACGACAGCTGAGGATAGGAGGCAATTAGATGATGTATTCTGAGGGTCTGAGGTGAAGGAAACTACACTTTTGGGAGTCTGTTCAGGTCCTGAATTCTGCTTCTAGCTAGATTCCTTTATAGGCTGATTCATCAGCCTGGAGAGTCAGTGTGGGATTATTCCACAGAATTAAAGAAACTGAGGGGTGGTCTGGAGGTCATCCTGTACAGCCTCCCATGCAGAATGGGCCTGCCACGTTCCCAGTTATCATTTTAAATCCATGATACAATGGGATGTCAAAAGATAGCAGTTCACAATTCAGAGATAATGTAGGAGTATTTTCCTTTTTCTTTTTCTTGGGAAAGCTTTTGTCATGAGGAAGAAAACTGTTTAGTGAAGTCACCTGGTAATGTCTTCTGCAGCTGGTCACCTCTTAAAGCTTGCCAGGAGGACATACAACAAGAAATAAGGAAAGTTTCTAAATAGCTTTTTCAATTACTTTTATTAGTTGAAGACAAGCAGAGCAGTTTTCCCAAAAGCAGGGTAAGATGGAATAAAAGGTGTTGTGTTCAATGTATTGTAAAATTAAAGGATGTATTCTCCAAAGTGTGTTTTTGCCAAACTGTGATGGGCTTAACAGCTTGGGGAGAGGCATTTGCATTTTAAATGAGAAGAAACATTTTAAAATGACTGTGTGCATTTCCACAAAATATAATATCTCTATAGCTAACCAGGGTTGAGTGAGACCTGTGGGAACTGTCCAGCTTTGTGCTAGAGAGTTATGACTTGCACAAGGGGCCTCCAAACTTGTTCTGCTGTCTCATTGTTTTTTGTTTCTCTTGTGCTTTCAGCATTTCCAAAGGGAACAGAATAGGTACTGGTGGTCAGCTGTCCCACTGAACTATGAAAAATACTCAGACAAACGCTGAAATACTACCGGGACATTCAGTAAGAGTGTCTGACAAACAGGTCTGTTTCTGTACCTCAAAACCCAGCAAAACGAACCTGTGGCTCCAGATTCACTGCGCAGGAGCTGCTCTTAGTGCACAAGTTGTGTCCTTTGACAGCATCTCTTACAACTGCTCTGCTTTAGAAGGCCTCCATGATACGGAATAGGTCAATGAAATCATGTAGCCTTCTGTCTCCATGCCCTCCTCTGGTGTAACTGAGGGGAGTGACTTATCATTCCTCCAGGATTCTCAGTGAGGACTGTGTGCTGACTCTCCAGATCGTGGTCTTCACAGAGCTGCTTCTCAACTTCTAATAAGGCTTGGAGGATTTGAAAAAGAGAAAGAGAAAGGGATCTTCTCTAACTGTAGAAGAAGGCAACACTCCAGTGACAAGGCTGTGAACGGTAATCCACTGAAAAGATAAGAAGGTAAAACTCTATAAAATGTACTCAAACATATATTCCTACTACAGCAGTATTCTGTCTCAAGAAGTGGTAGTAGGAGATACAGTTTAAACATAAAATATTTTAAGAAGGGAAGTTACATGATTTTTATGACAATTTTAGATAAATCTTGCTAAAGGAAGGTATCCACTTTTGGCATACAGCTAGAAAAAATTAAGGCCTATCTGTAGGAGTGAGATTTATTTCAGTAGCAATAGAAAATGATTGCTTGAAGGAACTGTGAATGAGATCGTGACAAAATGTAGGAAAAACTAACATTCTTGATGAAAAAAACTATAACTCTTCAGAATTAATTATGCACCTGGTGTTATCTCATAAGGTACAATCATGAAGTGATGTATGGAATTTTTTTCAAGATTTTTATTAGTTTAGAGTCTGTGTCCCTCCTTCATATTTACCACAGATACACATGGAGAATCAGCTATTTAGTACATCTGAAAAGTTTTTGAAATGAGATAGCATAAAAATAGTTGCATAGAGCATACTATGTTTTTTTCACTGTATTCTTTTAACATTGCTTTAAGGGTTGTGGACATGTGTGGATATGCAATCTATTGCTTTTTTATTATAAGGTGCAAAAAATACTCATGATTGTGTATTGACTTTTTCCCCCTCCTAGGCAGAAGAACACTGAGATCTCATTCTCTACAGCTGCTCTGTTTTTCCAAAGGAATGAGGTGACAAGATTATGTCAAGTGATTATTCAATCACTTGGGTTGCCTGTTTCTGTGGCAGTACGAAGCAATCAGATATTCCTTTAAAACAGCTATCTTTAAATGATCCATGTCTAGATCTTTTAATATCCCTTGTTCTGTGTCTTTGAGAATGAGAAGGCGTGAGAGGCAGGATTACGGTAGGATCATTTTCCTCATTTGTACAACCTGTGGCTGATATGCAAGTTCAGCGACTGTTCAGGCAGAATGAAAATTACTCTCAGAAAACAAGGATGGGATGTTACCCCCACTTCTTTTTACTGCACATCTGGAAAGGGCTGTTATGGGCAAGTTCCAGCCTGAAGGAATGGAGTCGCAGTACTATAGTGCCCACTACAAAAAATGGCTTTGGTTCGCCTGTCCAGTGAACCCAAAGCACAGTCATGAGCAGGTATTGGCTTATCCTTAAAATGCTGTTTATTACCTGAGGCCACAAGGTGAAGAAAGAGTCAAGAGGAGCTCTTGGGAACTTTTAGTTCAGAGGCTGCACCAGCAGGCACTGCTGCCTTTTCCCCCTCATATGCTTCGCTTCCTCACAAAAGCATTCAGTGTCAAAAACAGGCTTAAAATAACGCCCAATGCATCCGGGCTTCGTAATGAGATGTTAGCCACTAGATGTTGCTCATATGTTACTCATTCTCCTGCTTTCCTCTTTCCTGCTTCATTTTGCTCAGGTTGATGCTGACTTTGTACAATTGTCTATTTCACAAGACTTTGGATACATGAATATAAAGAAATATTAAGAAAAGAAGGTTTGCATTAAAATGTACATCATAATAGAAATTACCTACTTATAACCCCTTTGAAAATCCTGTGCACACAGGGAACACTTGACCCTAGTGACTGGATTTTACACTTGGACTGTCATGCTTAATTTGTTGTTCTCATTAGCTATATAAAATGTTTTTAGTCCTCCTATGTGTCAGTCTTTCATTAAAAAATATTTATCAGCTAGTGGAGAAACTAATTAGATGACCATTTTGGCTTCTGAAAGTAAATAAATAGCAAAGAAGTTATATACAGGGTACTTAAAATAGTACCAGCACCTTCTTTACTAGCACCTTATTCCTTTTTTTTTGCACCTTTTTTTTGTTGTTGTTTCTTTTGTTCTAGCTTTACATACCTCCTTCTTTTATTTCTCTATCACAAGTTATATCTAACAGCAACTGCTTTTCCCATGGAAATTCAACTATAAATATCTTCAAAATAACAGCAGGAGTGCACAAAGCTTTAGCACTGGGGACTTATTAATTCCCTTGCCATCTCTTGCTACATCTTCTCTTTAAAAATGCAGTATTTTAGTATTTAGGAAAAATTATAACTGTTAAATGCAGGCACTGCGCTTGTTGTCATTGTGCTTCCATTATAACCCATTTTTTGTGGATTCCAATTCAGCAGTCAATGTGCAGGGAATATCACTGAATCATAAACACCAGGTTTTTTCCTCCAAATAATTATGGTTTTTGAACTCATTGTGTTCAGTTGCTTTCCTCAGGATGCTGTTACATTGATATAGATGGGAATTAGACTTCAGTAGCTAGTGTTGTCTCGCCGAGCAATGACAGAATTTTAGTAAGTGTGGTTAGTTTCTACTCTTACATGAATATGAGTATCTGTTGTTGTCAAAGAGTTGGAAAGATGGGCTACATAAACCAGTAGGGCAGAAGACTGTATTACAATATCAAGTTATGTGAGTCTAATTATTTACTTAAAACATTCATACACACACACACTCACACACTCTCTCATATTTCTATGCTTTTGTATATAAAATTTTAGTGCTACATTGAATGAGGGATTTAGACAACTGTCTAGCAAGAAATTGTTTAACTGTTTTCCTAGTAGTGTTAGTATTGACACGAAAAAAAGCCTAGAGCCTACACAAACACAATACAACCAAATGTAAATGTTTTCTCAGTTGCACAACACAATGGGTAAGAAGAATTGTCTCAGTCTGAGCCTCTCAGAGCAGGCTATGGTTAAATTAATTGCATGGAGGGAATAGAGTTTAGAAAGAATCATTATTGACTTAGCTAAATATCCTTTTTCTCAGTTCTTTCAAGCTTGATTGCAGGGCAAAGCTTCTTCACATGCACTAAAACACAGAGAAAGGAGGATAAAAGAGAAACTCAGACTGATCTAAGTAAATGGAGAGCAAATGTCAACTAGGGGATCAGACTTCCTTGTGTTAACTTTAATTGTCATCTCGCTGTGCAGACCCGTGCTTGAGAGGGAAAACACTGACTGACTCGTGGGTTCCCAGTACGAAAGGGTGACTGAATGAAACCAACCTCAGCCAACAAGCTTTGACAAATGGTCCTTTTAGATGAATTACATTAACTTTGACTCTGTGTCTGTTGTAGGAAGGTAACAGAACACATGAATTTTATTCATTCATGCCTCACAGAGGGAAACAGAAGTTGGATAAGTAAAGAGAATCATAGAATCATGGAATATGCTGAGTTGGAAAGGGCCATCAGGAACATGAGTCCAGCTCCCGGCCCTATGGAGGACACCTCAAGAATCACAACCTGAGTTATATGACTGAAGCAAAATAAAGCAATTTGTAAGAAACAAATGTTGTTGATTCTCATGGAGCAAGAGATGCATATTACCAATCAAAATAGACAAGAAAAAGACACACAGAAGGAAAAACAAACCCTTGTTTGTCTTACTGCAGAATATTTTGCAGATCCCAGAGGTAATACAAGGCCCATTTTATGTACTGGTTAGTCTGTGTTGTAAAATAAAATTTGAATGTGATTGACCATATGCAGAAAATAAAGCCAAATTTAAAAACTGTATATATGTCTGTGCAACCAATTCCCACCAGAAAAGAAGGCACTTAATATCATCTTGAAATATATATTTACCTGATGAAAAGGGTAGATAACTCTAGAATTGCAAATACTTAGAAATACATTTACAAAGGAGATCACTTTATAGGAGCATGCACTAAAAAGGAAATGAAATTTCAGCTGGAGAAAGCACTGATAAGAGGATATTCCCCAGTCTCCTCACTGCAACACCTAAATACATACAGTATTTTGGTAAACAGAGTAAGCAATATCATGTTAAAGCAGGAGCAAATGCTTTATTTGAGATTTTCCAACGCATATCAAAATAGCCTTATAAAATTCTTCACATTCACTAAGAAAGAGGTCTGGAGGCACTGAAGGAACTGATCACAAAAGTATAAGAAAACATTTGAATATTTTGTGAAGATGTATATAGTACAGCAGAAATCAAATAAAAATGCTATGTATGGAAGAACCACCTTCTAAAAGCAATGTAATTTCCAAAGCTGACGAATGGGTTTATTTGGAGACCTAACTATAATGCTATTTAGCTTTGCTTTTTGCTTTTTTTTTTTTCAGTGAAAAAGCAAAGAGCGAAATTAGGATGAATTGGGAAGCTTCCCAGGGTAATGAAGAGTAGCACACCATCTGTTTGAACAGAAAAATATTTGATCAGTGAATGTTCCTCATCCTGCTGTGCAATACAGAGGTAAAGGTTCTTCTAACAAAATGATGCTATGTAACCTGAGTAATGGCAACTGAATTGAACAGACAGTAAATGCAAACCACCACTGACTCTAGGGACACCTAAAATGCAACCAAGGTATGGGCCAGTCTGCCACATAACAGCTGTGAAAATTATCTTTCTACCATGACCAGAAATTTTCTAAAGCTAATAATCTGATAAAACTGTTCTCTCTTTTAAAGATGTATCAGTGGGAAATTTTTGACTAATGGGCTGGTACAGGACCTGAGGAAAAGCTGATTTAGAAATCTCTGGTATGCTTTGAAAGGAAAGCTGAAGTACAGAGGAGCTGAAATGGATACATGGAGGTTTTGTTTTCAATTGGACACAACATAAATGCCAGGCTTTTTTTTTCCCCTGCCCATGCACCCTTGTTCACACTTACTCCAAACAGTATAATTGTGGTGAAAAGTATAATACTGCTGTTCATGTAGGTGTTCAACAGGTAAGTAGGTAAATGGTCTTTAAAATATTTAAGGGCAGATGTTGCCACCCTTTTAAAGAAATCCCTTTGGAAGTAACACATGGATTGTTCTTCTGCACCAGTTTTCACTTCTCTCAGCAGAAGAAGGACTGTGTGCTTCTGCTCATGGTATAATAGCAAAAGTTCTGGGGTATTAGCAGTGGGTAAGGTTGAAAGCATCTGGTCATGTCAGATGCTGAAGAGGCATTGAATGAACAAAGGAACCTTCTGAATGAAGGGGAGAAATCCGTCCATAATGAAAGTGGCTGTCTAACAAGGAAAATGGGAGGGATTTTTGTGCCTCTTACTGGGAGATGGGTGCTCTTCTGCTGCGATGTGTAGAAGAAATGACTGTATCTCAGTCTTCTCCACTTAGTTTCTAAATAACATCAGACTTATTGCTGTCAGAAGAAGAAAAAGCACCAACTTCCATGTCCTCCAGGCACATTTTAAATAAGTTCAAAGCGACACAAAACCTTGAAGTTTTATGGGCAGCTCTCCCCCTTTCTTGTGCCCTCACCTGCTTTTCAGAAACATGAAAAAGCAAACACTGGCTAGGAAAATGAATCATACAAATATTACACAACTAAGGGCAACAGTAGACTTTTGTAGAGAGCTGGATCATATCATACTGTTAAAAAAGAATCAGCCTGTGTTGCTCCTGGTCACTGATATGCACTTGCTAAGTTGCATTGAAAAATCAGTCTCCCCCTCATATTCCAAATGTCACATGTCTCCTGCAGGACACATCTGTAGGTGTGGGCAAATGTGCTCACCAGTAAGGGCCTCTTTCAGCAGCATTTATCTATCTCTAACATATGTGTAAAGACCAGTTCTGTCTCCCCTCAGATGCTCTCAGCAGAACTGTTCTGATCCCTCAGCTGAACAGGAGAGACCTCTGATCTTTCTCAGGATGCAGAGCTGTAATTATAAAACTGTAAACTAGATGTGAGGCTTAATTATAATGTCAAATAGATTGGATTTTAATCAGCTCTCTGGATATGTAGTTAGGAAGGATTTATCAGGGCAATGACCTAATTTAAGAGTACGGATTTCAGCTGAACGGTCTGAAAACAATTTGGTTCGGTGCCTATAGAGGGGAGACAAAAAATGCAGACCTCTGCTTCTTAATGAGTAATGTCTCAGTCATGGCACAGGCTTTAGGAAAGAAACTAATCCCTGATGTAAGAGCAAAGAGAATTTCAGTGCCATGGTGACGATGCTGGACACAGACACAGAAGAAATGGCACAAGTAGAGTTGCTGCAGAACACAAAAGGACATTATAGCATGCAGAAATGTATGTTTGAGCAAAAGTTACTGCGAGTGCTCAGTGTGAGAGGCAGAAGACTTATGGGAGTATAGTCCCAGTCAGTAGCAGCTGGACTCATTAGCCTGGTTTTTGTTGGGTTTGGTGAGAAATGGGAGTCAGAAGGGACTGCCTTTCTCTGAGAAGTAAGGCTTTGCTCCCACACCAAGGTCCCACAATCCCTGCTGGGATAAGACTTCGTTCAGTAAGAGCTCTGAACTAAGACCCATCACACTTGTGAGACATTTCCAAACTGGTCAGCCAGGAGGCTGTCAGAAGAGGATGCTGCTGGAAGCAGGTACATGGGTTCTAGGTGGTGGCCTTGGACGGCATCAGGGGCTTCCCTCTATCCCAGAATGGCAGCAGGCTGGGCAGAACCCCTCTACAGCTGCATAATTTCTTGTGTTTTGCTGTGCTCAGTACCCAGAAGGAGCAGCCATCTGGGATGCCTTGTCTGCTCAAAGCTGTTCAACAATATCCCGTCTGATCCTTCTCAGCTTCCCAGCTCTTGCCAACTGCTTGAAGTTTTCTGAATGGACCTGGAAATCTCAAGAAAGTCTGTCTGGTTTTGCCCAGGATGTTTTAAAGCGGTGGTTTGGCTTATCCACCGCCATGCTTTTAGGAACCATCGCAAACAAGTGACTAGGACAGATGACAAAAATCTGGCCCCACAAGCGCTTTCAAAGAACAGCAATACAGTAAACCCAAGCCTACAAAAGCCTGTGCAAAAGCACATACTGATTTTAAAAATCCAAAAGGACACCAAATTAACACTGTGTTGACTGTAATTTGGAAGCATAACAAAGGCATTCCAGAGCAGTTTCATTACAAGATAATTCTGGTCACCTGCTCTGTTGATGCAAGGTTGTTTTCTTCTCTTCTCTCTCTGGGAGAGTTTTATGGAGGACATTATCCCTGAGGTTTTGCAGGCTTTCTCTCCTCACTCCATCAAGTGTATACTCTCCTAGTTTCTGGGGGGCAGAGAGCATTGCACATCTCCATCAGCCTGTCAGCTAGACCAGAGTGGTGAATGCTGCTCCTTGGGTGGCTGCTTTATGTGAACCACTGCAGTGCTCTCTTGTTTGGGTTTGTTCTTTAAAATAGTTGAGCATGTTACAGATGTGAGATTTCTAATGGGAAAAAAAAAATCCAAGAAAATAAAAGGAAGGGAAGGGAAGGTAAAAGGCCCTCACTAATAATTTGAGAATTTTTATGGCTGTGGTTGAAGTATTGATGATGGATTGTGAGAGAAGCAGTATCAAGGAGAAATATTTGAAACAGAGAAATTCTGTGGAGTTCAGGACACTTTTTAGGATGTTTAGGTTGTATTTCAAAAGACTTTATGCCAAAGTAGTCAAGCTAAATGGGTTATTTAAGTAACAGCTCTTCTACCAGTTAAACTAATATTGCATGGTTTTTATTTTTAAATGTGAAAACATGACTTAAAGCACACTTTTCTGATTAGTTTTCAAAGTGAAAATGAGTTATAGTCTCTTCTCTGAGATACAGAAAAAATGGTTTCTTATGTGTGACTTTCTATGCTAAGATGCATGCAGTGGATCTGAGCTATACTCCATATATGATTTTCAAACATTTTATACATTAAATTTAAAACACCATTCTTTGAATGCTTAAATTAATACGAAAAATTCAGAAAAAGCAATTTAAAAAATTCAAATAAAAAGCGATAACTATAAGATGAACTACAACAATTGGTTTAGGAACGCTGGTAGTAGAGTATAATTCTTTGTGAATAAATACATTTGTTAACAAAAGATTTGATAGTTCAAGTCTGCTCTAAGGTTATGGTGGATATCTATGGCTATTTTCAGCATTTGGATTTGAGTTGACACAGTAAATTTTATGTTCCAGATGAGATGATGGAATCATGACTGAATGTGACAAAATTAAACAAAATACCATTTTTATTGTATAAAAAGTAAGCTTGAAAAGTACTCTTATAAGTCATAGTTTCTGATGTTTATTAAGCCTCTTTATTAAGATCAGTCACACCAATCAAAATACAAATATAATAATAATTCTATTCTATTATATATATAAAACTCATTTAAATATAAATCTAATAAGTCAAAATATGTTTGAGGAACTACACATGCTTCAGCAGAACAAAAGATTGTTATTTCAACAAGCAGAGGAGTTTAATTTTAATGTTTATCATGCGAAAAATGCTGTATCAATATACCTGCAGTATATAATTTTTAGAAGAGCAGTTGACTATAAGCAAGACTGGTTTGCAAATATCGTATGTGAACGTTTAACAAGAATTTTTGGTGCATATGTGCTTAGTACTGTTCTACTTATTGCTGAAAACTTGGCAACAAAACATTAGAAAACTAAACTCATGTTTTATCTCTGTGTTGCAGCAGTGTAAGTTCTGGAAACCCTAAAGATCTTAATGTCATATCAATGGCAGTTACCTTTACTCACTTTACTAGCTCTGAGATACAAAAAATGTGTGATTCCACTAAAATTCTTCTCTCACAATTGGATTCTGCTCAAATTAGACTGCAGGTAGCCCTGTATTTTAATTAAGAATCGTTACTGCCTTATGCTGCTATACTGATAGTCTGGTAGAAAACGAGTTGAGCTAAACTGTTTGGAAAAAGAGAAATGGGAAATGTCTGCTGAAAAATGGAACTGCCTACCATGGAAAAAGGCTATCATCCAGCCTTTTGGAGTTGTGGTTGAACAGACTAATGTGCCAGCACAAAGGTTAAAGAAAGAGGCTGCAGTCTTAAGCAGAACAGTCAGGAATCTCAATGCAAAACAGCAAAGAATGGATTTTTTTAATTGCATTTTTACTATACTCCAGAAAGACAGAAGGAAAAAAAAGTGGCGTTTATTGGATAGGGAAATTCTTTTGGATAGGTGATTGGCCGTTTAAAATTAGTAGTTGAAAATACATTATGCACTGCATGTATTAGGGAAAAAATACTTAACAATTACACAAATTCCACCTCTATGACTAAAATGCCAAAGAATTCTGAAATTGTTATCTCTGAGTTGTTGACCCAGGGTGTTGTTGGCAGGTGGGACCCACCCAGGTGCTTGCTCACCTCCCCATCCCCACACAACCAGTGGGACGGGAGAGAAAAGGGGAGGTGTAGGAGTGAAGAATCTCATGGGTCAAAATCAAGATAAGGAAAACACTCACTAGTTACGAGAAAAAGCGTCTTGACTTGGGGCCACCATCACAGGATGCTTCTCCCTCCCCTGCTATCAACACCTTTCCAACTGCAAACTACACTCTATAAACTATCAAATGCCTTTCAGTTCCTAAATATGTTACACTGTGAATAGCTCTCATAGGGTAGATTTCTGTGAACGTTTGGAATTTTAAGCTATAAAATCACTTTATTTGGATTAAAGTAAAGTGGTTTTGTATAGCTAGAGGAATTGGTGCAAAACCTGTGTTTCCATTTTTTTCTTAAATTTCCAAGTGCCAGTATGTAGGCAATCCTAGACTGTATGCATATGTATGCACAGATGCAATTGCTTTCCCACAATGACCAAAAATTAAGACAATCATTCATGCAAGCAGACATGGAAAACAAAGCCTGCTATTCGTAGTTATAAGAGATTTAATATTTCCATGGAAATAACATGGAGAATCTGACACTGCTCCTGAAGCCTGTGACATTTTTGCCACTCAAACACTTCCATGTGATTTGGTTATAGAAACTTCTTAGTTATTAAACTGTGAACATTCACTTCCTTGGATCCCTTTTTTGTGTTAAGAACCTACCGTAAAAAGTCAAATTTCTGTTTTAAGATCAGATGTTCTGGCTGTAGTGTTGACATCTAGAGGAAAACAAGATACAAACCTAAAGCACAGTGGACCTAGTTCACAGGTGAACAACACAGTAACCACTGAGCCGAGAACTCCCTGGACAGAGGTGAGTGCCCTGCAGATGGTTGACAGCTTTCCTCAGAAGCTTGTGGCTGAAACTTTCTTCTCCATCAGACATGCAAAAGGCTGAAAGCTGCTCATCATTCCCACTTCACTGCCATATAACCAAGCTGATCATGATTCCAGAGGATGGGAATGCTGGTTTCAACATCAATATTGTGAATTGTGAGCCATTATCTCTTGCTCCCATGCTGTTTCCTCTGTAGCATAGAGCATGATGGATCAAACACAACAAAATCGTGAAGGCTGAAGCTCCACAAGTTCATAGTCAAGCTCTGGAATGCTCCAAAAGCAGCTCTTCAAGGGCAAACACTGTTTGGCCTAGTTAAAGACCCTCTGGGGACGGCTGAACACATTAACATCCAGTGGAGAGGAGCTGGCTTTAGAGACTGAAGTGAGAAATGATCTATGATAAAAATACATTTGGGGCAGTGCAAGCCAAATGCGAAAGCAGCTCTAATTTCTCCCATGACAATTCAGTGTGTTCCACTCCTTGTTTTCTGTTCTGTGCTGTGAAGAAAATCAGCTGATGCCAGTTTTATTTGTCCTTAGGGGCTGTTTTTCTTTCCTTAGCTGTAGTCCAGATAAGGAAGCTATACACACATCTCTTGCTCTTCTAAAAGGGCAACGGGTTTAACATGAAAAAATACTTTAAAAGCCATTTGGTGGATCTGATTGGAATTTCAGGGCTCCATCATCTTCAGAAGTATAAAGAATCCTGTCTTCAAGTAATCTTTCAGGAATAAGCTGTATTCATTAGAATCTGCTTCTCATGGCTTTGAATGATTCATTCAACCGAGACTCTTTGGCCTAACTAATACGTGTTCTGTAACCGGTCCTCATCAATCACCATGCTATTGCAATTCCGCAGTATACCTCTACCAAAGAAAAAAAGATTAAAGAGAATTCTTTCAGCTATGCATTTATATTCAGTCTGAGACGTGTTGACTTCTTTTTTAATCAATGGAGACAATAGTTTTCTGAGGTAGGCCAGTCACCAACATCGCATTTAAGCAAATTCTACCATCTCACAATTCTGTATGTTTTTGGAAAAACCTAAGTTGTGTTAGAGAAGGATGTCTGCCTCCATTAAACTTCCTGCACTAATATAGTTGCAATACTTTGCTAATCTGTCATTAATACACTGTTGTGTTTTCAAAAATCTGTATGTCACATTTTCATTTAACGGGCAAGAAAAATGGTAAAAGATTTTGGGCTTTTTTTTTCAAGTTGAGTAAACAAGTCCTGAACTTCCTTCTCCTCATAAATACTTACTGCAGAAAAGAAAACTTAGTTTCATCCCATGCTTGATTTAAAGTGTTTTGTTGTAATAGTGTATCAGACAATGAATTGACTCAAAGCAATGTTTCAGATCAAATAAGGAAGATCATGAGAAAAACACTGACTAAAATCCAGAGAAAAACCATGGAGTGCAGGAAAAGAATTAGTACTTTTGTAATATAGATCACAGTTGATTACAAATTATTCACATATTATTGATTCTGCAGGGGAGACTACCAGGTTATCAAAGATTTGTTTTCAAATTTTGAAGTGCTATTAAGCAGGGCGTTAGAATTTCCAAATTGCTAAGTAAACTATTGAAAAGTCTGGTCAAACCTCACAGCTTTGGAAAATATATTCAAAGGCTTATAATTAACAATGACTTTCAGGAAGAAGTACGATCACATTAATGATGTGCAGCATTGAACTGTGCAGGAGAGAATGTAGGTCGTTTAAAAACCCTATACAGGACTTGTATTAATCAAAAATAGTACAGTAAATGTGTTAACATCAGCACTACACCAGCATTAAAGTGACTTCTGCATCACGATAGTCCTAGATTCAGAAATGTCTATTGACATGTCCAACACTATGGCAGGAATAAACTTCTCTTTTGTGTAGGCAGAAAGTGGAATACATCTGTCAAATTCTCCAACTCCTGTATGGTTTTCTCTTGTATAGCTCACAGAGCTGTTGAGAACAGCATTATCCTCCCACAGCCCAGAGCTGTGACAATATGACCCCAAAAAAATTTAGCTCTTATTTCTCACTAATATTTAACTAAGTTGAATAATAAAACTTTTCCTCCCCCTTATCAGTGTTCAAGCTATGCTATTCAGTGCAAACATCTAGTTCTTAAGCAAATATGCTACTCCAGCTCTTATTTTAGTATGTTCAGCTTCTAAAATTCTAGTAACTTCACATGCATCTCACAGCCTGCATGAGACCTAATATAATAACTGTAACTCCTGTCTTGATATTTTTCAGAATTGCATGGAATTTTGTTGAGTATTCCAAATGTAATGTTTTGACTTCAGGCTTTTTATCTAAAAAAAGGCCTGCTGAATTCCTACTCCTAATAAAAAGGCTATTTGTTTTGTGTGATTCATGCAAATATCGGTGAATTTCAAACAGAGTGAAATTCTTGACTACCAAATATTTTAGATAAACTTTTTTAAAAAGTTCATGGGGTTTTATCACAACACGCATGTCCAAAACTAGCTAGGGCATCATTTAAAAAAAAAGGCAAATTATCTTCTCAATAAGACTTTGCTTAAGTCACATAGTATATATAATAATTCTTCTAATAGAACTAAATAGAAGTAATGAATAGAAATTAATGTTGTTTATTTGCAATGTACAAGATTTTCCCTCACACGGTTTGTGTTGTGAGATCAATGCATGTGTACTCATCCTACTTGTGAAAACAAGAACACTCATTTTCTGCAGAATTAAAAGTCCAAAGTTTTATACTTTTTAAACACTATTTTAAACAGTAATATAAAGTCTAACACATATTTCTAGATGCAACTGGCCTACCTAAGGAACAAGGTAATCAGAAACTAATCTACAGTTCTTTTTTTGCAACTGGACTTGCATCAACATATTGAGTGATTAAATAAGGGTCTGATTGCATTTGAAAAATTGTGGTAAAAACCAACTACAATGAAAAAATAAAGTCAATCTATTTTTACAACAACTATAAACTGCAAACAAAGACAAGGAACTGAGATATGCTTTATAAAATACATATTTTCCATGTGCATAGAAATACTGTAGGTGGCTATCTTGTGATTTCTTAGGTTTAAAATGCACTTATCCGTTGCTGAATGGAAAACCATGAACATAGGACTTCACTGTTTTCAATCCTTACTTGAATTTCCAATTACTACACCAAAAGATCAGAATTTAGTATCCCATCTTTATCTTCAGATTAAGTTTAATCAAAGCACTTTGTATGGACGCTTCAGGGATCTCTGTGAAAGAATTATTGTGAAAATATAATAAAATTGTTGAAATTAAATTAATTGTCCAAAACATTTTAAAGTGGGCATAGTGACTTAGTAGATTTTGATTAATTGAATGTAAAGTCTTGAGTAACAACAGATTGAATGGAAATAAACTTTATTACACTAAATCAAACAACTGACAATTTGGCCAATGACACAGTTATTAACTGCCTGAATTAGAAAAAAGCATAGAAACCGGATTTGTGTTTGAAACAGTGTCACATGGCAAAACATTGGGGATGAAGAAATAAAAAGAAAAAATACCGTTTCCTGCTTTTGAAATTGCGTGGAGCTTCTGGAAACCATGCAGTAATCTAGTAGTGCTGAGAGGCTGAGAGGGAGAGAAAAAGAAAAGGACAGACTGAGCTGAAAAGTCCAAGTTTTTTCCTTTTCAATTTAAACAGCAGCAGAAAGGAGAATCTCTAATACCATTCCACACTCAGCTACCCAGGGTTATTCCAGTAAGAGCTAAAAAATGACTCGTATATTTCTTCACTTGATGGTGGGGGAGTGTCTGAGGAAGAAGGACTCTCTACATAAACCCTTTGAGCATGGGGGGCTGAGGTAATTATGCATGTAAATCAATGTTTTGGCATAAACCTTGCAAAAAAAAAAGACATGCCAGAGCTTTATTCAGCAGCTCCACCATCTAAGCAAGGAACACACAAAAAATATGTTTTTCATTTACGAGAATGCCACATCTTCAGAATCATAAATCTCGTTCCTCACAAAATAGCAAAAAACACTTCCTGACTTTGAAAAATGTCTAAATTACAGCTTGAAACTGGTTTAATTAATGTTAGATACCTAAAGGAAAGATTTCATGCTTGGGTACAACATAATGTTATACTCCAGGTATGAAATTCTCTCATGAAATATTGCTTTCTTATTAGATTCTTACAAGGTTTTTAGAAAAAGCTTGAGAACATTTAATTGTATCCAGCTAGTATTTTATATTTAGCATATTATAATTTAATATGGACAGAGATCAAATAAAAAAAACTTAAAATCATTATATTAAAACCATTTACTTCTTGCTGCATTTGTCCATTTGTAATATTTATTTATATTGTACTACAGCTAATCACAGCAACAAATAATGCAGCTGATGTCAAAGAGTATTCCACATTTAATTTCTCTACAGGAAAATGAGATATTTTTTTATTGTATCACCCATTGCCTCCCTTTAGAAAAAGGATGTAACTGTTTTTGCATCCTGTTATTTCACTTCAACTCAAGTAACAAAGACGCTATTTCTAGGGATGATGAATACCGAAAGTTGTTACAGCAAAGTGATATACATTAGTTGTTCTCTAAAGTGGATGATAATATTTGAAATTCCACCTTAGAATCACACAGAGATGACAATACTACATAGCATAGCAAAAAGGATAGTCTCATTTCAGTGTATGAAAGGAGCTGGCTGCCTTTCCTGCATATTCAGATTTGCATGTCTATGGAATCTCATGTTTTGACTTTTTAAAAATCTTTCAAAGTACTTGTTGTATTGTGTTTTTAGATAGTGACAACTGTGTAGTTCAAATGCTACAAACCTAACAATTGTGTTTATATGAAATGTCTCAGATTGGGAGGTTGACTTTTGATGAAGTAGGAAGCCTTTGCAATCTAAAAGAGTGATGAATAATCGTGGATTCAATCATTCTTCCTCTTCCTAATTGTTGTCTCTTCCAGAAAAATGACCACAATGGCCAGGTTACAGCACTCTGCAATACATGCTGCCTGAACAGCAAAAGAATACATGGCTTCCACGTACAGTACACAGCCCAATTTTTAGTCAACACTGTAATACAAACATGCTGGAATAAGAAGACAGAATCCTTCACACTCGAACATAATGCACCGTTTATCCTTTATTACACTGTTGTTCAAGCACATTTGCATGTGCATGTATTACTGAAATCGGTATTTAATCTGTGTGTAGAATTAGTTTACGGACTCACAACTGTTTCAACTCATTTGTCATACTAGAGCCAGCATCCATTTTCAGACTTTGTCATTATACTTTTTCAGTGTCCAGATGTTAAAGGGAATTTCAATAATTCACAACAATCATTCATATCGCTCATCTGTAAACACTGAACTCAAACCCACCAGCAATGCCATATGACATACAATTAACTGTTGTTGATAGTGTTTGTTTCTTTCGACAACTGGTTAAAAATTATGCACTTTGCATAATTGAATACTTTCATTTATCACCTTCTGAAGTTGTGTTGACCAGAGCAATCTGCACAAATGTCTTGACATTATGAAAAAAAACTTCACTGAAAGAGCGATTGGGCACTGGAATTGTTTGCCCAGGGAGGTGGTGGAACCACCATCTCTGGATGTGCTTAGAAAACACTGGACATGGCACTCAGTGCCATGGTTTAGTTGATGAGGTGGTGTTAGGTCATAGGCTGGACTTGATGACCTCCAAGGTCTTTTCCAACCTAATTAATTCTGTGATTCTGTGACCAAAAAAGTGAAAGCAAAAGGATCTCTCATATTAAAACATTTACTGTTTAAAGTGTATAAGCCAGTCCGGAATTTGTTTAATTAGGTATACAAGAGTTTATTCTAAAGAGCATAATTGTGTTCCTTCTACTTATACGGCCACTATAATGTGATGTGTTACTTGCCATCAACAGAGCAGGATAGTTATTTCCAGCTCTCTCTCTTTGACAGAAAGACAAATTACTTTTTATTGGTTTCTAGTCTGGTACAGATGAATATACATGTACTTTTCTGCCCTGTCTCTATTCTGTTTCCATTAGCTTACAAGCAACAAATGCAGCATTCTCCTTCCCTAGTTTCCCCACTCTAGCAAATTGGCGCTTGAGAATTATTCCACTGTTTGAAAGAGCTTATACATAAAAATACATCGGGGAAAAAAAAAATAGACAGTGATATCTTCCTAAATGTTGTAGTGAGAGCAGTGTGGGTGTGTGATAGCAGCTACACTCATGAGCTAAGCAAACTACACATGGAAAGTGTTGAGGGACAGGGGCTGGGCGGGGCTCACCATGTTCTTCGGAGGGACCCATGGGGCAGAGGCCTCACACATGACCAGCAGGTGCCTGTGCTTTCTGTTTGCTCTTTAGCTAGGTCTCAGCAAGTGTGGTGGCCCAGAAGGGCAAAGCAGGCTCAGCTGTCTCTCAAACTGGCAAGAGATATCAAGAATAACAAGGATTTTACAGATATGTTAGTAACAAGCAGAAGTCCAGGTTGGTTTCTCCAGTTCAAGAGAGTCATTGCAAACCTTGAGATGGTCCTATGACGCCCACCAAAATGGACACAGTCTTGAAGACCATGACAACCAGAGAAAGGCTGTGGGACCAGTGTTTGTTTAGCCTAGGGAAAAAAAAGGAGCCTCAGGGAATCCAGTCTTCCAATACCTAAAAGGTAGTTATAGAGAAGGTAAAGATGCTCTCTTCACGAGGATCCACAGTGACAACAGGCAATGGGCACAAGTTGCTTCAAGGGATATTCCACCTGGACTAAGAAAAAGTTCGTTCACCATGAGAACAATTATATTTCAGAATAGTTTGCCCAGAAAAGTGATGGAATATCCCTTGCTGGTAATATACAGGACTGTGCTTTACAGAGCTGTGGGGGATTTAATCTAGAGTTCAATCAGATGATCTCCAGAGATCCCTTCCACTGTAGACTCTTCTATTATTCCACATTTCAGTGATTCTACAGTTTTGCTCCTTGGACTTACACCACCATGACCACACGACAGGGTAAGACATAAACCACAGAAATGAAGGCACAGACCTATTGCCAGTGGCAAGTTGAATAATCCAAGGAAATATATAAAATACTATGCAAAATTTCTATTAATTATGTTTTTTCAGGCATTTTTGATAATTGATTACTTGGCCCAGTTTATACTGGGAAGATCAGGTTATTTACCTGGAAGCTAGAACAAGCAAGTTAAATATGCAGATAAGACTTGTGCTTGACGTGTAAAGCACCCTACAGAAATTTGAATCTCTAAGCAAACGAAGAGCAGTTCAAGAACTGTTCCAATTACAAAGCAGCCTTCAGAATTGTACGTCATCTGGAGTCCCTGAAGGACTTTACATCTGATTGTTATTCAACAGGAACTCCAGTACTTTTATTCTTTAGAATGATATGCTGCATAGACCCAGTATTAATAGAATGACATTCAGCTGAAACATAATAACCATCCACTACATCAATACTTTCAGATGTTTCTAATCTTTCTGTCAAAGAGTCATCTGTGTTTTAGGAAAATGATGTGCTAGGAATGACAGATGCTTAAAGTAGAAGTGGCCTCATCCTGTATTGTCACTTGTATTAAGATCTGTGTATGTGATTACGTTTCGTATGGTTAGTCACCCTTTTCATAACTAAGATGGGATTCTTAAAAATGAAAGTTTTGCCTGGACTCCAGTTCTAAGCCAGTGTAACTTATTGCCCTAGGTACTCTGAAATTCATGTAAATAAATAATTTCACCCATATTTCTTATGGTGTTTTCACATTCCAAGTCTTAAACATGATGCAGACTGTCATAAATAAAGCAACTCTTGGTTCTTAATTAAAATTAAGAACGGTTTAGTAAACAAAACAAATTTGGGAAAGAAAGGTAATTAAAATTACAGAACAAAAAACCGGGTCCACAGTGATCAGAGACCTTAATAGCCGAACCGGCTTAAATCCCAAAGCAGAAACCTGCAACGCTGGGGTGGCTTCAGTTAGTCTGAGGCCAGAGTAGTTAAAAATGTCTCTAAATAGAGATGGAGGCCCTGTGACCCAGCGTCGAGCTTCACCAGCAGCTAGTCTGAGGTGAAAATGGCACCTTCTGCCGCGTGGCAGGGAGTGTTATACTGTCTTGGTCCCGCCCATGACAGCCCACTGTCCAGCCCCCATGGTCCTGGTTGATTGGTGGTGTTTGAGATGATGTACTGTTCATCCGCCAGTGGCCCGCTGTCCTCTAGGGTGATTGATGTCGTTAGTTTTAAAGGCGGGAAAGTCCTCATTAAAATTCCAGGTTTCCATGGAGTCCAGTTGCAGGGTAATGGACAGGAACCAAAAACAGCTTGCTGCCACTTACAAAGGCTTGATTTTTAGCAAAACCCAGAACTTTTTTGAAAACTTATAAGAGTTAAACACTTATTAAAAACATCAAAACTAGTTGCAATCACATTCTATAATCTTGGAAAACTTCACAGAACAGGGTAATAACACTGAGTATATATAGGGAATAAAACACTGCAAGGTTTAACAATTCTAGCGATTAAAAGGGGAAATAAACTTGCGGATATTTTAACAACAAGGATTTTTTAACAAAGAACTGTGCAAAAACCTTTTAATTGGTTAATTATGGTAATAACTTCATAACTTAATAACTTATAACTTGGTTAATGGGCAATTTGAATATGCAAAGGCCAAACACTTAATTTCATATATAACACAGACTTTAACTTTTTTTCCAGATGTTTCCATTTTTGGTCTATTGCTAATTGCTGACAGCTGTATTCTCCTCATCTACTTACTGAAAATGCAGCCAAAAAAATGTGTATCAGCTTACAACTACACCTTTCAATTGGACAGGCTTCCAAGATCTTTGACGAAGGACAGAAGTTTGTGTTTCATCCTCATCATACTCTTATTTCAAAACACAAGAAATGGCCCGAGGAATGAGGAGCTTTCTGCTTTCTTATATTCCAAGTGTGAGTGCTGGAATTACAGCATTCTAGACCATACCTGTATGGACAATGTGGTGTCCAGTAGCACAGCATGAAAAGAATTAATATTTGTAACAGTATAAGGGTGAGCTGTACTGTCAGTAAACACAGACAGAAAGTCCTCAGAGCTAGTTAAGGAGAAAATTGATGAAATACTATGTGACAGAGAAAAATTTCTCAGTTTATTTAGTTCAAACTGAATCAGGATAGAAACAAGTTATAGATTTATAAATGACATAAACAAAACCTGCAATCATCTTTATTTTCAGGGTCAATATCAGTAATACAACATATAAATCACAATACAAGACTCTTTCAAAATCTATCAAGCACCTAAAAATTTCTAAATATTTTTTTATAAGCAGTCCCCAAAATGTATACACATAAACGCATAGAGAGAGATATTCACAGAGCTACCATCACATCCATGGCACCCTCAAAGGATGTCTGGTTTACAAGCACCATCACTCCTTCAAAAGCACAGGTTACCCTACTTGCACTGTGTCCTATAATGGATGCTACAGCTTTGTAGGTGTCTGTGGTGCTCTCTATAACCTATTCATTCACAAGCTGGTGAGAAAGCACCTCGTGAGTTCTTGTGCACAGACAAACCCAAGGTGTCTGTCCCAGTTTTTGCTGACTGAACTGCTGTCCCATAAGCTGCAGAGCAGGGAGCTCATGATGTCTCATGGGGAGTCTGTTCTTGCTGGCCAAAGCAAAGAGGTGATGTTGGTGGGGCAAAATGTGGCAGTGTCAAACCAAGTTTTGATGGCTGCTGTTTCCAATCCAAGGTCTCTGATTCCTGCTATGAATTTTCATGATTCTTTTATATTGCTTTCAAGATGAATTTATTCTTTTTTTCTAAAGTTCCCCCATTACTGTTTAATCCTGCTGGTGGTGGTCTTTCTCTTACACATGATCAGTTTTTGGCAAACACATCTTTTTTGTGTGTTTGGTACACACACACGCACAGTTTGACTTCACATTTTTACTAACAAGGAGTGTTAGCGTTTAATACCAAAAGATTAAGATTGTAAATCTTAATAGAAAAGATTTGGCAAGGTCAGACAGAGTGAATACTTTCACAGTGGAATAGCTACAAAAGACTCCTGCTAGAAGTAGGTAGAAAGACTTCTTCTCAAAAAAGACATTCTTCTTTGTCTGGAATTGACATGCATAACACTGTTATCAGTATTTAAAAATCCCCTCACTTGACTATGGCCTGCATGTGTGAGAAGTTTCTATGTTGTGATTGCAAACAGCATGTCTGAAACATGAAAACAAATTCAGAAGAGATATGGTGTGTCGATACATGTCCATGATCAAAAAACCCCGAACAGGCGGCTTAAAGTTAGTTGCACTACAGACGGCACTGCAGATATAGCGTAATTGCTTAATTTCTTAATTGTATTGCTTTTCTTTGTCTGCCTGCTTGGATACCCCCATCTTTGCTTACTTCTCCAGCCAAATACAGATTTTACGAAAGGAGATATATCTTTCTTTTGTTAGTTCTCGAGAATAAGCCCTTTCCTTGATATGACAGGAGTCATATCAAGAAAGAAGGAAAGGAACAGTGTTTTGCTTTTGTTAAAAAAAATTTTCTCAGTTTGGTTCAGCATAACGCACCGTCCCATGCTGCTCTGATTGTAAAAACCCATCGGAACAGTAGATTTTTAAACACATTATGTAAGCAATCCATATCACAAACTTATTTTTCTTATGACTTATAGGTCTTCATGGATATCAAATATGTTCAGCACTAGTTATCTAATTAAATAATGTGAGTTACTTACATAGTTTGAGTTGAAATAACTTGCATCATTAATTATGTTAGCAAGAAGAATTTGTATCTCTACCTTCCTATAAACCAATTTGAAGCAATTTCAACGCTAGCAGACATAGTGTTTTCACACATGCTACTTTTTCTGAAATAATTTTTAAGTTACATACAGAAACCAGAACTCTTTTTCAGCACTGAATTTTTTTACCTTCATCTTGCAGTGGCTGGATCTAGTAATAACCTTGACTGTTTTATTACACTCTACTATAAAATCATCATTTCCTGTTAGGATTTTTACAGCCCTTGATGCAATAACACAGGTTATCTAAGAGAAGTTTAGTTATTGTGTGTTTACACCTCTATTTCAGAGGTGATTAAATGACAACACATTAGTTAACATTAGGTCTTTGGGGTAAAGAGAGAAAGCAAGTTACTAAAAAGAACTGATGCTGGTATCACTGGGGTTCATAGGCTGACTGCCTACCCAGCTCAGCAGTGAGCTCTGTTATGCCAAGAGTATCCTCACCTTTCTTAGCAGTCTTCCGTGATATATAGATATCAAACACAAAGTGATTTTCATGAGCACTTCACGAAAACGAGACACTTCTGATTTAAGGCCCATCTTGCAGTGCTTGAATTATGGACACCATAGCTGGAAATCTATCCAAATCAGAAAAGAGCCAAACGACAAACAATCCTGTTTACTTTGAAGGATTATCCTTCTGTATGTACAGACAAGTGTTAGCTTATCCTTTTCTGGCCAGAGAGCTACATGGAAAACTGAAACTGTGATTAGCAACCAGAATTTACACTTTACAAACTTCATGGGTTCCAAGATGGGGTTCCCCCCAGTAAACATGTAAGACATATACTGCTCCTCTAGGACTTTAAATAGGATCCTGTGGTAAGAGTTTGATTTCACACACTCAGATATCTACTCCCCCTTCATTGGAAGAAAGCCAAAATGCCTAATAATGTTTAATCAAATATGAATTATATTAGACATGGAAAAGAATAAAATGGGAATACCTCCAAGACATAATTACTTTAGGACATTCTATCCTAAAAGGGATCCTAAAACAATTTCCACAGACTCTTATAAGAAAGTTGAGTTAATAAGTTTCCTTAGATTAAATGCTGCTAAAAGAAATCCAAACAGACTTAGTAAATGGATACAGCTATTGGATATCTTTTGAAAATGAGAATGGAAGGTTTTCGAAGGCCTGAATAAAACACAAGATTGCACATTATGGAGGCGTTTGGAATGACAATACTATTTTTTTTTTTAGGGTTGACTTTTCCACATTCTTTTCTAAAGAAAATTAATTCCGTTTTTAAGCTTTCTTGTACAGGTTGCCAAAACCTTTTCAGGCTTTTTTATTATTTCGGAAATGAAAGGCAGCTATTTACACAATGTTGAGATTTGACTCAATTATAGATTAAAAAACCTCAACATACTTTTAAGAATGAAACCTTAGTCAAAAAATAATAACATCAGAAATTAGACAAAAAACCTTTTACTATTTTCTGCAGCAACAATACATGAAAGCCCATTTAGAGAAAAGACATCTTTTCGCTGGGAAAAAAATCCATATATGGGTGGCAGGTACTTCTAGAAACAATTTAAATGAAAAAAAATTGTTCTGCTGCATCACTATCACAACTTTACTAAGTGATTAATAAGTTACTTATTAATGATTGGTTACAATGACACAGAGGACAAGGAACATCAGGTTTTGCATCCCTTCCCACATCCCTCCCTTAGTTCTTCACAGGAGCATGGATTAAAATTTTTCTCGTCCTGCTCTTCAGACACTGTGATTAATTTCTACCCTGTCCCACCTCTGTGACATTTCAGAATTCAGCCACTCTTTCAGATCTAGTTGTCATGAAAATCTCCAGTTGATGCATGCTTGGATGTTGATGACCAACTGCTGTAGCTGTCACCAATACATATAATTTTAGTAACCTTTCTGCTACAATTTTGAGCCCATGACTTCATATTCACTCCCCATTCATATCAATGCAAACATTTATTTTACCTTTTTCTACAGCACTGGAAGATCCTTGGGCATTAACTTTCAAATATATTATAGGCGATTTGGTACCTGCTGGACAAAAAAAAGACACCTATATTCAGTCTCCCAAGCGTCTTGTGTTGCCCCTCAGTATTTTAGCATCACTTTTTTGACTCAAAAAAAGAATATAATTTCCTTCTATGCAATTGTTTTGGCTCTAAATTCTAACATGATCCAATCTTCATATTTTATTTCTCTATTTTATTGTATTGTGGTTATGGTGTACATTTATACTTCCTCACCCCGTGTTAGTCACCTTACTTTTTCCTTTTTTATTCTAAATAAAATAGAAGCAGGTTTGAGAGGAAGGAGTACCGCCATTTTCCATTGACAGGAGAGAAAGAAAATCTTTTGAATAGTGGAAGAAGTATTTCTTCCACTCTTAAATAATATTCCAAGTACTCTGTCTATGAATACTCTTTCATCAACCTGCTACAGATGTCCTGACACAGATTTTCAAGGTCTAACACACTGGCTGATTTTAACTATGCCAATTGCAATAGAGATATCAGCTGAGAAGAGTTTGATTCAGACTCAAATCAAAGAAATACGGCTCAGCTTTGGTGCATTTTTTTGAGCTGTCTTGAATGAGAACCTTTGCTGTTAAACTATATCTCCTGTTTGTACGTTCATATCAATATCAAGATAAAGATGGTGATGAAAATAAAGGTGTATTTTCACGTACAAGGATGCTGTGGTCCTAAGAAACTGGGCATCCCATCAGATGGTGGTCTGTGATCATGTTCATATGATGGATTCTGGAAAAAGCAACCAGCCATTCAGAGATCAGTGTGAAAACACGAAGTTGTCAAAGATGTCACCTCTTTGCATGCAGTGGAGAGAAGCTTCCTGTTGAGAGGCACCTCTTGGTAGTTGTGTCCTGCTAACCAGTCGCAGGGATGGCTCTGAGTATGCTGGGAATAATGGCTTCCAAAATGATGATGCCCAGATATAGAAAGGTGAAGTCATGTGGCAGCTGTCAGGGACAGAGCTTCCACTGGAAATCAGGGATGTGGCTTCTGTGACTTCCTACCTGGGACAAAATTGCCCTTTGCACTTCTCCCAGCATTTCTCAATTACACCATGCATATGTCTTGTTTTGTTACTCTTTCTCAAAAAATAGATGACTATACACCCTATGGGGTGCAAACATCCAAAGAATTCAAACTACTTAAGTTACTGCTGAAACAAAAACAGACTGAAGAAGTAGATGTTCAGGCCCTCTGGCCCTGTCTTTTTTTTTTCATTTTCAAAAAAGTCACTGAACAAGAATGCTTACTCATTACTAGCAAATATGTTCTCCATGATCCAAAAAGCAAACAAAACTCTACATCTAAATAGAAGTAATTTATTTTCTTTCTGGTTCAATTTCACGATAATATGGCATTGATCATTGAATATTGTCATGCAGCTTTTTATGCCAGCTGGAAGACTTCTGTCAGTTTTCTTATGCTGCCTTTTACAAAGCACTTCTTCCTTGAAAACATATGAATTCTTTTTTAGCCGTCAAAAATAATTTTAACACTCAAAAATTAATTTCATTTTTGTATTTGAAATAATAAAGATGACATGAAGAGAAGTCTTAGGTAACAGCAGATAATTGTATTCTGCTGTGAGTCCTGCTGTCACAGGAGTTCTTTGTATTAAAATTTTGCTCTACCTGTCCCTGCAGGAAATTGAGAGAGCAGCTTGATTTTTTTACAGTGTATGCACAAAAAAACCCAAAAATACATGAAAATCCAAGTGCACATATTAACTAGGTTTTCTACAAGTTTCTACAAATTTCAGAGTGTACAGCTCTGGATGTCTACAGAGGAGTTTGGAAAGAAACAAGCTAGATTTTGGGAAGAGCCTATCTGCATGGACCCGATTAGAGGGAAGGGCTATAAGAGGTAGAGTTCCAAGAGCAGGGGTGTTTCAGAGAAAAGTATTTTGTGCTTTTGGATTTTATCCAAGTAGAAGAAAGTGCCATGATTTGGAGGGAAAGGTTGTGAGTTATAAAGGAGCATTATAAATTTTTAGTACTGAGTATTATTCATTAGTACAGAGGTATTTAAAAAGCAATCTGCAATCTTAATCCTTTGAAGAAAACTTATTTAGCAGCCAAAAAAATAATGCTTGTTGAACCCCTGAAGAAAACTTAATTACTGAGACTGGTTACCTTCTTCCCACACAATTATTTTTCAGTGGAATTCTTGCCTGTCAAAAGTGCTTGCCAATTTGAGCCCTCAGCATGCTGCCATGTCAGCTCTGATTCTTTCCCTCTATTCATGATGAGAAATGTCTTCTAAAAAAGTATTCTTCAAGTTCTGTGCTTCCAGTTTGTAAGCCTAAGTTTTGCTCCCAGTACTGGTGGTATCTGTCCCCATTCTGCGGTGGAATGTCTGCTTCTCATGAGGTACTGAGAGACCACATGCAAATTGAGGCTTGTTTTCTTTCCAGTTAAGTTCAAAGAGCTTAGCAAGGCTGCCAAACTGACATCCAATTGATGTCCTATCATGAAATTAGTCTTTCTAGTTGCTGGAGTGTAATACAGACTTGTTCTCAGAGCAAAATTAACAGGGAAAATTTTGCATGCAGCTGAAGAAACTCGTGGAAGTGGAGCACTTTTGCTTGATAAGGCAATCGAAAGAAACCAAAATGGTGGAGGTGGTGGTGGCTAAATTTCAGCTAGACTTCCATTGTCACGGAAAGGAGGAAAAAATTCCTGTCTTCATTGGCAAGTCACATATATGCTCAAAGGGGAAAAGCAAATGTGGAACAGACATCCTAAAAAGCTCCTAATAGGAGCAATTACCTCTTCGTTTTGGAATCCTTGCAGAATCAGAATGATCCTGAGAACTCTTCCAAACCACCTCACCTAATAATCTTATTCTTTACTGAACTAGATTTTCTCATGACATGAAAAGTAGCTGCTAAACATGTCTGCACAGGACAGCAGTACTCCTGAAAGTGAGTGTAGAATGTGTATGCCACTAAAAGGGCAGAGATGGGCTGTATGGGCTGGCCTGGAGATTTGCCAGCAGAAGATGAGCATTTCAGTTGTTGTGAGGAGTGTTACTGGGATGTTCTCTTAATTGTAAAAATCACCTATTAAATATTTCAGTCATGAGTGTGTTTTTTCATTTAAGGACAAATTTAAGTCCATACAGTTCAAAACCTAACTAGTGCTGTTTTATTTAGCAGGAAAAATCCTGGATAGGACCCAAATATGAAGTCTCTATGCATGCTAGTCTTCCTCAGGCCTAGGGAAATTGATGTTATTTTAAAGCATACGAGTTCATGCATTTTTATTAGCATGTGCTTAGAATACTATTTCACAGTTAGCAGCTACCAGAGACACATTAAACTTGCTTTAGAAATATGATGTCTAGTCATGATCAATGCTAAGGATGATGCCTACTCTGCTTGCAGCTTGACACTTGCAAATAAGCTATTAATTCAGATGTGCTTACTAGCTTGTTGTGCAATGTCTGAGTTCATCCAGGCAGTACCACTGAAATTGATTTCTCTGTGGAAAACAACAGAATTAAAGAGATTAATCACATTAATAAGTATTACACAAGATGGCCTTGACATAGCCTGGCAGTGGTGCTTCCAAAGTTAACTTCGGAAGCACCACTTTGGGCTTCTTTTAATTCCCCATTCACACATGCCCTATATGGACCACTGAAAGGAAAAAAACCATCTGCCTCTTACCCATCTTCTGTACTGAATAGGACATCCTTGACAGGACACCTCAGACCACATATGCTTCAGATGTGGATCTCACTCTCAGATTTTCTCATTTTCCACTAACTTTTGCATACATTGGACAGTAAGAAGGATAATGCTAAAAGTACATTGAAATAAATTACGCTTTTCCCTTAGTCTGTAAACAATCTGAGTAAGGTTCTGTTTTCTATGAATGACAGCAGGAAAAAAAATCAACAAAGAAGTCGTTATTCTTGACTTGCACTGAAATAATTGCTTGCCATATCAGTAATACAGCTATGTCTGTACTACTGTGGATGCAGATGCCTGACCTAACTGACTGTAATGCGATGAAAAGAAAATTTAGTAGAGAAAAAGAAAATGAAAAATTATTTCAAAACACTTGTTGTTTCTATATACCTGCACTTGTATGTCTTCCTCAGGCATAGCATGGCAAATCTCCTTTTTCCTTCATTTTAGATGACAGTGACAGCCTTAGAAATGTACTTTTTGGACAAGTCATAACTGGCAGCATAAGCTGCTCTTTGAAGTCATCTGTCTGGGTCTTCTGACCCTAAAACTTGCTGCCATATGTCTAATCTCCTCTCACTATTTCACAAGGAGTGTGATACAACTCTGGAACTGGTGATGGCTCAGAAAAGGAGCTCATCTCTGTCTTCGGGGGTTTATGAGACTTATCCAGACACAGCCATGGCTAACCTGATTGAGTCAGTGATTGTCTGTCTTCCAGTGGGATATTGGACTGGATGACCCCAGAGGAAGAAAAAAATTACTTTCTTTTTACATCTATTTTTGTATTTAAGCTTGGAATTGAAATCTGCCCATAGGTCAGAAGGAGAGTAACGCTGTGAAATGAAGACACGTTCTTAAATGAAGAGCAAAAAGGAATAATGAATACTTTCTAAATAAAAACAATGCCTAATGCTTTGTATTTTTCAATTTGTGGCTCTGAGTAGTGCGCAGGAAGGATGCTGAGATAGGAAATGCTGGGCTCTGTACTGAATGTAGTCTGACGTCTGAGCAGCAAAACGATGCCAAAATGCTTTTCTGGAGGTAGTGATTATGTATGATTAGGAATTGATGTGTCACAAAAATAATAACTTAAAAACTTTTTTTCTGGAACTTCACAGGCTGCAGTTACAATTTATTCATGAGTCTGCAAGCCTGTCAATGTGAAAATCTGAGTCATAATGTCAAAGACATTAAAATAAGTGAGTCACAGGCTGGTGTTCACTATGCTGAAAACATGGCTTTGCTTTTAGAAGGAAAATGAGAATGGAGATGAATGGGACATTTATACTGAATTTCTAGACAAGCTAGAAAGTTTGAAGACTATTTCAAGACTGGCTTCTGAGACAAGTTTTGTCCAAATTTTTTACTCTCTTAGGAGGTATCTTGCACTACAGGCACCATAAGCGTCCACACATACAATGATATTTTAAATGGGGACCTATGTGAAATTTTATTTTTTTTAAGAAAACATATTGAAGTCACAGTCATTGAGAGCAGAACAGAGAAACTTTTCACTCTGAATTTATCATGAAAGCTTTCACACTGCACAGGACTAGCAATCTTGCCACACTAGAAACAAGTGTTTTACTTCCAGCAGCAAGTTGAAATGATGACTCCAGTGACGGTTTATTGTCTCTCCAAGCTCTCAGTATGTTTGTTGGACAATGAAGAATCAAGAAACTTTCAGTTCAATTTGAAAAGGCATCTCCTTACTGGAATTCAAAACAGCTATTAGCAATTTAGGTTTGTGTATAGGAGAAGTATTGTTATGTGAACATAACATCAGGCATGCTGAAGTTGTTACTGCATAAATACTCACTCCAAATGTGGCATTAATATAGATTTTTGAATTCAAATGGGGAGTGGTAATATGGTTTCACAAAAGCATCAAACTCAACTGTGCTGTAAAATTTCATGACCTGCTTTAGACAGAAAAAATTAGAAAACAGTAGAAAGTGCCTATATGCTGCAAATCTAATTAATTTCTATTTTTTCTCTTTCGTTCCACACAATTACATATTTATTACTATGACAGTAGAAAATTAGGTGAAATATTCAAAACTACTGGAGTGATCATCACAATGTTTTTACGGTACTGTTAGCAGAAATACCTTTTTTCCACTTGTAGGCGTTTTCTGTAGAGTATAATTTTCTTTGACATGAAGAAAAACAGTTCTAATTTAATACCTATATCAATGGATTTGGAATGGATTTTCACATTAATTTTCATGGTAAGTTACTTATGTTTTTTCATGCTTATCTGAACGGACATTTGAGCAGTTATTGTAATTTGCTTCTTGTTATTTGAACTGATATTTTTATTGTCAAGACAATTAGCAATTAATGAAGTGGGAATTGGATCCACTAAAGATCAGAGCTGATTTGCTTTGAACTAATTTATGAGGCTTTAGATATTTAGCTCAATGGCCTTTTTATTGATAAAACTTCTTGCTGTTTCCTAATAATACTGAAGAAATGACAAAACACAGATTGCTCATTGCTAAATGCTCCTGAGCACAACTGATAAAGCACTGAAATGTGCCCACAATGACATAAATATTCCTTCTAGCTGCAAGTAGTAATAATAATAATAATAATAATGATTTATTTTAGAGAGTGGCTTGTATTTGTATATAAATATCTCAGGTATATTGATCTACCTTCTTCTAGGTAATGTAGAAATGTAATATAAGAGAAACTCCTATATAAAGTAACCTATGATAGTAAAGAGCAGCTATAGCTGGTGAGTGAAAAACAAGTCAAGACGAGTGAAGAGAAGCAGGAGGTATCATGTGGAAACAAATAAGAAAGATTAAATATTATTTTTTCCAGGTAGTTGAAGTGGTGGTGCTATATTTCTGCTTTTGGTTTCTAAGCAGAAAAATGTGTAATTGCTCCTGAAGATGGTGGGTAATAGCATGTTTTAGATCCATTTCTGCTGTGCATGTCCTGTGCAATCAATCTATTCACATGCTGTCAATGCAATGTATCCATAGCACTGCAGAGCTGGAAACTAAATACCCATCATGGTAGCAGGTCTGGTGGATTCTGGATTTTCTATGTCAGTTCTGCAGAGTTCATCTTTGCGTGTGCAGGAACTGTGAATTCCAGACAGAATGAAATTTTGTTCAAATGGCTACAATGCAAGACCCTCTTTGAAATAAAACATTGAGCTGGAAAGAAGTGTGCACATGAAAATTTGGGTAAGAAATTGCTCTGAAGAAGAAGGACAGAACCTGTCCTCAGATTTTCAGTTTGTTGTCTGTTGTATTGCAGTGCTACCTAAGATCTCTAAACTGTTTGTGTCCCCATTCTGCTGTGTGTAAATACAAGCAGAATGCTCTTTCAAGAAGAGTAACATTTTTATCTCATATGTTTTAGTGTAATTTGATTTGTTCTCATGACCTTTCATAGAAAATGTTTATATTTAAGATAAATTTCAGTGGCATTTTCCCCCACAAAGGACTCTACACCTGGGACAAGTCAACCCTGGTTGTGTGTATAGACATGAACAAAGGAGAAAGGGACAAGTGCTGTAGAAAGGGACCTGAGGGTCCTGGTCAACAGAAAGTTGAATCTGAGTCAGCAGTGCCCTGGCAGCCAGGAGAGCCAAGCATGTCCTGGGGGGCGTCAGGCACAGCATCGCCAGCCGGGCAAGGGAGGGGATTGTCCTGCTCTGCTCTGCACTGGGGCAGCCTCACCTCGGGTGCTGGGGGCAGTTTTGGGTGCAACAACATAAAAAAAAAAACATTAAACTACCAGAGAGTGTCCAAAGGTGGTCCACAAGTGTGGTGACAGGCCTTAAGGGGAAGTCATATGAGGAGTGGCTGAGGGCACTTGGTCTGTTCAGCCCAGAGAAGACGAGACCGAGAGACCTCATTGCAGTCTGCAACCTCCTCCCATGGGGAGGAGGAAGGGCAGACATTGATCTCATCTCTGTGGTGACCAGTGACAGGATCCAAAGGAATGGCTTGAAGTTGTGTCATGGGAGATTTACGCTGGATATCAGGAAAAAGTTTTCACCCAGAGGTCGAGCACTGGAACAGCTCCCCGGGGAAGTGGTCACAGCACCAAGACTGACAGAGTTCAAGAAGTGTTTGGACAATGCTCTCAGGGACATGGTGTGACTCCTGGAGTGTCCTGCACAGGGCCAGGATTTGGACTCAATGGTCTTGACAGGTCTCTTCCAACTCAACATATTCTATGATTACATGATTCTGTGAGGAATTTTACATAACTAGTAGAAAATATTTTCCTATACGATTCTTAGAATTCAAATTTGGCAGAGGATGGCACAGAAAAGAACTTGCAACATAAATTTGAAGACAAATTACAGGATCAGCTAGATTATTTTTTGGTATATCAATAGACATTTATAGGTGCTTGTAAGAGAAAGAGAACTACTTACGTAAAAGTCATCAATTACCCCCAGCAGTAGAAATCAGTATTGTTTAGCAGAGTGACACCTTTCAGTAAATACACTGCTCTGTCTGCTTAGACACTATAGGACAGTAAAAGAGAAATCCTGCATTTTGATACTCTCACTCCTACTCCAGCCTTTTCTGAGGAGGCAAAATGCTGCCATAAGGGTGCTTTTATGACAATACTGTATTCCTCTATAGTCTGCTTATTGCCCAGAAATGGGTCCCGTAGATTTAAGATGGGGCCAAGGGAAGAGTGGGGGGGAGCCGGGAAGATTCCTCGGTGTGCTCTGTGTTCAAGGACTCGCACACACTTGCCCGTATTGCTCGGCTCTGCTTGCAGTGGGAGAGAGTGTGTTCCTGCTTCTAGCCAGCTTGTGAGCTGAGGCAAGAGGTTTTTTCCCAGGACTGCATACCAGGGTACCAAAATCCTCTGGTAACTTCTTCTTCTTCTTCTGGAACTGTTCAGCCTAGCTGTGATCTGAGAACCAGATCATTGGACCCCGTGGACCGACAGGGAAGCTGTGGGGATGCCACCTCAGGCCTCGGGAGGGGCTAAGCCAGCTACAGAGGGAACTCTAAATCCACCAGCTTTCTCTGCATTGAGAAGGTTTAATATTTTAACTGTTATTCATTTTTTCTGTGCCCTGCCGGCATTTTGTTTGTTAAATAAATAGTTTTTTTAACTTTCATCCAAGAAATTCCTCTTGCATCAGTGAGGGAGAGAGTGCCGAAAACCTGTCTTTGGGGAAGACATTGATTCCAGAGCATTTTCCTCCCAAACTTTTCTCACACCGAGACACACTGGCAGGCCAAGAGATGAGTGCAAGACTGTGCTTTACCAAGAAGAAAGGACACAGCAGGGCCTCCTCATCTCAGAGTTGACAGGGCAACAAAACAAAGGTTTTGGGAAGAGACTTTCCTAGAAAATGTGTGTCCTAGAGCCATGCAAGATTGCAAACTCAGAAAAGTGGTGTAAAGCTATGTGCATTTTCTTACATATGTTGCATGGAATTTTCTTTTTCACAGCTTCTGTGTAAAGTGTTTATAGTTTTAGTGTATCTTTTAATTTGTTTCCTCTCTACCTTAGGCAAATAGCCAATATGTTTTGCCTCTACCTTTTTCTAAGAGATTGTTAAGTAACTTTCTATTTTGTTTATCTGAATGTTTGCTTTACAAATCAATGCAGGGCATATTTCCCGTGTTTGATGATGGCTTTGGATGAGCAAAACAAAGAGTATTTTGGGGGCCAGGTGAAGGATTCCTGCTCCAAACAAATGTTCTGAGCAGGTATGACACCGAATACGAAGAAACAACCAAGTTTAGCACAACTTGCATATGTGTTCTGGCTTGGATTAGCAGGTTTGTCACCCTGAATTTGCCATTTTCACAGCCATGGGTGTTATCAAACATTACTTTCCAAAGCACATGGCATCCTAAACAGCTGTTGAAAGCAGACTTTATTTTTCTGTATCCAGAAAAGAAAAGATAAGAAGATGTTTTCTGGCTTTTATGCAGTGGAGAGAAAGAAGCAGAGAAAACTTTAACCAGCAGGTACACATGCTATTGACCATGTCAATGATCGGAAAAGAAAACTTGCTGCTGGGAGGAAAGGCTTAAAACCAGAAGATTTGGCGAGGACGAGGGAATAGCTTCGAAGTGACCTTGTATTTGGGAATGCTAAAAATGCCAGTATGGGAAAACGCCATTTCTTATGCCTAGTGTTGTGCATCCTCTGACTGTTTTGAGAAGAATTCTTGTGGAGACATAAGAGACTCTTAGAGATGCCTGTAGCTTTTTGTTAGTGAGGCAGGCAGCAACCCCCCCATAGGATGAACTAGGCCGAACAGAGCCCATGTCCCCGTGTGTCTCTGCCACCCTGCGTTGTTAGTGAGGTAACGAGATAAATCTACTCTTTGCATTTTGGTTGAGGCTTGGTGGTTGCCCTTAGTTACCTGGATGTGTCCATTCACACACCTGCAAATGATTGTATCACCAAGTAGAGATCATGAAAGCTAGTGCCTCCTTCACCTAAAGTTGCACGCTTTAATTCAATGTCGGAGAAATGTCCGCTGTACTAGTAAATCAATTATATTATTCTTCACACACAATTGCATTATTCTCCACATATAAAAATAAAACACTTGTTCCTCTATAATTTAGTACCTCTTATAATGCATGGAGTGTAAATTTACTATGTAACATGAACTACCTCAGTGTATGATTCCTAAAAGGAACCAAAAAACCTCAAAATCTAATGCATTTGTATATATTGATACCAAGGTTAATACAAGCCTGTCTCTACTGCATCAGCTAGTACTTGCTTCTTGTTACCATGACAATTCAGCATCTTAATATCCTCAGCAAAATCTACTGCAGGAAATAAATCTATTCCATGGGCTAGTTAAAAAACCGGACAGCTCATCATCCTATGTATAAAATGAGAAAGTCACAATTTAAGATCAAAAGCAGCCTGATGAATCAACAAAATACCAAGGTGTATTTACATCTTCATGTAGGTTCAATCGTTAGACAGTTGCCTTCAGATGCAAAAGTCGACAACAAAATTTATTTTCTTTTTTTTAGTAGCAGATCATCCACAAATTCCTCTGTTTGTCTAATAATAATTTATTCAGCATTATTTCATGTAGCTATAATTTTCTAGCAATTAAAGCTAATCAAAGTTTCAGATAAATTATTTCTTAAGGGCATTCTGCAGAAAAGCTTTTGTATCAGGAGGTAGTAAGAGATAACTTTCCAAACTAAATAAAATAAAATGGCCAAGTTGCCTTTGGAAATTCACATATGTCATGGTTTAACCCCAGTGAGCAACTAAGAACCACACAGAATGGCTCACAGAAGTGAGCCATTTGCTCACTTCTGGCAATCAAAACCAAAACTTGTGGGTTAAGATGAAAACAGTTTAATAATCGGAATAAAATAGGATAATAGTAATAGTAATTTAAAAAATAGAGGGATAAAACCAAAGGAAAAAAAGGGATGAACAAGACAATTGTTAACCACCCTGCCAGTGATGCCAAGATCCCATCTTTGAATTGCAATCAGCTCTCTCTTCCAGCTAACTCCCACAGTTTATATACTGAGCATGACATTCTTGTGTATGGAATATCCCTCTTGACAGTTTGGATCAGCTGTCCTGGTCATGCTCCCTTCCAGCTTCTTGTGCATTGGCAGAGCATGGAAAGCTGAAAAGTCCTTGACTTAGGGTAAGCGCTGCTCAGCAGCAACTGAAACATCAGTGTGTTATCAACATTATTCTCATACTGAATCCAAAATTCAGCACTGTACCAGCTGCAGAGAAAAAAATGAACTCTATTCCTGACAAAATCAGGACAACAGAGTTCAGCCACTGTGGTGGAGATGAAACATAAGGACAGATTTTGAGGTTTTTTACCATCCCATTGCCAGATTTTATTTCTCCATTGCTTTCTGATTTTCATTATGCCTCTCCATTGCTTACTGCCATGTGGCAATATGAAAGAAGTGGCAAATAAAAAAAAGTTACTTAAACTTATGTTAGGTTATTCTCAGTGCACTACCAACCAAACCTGCCAAACAGCAGTTACAGTTTTAACATCTTTACACTGAGCTCTCTTAAGTCCTACCTTACTCTGAAACAATTATCTGCAATTGCTGTTAGCAGAATACAGGATTTGAAATAGATTAGCTCAATTTAAAGTCCTTTCCATCTTTTTGTGAATGTGCTTTTGTATAACAGCGAACTTCCAGTCCTTTTGAAATACCATTAGCACTGTGTCTTCACGGTCTAGGACGTGACTATTAAACTGTTCCAGCATAATCTAGATCGCTTAAATCTCCAAAATAAGAAATGGATGAGGTTTAGTTTACAGTCTTAGACTGAAGGCAGTAGATAAGATTTCTTTTAAAAAATTCTTATAAATAATACAGACATTGCTTAAGGAATTTCTAGAGCCACAGGTTTGTTTCCCAAAAGTGTTGGAAGAAATCTTGCTGTGTGTCATAGTATGAAGTTGAATATGCATACCAAGGTTCTGCTCACACAGGGAATTGAATAGGTTGAAGAACCCAAAAGCATATGGAAAGAAACATAATTCATTCCAAAAATTGTCAGTAAGGATAAGAAGTAGAAAACACAAAATACATCTATGCAGTTTACAGGTCATTCAGTTTTCCCTGCAGTTACCATTTAATTCCAAATGCAATATAGATAACCATGCCAAAATTTTGGATTCTGAAAATTCTCCTGCCTGTAACAAACCTTCTAGTAGGTGACTTGTATTTAGAGGTAGCCAACCAGATGTCCATTTGGAAATACCAGAAAATGTCAATGGAAGTTTAAATGAGCGTCTGCAAGATAAGTGAATCCCTTAAGCTGAAAAAGGTTAGGTTAGATGGAGCTTTGAGCAACCTGGTCTAATGGAAAATGTCCATGCCCATGGCAGGGGTTTGGAACTAGATGATCTAATTTAAGGTCCCTTCCAACCCAAATCGATCTGTGATTCTATGATTAACTACCAGTCAGAAGGAAGGAATCTGTGAGTTAGAATAACATCTCCAGAGAAAGATGTGAAGGGGTGTGTCCTGCTGAGTATGCATGATACAAAGCCCAGTATGGATTGAAGACTAGGAGACATGACTGGATATGGGCCTCTTTTTCATAGCGCTTCAAAGGCTTTAGTTTGACTGTAAAGATAAATCCCAGTTTAATTTACCAGCCAAGCTTGAAAAGGCAAGGTACGAACTTGGAGACACTTGCAAATGTTCTGGAAACTGATGCTGCTGCTGCTTCTTCTGCTGCAGGGTGATACTAGATTTTATTTTAGGGGAAGATGAGTAGAACTTCTAAAACATGGTTCTCAGTCAGATGCATAGAATTTGTTTTTCTCCTGGCTCTGCTACTTGTGAAAAGGGGATCACATCTTTGGGACAGAGAAGGCGAAGTATTTCCTGTGTGACTGCAGGAATACAAAAATAAACTTTGCTAAATCAGTGCACTGATGACAAACCTGACTGAAGGAGCAGCTTTAAGGAGTCAGTGCTAAAGAGGAAAAGACTGTTCGGGTGAAACACAGGCCTTTGACGGGTATTTTATTTCAGCCCATGAAATATACTCATGTTGGCTATATGCAAACTAGAATTTTTGCTTTGGAAAGTCTCTTCAGGATTGACCACAAACCCCTACAGTACATTTGAACAGTATGATTTGATGCCAGCAGTGAAGAAAGTTATCTTAACTGTAAAGCTGACACTGATAGGAGTATAATCCAATATCCCCTAAGAGAGTCTCTACTAAGGCAGAATAGAGATTCATACATATTTTATACCCGTGTTTTCCATCCCACTTACTCTGTTGCTCAAAAATATTGTCTTATTCTTTACTCTGTTGTATTTCTTTCTTAACATCTAAGTTGTTTTTCTTTCCAAGAATGTAAATCATCTGGGGAGCACAGTGAGTGCGACACAGTGTAATAGTTTCTTTCCAATCCTGTGACACTTCTTAAAGGCTGAAGTCCTTGGAAGATACATAGATCTGTGTGCTAAAAATTGCTCTCTCTTCCAAAATTTGAATTTCACCTGTTCTGTTAAAAGGCACGCTTAATGGAAAACGCAGTTGTCATTCAGTCTTTTTCTTTTCCAGTGACATAGTTTCCATTTCAAACTATACCTGATAGTTGGTCACCTCTCAATCAGTTTGGCCAGTTTTGTTGCGGTCTTGCCAGTTGACATCAGAGCCATGATACTGGTTCAGTTTAATTGTATGCCTGCAAATAGCATCTGTCTTAGATTCTGCTGATGTATTTTAAAGATGTGATTCCTAGCAATCCTGTGCAATTGCTGTTAGCAGAATATATGAGTTGAAAATGTGCTTTTGAGTAACTGTGAACTTCCAGCCTTTCTGAAACAACGATTAGCACTGTCTCTTCCCAGTCTAGGACACGAGTATCTGACCATTAAGCTGTTCCAGCACAATCCCGATTACATAAATCTTCAGAATAAGAAATAGATGAGATTTAAATCACAGTGTTAGACTGAAAGGAGTAGTTAATATTTCTTTTTAAAGATTCATATTTTCAAGAAAAGTATGTGTTCTTTAAGGAATTTCTAGAGCTACAATTTTATTTCCAAAACTGTTGGAAGAAACCTCATGTGCCATGAGATGGAGTTGCAAATGCATATCAAGGTGCTGCTCACACAGGGAACTGAATAGGTTGAAGGGTATGGAAACATATGGAAAAACCATAATGTATTCCAAAAGTGGTCAATACGAACAACAGATAGAAAACACAAAAAATGCTCGTGCAGTTTACAGCTCATTAAGTTTCCCTGCAGTCACCATTTAATTCCAAATGCAGTACAGACAACCGTACTCAAATCGTACATACAGCTGATGTTTTTAAAAATTTGCATACTGACTGAAAAAAAAATATCATCGGGCTTGTATTTAAAGTCTGATTATGACTTTTATATAGATTCTAGTGGAGTTTTTGGTTTTCTCTACTATGTACAGTGTGCTTTTACCCCTTTCTGGATTTCAGGCATTCTAGGAGTGCATGGAAGAACATGACTAGTAATTGGAATCCATTTGTTTCTTGAAGTTTGTCACTGAGACTGATCAGCAAGAGCAATTATTCATCAGTTCCTTATTTCTTCAGCCAGCAGATGAAAAAAAATTATTGCCCGGGGGCTGTGAATTTGCTGGAGCCTATGAATCTTCCTAGTATAATCTGGTTCATAAGTCTTTCTGGTGAGTCTAGAGATTTCTTATCATTACAGCAAAAAGGACTCGCCTAACAGCTTATCTTTCTGCTAGCTAAACTGTGAGTTGTCCTCTGAAATGTTAATGCTGTAGGAGACAGTGCTGAGTAGCGCTGAGCTGAGCTCCATGGGAATACTGACTCAGTGACTGAAGGAAGAGACTTGCACTCAAGTACATGGATTTTCTTGATGTTTCCAGTCACCTAATGGCAAATTTTGACATGACAGAGACAGAGAAAAAAAAGCCAGATCCTGTAAGACTTAAATCCAGAATAAGCACTGAAACACAATAATCCAAATTTATTTTCCCTTAGTATGTGAACTGTATGTAATGCTCTAGGCAGTGCTAGGCCATGACCTTTCCAGTTCTCATCATGAAATACATCAAGGTGTGTTACAGTGTTATGGAGATGGCCATTTTGACACTTTCATGTTGAACATATTTGATACAATTAAATCTTAATTTTAGTTTGGGAAGCATGGAGGAACAAAATATACAATATATTGTGTAGACAGTAGTTTGGATGTTAAAGGGAATTAGTGACTATGTGTTTCTATTTTACAGTCTAGTACTAGGTAACAGGACCCTGTGGCTTCTCTTGTTTTCTGCATGATAACAGGAGTGCAGAACACAGGTCAGAACACAGGTTCTGACTCCACTTCTCCATCCAGCACACCAAACCTGAAATGAGTGTGACATTCCTTTGTAATCTGCCTGGACAAGGACTCTACAATTTCCATAATGGAGAAGACATCTGGACAAGGAGGAAATGGAGAAAAACCATCATGCTTTGCTTGAATTCTTGGTGCTTAAGTCAAATTTAGAACAAAAGAGCTCAGTAAAGAAAATGTCCAGCAAAAGAAAAAGCTTGCCATAAAACTTCCCAAGATAAAAGACAGTAGAATGCACTTTCCATTATGCCAGTACACTTTGATTAGTTGTATCCTTATAAGCTTTTTTTCCAAACCAAACAAAAACATGGATTTAGCTAATCTTAGTGGATAATGGACTTTCACTGGGAAAAGAGAAGTTAGAGAGACAACTCAACTGAAAGAAAGATGATGAAAATATATTTGACACTCAGAATGTCTTGATTAAGCTATCAAGTTATGTAAATTGGTTTATTAAGCATATATGGCAACTTGCAGCGTCTCAGCATGTTTTATATGATACTCAATTACTGCAGAGTAGTTCTACTCTACTGTAGAGAATAATATCTCATTTCAAGAATTCAGACTAGTAAACTCCTGCATTCTGCCAGAAATGGGTTTCCCAAGATTTTGATAGGTTTACCTGATGCAAGAATTATGTTTTTGTGGTTTAGTTTCTTTTTTTTTTTTAAGAAATTATGAGAATTGGTTGTCTCCATCTAAACTGTATTAGCTTTTGATACAAGATGTAAATGAAATACTTATTATGTCAGATATGTAAAAAATGGCCACTGAATAAAAAAAGATATCCTTGTGCTGTGTTTATCTGCAGTCATTTTTACTGCCATTCTTCTTATGCAAATACTACTTTGACCTAAGATATTCTTAAATATCTGAGTTACTCATGGGAATTAATATTCCAATTAGTAAAATCAGAGATGAGCAACACCGTTACATTCATCTTTCTCCTAGTTCTTGATTCCAAGAATGGAAAACAGTAGCAACAGTTAGTCCAGCACTCAGCCGGATAACCATGCTATGCAATGGGTGAGCAAGGGGCTCACAGGTTGGGCACAAAGAGTTACAGTGAAGGGGGTGATGTCAGACTGGTGACCTGTCACTAGTGGGATTCTGCAGGGCCCTGTCCTTGGCCTTGTGCTCTTCAACATCTTCTTTAGCTACTTGGACACAGTACTCGAATGAATACTAAATAAGTTTGCCAGGGACAGTAAATTGGGATGAGCTGTTGACTCCCTTGAGGGCAGAGAGGCAGAGAGATGGGCAATCACCAGCCATATGAAGTTCAACAGGGAAAAGTGTCAGGTTCTGTGCCTGGGACAGGGCAACCCTGGATATATGGACAGACTGGGAAGTGAGAAGCTGGAAAACAACCTGGAGGTCCTGGTCAATGGCAAGCTGAACATGAGCCAGCAGTGCCCTGGCAGCCAGGAGCGCCAGCCGTGCCCGGGGGGCATCAGGCACAGCATCGCCAGCGGGGCGAGGGAGGGGATTGTCCCGCTCTGCTCTGCACTGGGGCAGCCTCACCTCGAGTGCTGGGGGCAGTTTTGGTGCCACAACATAAAATAGAAGTTAAACTACTAGAGAGCATCCAGAGGAGGCCTATAAAGATGATGAAAGGCCTTAATGGGAAGCTGTCACTGTTTCCCCCACGGAGGAGTAGAGAAACGACACAAAGTCCAGGCTCAGGGATACATGGATGATGATTTAATGAATTCTCAGAAGACTTTTATATGTTAGTTCGCAAAGTGTATTAAGTGGCATAAGATAATTGGTTTTTGCCATCCACCCCCTAAGGAGATTGGTCAAGTTCTAAGACACACATCTCTGAGTGTTTTTCTAGTTAGAACCATAACAATTCTACCAAAACAATCTGCAGCTACAAGAAGTTTACAAAACTGTAACATTGTTTTGACTTACTTGCATGGGAAAGACAGAACTCTCACAAAAATGCTGCAGAGAGCTGAAGAAATTCTCTGCTGGAGCTTTTTCAGCATCCGTAGGAAGCCGTATGAGGAGTGGCTGAGATCACTCGGTCTGTTCAGCCTGGAGGAGAGGAGACTGAGGGGAGACCTCATCACAGTCTACAACTTCCTCGTGAGGGGAAGAGGAGAGGCAGACACTGATCTCTTCACTCTTGTCTCCAGTGACATCAATCGAAAAAACCAGCATGAAGTTGTGTCAGGGGAGATTTAGGTTGGATATTAAAAAAAGCTTCTTTACCCAGAGGGTGGTTGGGCACTGGAACAGGGTCCCCAGGGAAGAGGTCACAGCACCAAGCCTGACAGAGTTCAAGAAGGATTTGGAAAATGCTTTCAGGCACATGGTGTGACTCTTGGGGTGTCCTGTGTAGGGCCAGGAGTTGGATTCAATGATCCTCATGGGTCCCTTCAAGCTCAGCATATTCTATGGTTCTATGGCTTTAATCCTCATAAATACAATTTTTGAAGACCTGAGCGGCCTATATTTCACAATAAAAATGTTTTGAAATGTTCAGCCATTCACACCACACAGCAGTTGCTATTGAAACCACAGAAATTCCCTGTTCATGCACTTCAAGCATCTCTGACAAGACTAGCTATTGCTTGCTAAACCCCTTGAAACACAGACCTGTAAGCGATGGCTCATATGGCAGACAATATCCTCCAGCGCTGACTTTACTGCTTCTCCTAGAGCTGTGGCATGACCTCTGTCCAGCAACAACTTCCAAGCACCACCAGTGTTCGCAAATGATCAGGAACACGACCATGTCTCAAATACACTAGGTGACTCAGGGCCTCCTTTTTCAGCTGAGGGGGGAACCTCTGTCCTTTCCCTCAGGCTACGAGCTCACCATGTGCAATGTTCTGCTTAAACCTTCAGGTGCATGCACTAAGGGGACAAATGCTGAAACAAAAGTTGCTGTTCAATTGTGTGCACTCGTTATACCACATCAGCTCCCTGGTGGCCCCACAAAAAGTCAAGCTGGCTGAAAGAGCTGAGACCTGAGAGGCTGGAGCACCTGGCTTTGCTGTTGATCTTTTGATGAGAGGTTCTGTCACAGAGCCAAGTCTCGCATGATCTTTGCCATCGTTTCTGCCATCCTAATTCTGTATCCCAGATATATGTCGGTAACTGACTCATCAAGAGACATGGCTGCTCCACAACCAACTCTGTGGATCCTGTGGCTGAGAGGATGCATTCTTGTCACATATATGGATGTCGGTGTTCAGGGGAAACTGTGGAAAAATCTCAGCTGATATGTTAAGACCAGAGGAAAAGAACATCTTTACTGACACTTGCAGAATTTAAATACTGCAGTCCTTGAATACAAAATTAAGAAATTTCTTAATGTTTACATATGAATATAAGGACTGAATTGTGATAGCAAAGAAGGAATCTGGATGGGTTTTTTGGTATGAATAGTAGCGGCCCATGTAGAAAAAAAGGGAATGTATAAGCTAGGAAATAAATAATTTCTCTTTCCCCAGCCTGAACAGCCCTTTACTCTGTAACCTGGACTTGCATCCCCGCGGCATGTATTGTCTTGCAGAGAAATTACTCAACCTGTGCAGAACTAAAAAACTTTGAACCAAGTGATGGAATCTCTGTGTTTTCATAGCTCAGCTATCTATCTTTATACTTGGCTTCGGGCTACTCCTATCCCTTCATCAAAGTGAGGCCAGTCTTCTTTTCCATCGGACAGTGATCTTTGACTGGTATTTACTGATATTCAACTATTCCCATTTCAGTTTGGCCATAGCTACAAGGCAGCCCTAAGTCCTCCTTGTCATCTGTCTCTTATTTTCTTAAAGTTGTTCCATTTCCACAGCTGTTGAAAATCACCAGTTAGAAATTGGCCTGATTCAAAATCCATTTATTTCAGAAAGCCTATATTTAACCCAGAATCATTAATGGAATTTCAGAGCAGCTGCACCTTCCCACCTACACAGTCATAAATCAAAACAAGAACATGATCCAGGCACATTTGAACTTCAGAGATTTTGAAACCCAAAGGAAGATTAGCCAGATTTGAGATTCCCCATTCCTCTTCCTACAATTGCAGGCGTGTGCAGACATATAACATGGAGAAATTTTAGAACTAGAGGATCAACAGCCACCTTGTCTTTCTAAATATATTGAAGATATTAAATTTGATTTATACCTTGCCTTGTAAAGTGATAGCAAACTGAAAAAAAAACCACTGTTTTTTTCTATCACCCTGTCTATCACCATTTTGATGTGAACAGCTTGAAATAAATCCTGACTATATCCTCTGGAGAGGTGAGGCCATCGGGATTATGACATTACATTTGTGACTCCACTCTTTCTGAGTAGCTACTGATCAAGGAAAGTGATTTTTCTCCAGTAACTTTACAATTAAAGCTCCTGGCTGGTCTGATTTGCAGATGTCTGATGGTCATGATCAAGGCCATTCAGTCTTTCTCATGTCTTCTCTTGTCTTGACGTGACTTTGATGCTTGTCCTAAAGGAGGGAGCTGAAGTTTTCCTGCTTTCATCCCCCCAGGCCCAATGTCTGATAATATATCAGGTTCACTGTTGATTTGCAAATTAGAAGAGAAACACGCTAAAGATGATATATCTTTAGAGCAATATTTTCCTCACGTGCTTTGGAAATGTTCTTTTGATTAACATGTTTCGTTCCTTCACTTTCACTGTTTGTAGAACACACAGACAAACTAAGAATTGGTATTTTAACTTTGTCGTTAAGCAATGACTTTTTGATCAGTAGACGAGACATCTGAATTAAGCTACCCTTTTGCAGCAGGTTTCAATGATGAAAGCATTGCATCCCAGCTGGCAAACTGCATTCCTTTTCTCTTGTGAGGTTACTGTTAAAAAAAAACCCAAAAAACTTCTGACAAGACAACCCCCCCACCAAAAAAAAAAAAGACCAGAAAGAAATAATAGACAATACTGAAAAAAATTTACCTGTGTTAAAGAGGAGGCTTCAAAATTTTAACAACTTCTTGTAAATTACATTACAATGTTGGTAGTTAATTTTTCAAGTGCTACTGAAGTACAGAGGCAGAATTGCATGTTTTAGTGTGGCTTATCTCTTGACTGTTCAGATCTGTGCAGGCTCTTACATAGCATTTCCATGTCCTGCAAAGCAACAAGTGTGTAACTCCGAATTAGAACAAGGTGAAGAAATAGCCTACCTCTTAAAAAACAGAAGCAAAATATGACGTGATAGTATTTCACCTTCAACATACAGAAGAACTTAAAATATAAGCCAAAATATTACATAGATAATGGAAGTTATTGTTCTGGGGGAACGGAATCAACATTTCTGGTAACAATTCCCAAATGCTTTAACCGCTGAAGAATGTGCCTAGCCAAATGGAAGCTATTTCCAGTTGATGTGTTCTACATTATGGCTAACCATGGTAAATTACAGAGGAGTTCCTCATCTGTATCGCAGAGCATGTACACCAGATGACATACACAGATCAAGGCTAACACCTAATGAGAAGCATCAGTGTAAAACAAGAAAAGAGAAAAAGGAAACAAACATCTATTTGGAAGCAGAACAAAAACAAGTCATATTTTAACTCACAATCTTTGACAGTGTCTTTATACATTAGGTTGAAGATAACTGCTGAACAAATAATTAATGAAATGTCCCAGGGGCCTTCCGCTATTTCCACTGACTGTTGTTTTAGGTAGACATTTTTAATCTCTGCGTATTCTAACTCAACTAGCTGAATTTTCCAGCCATAATAAGAAGGAAAATAGATATTTCACAGGCATTTTTTTCTGTATATTGTAGTCTTATTTTTTCTTATTCATTCTTTCTCTCAGAATGAAAATGGTTGCCCTTTTGTCACAAATGATTTTTCAATTTTTGTCAGAACTGTTTGTTTGTGTTCTGTGTTCTTTTTTTTTTTTTTTGGAAACGATTTTGAAAACTACTTTTTAATTTAGAAGGAGGGAGGCCTGGTAATTTTTTTTTACTTGATATAAAGACCCTAAAAAAGAGTAACCCAAGAAAAGATCTAATGTCTTAGTCACAGTCCTAAATGAAATTTCTGTTCCTGAATTCTTCACCAGTAGGTACCAAGTTCTTGCATAATTTCTAAGTAATTATATTCTGATCTGAAAATACTCAACCTTTCAGTCTAAATTATAAACTTAAAGGTGCTTTCTGATGTGCAGTTCTCAGGCACAGACATACAGAAGAGCAGGTCAACTGTCTGTGGAAAAAAGAAGCTCTTTGCTTTCAAACAATTTACTACCTCATCTATTCATCAAGCCTGAAATAACCAAATGGAAAACATTTTCATACTGTTCAATACTAGTGGCTAGTAAAGAATACTGGAACTCATTTTAAGGATATTTCTTGCAATATTGTTTTATAGAATATGATTTTTTTTTTCCTATTGGGTCTTTGGGAATGAAATGTCTTTATTTTAGATTTAATAATTATCAGCATTCACATCTGATTGTTTCTTTTTAAAAGCAGCCTTTTTACACAGTACTTTTTTGAGGGAGGAGACTGAATTAATAGCATTATTCATTTTCTGGAATAAAGCGAAAGTCATTAAAGGAAAATATTTGAAATTCAGTGGTAAAATATCTGGCTTGGAGCACACACATATAACAACTATCATCGTGTCATTAAATTTTTGGATAAGACTTACTAGGTTCAAACTATTTGTTTGATTATACCAAACAAGCCCAATGTAGACATTGGGAAAGAAAAAACTTTTAACTCAAAAGTGTAGAAAGTGAGAAGTTTTAAACTATTGAGAAGAATGTTTCCCAGACTGAGTACTTGGTTTTGAAGACACACTCCTCTTTACATTCATTACATTAATTGCAATAATTACTTGCATTAATTTTTATCACAGTGATTCAAGTCACAGACATATGCAAATCCAAAATTTGCATCCTGTTAGATAGCTGTGAAAATGCAGGGAATAGATGCTCATTGCTCAGTGTGACAATGTATTTCTTGGTGATTCATGAACCAGCTAGCTCCTAGGGATAAATGAATTCTAGAATGAAATCCAGGATTATGGTAGGCTACTAGGTGAATTAGATGGAGATCTGTTAAATTCATCTGGTATGCAGAAGTGATTATCAATTTGAAAAAATTATCACCATTCCCTCAATCGCAACAGCTGAGGGTATAGAGGCCTCTTCCAGGTTGACTGGACATCCAAAGACAGATCTGTCATTGATGGAAACACTTGTTGTAACTGACCCACTGTTTGTGTTTACTGAAAATGGCACACCAAGATCTACTTTTTGCCTTCAACAAAGGCCATTGCTAAAGAATAGCGGAACAATATACTATATATTTAGCCCTAATATATTTCTAAGTGATTTCCAGCACCAAGAGAAACTTTTTCTATTTAACACCACGAGATAGATTTCTGTTCTATGAATTTGTCAAACCTCTCTCTGAATCCAAGGAAAACTATAGCACCTACAACATCCTGTGTCAACAACTTCCGCAGATCTATCTTCTTCATTTGTGGGAAGAACTTTCTCTTTGTGCTTGTTATGAAACTTTCTCATATTGCTTTTATTTTATGCCTCCTGGTTCTTGAATTGGAACCCAACTGCCATGTGACACTGCTGGTTTTGTTGACATGTATCATATTTGTCTTCAGTTACCTCCTTTCCAAATTATCAGTTCTACTTTGCTGACCTGCTCTTCATTCTGTATCTGTGTAATTTATTGTCCTTCTCTGAACTTTGTTGATATCCTTATGGAGATGAAAGAATCAGAATTTCACATTTTTCAAGCTGTTGGTGAGCTATGTCACCCATAGGCACCATTCAAAAATGTGTGGGAAGAAATACAGAAAAAGACCATAGTGCTACTGAATAAACATTTTAATTGCAAGATTCTTGTTGTTGTCTTGACTGATAACAGTAATTCAAAGCTTATAATCATTTTATATATGAGATTACACTATTTTCTGTGTTTCATTTCAAGTTTATCTACAGTGAAATTCAAATACAATTTATTATCATGTCATGTATTCTCTAAAGGCCTTTTTAAAATTGGCCCTCTTTTTTACTACTCCAAATAATTTAGTATCGATAATGTATTTAGCCACCTCTTATCCTGTATTCTTTTTCAAGTTGTTTATAAATATGAGGAAGAACACAGATCCCAAAGTTGTCATTCTTCCCTTCCTTGCAAGAACTGGCTGGTCCTCTACTTTGTGTCCTTTACTTTGCACTGCTTAGTTTACTTTAGAGCAACTGGCTTTTATCCATTTGCTTTTAATCCCTTCAGAGAACTCTAATGGGTTTAAGAAGGAGGACTTTGCTTTACAGATATCCTGTTGACTCTTTCCCATCGGGAAGAGATCGTATCCACCCATGTGTCTGTTATGTTAATTCTTCTCTTTGTTAATTCGCACTTACTCTTATTCTCATCAGAAACTTCTTTGTTTCAGAAACCAACCGTATTTTTTTTCAGGGCTACAAACCCTGTGATTCTTAGGGGAAGGTTTGTGGAAGAAGGAAGTTACGTGGAAGCAGGAGGAAAGAAAAGAATCTGCTCAGCTGATGATTTAAACTGATGGTTAAAACCTGTTTGGGAAAACTTATTTAACATCTAGCATTTGAAGCTCAATCTAGTAATGAAGATGGCTATATAGGATGAAAGTTCTTTTTGGGAGACACTGCATTTTTTCACAGTACTAGTTAAGCTCATCACAATCAACAACAATTCTGGCACCACCAAATGATGAAAAATATGATTGAAAATGAAAACAAGATCGGAAAGTTTCAATTCTTTCTGCACTGAAAATTTATTAGATGTTGTTGTGTTTATTTACCTGTCAATATGACAATTGCAGAATGGCCTCCTAGCCTAAATAAACAATTAATGAGCCAAGGCTAAAATTCTTTGTGAGAGCTTTCATATTTTGATACACGTTTGTATTGGATCTTATGTGTTGCTGTGTTATGACAGTTTATGTTTTCTTGATGCATGGGTTCAATCCTTCTACAATACAGAGGATGCTAGTCATTTACTGGGACTAAATGGAAGACAGCAAAGATGCTCCTAGAAGAATAAAGGCCAGGATAAGAAGACCAGAATATCATTTACATGTGCAGTTAGCTCTAGTTCAAATAAATAAATCCTCTGTACTGAAGGGCAAGAGAAAAAAAACAACCAAACAAACAACGAAACTTTTCTCTGTTGAGACCTTTTACTTCTCTCTCCAAGGTAAGACACAGTTTTTATTACTTTGTCACAGTGATTTATTTTGCAACACTAAGCTAAAATTTGCAGAATGTTTGAATTCTGTTTTTAACTTCATTGCCCCAAGGAACGTGCTGGGGGTGACCTCTTCTTAACTTGACAAGTGTAATTAATATTAAATTTATTAACAGTAGAATAACACATGACCTGGGCTGTTTATTTTCGTCCATATTGTGACAATGTTGGTAGATGTGTAGTGGGTGACTCACAACGCTAGTCTGAACTGTGTCTTCTCTGTAAATCTATAGGGCCTGTTACTGATGGTGGTGCTGCAGCAAGAGTTCATGGACAGTGTCTGGTAGGACATCCATCAGTAGCACCTATTAGAAATCTAATGCAGAGTTACAGCTGGTGTAGCCTGGAATTCCTATTGTAGTGCTAAAGCAGTCTCGTTACAAGATACTTGAGAATCCAAGCATTGTGCACCAAATCTGGAGCACCCCATCCCCATCAGAGAGCCAGATCTGCAGCGCTCCAGTGAGGTAATAATAGTGCAGTGCCCTAGAAGAAACAGTACAAGGTGGGAAACCTGGATGCTCAGACGTGTTTTATGCTCTGTGACAGTAGGGAGCATTCCATGTGCCTCTGGGGGATGCCTGACAGACCAGCTGACAGTGAACAGGAGAGTGAGTTTATACATTAATGTTGGTCACACAAGAAGTGTTGCATCTGTGCCTGTTGATTTCAGTGGGGATATTTCTTCTGCCTCAAGCAATTCATCTCAGCCTGTATATTTGTTTAGTGGGCATGCAGACTGGGGCTCAGATACTTAATAAGTGCTTGAATGTGACATAATCTACAATTCAAAGTGAAGAAGAGGTTCATTGTGTGACTGCCTGTAATCTGTTTGCTCTGTAAATTCATGTTGCCTCTTCCTCATAAATAATGCTGCAGTTCTGTAATCTTGCAAAACGGATATTTTAATACTCCTTCTTTTCAGCATCACTGCAATGATGAGCCTGATTTTTATCAGTAATACAATGCACAGCTATTGATATCTTTTAATTACTTCCAAGATAGTTCAGTAACATTTTTCTTTAACACATTAGTATTTGATGAAGAAAAAGAGCAACTAATAAAAATGACTTAACAGCTTAATTGAGAAAACAACCTTCCGTTTTAGTGGAATTTTATGTAGCTAGAGACGTTATTGGTTCCCAATACGTATTGCCTGCTTGCTTGTATGTTTAATCACCTTGTTGATCACTTTATATTTTCCTCTTTGAGATGTCTAAGACTGAGGAAGTGTGAAAGGGTCTAGCACCCTAGCACTAACTGTGACTGATGGATCTCTATAATTTTAAGAGTGAACTTAGAAATGAAGAAAACAAGAATTTCCAAGGAAGCCTAAAACCAGTTTTCCCTGTTCTCTCTCTCTCCTGATTCTCCAAAAGACACTGAGGTAGCACATGGGCTGTACAATCTACGTTAGCTGCAAAATTCCATCAGTGCAGCTTAATAACTCACTAATGAGACTACAAGAATGTATGGAAATAAATTTACCATGGCTTGTAGAAAAAATATTTATTCAATGTCTTTCAACAAACTGAGGAATCTGTCTGCAAAATGGCATTTTCTCTTCATAAACTAATGCTACCACTTAGTCATCAGGTTTCTTAATTATTTAGGGTGTTCAAAGTTCACAGAAAATTTAGGCTACAGTATTAAGTTTTCTGATTTAAGTTGCCCAATTTTTTTTTCAAGTGATAAAGGAGCTTCTGAAATTCTACTTGATGTTCACATTCTTATTTGTCAGTTAGGTTTGCTAACTGAAATAGCCATGTAAGAAGTATTCAGGGACCACTAGAGGAAAAACAAGTAGAAGTTTAAAATCTTAAATAAAACTTCAGTCCTGAACTTTGTTGGGAAACTTAGCAAAAGAAAACTTCATCCAGTTTCTGAGTTAAATTTAATAATGGTCATTTATTTTCTTGTTTGGTTTCAGTATTGTCATTTGACTTAAATCTGTTTTTCTTGGTCTGGAAAATCAGTTATAGTAAGATAAGCTGTTATGTCACGTGGTATATTGTAGCTTTGGCAAAAAGTCTATTTCCATTTTTGCTTTACGTTCATGGCTTCACTTCTTCTTCCTTCAAAATTTGTTTTTTAATCCTGTTGAAAATATACTAGTGATTCTGTAGTTAATAATTTTTTTCTTTTCTTCTTACATATAAATCCTGCATTTTTCAGTGTGCTGTGGTATGGTAGCAAGCCCAATTTTGTTAGAAATCTTCATTGTAAACCACAACACTGTGTGTTGATCAGAGAATTCTAAAATAATGTCAATTGGCTCCTCAAATAAATCACAAAGATTCTTTCCTTCTATGCCCATTATGTCATAACCAGTAGAGAGGCAAAGTGGTTATTGCATCCAATATCTATCTTTCAGATCTCTGAGACACTGAATAGCAGTATCTTGCTTTTGTGGCAGGCTGGGACCTATCTCAGGATGACTTCCATGTAACCCTCTTTGCACTGCTGTCTTTGAGAGAGATTCTGATTGGCCTAGTGTTGCTCAGATCACAGGTTCAGATGCCTAGGGTGACATTCTAACAGCAACATAAATGCTCAGGTTGTGAGTCTTTAGAGCCTTTTGTAGCCAGACCCATCTAGGTCTTGAGGCACCTTAATTTCTTGAGCACCTCAGCTTTTGGCATCAACATCTGTGTTTCTCTTCCGAGAAAATGAGCACTGAACATTATCAGCTGTACTCAAGGTTGCCACCATTGCAACAACATGGCCCAATGTGTTCACAATCCTTACCCTGGGGGTGGGATTTTACCATCCCTGGTAAGAATATCCTCAGGTAAATTGTGTTCTAGTTCAATCACTTGTCTGCTGACTTTTGTGCTGCCTTTTTCTCCTTAAAACTGTATTGACTCACCTCAACCAAACAGAAAGAAATCCTACCCTAGTTTTGTCCATACCTTTGGGATTCAGATTTGTTCCCAGCAGAGTCTGCAATTCAGCTTTAGATCATTGCCCACCAAAAAAAGATAAAAAGTATTTTACTCTCTCCTGCTCCAGAGACCCCTCCTAAGAGTAGAAGAGACTAAAGACCCTACCATTATCGATATCCAATGACTACTTTAGCTTTTTATCTGAGCACACTAGTTGTCTTGGTGCACTCACCAGGATGCAGAAACAAAAATATGAAACCTAAATTTTACCCAGCTTACAATGCCCATGCCCTTCTGATTTTTTTTTCTTGTGGGTTTTTCTTTGGTTTATTTTTTTAAGGGGGAGTTGGGTTGTTGTTTGGTTGCTTTTTTCTTCCCTGAGAAGAAGCTGAGCCACTTGCAGATTAGAAATATGGATCAAAAATCCTGATTCTGCCAGAAAACCTTCTCCCATTCGTGGGAGCTAGACATAGAAAATTGAACCAGATAGTTAAAAAGGATTCATGGCAGCATGATTGTACTTGCACAGTTACTATTTAAATCTGCTTGCTAGCTTTGTCTTTCTTAAATGGTGCACATCTTAAAGTATTGCAAGGGGACTTTCAAAATCACAATGACCAAAGAAGGGCAATTAAATATCGGCTAAATTTGATTGGTTTATCTTATGGAAACTTGTTACTTAAAGCATTGTTTTTCTTGGGAGTTTGGTTTGCCTTTAGCTGTTTGTATTGAGGTGAAGCAGGATTCTAAAGGAGCAAGGTTGTAATGTCTGTAACACACACCCATAAGACAGGGCATCTGACTCTACAGTAATACACTATTACAAATTATTGCAACTTCTATCAGCCCTGGAGTTAGTCCAGCCTATACTGATTGTTCTATTGGGCACAATTTTAAGACTCCGAGGGGCTTTCCCAAGCAGTGTTTAGCCAAACCCTGAATCCCAAATATCAAAATTGTCCTCTGTGCATGCTACCCGTTTTTAGGTACCTTCGGTACTTTACCCTTACACTTAAGACAGTGTCCTGGAAGATCCTTCTGGCTTGACAGGAATGTCTTCTGTATGCTTTCAAATCAAAGACTTTTTTTCGCTCCATTATCCATATTTTGATTAACAGGAAACAACTTTGGGGGAAGGAAGGCTAATCATGATCATCACATAGTCTTTGAATATGCTAAGAATGAATGGTAAAACGTGCTTTCTCTTAAGATTCGTTTCATATTTTAGTCTCTTCAACTCCTCACGTGTTTGAAATTATTTTTTAATAGCAACGTGTCATCTAGCTTACAAGGAATTTTAAAAATATTTTAAGCATGAATTGTGGTTTCTGCACACTAATCCTTCTATCAAACATATTCTAGTCCGTAAGTTTTTATGTCACATTCATCTCATTAAAGCACTTCCTAAATAAAGTCTGAAGGAACGTACTTAACATGTGCCATATGTTTGTTTTTTCAATCTCTCTCCCATAGGGAAGAATGAGTACAGTGGAATATTTTTCTCCTCATGTTATTTAATTAGACACATACAAACTATTCTGAACTTCTGTAGCAGAAAGAACAAAAAAAAATTATTTTTCCCTGATATCAGTTTGTAAAGTCTGTAAAAGTCTGTTTTACATTATTCAGTGCCCTGTCCCTGTGCGAAGTCTGTTTCCTGCATGGGTGAGATATGTTGTTCTTGTCAGTGATAAACTGGTGACCACAGCTGTCTTGAGAATTATGGGTACACTTTTTTCTGTTTATGCCCTTTTGATATATAGGTAGATAACTATTTGTATTTCTTTACAATAGATGGAATCATCTGCAAAGTCCCAAATGTTGTGTCTTTCAGAACATAACCTCTACAAACTGCAAGAGTTTGAACTGTCTATTTCTGCAGTGCTCAGTCTACACACAAATCTTCAAAAAAGCTACAGCACAATCTTTAGTTCTTTTCAGAGCCAAGTATTACACTATTCAGAAAAAGATTGCCAAATTCAAAAAGGAAGTTTAAACAAGCTGGCATGTGGTGCTTTGGTTGCCTGCTTCTCTATAGAAGGTGAATATTGAATTTTTTGTAATACAAAGTTTGAGACTCTTTACAGCTATTTTATTGAACCAGTTGGACAAACCCACATTTATGTTTCTACAACACTAAAGTGAATAGGAGAGCTGAAATGTATTACACCCTAACTCTAAATGCAACAGTATCTGGGAGAAATTCAACAAGGTCTTGTTTAGAGACTATTACAGTGGTATTAACAAGGGTTAGTTAAAGTCAATCACTTCTTTCCCCAAGTAACCCCAAACTAGATAACAAGTTTAATTTTATTAGGTGGAAAATATCACCCATCCAAGTAATATTTTCTCAGTGGTTGTATATTACCATTCTGTTCTTTTTCATCAATTTCAGGGACTGATCCTCAAGCTAAATATTAAAAAGAAAACCATGAGTATTTTATGACAGGTTGTGACACAGGAAGTCTAAAGAAGGAAGCATAGAAACTTAAAGTAACAGTTTGAGAATCCACCAGCTGGAATTACTCTATTTCTTCAAAGAGCTTTCTTTTTCTCCATACTTATACTTAGACCCAGCCCTCAGTGGAAATCAAGGAATTCTCCCAGCTGACAGATTTATTTCCGCTGTTACCTGTGGACAGAAAATGGATTGGAATTAGACACCTCATTGAAATAGGCTAGCATCCTTCCATGGCTCAAGTCCAAAGGGTTACTTGAACAAAGGCAAAGAATTGTAAAAACTGTTTCTATGAGAATAGGCATTATGACAATAGACTTAGTTTGATCTTCATCTTCCTTGCATTTTTTTGTCTCTTGCTGTAATATATAGCACATTTATTTCTTTAGCATCAGAAACTGCTTTTACTTTCTTTATGTCAGCACTGTTGTCACTGTATTGGTTGTTCTCAAGCATTGCACATATTTTCACTTACAACTGAAACTAAGGGGTTTAGAACTGCAATTTTTGCTTTCCAGTCCTTCCTCAGAAAAGTAATTTTCAATCTAATCTGTAGATCTGTAGTCCTACAACAAATTAATATTAAATATGTGTAGACTTAAATTTATTGTAGAACAACATCTCCACTAGAAGAATGCTAGCCAGTGCAGAAAAAAATATTTCTAAAACCACAGCTTTGATTACTTTTGATCCACATTTATTCACATAACTACCTTATTCATCCTGTTTACTGAACGTGCATTGGCACCTCTCTCCTTGCTATGCCACTTTACCTAATCAAGTTTACTGCAACCTGGATTTATCAGCTTACCATTACTACTCTCATTTTCCATCTGCTTTTCTTTGTCACCAAAAACTATCTCCTTATATCATTGCAATTAAGCAATTGCTTTTTAATTTCAAATACTTTTCTTTGTTTAAGCAATTGACTGACAGTATTAGATACCAGCAATTAGCTCCTACTTTGTTTTTAACAATTATTCTCTGTTCCTGCCATTTTATGATTGTAATCTGACTGCTGCTAATTATTTACCTCGAATCACTGATAATTACTATTGCTTCCAAATATCTATCATTTGCCCCCAACTTTCTACATCTTGCTTTTTTGTTTGCATTGAACTTTTTCAGTAGCTACTCCAAATCCTTTTCTTCTGTTTTTTCATGGACCCTTACCTGAAAACCCTTTTCTTTACCATGTTAAATGATTATTGTTAAAGGAGGTTACTTTCTTTGCTATCTGCTTCATAGGAAAATAGGAGGAGTGATACAGTGAGTGTTATCTGACATCAAACTGGGTTCTTATAAATGTATATAAATACATGAAGGTAGGTTGATAAGAAGAAGAAGAAATGTTCTTTTCAGTGGTGCCCAGTGACAGGACCAGAGGAAAAGGAGCACATAATACCTCCCTCTTTGGAGGTACACAAAAGCCATCTGACTCAACATGGTCTTGGGCAACAAGCTCTGGGTAGTCCTGCTTGAATAAGGGGTTGGACCATCTGACCTCCAGATATCCCTTCCAACATCAATGCTTTTGTAATTATGGGATCAGCAGATATTAATTAATCCTGTAGATCCACTCAAAAACAGAATTTTCATGAGCAAACTTGTTCCCTTCCCTAAAGCTTATCATTCTTCCCCATGAAAAATAATGCTCTCTAATCACATCTCCTTTCTGGTATGTTTTTCACCTTACATTTCATTTTCTGTCTGACTCATTTGAAATACTTCAGAAATATTCATCATCTGAAAATATTGGTTTTCTCCTTTTTTTTTTTTTAATGTCATAAAACTCAGGCAGCTGGAAGTCAAGTTCCACTGTGTGGAACACAGTGAATGTGACGAGTTACCCACCTTTTTATGCACAGTCAGTATTTCAGATTTCAAATTATGTTCCCTTTCTACTTAATTCCCTTTCCCCTTTGGCCCATTGAACTTGGTTGCTTGAAGGTCTGTGCTTTAAATGCCTTCTTTCCTGACAATGATATAACACAGATTGCATTGGGTATTATAAAATGTGATACCTGGCAAATTGCATTTTAATAGTTTGAAGGAAAGTAATGTAATTTCTCAGCGTTCCTAGGCTGTCAAGACAAAAGGAGGGATGAGTGGAATTTAACTACAGCAATGGTTGGGTTAGAAAGTTAGCTTTGATTTAAATATGCTTTCAGAAGTTTTCCTTTTTGATGACAAACTCCACAGTGCATATAGAATATAAATGAGACCAGGAACTTTTTTCCTGTGTCTGATGGATGATAGTTTTGATAAACTCCAAAGAATAGTGGAAAGTGAATAGAAAGTGGTGATAGTCAATTTGTTCATAGTTAATACTGCTGCATTATGTTTGACACTTTCTGATTGAGTTTTGTCAGTTGTTAGTTATTAACGGGAGAAAAACTAAGTCAAAAGATTTTTTTAAGACAGTAACAAAGGGACGTACTATTGGCAAAACCTGACAAAACAGGACAAAATTACTAATTGCCAAAGTAAGTTAAAGTGAAGGAAACAATGATTTTTCATTATATTAATGTATAACCATAACATTCATACAGTTATTTTCTGCTCATTGTTTTTGCTTCCACACAGTGTGCTCCAAAGCAACATTGAAATATATGACAAACTTAAATTATGAAAGCATATCAATGTTTCTTCATACTCTAAATATTTACTGTTTGAAATTGATTTGCCTCACGTTGTGTACAAATATGCAAACTTTAGTCCCTGCCTGTGATTAATTTCAAATGCTTTTTTTAATTGATGAAATACAATGCCATAAAATAAAATTTTGTGATGTATGATAATGACAAAATATTATGCCCTTAGTCATTTAATACAACTGTTGTATTTTCATTCAAACTTAGAAAAAATAATGTCAGGCAACAAATGAGGGATATTTTATCACCAGAAGTTAAAATTTTGATGGCATTTTAAATAATGAAGTGGCTCTCTGACCTAGAAAGGGGCAGAAAATCTTAGCTGCAGGTGTTATGGGAAGCTATAACAAAGTCACATGCTTTCTGTGTTGCACACTGGCAGAATTTTAGAATGAATTTAACTGTTGGCCAGATTTCTGCACACTAACTCACTTCTAGCAGGATTATTTTGAAGCCTTAAAACCTCTGAGCAGCTTCAAAAAGGTTTTTTATCTTGTATTAGTCGTTCTTTTTCTCCTATCTGACTCCATCAATAAAAAAATGGCCTGATGGTTAAGTACAGAAGTGTTCAATCTTCAGCTACTGACATCCCTGGTGTTTGCAAATCCAGTCTGGTTAGAAATGGGTGATTTTCAACAAATGAAGAGTGACACTTTGTCTCCACTTGCTCTTTGCTATAGCATGAAGCACTTGTTTTCATTCCTAGTTTTATCCTTTAGCCATCAAAATTGTCAGTTCAACATTATCAGTTAATGGAAAAACAATTTTCTGTGATTTGTCTCTGAGTGGTGTTCTCTTGTTCGTCTAAAGATTGTACAGACAATGTTTGGGTACCAAGATACCCTGGAAGTATAACAGTTATGGGTAAATGATTGAAAACCCTTCTTGAAAATTTGTAGTGTGAAAATCTTTCTTTCAGGAAATGACTGGATACAAAAGTATCTAGGGATTTTGCTATGAGTTCCTCCCAAAATAAATTAGTTGAAGCTCTTCTTGGAATCTCTCTCAAAACATCTCTGAAAATTACTAATTCCCTTGCTTGACATTACTATGACTTCTACTCCAATGGTCTTAATATGTACCTTTTCCCATTCTTTCCTTCACTAAACCTCCCTTTCCTTCTTTTAGTCAGAAAAAATAACCTTTTTGGCCCATGAAATGCCCCTCAAAAAAACTGAATATACTCCCAAGAATTCTTTTGAACACCTGACACCCAATTCTTCGGAACTTTTAGTACAGTCTTGGTTTACCCTGTTTCTATTCAATGGAAAAAATAGCACTGCCTCCCCAAAAAGACAAGAAAAGATAAAAGCTTCATTTCAGATAATATGTGGAAAAAGACTGCTGCGTCAACACTAGTATTCAAAGACAAATAGACAGAATCATAATACTCAGTCTCTCTTTTGACAGATACATTTTTCATGGCTTAGCTGTGCATTTAGGTGTGCATTTGACTGGTTGACATTAGCTATTTGCAGATGCAGGAAGAACAAAAAGGAACCGCTCTGAAATGAGATTTGTAAAAGCCAAGCTCCTTCTGATCTTAAAATTATTAAACATGTGCCAAGACCTGGCTTACCTAGTTCTCCTTGACTTTCATGCCAAGTCTGGTTTCCAAAGGTTTGTGAAAATGGTTCCTTTTACCAGTGTGAAGCAGGAACCCTTGAAAATATAAAACAGAAGAAAGATGCAGATGTCACAACACACACAAGACTTTCAAGATACTTTAATGCTTTTAGGCCAAAATTCCTATGAGCAAAAAGACATTTTCCACAGAATCAGATCTTATCTGTCCCCAAGAGTCACCAGTTTCTGTCCAAGTGAAGTATTTTTAAGACAATTTTCTGGTGGAAGTGAAGATTTCCAGATCAGAATATGTGTTTTTGCAGCTCATGGATGTGTAGCATATGGTTGACTTAAGGCAAACAGAAGCTTCTTTATAAATGAAGAAACATCATTTGTAGGGTGTTCTACCTACTTATTAGGTTGCAAAGCACAGACTCACTGAAATGTGGGTTTTAGGGTAAAGAGAAAGAGCGACTGTAGAATCAAATCTATTACTCAAAATGTGGAATTAAAGTTCAAAAAAAATACTGCTAAGGAAGAAGCATGTGCAAGTTCCCAGTTGCTTTTAATACGTTCTTTCTTGTATGAACTGCAAGCACCCATGTTGTGCTGTAATTCTACTGCCTCCCTCAGTAGGTCTCCTTCTCCAAGAATTTAGAATTTTCCCCTAACAATTTCATCTTTATTCCAGAGAGGTTGACCTAACACTGTTTATATCTTCTTAATGGGACACAGTATTATTGTTAGCCAAAAAAAACCCAAAAAAATGCAGTCCCAAATTCTAATGTGAGCAGATTTCACTAACAACCTTAGCCAAAAGATCACCCATATCAGCTGATGGAAGAGTCCTTCCTATGGACATGAAGAGTAATTTTGCCTTCCTTTGGATGACTGTACAATGAAGTACTGCGTTCCTACTGGTAGCAAAAGCTTCAAAACAATCAATGAAAACTAATTAAGTGAGAGAACAACTGCAGTCCTGCATACTGAAGTCACCAGAAATTTGTAAATCACAGGCAGAAACAAAGCTTTGTTTTTAACAGAATTTGTTTTGCAGAGGGGAGATGAGACAAATCTAATAGGTGTATGAGGTTAAAAGACACGTAACGAAGAATGTGGAATGTGTCTTTCGAGACACTGTTATGTGATCACTAAAAATCTCTCTGAAAACTAAGGAAAGAGGGAGAGGCAGAAAATTAACAACTAATTTTTGGTATTCAACTCCATAAAGACTTAATATATCGTGGTTTGGCTACATATTTCACAACATTTAAAATTGTCTTTTAAACATCTTTGTTTTCTGTGGAGATTAATTTTGATAGAGATTATATGACATACCAAAGTGTGAAAAGGCCAAGAAAGGAAAAGAAGAAAGGAAATAATTTTTGAGATGGAATACGGATCTGTCCAAACAGAAATGATGAATAATCATGAAATGATGAATAATAATGAAAAGCAGAGATAATGAAATACTGAGGCCATTGTAATGACTGAGAACTCTGAATATAGCTACTTGATGTTAGAAAGTTAATAGAGTGATATTGTTTGCCTCTGTAAGGAGGCAGAATACAGGGTTGTGGTGAAGAAACCTTTTATGTTTCTGGTGCACTGGGGAAAATGGGCCATTGCTAATCTGCTGTGTACGCACAAGTTTGTAAAGGTGACCAACTGAGCTGGGAGACATTAATAAAGACTTTCTGCAGAGGGAGAAGAGTGCAGGTAGTGGAAAAGTCCCTAAGCCATGCGAACTGTAGAAAAAACCTTGAAAAGATTCACAGGCACCATAGATCCACGCAGAAAATTGTGATAGATGTAGAAGAGAGGAAAAGACAGACATGCTTTTCACCAGACATTGTTCCATTGTAACTGCAAAATTAACAAGCTCAAAACGGACAAGTCTGTGATTCTGCACAAGCTGGGACTCTACGCCCTTGCAGAATGCCCAGCCTGAAGGAGTATTTCAGAGTGGTGCAGAAAGAGAAACAGAAGAAAGAAGCTAGAGCTGGAGGCTCTAATTTAAGATGTCCTCCCTTCTGTTTTTATCTTTAAATAAAGAAGGTGTTCAGAAAAATTCTACGAAGCCTAGCTTTCTGAACGTCACATTCTCCATCTGACATTCAATCCAGAGGTATTCCATGAATATTCAGGAGAAGATGGAAAGGTCCTTGGAAACAAGTATATTTTGGCCTTTATAGTTTTTTATTTTTAAAAAGCAAAATTTTTGTTGATTGCATTTGGTATAAGATAGGAAACAGAAACACTGCAAAAAAAGTATAGGAAATGCTTTCCTGCCTTCCAGTTGGTGTGTCTGTAAAAAATCAATTGATATTAAAGCTGAGAACCAGACAAATTTAAGTCAAGCCCAGCATGATATTCCAAGAGTGTAAAATGAACACAGCAGAAAAGACTCTCTCACAGATATGAGCACTAACCCTCCACTTATGGAGGGTTATGGAAGATGGTCAGTGACAAATTTTTTGAAGGCGCCTGGCAGGTAGAATGTTCTTCAGCTTTTCCCTTCCCATGCAACATTTTTACAGAAAACATATTGCTGATTTCTATTAGGAAAAAAAAAGAAAAAAACAAACCCTGCTTTTTCTTATTTTCTTTCGGCACAAGGAACAAGCAGAGTTAACTGCAAGTATAAAAAAGTATAAATCTATAAATCTCTTTTTTATTTTTGTATGAGACAGCAAGACAGCAAATGACTCCCATTTGCTGCAAAAATGACAGCACTGTGGGCCAAATGGACTCCAACACAATATTGATTAGGACTATTGTAGCCCATCAAGGAATAAATAGGACAGCAATTTCAAAAAATGCTCGTGTAGTTTATGTGATAGAAAAAGAAAGACAAATTATTTGACACAGAAACAGCCAAAGCAACTGGCATTGCAGATGAAAATTATGGACATCAATATGGATATGATATAGCCAAGGAAACCATGAAAAAGATATTTATAAATAATTTCATTTATTTTCTTATAGGTACTCATGTAAGAATTAATTAATACATTCAGAAGCACTGTTAAAGAAATTTAAATGTTCAAAACCAAATGTGTTTAGAGACTCTGTCCAAACAGCTGGAATATTCCCAGCTCCTCCAGAGCTGCATGAAGACTTACGTCTTCTCTTTTCATGAAGAATTCATCCTACAGAGAACATAAAAATCATCAGAAATAGTACAATGCTTCCTAAATTACCTTAGCTTCTCCTTTTCTAACAAATTTTGTGATTGTTGTGCAGAGAGCTGAGGCTTACGTGGTGCTGCTCCTCTGCTCGTTCATCAGGGGTGTCCTTCCCAGGCTGGTTGGGCCACCCAGCCTTGACTCCAGCCTGGGCTAAAGGGACTGCTGGGCTCAGGCATGAGGCCACAGTGTGTTGGAAGCACCCAGCATTTTGCATCAGGAGCTGTAAGTGGTCAGTTGTACAAGCACTGGCTGAGGTCTTATTCCAGCAGTAGGTTGAACTTCCAGCTCAGAAGCTGATGCTGCCTATAAGATGGCTCCCGTTAAATCCATTGGCAGAATCCTGGTTTGCAACGTGAGACAGGATATTTCTTGCAAAACAGGCACCAGTAATGTGGTCTAGACTGTTTCTTACTGTTTCTTTGAACTCTTACCTTATTTGCATCAGAACTTTGAAAACTGTTGTCTGTTACAGGCTTTTTCATTTCTACATAGTACACCTGTAGTCAGAGGTTGTAAATGACTTTTCTGTACTTTCTGGTGGTTTTGTACCACTCTGCTTTGGATATCAATGCAAACTACAGCTGAGTCACTCATACACACTTTTCCTCCAGAATTCCCTACAAGAAGGCAGCACTGCCACTACGAAATACTTTGCACCATCTGAGATCAGCAGCTTATATATCTTTGTTCAGTAGTGTTATGGTGTGATAAGACTTGAGCAAAATACATAAATAGTTATTCCACTTTAACAAAAGTCTCGGCATCACTTACTACTCTCTGATTATTATTTTGTCCATTTTCAGCACACTGCTTATTCTCTGAAGTAGCATGGAAGATTGCATGCAGCAAAATACTGTATCCATTAAGAGCATAGTAGGCTTTGTCCATTAAGAGTGTACTCTCTCTGTGTAACCAACAGCCCTTGTCCTGTTCCATAAGTATAAATTATTGAAAATGATTGGAGCATGAACTATTGGTGTTCATCATCTCACAGAACAGTTTGACTCTGTTTTCACCAAAACTGCTGTGGAAAATAAATAAATAAATACTTTTTCAGATCACAGATTTTTTTTCCATGAAAGGGAGTAGAATTTCGAGATACATACTACTCTTGATCTAAAAACAAGTGCTGCTGTTTATCTTCTTTTCCTTCAAATCAATATGACTCAAACAATATAACCAGCTAAGAGCTGAAGATACAATCTAAGAGGTGCTGGGCTTTGTACCCTCTGTAGATATCAGATAAAAATCAATAGCATTTGGAATTACAAACACAAGCAGTACTTAGAAAACGACAGTAAGCAAAGGACAAACCAGGGGGCTGTCTTACAGCTACAGGAAAGGTTTGCTGGATCTCCTTAGATTGACTGAGACTGCTGCTAAGCTCCATTTTTACGAATACCCAGTGAGAGCAGACAGCTTGATTGGATTGCAGCTTACAGACATATATGCACACAGGTTTTTGGAGCCTTTTAAAGATAACAACCTTCTTATAGTGTTTGAAAATTATAAAGGAAGCCAAATTTTGGCCCAGTAGTTTCCAGTATGAGGAGTAATTTCATTTAATAAGGAGGTAGAAGCCATTCAAACAACACAGGAAATAGATATTACAGAAGGATTTTAGAGCAATGCAACTAGATATATCTAAAGAGACTTTACAATAGGCGATATGGCTGAGACACAAAATCTGCTGCATGGATAGGCACAGAAGATCAAGGAGGTAGTCAATGCTCTTTGCCTAAATTAAATCTCTGAAAAATGCTATAAAAGAAGCTACTTCTAGACTAAAGAAGGGCCATCCCACTCCAGCAAGGCATGTCAGCATCTCTGGAGGACAAACATGGAGTGCTATGAGCACGGCAGTCGCCTCTCCCTGCATGGTCTGGGGCATGCTGGAGGGTGACTGCAACTGGGCTGCAGGAGGTGACAAGGGGTTCAGCTGGATTAGGTTTGGTGCTAATACACAGAATTTTAGAGGAGAGCATGGGGATATTCAGGTCACAGATCTCCCTTAGAGAACTAGGCTACATGGTATTGCTCTGATGTGTCCTCCACACGGATGGACGCAATTTCCACTGAAATCTTGCATGATTGTGAATTGCCCCAAGCCCACTTATGGTGGTTATTTCAGCAACAGATTTGTGTCCTTGTGGTCTTCCATAATTTCGTTGTATCTGAAGGATAGAGTTGAAGTAACACTTAAGAGACTTTAAATCTGTATTAACACTTCTTCAGGGGATTAATGATGGGTGTTGTTCTTTTTGGAATGAGTTGGAATCAACAATTTTACAGCCGAGGTTCTGAACAACCTAATCTGAATTTAAATTTGGACTAACATTCAAAGCTAGTCCTGCTTTCAGTGTAGTTTGGATCAGGTGGCCTCTAGAGGACCCTTCCAAAGTAAACGATTAATTATTTTAAATGCAATTTCTGGGTGGTAAAAGGATTATATTACTTTGCTATACACCTTATATATCTTTAGTGTCAAGTTTAGTAATTCCTGGCTCAGTCAGAAAAGTTTCTGTGGTTAACTAATAACTGGCTGGGGAGCTATCTCAGGCTTTTCCTAAACAGAGCAGACAGTTTGAGTCTCTAGCAGAGATTATTTTTTTTCCTCACAGCTGCAATTCCAGGTATTAGAATTAATTGTAACTCATAAAAGAGTTAAAAAATAAAAAATAAAGTTTTAAATAGTGTTATTTTTTCTAGTCCCTAGTATATTAAAAACTAGGTGCTTGTTTAATAATTGTTTCTCCCTCAAGGAAACAGCTGCATTTCAGCTGATGTCATAAATTTACCACTTTTCCAGTTGCTCATGATGAATTCAGAGGGAATAGGAGAGGAAAAAAAATAAGAATATTCTGAAGAATATCTTTATAGTATGCGTCAAATAATTATTATAATTTCATCGTATAAAATAAACAGGTACATAAACTTTCCCTTTTTTATTCTTTTTTAGCATCTGATTGTCTTCAAGAAGCATTTCATTTACCAATTCTCCTCTTCAACCTCAGCATAAAGGTGCCTTTCCTCTAATTCTGAACTTTTTAGAAAAAATGTGGACTTTGATTAAATTAGGACAACCAAAAGATTGTCAGTTTACTTTTGAGACAAATGGCAAAGACCCACTGAATTTCTTCTGGCTCTCGTTGCTTCCTTACTAAATTGAATGGCTTTGTCTGGGTGTGAGACTTATCTGCTCCTTTCTTTTCTCATGCCTAATCAATCACTGCCTGGGTGTAAATGCTGAGAGTGGCACGTGTATCCATCATTCTGCTGGTGCTTAACTACGTGGGCTCTGAACTGCTGCAGGAAGAAAACAAGTGACATCCAAGTAATAAATATTTTATAGTCTTTGCCTTTGACAAATATTAACTACCTATACAACAGTTTGCTCTCTACTTTACGGTATCTCCAGCCTGAGGTCAGATTTTTTTTTTTTTTAGAGTGAAGTAGGGTGAAATTCCACTCAACTTTCAACAAGATTAAATTAAATGAATGCTTGGAGGGCAGGTGGGATTCAAGAAGTGATTAAGAATTACAATATTTTACCCATCAAATTAAAATCATAAGCAGTTCTCTCAAATTTGCATGGTTCCATTCTGCCCTTTGCAAACCACGCAAATAAAATGGTGCACCTCATGAAAAGCCATGAAGAAATCCCTGCTCTTCCCATCATATAGGCTGCCTTGGCCTGCCACGTACCACTCACTAGAGTGCATGTATGTTGGATTTTACAAGAAGTTTTCCTGCCTGTTATAATTTAATTCCTTTTCTATCACCTGGTAATAAAAAGAACATTCATAATCTGGACTGCAGAGTCAGTTCTTTCACAAACCTAATTTGCATGATTAAATTAGTGTGTGAATTTTGCCTGGAATAAGCTTACAAGCACTAGGTCATCATATGTTATACATTTGCAATCACAACTTCTTACTCAAAGAAATTGTTATGTTTATAAGCAGTTCTAGCCAGTGGTGCAACAGGAAGTATCTGATTGATGAAGTAATTTCATTTGTAATTGCCATATATCCTGTTTGGAGACCTAATGTTTATTTTTGTTGAGTATCATCCTAATTATTCGATTTATTTCTATCTTTCCCAGCATCGGTAATCTTTCCAACTTTGGAAAGTCTCCTCACATTTACCCCTTGAGGTCAATGTAGATTGTAGTATGGAAAACTCTGACTAGTTCTGGACCTAGAATGGCATTTAAGGAATCTCCTGAAATACGATTTTTGGTCTTTGGGTAGTTAAGGCTTTTTTTCAACCAATTTCATATTCTTCTGACCTGCAAACCTTCAATTTTCATATGTTTTACTCTGTGAAACAGCAAAAAAATCTTGCTAACATTAATAATCCATAGTTGTGTTATTGTTACACATTTTAATTTTGAAGTTTTGTATCATACTTCCTTTTTATAACTCACTGAGGATATTATCTTTTTGATCAAAGAAAGGATTTAAGTGTCTTTGTAAGTGTTTAACCCTGAAGACCAGAAATTTACTTGAGCAATTATTTATTCTGGTGAAGACCCTCTCTGTTCATGGAATGTCCTCATGCCCTATAGATGCCTACTTTAAAGAATTAATTTAGACTCAGTCAATCATTTATATGCTTTTTTTTTTCAGAGACTGACTGTAAACCTCAGCTGTTTCTTGGATGTTATTTGTGAAATACATCAGGTGCTCTCATTAGAGCTGCCTCCCTAGACAAGCCTTCAGGTTTTTCTGGCATGCATACCTGACAAAACATTTGATTTCTCAGTGACTATAATGCAAAGCTCCTTTCCCTCCTACAGTCATATATTCACCTTTAATTTTTCCTCATTGTACTCATGCAGCAAGCAAACTATTTCTCCATCCACGTTGTGCTTTGGTAGAAATTTTCCCATCAGCCTTCCTAGGAGATGGTTATTCCTCTGCAGCACTTCCTTATGATTTCTCTGGACACCAAGGTTTGCTAAATCTCTTGGCAACCTCCCTTTGACTGGACTGTAGCAAATGTTAGTGGTGGTCATATTCCTTCCTTCTCCCTTCTCCCATCACTATTTTTTTAAATGAAAACCTGGCCTGAATCTTGTAGCTGCAGACAGAAAATGTGCTGTCTAGTAGAACTGGAAGAAATGCTAGCCCTCTCTCATAAACAAATAGTGGCTTATTTTCAGTTTTGCTCAGTACTGGAATAAAATCAACAAAAAGAACATTCCCATAAAATGTAGGAAAGTGTTTGTGTATTAACTCCCCTAGAAGCTCTCTATACTCTACCTATTCGTTCCCTCAAGATGACATGGTTTTTTGTTCATGTATTTCTTTTCTCATGTCCTTGCTTTTATCTTTGCCAACATGAAACATTTATTAGTTTGACTAAAAATAACAAATGCAAGCTTTTAGCTTGACATGAAATGTTTTCCTCTCCCTTGAGAAAGAGCACAACTCTCTCAGTCTTTTCCCACAAAATGAATTCCCTTCTGGGACTTCATTCTGGCCGGTGATGCATAGATTTACAATGTATCATATATGAAGCTATCATCAGCCTGTATTTGGAAGAAAAGAGGTTATCTTTGGAAGAAGGAAGCTTGGTCCTCTTTCTGTTCCAGTGATGCTGAGAGAGGCAGGGTCATGGCAACTCTCGTTGCTCTGGGAAGGGCTGTGCCTGTGCTGCAGATAGCAGACTCACGGGACATCCTCCTCAACAACAGGATGAAGACAAATGCCCCCCTTACAGCTCTCCCTCAGTTCCTGGTGAATGTACGTACAGTGGCACCAAAGTTCGGAAATGAGATGGAAAGCAGAACACATAAGAGCCAGACTTACAGAAAACCTCCATGTTACGAAATGTGGGAGGCTCAAAGATTAAATTTTGTTACGTACTGCTTACTATGAAGGGAAAGAAATGAATTGAGCAGAAATGATTGCTCCTCTGACACTTTGGTAAGGCCTAAACCCTTGGAAAACACATTAAGTGTTGCTCTTTGGTAATGTTGCACTTTCCTCACTTCACAAATGAGGACCCAGAGTCCTGTCAGCCTGTGTTATTCTGAGGGCTTCTTCCTGTGTAAATGACAGCGGGGGAGGGGAAGTGAGGATGAAAATAGCACACACCTAAATCTCACCCTGGCATCAAATCAGGATGCAGCTAGATTGGACAAAAGGGTACGGGAGCTGGGAGGTCTTTGCATTTCCTGCGGTGTAGGTATAGCCTGTGAGTAAAATCTATAACTTCAAAGAACCTCTGTCTTTCTCATTGTCTCCAGAGGTCTTTCCCAACCTCAATAATCCTGTAATTCTGTGAAGGTGTATAGCACAGCCAGCTGGAAAGTACACAGTATAAAATGAGACTTTTGTTTCAATTCTCTTGCCTGCCAATTGGCTTAGAGAGTCAGCTTCTTGATTTCTTTCTTCATTCTTAGACATTATGAATGTTTTAATTATTTAAGGAAAAAAATGAACAAACAGAACAGCTTAAAAAATGGACTGTGAGCAAAACACTGCGGCACATTCAAGAGCCTGGTGTTTGCCTCTCAATAACCTTATATCTATAGGTAAACTGTTTTGCTTTTAATAAGGCACAGTGATGATCTAAGCCCAGAATGATACTCTAAGCATTGTTTTATTGCATTAAAAAAACCACTTAGCCATCCCAGAAAGTTTTGGTCTGCAGCTGGTCTTTTCCGTAAGTAACATATCCTTTCAACACGCTAATCACTGCTTGAGGATATCACCTATGCAAAGGCAAAAGTCACCAGGGCTTAAAACTCTGCAAACACTTTGTGAATGTTAGTGATGCCTCACTGTTGCATTTTGACATTAGTTTCAAGTTTGGTCTGGGTGCTGTATGTAAACTGCTGCAATAAATCTGAAACAGAGTAAGGAACGTGACCCAGATGTGTCAGATCCTAGGTGAACACCCTCCCTTCTGAGTCATCCTTCCCACTTGGAAAGAGGAGAGTTTGTCCTCCACAAACCTTGAAAAGGAAAGAAGGGCAAAATGTACCCACAGGTATCCCAAGTAACTATTCCAGGTTTCTTAGTTTTCCTTTGAAACACTTAACTCTGAACAAAGTCATATTGTTCTGAGAAGAAATGGCTTATATTAAAGATCATTTTCTTCCACATTTTGCAACCATGCCTTTTTTTCCCACTGTGAATAGAAAGCAAATTTTCCTGCTTGTCTCATGAGGTCTTTGGATGACGACAACAGACTGCTTTGTAAACAGCTGTTCCAGTGCCTGGTGAATTAAAAGAATTTGGAGGTGCTTCAATGGCAATATCTGCATTCAGAATATGAAAATTGCATCCATACTCTTTAAGGCAAAACTGAGAATGAAAAAGAAGTTCAGCTCAGAGAATGGAAGTAAATTATTTTCTGTCGTAGCCCCATCACAGCTGTTGCAGATGCAGCACAATTAAAGTCTGAATTAGAATTTTCCATACTTGTGCTTTGTTTTCATTAGGATTTATGTTTTCTCTGCTGAGTTTAAGTATATTCACACGTATGGAATAAAAATATTTTGTTCAGCTGGTTTTCCTAGCATGTATATCTAGTCTGCTGAAGGTTCTCCAGCAGCCTTTCTGAAGTTAAAAGGAGGAAAGTAATTATTAAAAAAGGAGGTTTTTTTTCCTAACTTTTTTTTTGTTTTTCTAAAACAACTTGAATAATCATCATGTACTTTACTCTGTCACCTACTTCATTGTTTTGTTTCCCTGTTGGTTTGTACATCTTGAGCCTCTGGCCTTTATGAGTTCTTGTGAGTTGTAGTAGCAGCCTGATTTTGCTTACACAATTTTCTAGCTAAACAGAAAAAAAGAAGAAACACTTCCTCACACTGATACTGCTTCACTATCTACAGAGATTGGGGGAAACAAGAGCTCTCCATCACTTACAACATGGCAAACTTCCATTTCTTCAGCCCCCTTACTGAGTATACCTACATCTGCAGCTGCATTCCCCTGAAGAAAACTGGAAATAGCATCTAAGATGAAGAAAACAGACTTGTTTCTTGTTTCTATTCCCACAGCACATGCTTCATGCTACACATAGGATGGAAATAGAAGATCAGGCAGCAAAAGAGCTAATTCCTAAGAGAAGATTTGTGCCATTACGTCACTGAAAATCTGGACAGTCAGCAGGACAATGCTGAAGTGTCTGGCCTCCATTCCTGGCTATCCAATAAACACTCTGTCTCTTCCCCAGTACAAAGCAGTCCAAGCTGGCTTAGTTACAAGTGCAACATTTTGCACGCAAAGATTTTCCTCCCGTCTGTGCCCCAATTTGTCCTCAAGCCAAATACGTGATGCTCAACTGACCCACACCACCTTGAGCAACCGCCATTGGCCTAACCAAAGGCTTGGATTTATTTTTCAGTAGGCAGTCTGGAGGCATGAGAACACAAGCCCCCTCATTCACTCTTAGCTTTACTTCCTCCTTCTGCTATCTCCCTTGACATGACACATCAGCCAGAAGGCACAGATTTAATCCCAGGGCTCTTACCCTCTTCCTGTTCTATGCATAACCTCTCATCTCTAGGAGCTGCAAAGTCATGTGTTTGACTGTTCATTACCTTGAAATAGCAGTCTCTTTGTCTCAGCACTGACACGGGGTGGGAAGAGTTGAGAAATCAGTCTTTACAGCAGCTCATATCAGACACCTTTGGAGACTAGTCTTCCCAGGATGCCTGCATACAGCATGTGATATGCCAGGCTAAAAGGCAGATGAGTGGAAGTACCACTTGTAGGTGTCCCGAACAGCCTCCTGTGGTACCTGTAAGCTCTTTATATCTCTAGACCTCGGTGGATGAATCTCAAAAGTAGTAATCTTATATTGGAAACTTAAATGTTTAATTTAAATGTTAATTTCCTCTTTCGTTCATCATGAGTAACACTTCTCACATGTTCATAGCCACACCATTGTCTCGTCCTTTAACTGGCATTGTCAGTCTCTTTCTGTGGTATTGAGTAAAGACATAAAACATTACTCACCTGGCAGGTTTAGGTGATCTGAACTCAGCCTGAAAAGTCCTGCCTTTAAAGCACCAAGATTTTAGCTAGACTTTTCTCCAACAAATAAACAAAGCCTTTTTTCTTTCATTTTTTTAATGTATTTATTAGCAGAAGTCCAGCTGTGAAGCAAAAGTAAGTTCTGACGTACTCTCTGTATTGAGAAAAAGCACTTTAAATCAGCCTGATGTTTCGTGCTTACGCACACAACATCATGCTCGGCTGGTACCTGTGGGAAAGTACCTCCAGAGAGGCTAATTAGGGGGCTATCTGTGTGTAGACTGCATGGCGCTCCAGAGTACTCTCCCAGACAAATCTACAGAGTGGATGGTTGAATTCAAATGTCCTCTGAAGTGCCAAAAACCAATTAGTGCTGGATGTCAGCACAAACAGCTATGAAACACTTGTCAGAGTGCAATGGGATTTTTCCCACAGAACCTAGCAGCACTAAATCTGCTTAAAATGTTAATCATATAAAGTAGAAAGTAAGACAGGCTGCTCTGAGTCCTTCTCTTAGCCCCCATGTATGTTACATATGGCCAACATCCCGTTAAAACAGCCTTGGCAGAACACAAAGTGTAGTTTTAACCTAGGGCCATACCAAGAAGTCACCTAACTATTTGGAGAAACAGAAAGTGTCAGACAGGATCTTAAATACTACTTTTCTCAAAAGCCACTCAGAAGTGTGACTCACTACTTTAGTTAATTAACTTCTTTCCCATGTTTGGAGGCAAATTGTAAGTGAAAAAGCAGCAAGAGAGTAAGTCTTTTTGTCATTAAAAAAGAGACAAAGCATTTGCTACTGACTTCCCTGATATAATAAAAGACGCAATTTGGAGACTGACGTGACCTCTGAGAGGGGTAAGTCTTTTCCACCTAAGTCAATGAAGCACATTTCACTCAAATGATGACCTGGCTTCTGTTTTGTGGTGTAGCAGTACAGTTTGCAGTCAGCCAAGAGAATACTTAAATTTAGTTCAGCCATTGTCTGAGTAACTGCCTTAAGTCAGAAAATCTTATATGACGAAAATGAATCTGCTGTAACATCTACTAAAGGTTACAGTCTGGGTTATTTTGCTGTTCAGCAGGGAATTCTGCTGGTGTTTAAAATACAATGACATTCTATTATTTCTTAGATCATTCAAAGAAGGAGATAAATGTAATCAGTAGGTTTTCAGAATTTGTCTCTGGCTCTTTGGTGATGGTATTAAGGTAATACTCTTATATTGCAGAATTTACAGTGAAACAGCAGGTAACAATTCACAATGCTGTCAGTCAGCTCCTTTCTTGGTTTTCTTGACTGTTTACTTGAAAAAGTCAGGGGAGTGTGCTGAGATAGCAAAAGAACTGAAGGTGAGACATAAGAAATGTGCTTTGCTTTCCTTGCTTCATTTGAAGATAATTTACCTTCCTGGTTCCATATTTTCAGAAAAGAGAGAACATCTGTCCAGGACTCCCCCCCAAATTTGCATGTGAGCTGCTGCTTCCTTTGTTAGTGCAGTGCTGGCAGCTTCTTCAGTTTGTGTGCCTGCAGGGAGATACATGTGCTCCATGTCAGGATACTTCCAATTTCAGGTCTTTCCTGTATTCATTACTTTTTCTCAGATATTTATTAGTTCAATTAACTTTTGACAGAAGTTCAGATTCTGTTTCAAGTTAGTCCAAACATGCATGTTTTTATAAATAAGTCATTCCCAATTAAGTGTTTGTTTTTTTTTTTTTTACAGTTCTTAAAGTAATTCTTTAACATAAACAGTCCCCACAGACATACATACGGTTCTTAAAAATTCAGAAGAGGAAAGTATTGTCTAACCTATTTTTGAAAGCCTGCTGCATAAATAATGCCTTATAGCCAGCTAATCCTCAAGTGAATAGGAATATTCTTTATTCAAGCAGGTTTTCATTTAAGAAATATGAGAATATTAACACTGCATTAATAATACTAGTAACAACAACAAAAATTATATCAATAGAGTTTTGATAGTTCAAAAACATTTTTTTTGAAATATGGATACAGTTTCTTCTAAAAGCCTTAAATCTTGATTGTGCTTGTAAAAATAATCATTATTTTTTGGGAGTATTCTTAGCTCTAAGGTAGGGCTCAAGCTGAATTTTTCTGTTGTTTCAGAGAGAGAAATGGGAGAGTGGAAAAAAAAGACCTTTCTCTCTTAGGTTTGGATGGCATTGAAAATCAGAGTGCTGGCCTCTTTGGGATTCCCTGAAAGTTACTCCTTTTTATTCATTAAGAAAGTAGAGAGGCTTTTCAGAGGAGTATCTTTCATCTAATATAACAGATTTTGCCTGTTCTCAATGGTTCTTCAGCAGTTATACTCAATTTACAACTTAAAAGCCTGGTTAATCTTTCATTTTGAAGATTTGTTATAGATGGAATTCAGTGCTTTCTTTTCAATATGATGAAATTTTTTTTACTATTGTAGCATATCACAAATTCTGTAACTGCATTCCATAGCCTCCAGCTGGACCTAGAATTAATAATAAGGATTTGCAGACAGGAAAGACTTCTCCAGAAATCTGCTGGCACTGGAAATATTAGGAGAGTACTTATTTTGTACAGGTTTCATTAATTAGCCTGAAACATTTGGTTCAAAAGCAAGCATACTATAAATAAATATAGACTGTTTTCTCTCAATATAATTTATAGGTATTTATAGATATACACTTACTAAAAGTGTGGGAGAGTCTGTGACAACCTAAACTTAATTGAAATAATTTTTGCAATTATTCTTCAGGCAGAAATATTAAGCTTTATAATTTGTAATCTCTCCTAATTTGTGAACTCTCACAGGACAGAGACCAGAATTTGGTTCCTTGTAAAATCTCAGTTCAGTTCCTTGGGATTAATGTTTATGATACTGTTTTACTGCATGATCATATGCTGCTTTGTCTGTGCCATTTCAGCTGCATCAGGGCACAAAATAGGTGATACCTAATTACGGATGAGCTACTTGGCAATTTTCGTTTTACAGAGTATGGCCCCAGGTCTTATTTACTGCACAACATCCAAATCCGGCTAAAAGTTAGAAATAATAACTTCTTCTGAGGCTCTTCTATTACAGTTGTTACTCTTATCTCTGAATATTCACAGAAAATTCCTGAGAGTTTATTATCCTCGTTTTTTGGCTGGAGAGCCAAGGCACAGACCCATTAATGTAAAAAACCCCATTAAAGTGGCCAGTTGGAGACTTCAGGGCCCTAAATTTTCAGAACATCAACACTACAATGTGTGTTTGAGACCCCACACCATTGGCTTATCATTGTGAAGAGTACCAGTGATGGAAACAAATGAAATCCTGTCTTCTAGAATAGAAGCTTATATTGAAAGCAGGATTTTTACCAACATGGTTCTGTTTCAATACACACTGAAATTCCGTCTGGACAGGAGCACTGAATTTTGAGAATATCCAATGGCTAAATTGAGGTTTGATTTTTTTTTATGGTGCTTCAAATGTTTAAAAAGATGATAGACTTCTTGTATGGTAGTACAACCTCAAAATTAACTACTCTGTGTAAACAGTGTGAAATCACTTGTTCAATAAAAATTGACCCACCAGAAATTACCTAATCTAAGGAATATACACTGATTTGGAACAAACCTGTATTTCAAAATCTTCAGGTCCTTTAAATAATAAAACCTCCTGCAGTCTGATTTGTCACTACTTGGCACTTCTGCAACAAAACAGCATGAGCCCAGGCGTACTGATACCTAACAGTGGGTAAAAAACACAACTACAGAACACCTGTGAGAAGTTTGGGTGAATGACCTGCCCAGGATCACACTGAGAAATTTTTGGCAGATGTACATTTATAACCCAGTCTCTTGGATGGATTTCAACATCCTCAGCCAGGAGACCATTATTCATTCTTTTCCCCCAATTTCTTTTCCATTCTCCACACAGCTTTCAGCTTTTGCTACAGCTGAAGAAAGGATCCTTCAAAAAATAGGCCTGTTTCATCACACACTCCTAATTCATCCCAAAAGCAGAATTTGGTGTGCAAAGAGAGACTGGAATCCATGCAAAAAGTGAAAATGTAATCAGAGAATTCAGATTCGTTTTGTGTTGGTCATGTACAGGGATGATATCCTCAATGAGCCAAGGAAACATGGATTGATAAAACTGCTGAAAAGCAGATGGAAAACTCATTGGAAAACTGGATCTTTAAGACCCATGGTCTGAGTCTTTAAAGCAAGACACAGTTTGGTGTGGATGAGTGCCAGCTGAAGTAGGCTCAGCCAGCTATAAAAATATAAAATGAGGAATGCTCCAGCCCCAAATACTTGGGACCTCATTCCAGTTCAGTGCCAACCTGCACTCCTCAGACTTGTCATCCTGACTCTGATTTGATGGCCTAGCTATTCCCATTTCACCAGGGTCTCTGTCACAGGCTTTTTGTCTTTTCCACAACACTGGGCCAGTATTTTGTCCTTCACGGAGTGCTCATGGTTCCCTCCATGTTTTCAGATTTGGTGAGCAAAAAAACAGTACACCCTTCGTTAAAAAGCTGTTGCTCCTCCAAACAATATTTCTAGCCCTTACTCCAAAATTTAAAGTGACTGGAATATTACAAGTAAACCCATATTGATTATTCATAATCCAGTGCTTTTTTTCTCTGGCCTCAGTTCCAAATGTCCCATGGTTTTCTTCTCTGAAGCACATCCTGTATGAACATTTCACCTTATTTATAAAAAAATGTATGAACAACTAAATTGGAAGGTAATTTCAGAGCTATCCAGTGCTCCTAGCAAAATTTACACCACCTTTTTGTCGTGCTCTCTGTTCCCACTTCTAAAGACGTATTTCTACCTTGATATGTTGTAAGTAATTTAACTGCAGTGGGAGAGTTGTGCTCATAAGCCATTAGCAAATGTGTGGTGCAAACAGTGTGATGCTGATAGACATACTGGAAATAGAATCTGAAAATTCAAGAATTAAATTATTTAACCATGACTTCCCTTATCTTACTCTATTCCTCATGGTAGAAAGAAAATTGTCATTTCCTACCCCCCTCTTGCCCTTTCATTCCTGTAAGCCTTTCCTGAGCTGATATCCCTCTATATGTATGCAGCAGGAATGAAAAGAGGTAATATTCACATCAGAAAGAATCAGCAGGACCCAAGAGAGCACTGCAGCGCCTTTAATTGACTTACATTGTAAGATGACTAATTCTTGGTCTTAATGTCTTGGTGAATACACAAGCCTGTTTAGTGGATTCCTTTTCTTTAATGTAACTACTGTGTCATAGAGAACACGTGTCAATTTCCACTTAATTTATGGTCTGGACACCAAGTGAATGTTAATATATTGCTGCAGTTTCCCACCCAGAGTTCAGTTGCTTCAGAGGCAGGCCTTTCCAAAAATAAGTGTAGCTTCTCATATATCTTGTTTACAGTTTTATGGTATATCCCAAGGCTTTCTGAAATAATGGTGGTATGTTATGCTTCAGCCATCTTCTTATCCGTGATGGTTCCTATGAATTGAATAAATGTTTGCATAAGCAATAAATTTGCTTATTTTTCCTATGCACTTCTGAGTACTTCTTGCAGCTCCGTATACTTTCTGGATAAACTGGCCCATCAATTTAAATGGTTTCTAATCTCTATCATTCACTCATTTTACAGCTAACTTATCATCATGTTCTTCATATACTGTCCTTGGAAGTCTAGTCACTGATTTATGAAACTTTTACCCTCATTTTTTGCTGGAAAAAAGTGCAAAATAGATTTTTACTATTTCTAAGTCCTTGGACATATCATAACAGTGAAAAAATCAGTGGTTTTACTACCCTTTGTCTCCCATACACCCACAACCGAGTAATGGGTGCTTTCCAGTACCTTAATACAAAGGCAATTTGTCTTTGGGAAAGTATCATTGGCTGTCATTGTGCAGGTTCAGCTCCATCCTCTGGTTAAACTGTTACAGATTATCCCGTGCTCTCTGTCTCTGGTTAGACTCTTACAAAGGTATACGTCTGGAGAGGACAACGAATGCGTATAGCGATCAAAAATTTGGTTTTCTTATGCAAGCAAAAGAACCTGGTGTGGGATTTGAGTCTTACGCTGTGCAACGATTTAGAGAGAATATAAAGGACTTATGTTACTAACTGTATGGCATGGCTCATTACCAGAAAAGGTTTGTACTTGGACAACAGGAAACTTATCCTCTCTTTAAGAAAATCTGCATGCTCAGGTGGATAATAAAAGCTGGTAAAGGTGCAACATTGGAGGTTTGCTTTAAAGCTAATCTGATTGGACCATGTACACTAATATTTGAAAAGAAGATTCTGTAGTGTCTCTTTCATCACTTTCAAATTACCCCAAGGCTGCTGTAATCTTTTTCAAAAAGGCAGTAAATGCAATAGATTAAAATCCCTCTAACCTGTGAAACTAGAAATTAAAGCAAGACATATTTTTAGAAGAAACTCAAATATTATAGACAAAGTTTCATTTGTTTTAATTTCCTAACCTATTAAAATATATTTTATACCACTCATGTAATTCCTCCCTTCTTTTTGCCACACACCCACAAATATCTCAGCATTGGTAATGGAAAAATATTTTATCATTTGCATGGATACAGGGCAAAGATTTCCCTCCTCAGACAGGCATAGTTTTCTGTGAACTGATTAATCATTCTTTGCAGACAAGATAAAAACTCCGTGTACGAACAGGTCCTAGATAATGTTACATGAGGAGAGACTGTTCAGTGGTTAGAGGTTTAAACTTTAATGGGAGTATTTACTGTGATGCCAAAAGCTGGTGAAAACAGTAGTAGCTCAAGCACACAGGGATAAGGCAGCAAAAAGGAGAACTCCTATATGAGTTGGCCAGAATTCCAGTTTGATCAGGACATGCATGTGTACCAGAACAGGTGGAAGTGAGGAAGCAGCAGCTGGTGTCCATGACTTATTTTGATTCACTGGGAAAGGCAACAATATATTTTTAACTTTCTAAGTAGCCACTGCTTCCACCAAACTCGGGAGGAGACAGGAGGTAGCTCTGTGGCTGGCAGGCTGTCTCCAAACCTGGCCCAGTGTGGTCCCCCTCCTGGGATGAGTAATTTATGACTTGTCATTGGCTGAGTGCTGTGTCCATTAAACGTCCATTTAGGAGAAGTAAATCAAATATATTCTAGTGAAAACTAATGTAAATATTTCATGGCAGCTTAATCATATTTCATATCTTAATCTATTCTTCTATAGTATGTTTGTCTGACTACATTAGAGCAAAAGTATAGATTCTCTTGGGGTAATTGTCTGGGTTGCATTTTTTTAAAGTCTCAACTTCATAAACTGACTGAATTGCTTTCCTCAGCTGGGTTCTCCTCAGATCTTCTACCTCCTTGAAGTAGTTATAAAACAAAGTTATTTTAAGGGGGAAAAGGCCAAGAAACAGGGAAAACAGACAAGAAATGAAAGGAAAAGGCCTGTCAGTTTACTTTAATTGAGTACCTCTGTATACTTCTATCGAAGATAATTGGGCTGAAATATCCATCATGTTACACATATCTAATGTTTTCAAACTTCTTGCTACAGTATTTTGTGAATGCATGAGTTGAAAAAGCAATTGGACAAAGCTCTGAGAGAAGAGTCCTACTGAGACTTTTCAATTCAAAAACATCTGTCTCCCAGGAAGCCCCTGAGAAGTAGCTTGCTGAAGGCTGAGAGGGTGTGATGGGAAAGTAACATTACGTCTTGGCCTTGCCCTTTTGTTCTAACCAAGGCATCTGCTATTGGCCATCACCATCTGCAGGGACACCAGGGCAGAGTTAGTACAGGAGATATCAGTGCTTCAGGCAAACAAACACGCCTATACACAGAGAGAGAGAATATTGGTTTAATTCAAAATGAAATTAAGAATTAAACAACCGTACTGTAGTCTTGCCTTTCAAGGTCTCCAGTGACTGACCAAAAGGTAAGCCTAAGAATGAATCATTGGGGGAAACAGAAAGCTTTAGAGAGAAGAAATGTCTTCAGTTAAGCTTGATTTTTAAAAAAGAATTGATAGCAAATCTGGAAGGGTATATGAAAACTCTTTGGGTTCCTTATCATTTAAAGCATGTCTCAAAATTAATTCATATCCAGTCTTTGTAAGATCGCCAGCATATAACTGAAAACCTGTTATCCAAAGGGACTTGTCAGGCAGGGAAGTAATGCGGGGTGAAATATGCATTGGGAATATGGCAAGTTAGCCTCAGAGATTTAGGGAATAGAACAAATAAAAACCTTAATGAAATTCACTCAAAACAAATGGACAGAAACTGCAAATACCTCTGAGAGCAGAGGAATAGTACACTGGGAACTAGAGATATCCAGTATGTGCGAAGATACAAAAAGATCCAAATAGAAAACCTGTGAGGTAATACAATGAGAAATTAGCTGAAACTCATCTATTCAGTCAAAGAAGAGAGAAATCTGGAGAGAAGTGTATCATACTGCAGAGGAAAAGACAGGTGCTGAACTGAACTCCCACTAACTAAAAAAATCTGTTATTTTTTTCTCAGTCTGACTCTAAATTTTCCTTTTGAAGTTCAGTTGGATGCTTTCTTGAACTAAAACTCAACTGAAATAAATATTTCTTCCCACCAATCAAAATGTTTCAACTGAAAACTGACAACGAAGAGTGAACAGTTTAACCTTTGAAACAGGTTTACAGCCAGCTGAACATGAGCTATTTCCTTCAAGTACAATATTTCTTTTCCACAGTAGTGGTCAAGTTGTATTTGTGGAACTGTACCAGTGTAGATGGGAAGACTGGCTTTAAGTAATCAACCTGGATGCTTTTTTGTTTACTGCAGAACCAGCGCAACTAGCAGGAGGAACGTACAAATTAAAATTTCCTCTGCACTTGAGAAATGGGGAGATCAGCATCTGTTTTCCATGTTTCTTGTACCATGCTCCTCCATCACCCCAGCAGATCCTCTGACATGAGCTCAGAGTGAGTTCATGGATCAGAGGAGGGGAGGAGAGTGAGGGAAGGCTTTGTCTAATGTCGGGAAGAAGGCTGCATCAGACAGGAGAGGCCAACAGTGGTCCAAGTCCCCATTCGGTCTCCTTTCAAGATATCCTCTGTTATGACCTGATGATGTTTCAGGCTGGGTTCCAAACCCCAGCAAGATCAGAGTGGCAGGAGAGCAGCATCACCATCTCCAGCCCTCTGAAACTGCTGCATCCAAAGGTTGATCAGCATTTGGATGATCCATGACTGATGTAAATTTAACTGAGGCCGTGCCTGAAACAACAGAGCTGACAACTGAAACAGAAATTTTATCTCCTCCCCTGCACTGCCATGGTTCCACAGGATTTCCATAATCTAGAAAGCTCTAAACAAGTAATTTGTTTCGTAACTCAAAGCAAAGTAGTGACATACTTGCAATCATTATTTTCTCCAAACACTCAGGTGGAGAAGTACAAAGTGGAGAAACCTACACTTTTCACAAATGTCAGTTACAGCATTGCCCTTTCAGCACCCTCACAAATCTTTTCATTTTCATTTTCCTACAGAGTAAAAGTACCTTTGGGAATTTGGGTAATTGATTTCCAGTGTGATATAATTCAAATTGATGGAAAGTATTGGGTCAATTATCAGCCTATAATGAGCTTTTACAAGAAATAAATGAATCCCAGTTCAACTCAAACTACTCCTACTCCAGAAAGTTCATCAATTGAGTTCCATGATTTAGGAATCAAATTCATCAAAGGAACGGGAGTGCAGATGACAGATAATTCAGTAAAGACTTAGAAAATAGTGAACATTTCCATTTTGAGCTAAACTACCTTTCACACTCTTCCCTAGACCAGCACTGGGATGCCGTCATGACTGGGATGCATATGGAGGTAGTGAGACAGAATAAAAAGATGCCTGCACACTTAGCTTCTAGTGGTTAAGAACACTACTGACTTCAAGGACTCTATTCTTCATCCCACAAACTACCTCCCAAACTCACTTTCCTCTTTAAGTGCTGCACCTTATCTTCAGCTCCGTCTTCTGAGGATGTACCTGGAAAGTTTTGTTACCACCTGCATCTTCTCTCTATGCTGCTCCGAGCAGAGGCTGCACTATTCCCAACTCTCACTCGCTCACTGCTCAGATGGTCTTCTATTTTTGCAGTCTGTATCACACGACTGCTTTCTCATTTTCTCTTTCCTAACCATGATGTAAATTCTGTCCATCTTTTCTGCCTTGTCCTATTTAATCCCTTTCAAGCATTTTGATTATTTTGACCCCAGTCTCACCTCCTCCGTCTGCCACCAAAGATCCTGCGTCTCTCCTGCTCCATAGAGATGGGGCTTACACCACCAATTGCGCCATCTACATTGTGGTCATATACTTTTCTAGCTACCCTCACTGCTGCCTGCAAGACAGTTCTCTGTACAGCATATTGATCATTTCGGAGAGATGAGCAGAACTGAAAGCTGAATGCATTCCTGGCAAAAATACCAGCTACTGCCAACAAAGAGTTCTGTGTCTTGCTGACAGTCAGAGAGGGGTCTAAAGGCATGGCTCTACTAAATACTTGCAGAAGCACACCTCTTTCCTCCTCATTTGCTGTCTTGAGCACTCCAATTGACAACACACTTTTCAGGCTTCCTCTGAAAATGCAATATTGTCTCAAGTGTGGAAATGAATATAAAGTAGTTCAAAAAAAATATATTATTGTCTTTGTAAATTGTTGTATTATTACACATAATTGTCATATATATTATAACAGAGTAATGCCACCCAGGTTATCATGATGCTTCACAAACTCTGCCAAATATGTACAGGCTGGTTCCAGCTTGTCAAAGCGGAGTTGTAGAAGCAAGACCTGACATGCTCCTGCACTGGGGTGGTGTGCACAGCTCAGAGTGTATTGTTTCTAGAAATGTACTCTCAGTGTTGGGAGCATGGAAAGGAATAATGAAAGGGATTAGCAAGATTTAAGGGGCTGATTTATGAAAAAACTAAGGGAAAGACAGTCTGCGCAGCAATTAGCAAGACAATGTCTAATGGTCTAAGAATAACAACATAAAGCACATTTAGAATAAATAATGACAAGAATAGCAAATGCTAAAAACAGTAGCTCTTTAGGCTGCCTGTGCAAGACCTACTTAAACACAGAAAATAGTTGGGTCCATGTCACTATGTATCAGGTCTAAATTTAAAGTAATCTGTGGATGTCAAAGTGAAGGACTTTTGATAGATAAGGTAGATTAAAATATTGATATTTCCACCATAGAAATAATTTTACAAGGCCACATAGATGGAAAAATTATCCTAGCAAGTACTCCAAGTTCCCTATAACCACGTGAACTAAATGTCTGAAAATTATTCAGAGAAGATTTATGAGACGAACATATGATAATTCTGTTCATTTGAAAATTTAAATTTCTATTAAAAATATTGAGGTAAAAAAACCCCTTTGAGTCACTGATCTCTTTGATTTTATACAGGTTATATTACATAAATTGATGAGGATGCATTCTTTTATTCAAACATGAAGCATAGGACCTTAAAGGATGTCATTTTTGCGCAGTGCTAAAATAATTATTCCCCAGGGATTTACTAAGGCAATTTTGAAATTATATCATGATTTGCAGAAACCACTTAAATTAAAATCAGGCAGAACAAAACACCTAGGGGTACATTATTCTGGGACGATGTGCAAGAGAAAAAATAGATGTAGTATCTGCCTCTTCTGTTAGAGACGTGAGCATTTCACCCTTCATTCATTGTAATAAAAAGGTCCCCTAATGCCCACCACTGATAATTCTATTTTATCTAATAGCTTTGTTTTATCAGCTATGGAAAAATATATATTCTGCATTACTATTCCCATTAGTGCTTTCAGAAGAAATGTCAGAATAATTAAATTCCTCAATGTTCAGTATTTTGTCTTTTTTTGTCAGGTCCTTCCTGTACTTACACTGTCATGCACTGCCATGTTCTTTTTCAAATTTACAGCAAGGTCAGGTACTAAGACAAAATTTTGCTTAGTATGAAGCTTTCCTTAGCAGGGACTTTTAAGCCCCTAGAAATACGTGCATTTGATAGAACAAACAACACAGTGTTTCTTCAGGCAAACAGGAGAAACTGCTTCAGTAAAAACCTTTGATAATGGTAATACCATCCAGAGAACCAAAGTATCACCGGGTTCCAGATTTATAACACCGGTCTAACTTGTATGCTTGGACACTTCTGTGGGAGTTCTACATAGCCAGTGAATGCTGCAGACCTCAAGTGGGCCAAGCCACACTCTACAGAATCATGTGTCTAGAAAAGTGGCTGATTTTAGATGAGATGAATTTAAGTGAAGGTGCTCAGTCAAAAATTCCAAGTAGCAAACTCCAAAATTTAAAAAAAGGCCGTCCATTTCCTATACAAAACTTTCTGTGGTGGAAACTAGGTTAACATAGCTCAAATATGAAAGCTGTCTAACAAATAATTTGAGAAGATGAATACAAAAATAAAACAAACTATTTGGGAAAAATCACAAAGTGTGGTAAAATATTTTTCATCTTAATAGATTATGGATGATAAACACTGTTGTTCTCTTAGATCAAGCCTGAGTATTCTTCAGGTGCCCAATAGTTCCTGTATCTTCATACCTGAAGTCCTCTGAAATTGTGCCTGCACATGTTCTGCTCTTCACAGTGATGCTATAAGAATATAGCCCTTTGGTGAGATTTGTCAGATTATTTCAATCAATTTGATATTGCCTCTATCACACAAAGAAACTTCATCTTCTGTCTTGGAAGAGCTTGCTTATACTATGCCAGCAATATCTAAGCCCAGAGTAAGAAACGAATAGATTTCTTATCCTTGTCTCCAGCCAAAATCCTGAATATATTTGCAACTGCTTTTAAAGATTTCTGTTTTTTCTGAAGATTAATTCTATGTTCGCAGTCCTGTCAGAGTGGGAAAATGGAGAGTAAAAGACAAAAAAGCCTTGGGACACTTAGCATGGTGGCCTTCTGTCAGGAGCATGAAATTCATCCTTGAAGGAAGGGGAAACCTAAAGTACTTCTGGCTCCTGCTTTTTCTTTAATTTCAATAGTGCTTTGTGTTTGTAACTTCTAACAGAAGTCTGCACACTGCAAAGTAGCCTGCTGAAAGGATATTGACACAGAGAAGACGGAGGTCTTGATTTCACTATTTAATTCAGCCAAATGATTTTGGCTGACTGCTGGGTACAGTTGTGAGAATGAAGACACTGTAAATCCACCAGCCTGCCTGTTCCTTATGATTAATAGTCTTGTACTTCCTGCTGATTCTTGCAACTCCTTGTGTACAACTCCTGATGGGAAGCTGGTAAAAACTTGATCTGTGACTCTCATCAGAGTTTATGAACTTGAAGACCTGTTCTTATGATACTAATAAAAAGTTAAAATATGCACATGCATCCATGCGTACAGCTCAGTAGAATCATATTACTTGGCTGGAAAGCAACAAATATGATAATGTCAAAAAAAAAGAACAAATTGTTGGCAGCAATTTCCAGCAATGAAGGCAAAATTATCTCTTTGCATCTACTACTTTTTTGTGACTGGGTACTGAAGGTTAGCACTGAAACAGTAGTTAATTAGAATTACCACAAAGGAGCACAAAGTAGAATGTGCTAACTGCACTTCTCTTTCTCTTAAAGGTTTCAAAGAAACAGATCCTACAGATTCAACACTGAAAAAAAAGAACCCCAAATCCTACAAGAGTTCATTGGAGACAGGATGGGGGAAAAGGAAGAGAAGGAGGAAGCCCTTCTGCCTCAATCAATGATGTTGCTTTTGCCAATGAGGAAGGACAACACCACCACTTACAACAAAAAGGGAGGGTGAGGAGTCCGTGCCTGCCACTGGTTGAACAGCAGTACTAAAGGATTTAACCATGAGGCCGCTGTACCAGGAATATCAGTACAGAATTTTTAAAATGTACGTGCTTGCTCTGCTCAGATCTGAATCTTTATCTGAATCAATTTTGTTTCAAAAAGCCAGTCTGGCTCACTCAGCTTCTTCAGAACATGGCGTAAAGAAGAACTAACACCATCACCTTCTGAGCAACCTGATAAGTAGGGCACTCATTTCAAAAGTAGGACGGACTAACATTTTAACTGGGCGCCAGGGCAAATTCTACTGTTCTGAGCTCCTTTGCACAGAGCAAGGCGAGTGCCTGCACTATGCATTGAGTGGCCTGGAGGTTCCCAAGGAGAGTGTCATAGGTCATATCTCCTCTGTGATCTGAGCCATGAGTGTGCTGCAGCTCATGCTTTTGCTTACCTTATGACCTTCCCACCAAGTGCCATCTAATGCATCAGCCTCAGTTGCTGATGAGTGCTTACATACTTCCGTGTAAATTATAACGCTATTTCATTTCAAATTGTCACTACTTAGCACTTGCAATACATATGAAAGCAAAATTGCATAATGCTCAAATCATTGAGAAATTAAATGCACTCTCTCTATTTACCGGCATTTTGTGTTCTTAGACCTGGAATATGCAGCTTAGCACTTCCTTAGAGGCTTTTTGCCAGCAAAAGTTTGAGGACTATTTCTCAAGTATCAATAATGCCTTAAAGCTCCTATACATTAGGTGATCCAGAAGACGTTGCCAAATATTTCTACTGAATGAAATATTGAAGATTGGACTGTTATGAGTCAGGCACATGGCCAACAAAGCTGCCCCACAAGAGCCAGAAAACCAGAATGACATGAGGAGCAGGGGCATGGCACATATACCCCTTTGCTTAGCATAGAAAAACTGCCATGGTTTGTTTGGGGTTTTGTATTAGAAGAGGAAGCTGCTTTGGAGAAATAAATAATAGCTTGCCTCCAGTGCAGGCTGCAGCATACTGGTCTGGCCATGATAGGTGAAGTTTGGGGTGAGCCTGGTTCATTTATTTTCTAAATGATTGAGCATACATTGAGACCACATGCAGATAAGAAGTGATAAATCGTGCTGGGTACCCTAGGTTATGTACAGAACTTCACAGCAGTCATTAGTCCTAATTTGTTTTGCACATTCAAACGTAAGCTTCAAAAGTCAGAATGTCCTGCATACTGAATTATCTGTGTTATTGATCACTATCATTGTGCAGTCATTTAGAATTGTAGAGTTGGACTCCTCATTCATTGATTCATTAAGAGCTTTTGGCAATTTTTCATTTCACTAGTTTTTGATCATGCAGGTATGTCCTTGAAATGACATCATGGCAGAGCTGAAGATGAAATTAAATTTCACTCTTATTCTGCTAGCTTCAGGCTACTATCTCAGATTGCTTTCTAGTACAGGATATTTTAATTTGAAACTAAAAATACCTTCTGAAATGCCTTTTCAAAGTAAAGAGAGAAAAAATTACTTCTTTATATTAGCCATTTATGTACTTCGGGCCATGGTAAATTTCTTTTCTTTATTCTGAGGTGATATTATATAAATTTACAAAGAGTGTTTCAAAAGCAGGTGAGAACCATTACAACTGGACCATATCTCCAGAACTCATCTGATGAACTGGCAGAAATCCCTGTACTTTTAAAGATGCAGATAACTTCCATTACTAGACTAACTTAGAGCTGTACTTTAAAACTCTCTGAAACCACTGGACAAAGCTCCCATTGATTTCAAAGACTGGTAGAGTAGACACCGAAAGTCTTTGTGCCATTCCTGAACACTTTCCAAACCAGCCCCTGTATGTGCCTTCCTGTGTAAAGAACACCAAGACTGAAACCTTTGGGAAGAGAAACCTGCTGCTCATCCTGTGTTTCCTCCGTGTATGGGGTTTGCATGGTCATACTTTGGTAGTGGGGGGCTACAGGGGTGAGAAGGTGCTGGAAGCTTTGTCCGTGTCTGACAGAGACAATGTCAGGTGGCTCCAAGACGAACATGCCACTGGCCAAGGCTGAGCCCAGCAGCGATGGCGGTAACACCTCTGTGATAACATATTTAAGATGAAAAAAACACTATTGGGCAGATGTAATTGAGGCCAGGGAAGAATGGAGTGAGAGTAGGTGAGAACAACTCTGCAGACACCAAGGTCAGTGCAGAAGGAGGGAGAAGGAGCTGCTCCAGGCACTGGACATGAGGTTCCCCTGCAGCCCATGGTGCAGACCACGGCGAAGCGGCTGTGCCCCTGCAGCCCATGGAGGACCATGGGGATTCAGAGATCCTTCTGCAGCCTGTGGAGGAGCCCCATGCTGGAGCAGGTGAATGCCTAAGAGGAGGCTGTGACTCCATGGGAGGCCTGTGCTGGAGCAGAGTCCTGGCAGATCCATGGAGAGAGGGGCCCACACTGGAGCAGATTTCCTGGTAGGGCTTGTGACCCCATGGGGGACCCACACTGGTGCAACCTGTCCTTGAAGTACTTACCCCGTTGAAGAGTGACCCACACTGCAGGAGTTCATGGAGAACTGTTGCCCATGGGATGGACTCACGCTGGAGAAGTTCATGGAGGACGGTCTCCCATGGGAGGGACCCTATGCTGGAGCCAGGGAAGGACTCTTCTCTCTGAGCAGTGGCAGGAACAGCATTTGATGAACTCACCATAAGCCCCATTCCACATCTCCCTGCCCCACTGCAGGGGAAAGATAGAGCCTAAGTAGGACGCAGGAGTGAGAGAAGGAGATTTATTTTACTTCTTGTTATCCTGCTCTGATTTTGTTAGTAATGAATTCAATTAATATCCCCAATTTGAGTGGGCATGCTCCAGTCACTAATGCATTTACCTCTGAAATGCCTAAAGTGTGATATATATTTATATACATAAGGCAATTAATTACTCTCAAGATTAAACTGCTGTTGATTTCTTCATTCGCATACAAGATATCGGGAGAACAACTTGTTAATCAAATCTGGTCCCCTTCTATTACTACCAACATGCTGCCCCTCGTAGATTTCTGGAGTCACTTTATGTAAGACCCTGTGTGGTGGTTACTTCTTTAAGTAAAAGTTTAAAATGTTCATGAGCAAGAATACAGAGCATGCTGGTTGAGAACTAAGCACCCAGCCTACAAAACCCTTTGCTAGCATGCCCAAAAGACCTCAGCCTGCATCTTTGAGCTAAGCTGAGGGTAGCTGATGACTACACACCTAGGATACAGGCTCACACCTGATACCTACAAGTTCTTAAATCTTGTGTTTTTCTAATTTCCAGTCCCTAAGTTCATGAGAGTCTAATAATTAAATATGTAACACTTTTTAATGAGATAAAATTTACGTGTGTTTGCATTTCCATTTTTCAAAACTTCTCCCCACTCCGAGATTGTTGTATTCATATACACACTATGACAACGCACAATCTAATAAGGTAAAAACTCATCAAAATTATTTCCATACAAAACAAATCAATATGCAAATAACATGTCCCACTCCATCCATTTAGCCAATACCCTGAGTAATTTAAACAGCAGGGCTGCAGGCCCTTTGAATACAAATGGAAGGAAACAGCTGGTGATACACAATTGCACATGGGTAAACTTTTTCAATAATGGATTTTTTTCACCATCAAATTGCTCAGAAAGTACTTTTTAAATTTTTTTATGCTTAAGTCATTCAACTTTGAGAGTAGCAAGAAATTACCTGTAGCATTGATTACCACAGACATGAACCACCAGTGATTTGTGATCAGCTGCATTGATACTGATGTCTGGAAGAAAAAGTGTTGGTTTCGATATCTTCCACACAAACTTTTAGTGACTTCTCTCCCTGAAAAATAGTTGGGCCACAGAGCTTTGTGGTATTTAGGAGAAATCTATCCACTAATCATGAAAAAGCTTTTATCCAGATGAAAGCAAAAATTCCCCAAAGATCACATTTTTAGAATGCAAATGTCTGCCAAAGCATTGCTACAGGTGAGTGCTAGGACATTAGGGAAAGGAGCTGGGGCCTGCATTTACCTTTTGATGTGGCCAGGTGGTTCCTGCCTCCATACATCTCCTCTACGCCAACCTCAGATAAACTGCCAAGAAGACAAATTAATCTCTGAGCCCAATACTCGCATACCAAGAAGAAACATTTATAGGAACCTGAAGGGAAGCTAGTCTACCAACAATTTGATGGAATGGTATTCAAGCTATGAATGTGGAATAGATATGCAGAATCTATGATTCCTCTGAGGTATACTGAGGCTTAGAGAGCCTTGGGTTAAAATCTTTACAGAGTCATTAGGGGGAAAAAAGCCCTGCACAGGACACCCCCAGAACTCTGGGATATCAAGATATCATCCAGAGCATTCTTCTGCTCTGAGACAGCTTCAAAGATATTTTGCAGGTCCTTCCTATGTATCTCCAGTTTCCTTTTATGCCCACTTAAGTACAGATTTCTCAATGTTTCTTGCTAACCAGTGAGATAGCCTAAAACCTTTTTTGTGCTAGCCTGTCTTCAATTCTTCCAGTTTTGTTTAAGCCCTACCCCTTGTTTTACTCTGCATGGACATAAGGTACAGATGAGCCTGCCTTCTTCGTAGGAGAGTTTTATATACTAAAATATTGTAAAACATCCTCCCAGTCACAATTTTTTTAAACACTTAATAAAACTGTTTTCTGCAAGTTTCCATTAAGGGCATGCTTTATTCTTGATGCTTTAAAATGGACAAAAATCATATAATTTATCAGCTTTTCTTTTTTAAAGTTTTTATTCTTTGTCTCTTTTTTAGACACACTATTCTTTGTGTTTGTCTGGCTTTTCTCTGAGCAGTGGATGTCAGTATTCCATCTGAGAAATCACTAATGCTGAGAATATGAAATGAGTTTCCAATTTCTGCATACACATTGTGTTATTCAACTTGTATTTAGTCCCTAGTCCACAGTAAACACTCATCCCTTCCACACTGCCTGCAGCCTAACCAGTTTTTCCTCTATTTTTTACTTCTGTCATTCTTTTTAAATGCAGTACTTTGTACTCTGCTTTACGGAATATCACCTCAGTGGTTTGGGGCTATTTCTCCAAGTTATCAAGATCACTTTGAATTGGACACTTTTTAAAAAGTATTTGCAGTTGTTTTCCCCTTTGGTGTCATCTGTAGATTTTGGAAGAAGGTTATTGTCCATCATCCTAACAGTTTTAATGCTGTTATTGCCTATTACTGAGTCAAGAAGAGAGACTCGTGGGTCCCTCCTTGGTATGCCCTCTAGTTTGACAGAATCCTGTAATCACTCTTTGACAGCAGTTTGGACCAGTGATGCACTCACCCCATAATAATTTTATAGGTTATGATCCATGTATAACTGTGATTAAAGCATTGCTCAAGGTATTAAATTAGACTTTTAAAGTCCTGAGACTGGCATTTGCATTCTTCCTCCCCCGGCACCCCCCACTCGTGATGGCAGTATAAGCCACAAGAAAGGTTGTGTGTATGCTATTCATCTTAACATAAGAAGATTTGCTTTCGGTAAACCGTAAATTCAGATTTCCCTGGATTTAAAGTGCTGATTTTAAGAAATTTCTAACACCTAGATAGTTCCACATGCCCACACAAACACTTGCTCCATTTTATCTGCCTGTTTTTTCATAGTATTTCTTCCTCAGAGGAAAAAAATTACCATATGTTATTCCTTAATACCAAAAAAGAAGTCCAAACACTACTGAAGTGTATTTCTGAGTCTGACAATAAAAGAATTATGATAAGGCTGCAACATTTAGTTTAAATTATGTTGGTGGTTCAAACACCCAAGGCTGGATTTTCCGCAGCAGCAGTGCACTGCAAAGCCTGCAAGAATGTGATGACTTCGGCAGAACTAGGAGGGAGCAGATAACTGAGTCCTGGGAGAGGCCTTTCCACACCCTGATGCAGCTGCTTCCACTTCTCTCCCTCCTTTCCTGCCATGCACATCTCTTCCGTATGGGATGGAGCTCGCATCCTGGCTTCACCTTACCGGCATGGGGACAGGCACGGAAGAAGTCATCTGCAAACCTTGGCAGAGCAGCACAAAGCAGGCAGCCAAGCCCTGCACTTTGGTTTAAGTTCCTGGCTTGGAGAGCTGTGGAAGGAGTGGCAAATATTCAAATGCAGTCTTTAGATATTTGGGATTGCTGGAGGAAACAAGTTCCCAGAACTTCTGGTGCATGTGGCCAACCCTGATCATCTGACTGTGGTATTGTCACTGAGAGAGCTTCGTTGCAAATTAGAGGTAACAGAATGCCTTAATGATGATGGCACAAAAAGCCTGCTTAAAATACACTTGAGTTTTACCCTGGCCCAGGCTATAGTCAAGTATCTGTGGTTCTCAAAATTGTGATCTGCGGACCACTGGAGGTTGTGGCCTTTCATGCACGTACTCTTCAAAGGATAACCGAACTTCCTTCTCATCATGAGCCCCACCAATCTGTTGCTAGTAGCCTGAAATATGTCATGTCACAAATAAACCTAAATGCTTCACCAAGATGCAGTGGAAATTTTTTTAAGGAGCCCACAAATGAGGATAGTTGAACATCTACTGCCTGTTTACCATTGTAGCACCTATGTATCCCTGTATAAATTTACCTTCATTTCGAACTTGTAGCATGTACTAATGACAACGGTTATTTTAAATGTCTTTGCTATTCTATCACATTGATTCAGGGCAAACAAAATGCTGACACAGATAATAAATTTTTAAAGGTGTTTTAAGTTACTTGCAATTAAACAAGGAGATTATTTGCATTTTCTCCAAAAGTTGCTTATATATTCAAAATAAATGCTCTCTTGAGAAGGGATGAAATAGAATATTTCCATTTTTAAAAAAGTCATAAAAATTTCCAGGACCTTTTATTCTGAGCAATATCTTATTACTAATAATTTTCCCTGGATTGTTTCACCTCAATTTCTTTTCTCATGCATTAAAAATTCAATGCTTAAAATTTACCATGAAGAAAAAAACAGAAAAGGTTTTTAAACTAAAAGAAGCTATACAAAGTAAACCAAAATTGTTTTCTTCACTGTGAAGTCACAACACAGCTGTGTGCATGGAATATGAAAGGAAAACCACAATGAAGTACATGGTGTTATATAAAATATAAGCTGAGCCTTGGAACATGGACATCCAGTTAAGCAAACGAGGGTGAAATATGAAAAATCTATCAAAACAACATTCTGCAGAAAAAAAAGTAGAGTAAAAAATTGCAGGTAAGTTTAGGGACATATTCTGCCACTTTTAATGAAAGGGTGCAGAATGCTACTCAGAGAGGGCATTACCTTGCGAGTAATCTCTTCCATTTCAGTTTATTCCTTGCATACTGATGATGGAATTTGTTAACAAACTGCTGAACATCAGAAAACCTGTAAGAATAGATGTTATTTGTCCAGGTTGTCTGAAATCACGCAAGAATTCTGTTTACTCTGTTGCAAATAAAAATACATAGTTGCTTAGTGGTATTAGTTCCTATACTGGAAAAACGAAGCATTGAGCATTGGTCCAGTTTATGCAATTGTTTAGCCCTCACTTCAGAACACCAATTTAGCTAAATTCATTCTATACAGAAGGCTAAAACTTTAGAATGAGCATGATATGCAGCTAGAATCATCAGGATGTCTTTAAAGAAAAGTATTCACTCACATGTTGAACTGAATTCTTCAAAGGCATCTTCCAAATGAGAATTTCCAAAGGAATACAATTTTTGAAATTTTATATTTATGTGTATATATGCATGTTTTTCTCTGAACACAATGTAATTGTTCTACTAATAACTGGGTCACACTAAAAACCTAATCAAGAGCAAAGACCCTCATTACCCCTGAAGTGATTCCTAAAAAAACTCTTAGGTAGTTTTTCTGGGAATACAGATGTCATGAACAAAGCATACATTGATGCAATTTCAATTGTGTATGTCTAAAACTCGGTTACAAGGATCCAAACACGCCTGTAAAAAACATCATCTTCTCCCACCGCATGCATGGTTCTCTCACACGGGTCTCTCTGTATTTGGTGTAGCACTCTACATTGGTCAGAAATCTGATGACAAAGTGAAACAATAATCTGATTATACCGTATTTTACTGGTACATGCCCATGTGTTTCATCCCCCGTAGTACTGCCCACTCATGCCTCCTGGCATCAGCTTCAAGGAGGAAACCTTATGATGGCCCAGTTAATTAAAAGCATTCCAAAGGGAGAAAACGGTGTGTAATAACATGCAAAAGGCACTGAAAGGTTTTGAGGGGGAGAAGAAAGTAACAAAGATTAAACTGACAAGGTTAGAGATTATCCTGAGCAGCTAAGCCAGTTCAGAGGTGTATGCTACATGAACAACTGCAACCAAACTCTTTCGAACATAGCTTTAGAAGCTTACAGAATATTTTAGGGTACAGTGCATAATTTTGTTTTCTTCTCATGTTAGGCTTTTATTTTAGCTGTAATCCAGCCTGGTGAGGAGGAAATTGGTTGAAAAGAATAGACAAAATCTCAGTAAGTGGGAGGAGAATTTATGGAAAGGGAAAAAAAGCCAGATATCCCAACAGAGAATTTGGGATAGGATCTAGGCAGCAAAACAGTAAATTACTGGAAATGAGAGAAATCAGAGGGACAAAGAAAGGGAGGAGAGAGAGACAGAGAAAAGAAAAAGTAGCATGTTCATGATTTTCTTCATAAACCCCATTTACGTCACGGAAATATGTCAACCTTAAACCTCTATTAGCTTATCATTGCTTTTATACTTTCTAACGTTATCAAGACGAGCCTGAAAAAATAAAATAAATGTGTGTAGCTCAATTAAAAATTTTTCTTTACACATTATTGGATGTATAACATCTCGCCCTGACTGACTCAAGACAACTATGTCAGCAAGAATAAAATAGATGTTCCCTGCTCTTCTTTTGTCTTAGACTGTATTTGTCTTTCCAGATATACAAGAATTTGGTTTTTCTAACTGTTACCTTTTTTTATTTTCTCAAAGCTTTTTATAATGCACGCTGATTCTGGTTTTAACTATTTTATCCAATAGTTTTATGCTGATATTGTATCAAAAGGATATTATTACTTGTGTGGGTGTGAAAAAGTTAGTCGTAGACCAGCATGAAGAAAAGAAAACAGATTTGTTTTTATTCTGATTGGAGTACTGAGAAATAAGGAGAATATAATTTCCAGGCCAATCACTACCACCTGCCTACAAATTTGGCTGGCAAAGGAAAACTTCCTAAAATTGCTCAGCTGCAGTTCTTCATACACAGAGGCACATTCAGAAAGTGAGGTATCAGACAGCCAAAATATTAGAGTGGTTTTGTGGAGATGCAATGCCTAATTTTGACAAATAAAAAGAGAACACATCTCTACTTTTATTAAGGTACGCTGTCAATGTTGTGCTGGTCAAAGCTGCTTCGCTTTCTGTACTGTTCATTGATTTCTTCATAATTTACCCTCTCAGAGAAGCTGAAAGCTGTTTCAATTAAGTAAAACTCCCCTTTAGACCTCCTTCAGTCTTAAAGTAGCTTGCTGTTTTCTTATACAGAATCTTCATAACTTCCAGAAGCTTACTCAGTGAAAAAGACTGGGTATATTTCTTGATTAAAGCCTTTGCACTCAGTCTTTGCCTTTCCTTTCCTCTATTCCAATTTCTCCTTCTACATCCCACCCCACAGTAGCTGCCAACAATTTCTTTTCATCCAGGGGAGTAGAAAAAGGAATAAATTTTCACAGTCAGAACAAATGTCATGTCCAGCTGCCTTCAAAAGGCAGAAATTTACAGTGTATATTCTGCCACATCGCCTGGTAAGTTTGCACTTTATCAGGAGCAGTGTATCGACAGGTTCCCATCAGGTGTGCTAGGGTTCACAGAAGCTGTAGAATTTCTTCATGTTGCTTGGAGAAAGATTAAATTTTTTTGAGTACAAGAGAGATCAAAAGCTGATGCTTCCCTTTTGTTCTCACTTTATTTCCTACCATAACCAAATCAATTTTGTTGCCCAGTGCATGAGGAGTAATCTCAGATAGTTGTAAACTGTTGGGGGAAAAAAAAAAAGAAAACAGTAAGTGGGAAACATTGATGTGGCCTTCAAATATTTTCTATGTGGAAACATTTTCCCTTTGAGAAGAGCTACTTTTCTTCATAATCTGCATTTCTCCTCAGAGGAGAACTGCCCTGCCCTCATTATCCACAGAATCAAAGTCTAGTCATTCCTCACTTGTGTCTTTGCCCGGTATCAAGTCTGTGATTGAAACTAAAAAGTGCTGTGCATTTTAACTTCTATAATAGATGGTGGAATTGATCTATTATTTCAGCATAAGACATTAATTGTAAACAGGGTAATGGACACCTGAAAGATCTTTTCCTTCCATCTACCCAAAGATTTCTCAGAAGAGGAAACCAAAACAGGAAGTAAATTGCTTTTATGACATATGATGGAAAACGAAAAAAAGGAACAGAGAGGAACTAATGGCTGGCCTTGAGTCTTACATAATTTTATTATGGTAGAGAATTATTTCTTTCAAAACAGGAAGCCTGTCCTAAGAAGGGAATTTCTTGTGATTTGCAGCAGCACAGCAGGGCCTGGCCCTGCCAGCTGTGCATGTGTGGCAGGAAGAGCAGCCACACTGATGTCTGGCAGCAGCTTCCCACATGGGTTCTTGCATGAAAAAGGAGTAAGGAAAGGAGAATTTGCCTGGAACTTTGCTGAAAGGTGTGAAGCAAGGGGATCTGCTTACAAGTCTTCTGCACATAAGAGAGTGATGTCAGTCTTTGACATCATCTCTGTGCTTGTTGCAGAGCTGCAGCAATGGAACCACCTGATAGCTGCCAGCCAAAACAGCCAGGACAGCAACGTGATGGCCTTGCTGGCAGCCAGTGGGAAGGAATGCAGGCCATTTGGCTGCACCTGGGGACCAGCTCCCACGACACTGGCAGCTGCCACTTAAGCCCAGCTCACTGCCCTGACCTCCGGTGTCCACGTGGAGATTCAAGCCTGCAAGTGATGTTACCCTCCTCACACAGGGGCAGGAAAGCAAACAGCTGGTCTGCGAGGTGCTACACCAAGAAAAACACCTTTCTGAAAGGAGGTGCTGAGCATCCATCTACCTTTTTTTCTTCCTTTCTCCCTTTAATAACACATAATCCATTAAGCAAAAAAGATTACTGGTTGCAACAAAAGAGATATAATCTCACGTCGCATCAAAATGTGAAATTTAAATTTTATGGGTGGGACATGATGTGGCTCGACTTAGCAACACTTCTGAATCTTGTTAAAGCTATTATTGCTCTCAACACACTCCTGGAAAAATTGCTACAAGTGTTCAGAAAGGGGAGAAGCAGGGGAATATGTAATTATTTTTTGGAAGGGAATTCAAGAAGCTAATGTTTTCATAGACTTTTGTATTCTAATTCAGTGTAAAATTAATATTCTAAACATTTTCATATAGTTCTCCTATTTTGACAGACAGCATCAAAATTAAGTAAAAACAATGTACACTCTGGTTGTGGGAGGAGAGATATGAACCTGTCTAGTCAAGCTCATGTCCTGCTCTGAGACAGCCATCTATGCAATTCAACTTTTAAAATTTACAAACATTTATAATTAACTAAAACACTAACTAATGCACAAGTTTTTAATCCATAGATTTAGTTGGGCATCCGCAAGGAAATCTGACCAATTGTGTCTGATTTACAGGTAAAATTCCAGACACGGGAGGGTTTTGTTGCCGTTGATGTTGCCATTAGAATTTAACCTGTATTAATAGTTGCAAATGTTTTTCAAAACAGTGTTTGCATCAATAAAAATTATTTTGGAGAAGCCAAGAAAGTTTAATGATTTGGATGAATACATTATAGAGAAAGAACGAGCCAAGTACAAAACTCTCTTTTATGAACCAAACATCAAGTTTTAAGACATGGATCTTTGCAATAGGCAGCTTAATCCATTTTGAAATATCTAAATAAAACTTGTTTTCAAAAGTACAGAGCATGCCACATTTCCCGCTAATTTCCCTAAGCACTGCCACACTAAGAATTCTGCTTCAAATAGATATGAGGGTTTGGGAGTTTATCTGTTGACACGGCAACTGTCTTTGGAGCTTAAAATTAAATATTGCTCATCTTCAACAACAGAGAGAACAGGAATAAATGCCAGTAGTTCTAGGTAGAGATACACTAAAATTAGACCAAAACACAAACTACTGTAACATGGCATTTGGCAAAAACAACTGCTATTTATGCTAGCAGCCTACAGTGAGTGGATTTCAGCCTGTAACAAAGATACCTAAATCCTGAATGGATTTAAATGCCAAACTTTATATTATTATCCTCTATGACATGCTGTGTATCAGATTACAGTTCTTAGCAGTCTTTTTTGCTCCCATTTTGTGTAGTTCTGGCTTGCAGCACATTTGAAGTTTTCCTCCAGAACTGCTTTGAGCAGAAAGTTGGGGTTTGCTCTCATAGCAGCCCACTTTACTATAAGAGATTAAATATTTCTTTTGTCAGAAAATGCGAATACCTGAATATTAAAACAAAAAAAGTCTTTTCAGAACTTGCTGTGAAGTATTTCTTGGGAATTAGAGTTTAACTGCCTCAGGTCTCCATCAGCAGTAGCACCATAATGCCTTGGGAAGAGGGAAGGTTATGCTATATCCCTGGACACATGGCATAATGGTGTGCAGCTACATCAGCAGAGGAGAATGTGGACACCAAGCATCAGATGCAAAATTTCAACAAACATGTGGTAAACTTTGTTAGACAAAATTTTCCGATATAAATCTTTCTATTGTTAACGTATTGGGGTTTTGGTGTGTTTGGATTTATTTTGGTTTTTTGGGGGTGGTTTTGTTTTTGTTTTTCTGTTTGGTTTTTTTTGCAGGGAGGAGGTATCACAGAGAGCAGAGTGATGGCAAACAAATAGCTGAAATTTCACTGAAGTCCTTTTAATTTTTTTCCAATTTAAAACTGGCTTTTCAGCAGCCATAGTAACTATTCTCTCATTTCTATATTGAATAAACCCTAAAATGAATCTGAATTCAAGCTGGTAAGTTTTGCCTGACTCCAATTTATCCATAGTTGGCTGCATATTTCTAGGGAGGGGTCACTGTCCTTGCATAATCTTTGCTTAAACATGACCTAGGTTTCATGTTTTCTCTTAAGAAGTCCCCACCAGCCTTAATAGGACACTGATTTATGGAACAAGCCTGGGCAGACCCTGGTATTAGAAACTTATTTGAAACTCTGCTTCAACTCATATCCAAACCATATCACATTTTATGAGAGGCAAATATATACTCAGTTTGTTTTGGCAAGTATTTTCCATTTTCTGCGCTCAGCATTCTAGAAAAAAGTTGAATTAAAAACTGGATGGAGACTTACACAAAACCTTTTTTGGGGCAAGACAATTACATTTGAAGCTATTTTTATACTGCTTCAGGAATTCCAGGCACATTAATTGTGCAGTGGATGTTGATGTCCTCCTCAAAACCTCACTTCTTCACCCCTGAAGAAGTGTTGGTTATTAACACAAGTTCCCTGCTGCCCTTGTCCGAAATACGCTGCAGTCTTCTTTCTCTTTAGGTCTACAGTGAGCAGTAACCTGGAGCATTGCATCAGGGAAGGGCTTAGCAATTTATTTCAAACCACATTCCATGAAAAATATTGTTGGGGGATTTTTCCATCTTCCATGCTCAAATATGGATAGCGAGCAGAATGAAATGCACTGAGATTGCAATAAAAGAGAGCATGTAGTCCTGGTGAGCTAAAAGAGGTAGGTACCAAATGAAACTATCATTAAAATTGAAAGAGAAGCATGAAGTAGTGTGAGTTTTAATTTATTTTATTTGTTTTTATGACAAGGATGTGATCAAATGGGCAGTGATTTGTAGCCTTCCTTAATGAGAGGGACAAAAGCTGTGCTACCTGGTGGGAACAAGGGTGACTGACTGCTGAAAGGCACCAGTAATGTCCCAACTACTCAATTTCATTTCAAATCATCAATATTTGAAGTCAAGATACTCTAGCTGTTTAATTTCAAAAAAAGAGACCCCCTAAAAAGGTTTTGTGTAAGCTTTCATACAGTTTTTCCACCCCTGGGAGAGGCAGGCAGTATGACTGTAGTCGGGCAGGGCCGGGAGGGAACTCTGTGACTGTTCGTGGCTATCAGCAGGCCATCAGTGGGCTCCCAAAGGCTGCTTCCTGGAGCTGTGCCAGGGAGCAAAGGGAAGTGTCTGGCCCCAGGACAGGCAGGTGGGCTCCAGAAGCATGTCCTGCACACCAGCCAGCAGGTCTACCTGCCCCTCTCCTTCCGTAGCCCCCACAGTGCCCTTTCCCTTTTGGCCCCAGCCAAGAGCGTGGTGTGATACTTTGACAAGACACCTGCGTGCTCAACTTTGCTGCAGCAGGGGCTTAGTAGCTTCCACGAGGATGAGGAAGCAGGATGATCTTGGAGAAGCAGAATTGTGCCAGCAGGGTGAGGCAGGCCCATGCCAGTGCATGCAGTGGACCACAGGAGGATGGACAGCATCAGATGATATTCCCGACTGGCTGAAGCTTGGTGCCTGAGACAGCACGATGGGAGCACTGTGGGCAGAGGCCAGCAGGGGCTGTCAGCGGGCAGCCAACATGAAGTGGCTGCAGAGACCACTTGCTACAGAAGGGAGCAGTGCAGTGGTGCAGGTTGCTTATGGGCAATGGATAGGTATAAGGCAGGCAGCAGCATTATGAATTATTTAATCTCATCCAAACATTTAGGAAGCATTTGGAAGGGGTGATGTTAAATATGGGTAATGTATTAACTAAGACATCTAGCATGAAGAAAGTGGCTGAGGTTTGATTTTCTGGTTTCTGATATATCTATATATCTATGTATCTGTATATCTATATATCTATATCTATACCCCTTCTTGCAGTCTTTGCAGTCAGAGCAACCACACCTTTAACTTACCCAAGTCAGGCACCTAGTCTAGTGTGTTGTTCCCCAGCTTTTTCTGGACAGCACTCCTATACACCTCCCCATAAAGTATATCTGCCTAGATAATGACATTTCAGTATCTGTTGATGCCATGATGAAAATAATGTGTCAAATGTGTTGGACAAGGGCATGTTGATGTGGAAACACTAAAAAACAGTGGTGATTTATAAAATAAATTACTGTTTTTTATGTAATTTTATATTCATACATTAGGAAGTTGTAATATGTTGCATCACAGATAAGTACAAAATGTGCAATTGTATATGAGAAAATATAAAATGCTATGTGCAATATGGTATTGTAAAGTATATTACATAAGTTATAGTATTAGAAAATCACAGACTCACAGAATTGTTAGGGTTGGAAGGGACCTCTGGAGCTCATCTAGCCCAACTCCATGCCAAGGCAGAGTCACCTAGAGTAGTTCACATAGGAACAGGTCCAGGTGGGTTTGGAATGCTTCCAGAGAGGGAGATTCCATGATGTCCTTGGGCAGCCTGTTCCAGTGCTCTGCCATGCTCAATGTGAAGGAAGTTGTTCCTCATGTTGAGGTGGAACTTCTTGTGTTTTAGTTTATGGACGTTGCTTCTTGTCCTGTCTCTGCGCACCAGTGAAGAGCCTGGCATCATCCTCTTGACAGCTGCCTTTGAGATATTTTATGTACAGAAGAGATCCCCTCTGTCTTCTCTTCTCCAGACTAAACAGGCTGAGCTCCCGCAGTCTCTCCTCACGTGAGGCTACAGACCCCAAACCATCTTTGTGGCTTCCACTGGACCCACTCCAGTAACTCCTTGTCTCTCCTGTACTGAGGACCCCAGAACTGGACACAGTATTCCAGACGTGGACTCGCTAGGGCTGAGTAGAGGAACAGTCCGATCTCCCTTGACCTGCTGGCCACACTCTTCCCAGTGCACCCACAGATATCACTGGCCACAAGGGCACTGCCAGCTTGTCATCCACCAAGACTCTCAGGTCTTTCACGCAGCTGCTTTCCAGTAGGTCAGACCCCAACCTGTGCTGGTGCTTGGAGTTATTCTTCCCCAGGTGCAGGACCCTACACTGGCCTTTGTTGAACCGCATTAGGTTTCTGTCTGTCCAATTTTCCAGCCTATCAAGGTCCTGATGAATATCAGCACATCCTTCAGCCGTATCAGCCACTCTGCTCAGTTTCCTGTCATCAGTAAACTGATATGTGTATGTATACTAAATGCATAGCTGAATTAAATTAAAGTAATTAATTAAGTAGCATTGTTCAGTGTTACCGAAAGGAATGATTTTGACCAAGAGTGGGAGATCCAAAAGCAGCCACCAGCGCTTGGCTGTTTGCCAGAGTTTAGGATGCAAGCATATATAGCAGAGAACTACAGCTGCATTACTGCATCCCTGCATCACTCCCTCTAAGAATCCAGTCTGTGCGTTTACTCCGACTACTGTATCTTCTCCCCTGAGACCTTTCCCAGACCAAATGGGGGTGGGAAAAGAAAGCGCCTTGTTATCATCTTAAACTGTATGAGTCATCTGCATGTTACTTTTTGCATCTCTTTCATTTTTCTCTCTAATTTTTCCTTTATTTTTTAGGATAAACAGATGTCAGAGTGAAGAAAGAACATGCATTTCATTCATTAACACCTCTCAAAAACATAAAGCAGCTTTTCTTTTTAACTTTGCGTTATGACACGTAACAGCAGCTTTCACTGAGTTCTATCCTGAAGAGAAGTAGAGAAATATTTCAGAAGTAGCTGTGACAGAGAGTCTTAGTCCCTAACACTTACTAGAAATGTGTTTCTATTTACTCATTTTTGTGGTCAGCCATTGACTATGACAGAAAATTATTCTGGCAACGCTGACTGTGAATCCTGCCATGATTCCCCTCCACTCCTTCAAAGCTGAGTGTCCACAGTTGCTCTTCCACAGTGGGAATATATTAGCACTGAGATAGGCATCTGCACAGTTCAATGAATATTACTTATCTGCAGAGTAAGGGCTGTGCCACCTCATCTCGTCTGTAGATTGCTGCAAAGGTGCTCTGTAACATGCACTCAGCAATAAACACATAACAAGAAAGATAAGACCCTCCAGCTGTATTTTTTCTTCTTATTTTCTGAAACATTTACATGGAAGAATGTTGGTTTTGAGCTGGATTGTGATCTTCCCAATTAATACAGCACTTCAGCAGCACTCATTGTAAGGTGAGATAAATGCTGTATTGGGGTTTTTGCCTAGGAAATCAGATAACTCCTAATACTTGAATTTCATCCTACATCCCTTCAGGAAAGGAGGATGAAGTCTATATCATGAAATAAATTAGTATTCACTGTTTCGCATTCACATCTGAGAGTCAGCCACAGAAACTGGCAATCCCAGCTCCTGTTGCCACACATTCAGATCCAGAGTGGTGCCTGTTACTGATTTCAAAGACTGAGTCTAGTCTAAGTGACAGCTGCCAGCCCACCACCGTGGACTCTTGTAAAATGTGTAAATCTGAAAACTGCATGTTGCTTGGAATGGAAACACAGGGCAAACCCCCAAAAGATTGCCCAGTCATGCTGAAACAAAACTATTTCTGTGCAGGCTTAAATGCCGCTGCCTAGCTGAAGAGCAATTACACGAGGAAAGAATGCAGAAATGAAATCAGGGCTGAAATAATTTGAGAAAACAGAAACTGAAAGAAAATCAGCCTAAGTCAACACAGAACTGTTGCTCTACTTCAAAACTTCCATGTCAAATCGTTTCTTAAAAGCGACATTTTCCTACAAAAGATTTTGATTTTTTCCTGTTCTTTCAGAAATATGCAACTGCTGTGCCTCCACCCTTCTGCAACATCTCCCAGGGAAAACATTGCAGTGCCCCTGCTCTAGGATCTGCAGTGCACTGCTCCACTGCTTGCTTTATTGATACGTGTCTGGAACAAGCTTCCCCATGGGCCTGCTTGGATACATGCTCCTCTGGCTTCTCACCTGTGAGGGTACAGCTCAGCTGTGCCCAGAAATCCCTACTGTGGGTTTGGATGACACTGCTGCAATGAGGACATGTCTGACAAAGTCACTGGGCTCCCTCCTAAATGTCCCATATTTAAATCACTTCTCTTTCTAGTCTACCCTCAAAGTGTAGGTAACCGGGTGGCCTCCCTGTCCCTCTTCCCTGCTTTGTTGTATGTAATGAAGCATGTTCTCTCCCATCTCCAGCATGACTGTGGGGGACTTCCTTGGATTTCTCTGTATCTGAGGCTGATGACCCTATTCCTAGCTGTCCTTGGCCTTGCTTTTTTCAGCTGTGATCCAGCACTGATGACTCACCTTCTAATCTATCAGGACAGGAATATTCTCTTGCAATTCAACGCCCTCCCTCACAACCTCGTCGGCCCATACAGATGCTTTCAAGTGAAGGGATTTGTCCTAGCTGCTTACATGGTGCTGTCTCCTTCTGGCAGCATTCCTGGGAATTAGACAATCCCATCAGATAGACTGGGATGGGGAAGAAATATTTTTTAACTTTCACACTCATAAATAGGAAAATTATTCCAGGGGTTCTTTGTGTTTGGGGTGGGTGAGGAGGGAGATTTCGAAGGTCAATTATTCAACCTTTGCCCAGATGAAAGTCTATTGAATTTTGTGAAAGAACAGCAGGAAACTCTATTAAGTTTATTTTAATTTTGGGGTTTTGTGATTAGCTGCTTTCCAGAATAAAGCAAGAATGATAGAGACCAAAGGTGTGCAGAATAATTTTCTGCAAATGGGACTTTATCCTACTGCTGCAGGCTGAGACAAAAATAATCTCTTCCAAAGGATATGTCAACCCATTTTTCACCATTATTCAGCAGTCCAGGCATTGCTGAGAAGCCTTACAGCTTTTATCCCAGAACGGCTTTTATACTTTTGTTTAGTAAAAATTAATCGTCATGTTAACCTGACACATATATGTCCATCTAAGTATTAATATGGGAGCTGCTGGAAACAGGAGTTTCAGTCAACAACAGTTTCAATCAAACAATCAGTCCAATTCGTGCCATCACAAGCTGTCACATTGGAAAGTAATGTGGAAAATGTCAAGCAGGTACAACATAATTGCAGTATACATAATCAGTGTGGCCTGCCTTTTACACACAACCTGGTTACACATCACATTCTTGAGAGAAAGGGTGAAGAAGAAAGCCAGCCCATACTGTCTTCACCCTTATCTAGTTTTAAGTGGAGAGTGATTTCTTTCTTAGTTGCTGACAGCTGACAATCAATATAACTTCTGCAGGTTGAGGATTGGTAGTCTCTGCCATCACCTGCTCTCAGAGCAGAACCTACACGTGTAGTCACAACTCTGACCTGGACCTTTAGTCTTTAAAGCGTGGCTGTTCCTTACAGTACTCTCTTGCTTTTGTCAGAGGGTCTGAGCACAACACACACCCAAAGCCTGTTCCAGCTGAGAACAGACAGAGACCCCTTGGCCAAACCAGGCACATCCAAAGTACAGATTAGTCCATATGAGGCCTAGGTGTTGGAGGCACCTTTCTTTCACAGGCCTCAGGAACCGTGGCTGATTAGACATCGCACAGTCCAGGGGCTGCAATTCGTCATCACTCTCTGTGCATCAACCCTGAGAGCATTGACTGCTCCTGCACTCCTCTCCTCCCTCCTGTGTTTGATCCCTTCTCTTTCATCATCTTCTGACAGTTCCCATCTTTCTCTCTCAGGACTGTTGTTATTCATGCTGTAGTGGAGCTACGAGAAGGGGCTGAAAGGGCAAGGAGGGAAGGAGCTCTCAGGCTGTGGGACTCGGCAGAGCCAACAACACAGGGGTCCTTGGCAGCTGACTAAAGCAAATACAGCACAGTGGTACTGCACAGCCAGATGAACAGGGGTCAGACTGGGCTATAGGGAGGTGGAAGGAAGCCGTCACATTCTCAGCATGACATTTGGCAGCTCTGTAAACCAGAGTACATGAAACAGGCTGGTAAACTATTTCCCCACCCCCAAGCATCAGCCCCCTGTTAGGAGCTACCTCACACGACCTCCACCAGCTTTACATTGCAGCCAGTCTTGCCCTGTGTCTGAAAACCCCACCTGCTTGTCAGAACGAGAGCCACTTCCTCAGCATGGGGAGCCAGAACAGGGCAGCTGAGGGCAAAGCCTTCGTTTCCTTATGTTCCCAGTATCAGGCTGCCTCCAATGGCTGTGCTTGATATCTTCAGTCGATCCAGGTGTTTCCTTTTGTTTTTCAGTCTGTTTCTGCCTGTAGACAACAGTGCTGCCCGTACCTTCTGCTGTTTATCTCCATTGACAGCTGCATGGACTGACTGCAATGTGCCAGACTGGATTTTACAGCAGCAGCTCACACCCACCTTCGGAAAATCCACCCACCACCATCAGCCCCTTCAGGGGCTTAGGCAGGTCTGTTGGATAGCTCCTGGCAGAGGAAAGAAAATCATGGACGCTAATACTATGTCCCTGCCCGTGCTTTACATTTACATATGTATGGGCACCTCAGGCTTTCGTAGGAGCAGTTGAATGGCTTGCTCCGAAGGGCAGCACATCTCAGGAAGACTCCCTGTGGGGAACTGGGGCAGAGACCACTGTTCTGCTGGTTCTGCCCTGAACTTCATTTGTGATCCTTTGTCCCTGTTTACACTAAAAGCATATTAATTCCCAGTTTTTCTGTATAGTATACAAATCTCGATTCAGAGCTTCAGCTGTCCTTTGCCCTGTCTCTTAACATTGTTATTAATGTTTGTGTGTAGATCTTTTTTATGGGTCATTCACTAGAGAGCACCTGCATTCCAAAGTGACATCTTGCCACTACAAATATCCAAAAAAAAATAGGTGTGTTTTAATGCTAATTGCCTCCATAATAAATAACACTACTGGGAAAAAAAATATTAAAATTCTTTGCTCCAAATTCCTTATTCAAGGATCTCACATTACAGAAAGGCAAATTAAGGACACACTCTACACCATTAGAAAACACCCATTAAATAAAGCTAAAATTGAAGCTAAAATTACATTCTTTTAGCAACTGCATTTTACGTGGCAGCATCACCCCTTGGTGAGCTCTCAGAATGGGCTGCCCATTGGAAATCTAAATGATGCCTTAGCTTAATCTTTAAGCATCCAATGTGATCTGCCTAACAAACCAAATTAATCTCTGTGAGTTATGTAATTGCTATTATAAAGAAAAAAAAAGAAAAAGAAAGAACATTCAAGAGGAACACAGCAGAGTTTATAAAGAGCTCCAAGGTTACAATACTCTTTATGGAATAAATGATCCATCTATTCGGCTTGGAAGAGGGTAACTGCAAGGGACAGCATAGATAAAACACCAGGAAAACATGTCTATCTATTTATAGATGCTTCTGCTCTATCAAAGCCATGAACAATCCTACGACAAAAAAATATTAATTTCCTCCTTATGCCCCATTCTCTTATTGGATACTGATCATCCCCTTCTGTGGGACACACAGCCACTCCACTGATGACAGGTGGTCACTGGATGTGAGAAAGAGAATGGCAACTGGTCTCAGCTTTCCAAGGACATCCGGCTTCACAGCTAGGTACAATCAGCTGCAGTCATCAAGCTCTACCTTCAGGCTGGAAAGCATGGATCCAAGAAATGTTACACTAGGCTCTACAAACAGCTTGCATGGTCTATTTGTTTGCACAATGTGCTGGTTTTCTAGCTTTTCCTCGTCCTCAGTTATTAATTCCATATTACTCTGTTCACAACCTCAAAATTGCTTATTTTTTTCATCCTGACTAACATCAAACAACATCAGGGTGAAAATATGTTTCTGTGGAAGTCTATTAAAAATACTCTCTCCATCCAGAGGAGAATTCTTTTCTAGTGACCTACCAATTAACCAGTGTTAATGTGTTTCATTCCAGTGGTATTGTTTTATCTTTGCAGTGAAATTGCTAAGCGATAGCACATGGAATGTGAGAGGGGAATAACAGCACACTAAACAGCGTGTCCAAGTTCCTACAGGCTAATGGTTATTCCTTTCTCAAGGATCACAGCATAGTTCAGTTTACATTAGGATTTTCCTAATTATGTGCAGATTTATAGCATCCCGGTTCCACAGGTAATTTATAAAAGCTTGAGAGAGATGATGGACAGTTCATATTTGCTCAAGTATTCTCACATTTCCTACTGCTGAGGTGGATCATGCCAATGCATATTTCTGCACTACATTATGGAAAAAAGGCTTGAAAAATCTGTGGGTTTTGCCAAAACTGTTGATGAGCTACAGTATGACAAAAAAAAATAGAGAACACTTTAAAATGTGACATGCTTTCATCCAGATTTCAGAGTTTGCTTGGATCTGTGTCAGATCTTTCTCTGATAACAGACCATGAAGGCAAAAATGAGACCCCACCCCTTTCTAGGGATGTTATAGGTGAGATGTGGAGCCTTGTGACATTTTTAACTCAAACTTATCTCTGCAAGATAAAGGATTATCTTCTCTGAATAAATTTCTAGGTCAGAGGCTATGGTTTGATGCCTGCCTTTGCCACAAGACTAGTTTTGCATTTCAGAGAATTTACAAACAAATTTAATGCTCACGTTGCCTTCAGTGAGAGCCATTCAGCCTTGTGCTTTGATAAAACTGCTCCTTTATCTTGCCATGCCACTATCCCCCACCAATAAAAAGAGATTGCACCGTCTCTTCTTGCTCATCCTGGCTACTGATGCTCAGAGAACTGGCAGGTGAGATGTTACAATGTTCCCAGGTCATGCACAGGGCTGCATGCCAGCAGGGAGGATCAGGTGTGGTTGGGTTGACCAGACGGTGAGTACATCCACTGGTGCCTTGGGGTGGGCAAGCAGCACCACCCAGCAAAGACAAATTACAGAAAGAAACTTCTGGGACCAGCTCATCCCAGCTGTCAGACCTTATTCAGCAGCCCCCAGCAGCTGGACACCTCAGTTAACCAGCCAGAACAGGTGGGCTTCTGGCTGCTTAACAGAGCTGAAGTACTGTAAGAGCATCCCCAGTACATGGATAAATATGGCCTACAAAGTACTGCAGTGTTTGTCACAAAACCAAGGTGCCACCTTTAATCTGTTCTTGCGAAGGAAGAGTTTCTTGTTTTGCCAGCTGCCTACGGCATCTCTGGAACAAAGATTATCCCTCACAACAATTGGTGGACTAGGTTTATGATCTGGATTCAGACTCATAAATAATTTCAACCCATCAAACTATAAAAGAGCAAAAGATCACTTACCCATCTCACCCACTCAAACTGGTAAGAAAGAGCCACAAGTATTCCTGCCTGTTAAATGGCATGTTTCCTTTTGACCTATGTAGACATTCCCCATTTTTTCATTTGTTTGTTTTTAATTCTCACCCTAGGACTTCTAATCATATTTACCACCAACATTTTAAACTCTGCTTCAGTCTTCTTGGACTGAAATTATTTTGCAACTGCATTCATTGTCTTTAAACAAGCTTTCAAAATTTAACACTTGGTCAGAGTTAGGTAAATTAAATGCCATTTCACATGTTTTCACAAAGATAAAAATTCTTGGCAATAGTCTGTTTTAGTTGTTGATTTGGCTGAAGCAGACAGCATGACAAAAATACTGAACAAGAACATTTTAACTTTAATACTTGTAGTGGATAGAAGCCAGACTGTGAAATAGTATTTCTCTTTATTTTTCAGTAATCTAGGCTTTGGTGAGGAAAAGGTCATTATAGGTTGGTTACAGGGCTATTGCTGAAGTTAATTTAAATTACTAACTGGTTAAAGTGGCTAATATTCTCTTAGAAATGTCATTTGTTGCATAGAAGAAACCAGGAGTTTATTATAATACGGACAAAGCAGGCTGAAGCCTACCATCTGGACACAGAGCTCTAATAAACAGCACCTCCAGGTGCAGTTGCCATTTCTGATTCACATTTCTGAGTCTGCTATCAGAGGGAAACCGTGATGCTTCACTGCTGGCAATTGCCCACTTTTTAATGATAGCTCTGAGTTCATTTGGCCCATTTCATTAGACATAAACTTTTAAGACTCCTGGCCTAGAGGTGCCTTGTTACTGCTGGTCAGCAGGGGTTTTTTCCTCATGAAACACTATTCAACTTTGATTCTGTGCCTAACAGACACTTGTGGTTCTTAGGAAAAGAACCCGCCTGTGAGTGAGCATACTTTAGAAGGCAAAGTTGTGTGCATGGTGCTTTAGTTTTTATTAGTATCCCTTTTGACTCTCATTGAAACTTCATAAAACAATGTTTCAGAGCAGGAATGGCAGACCAGCTTGTAGCAAGGCAGTGGTACCCCTGCTAATGATCGCTATTTGGCCCCTGCAACCCTGGTATTGCTTTCTTTAATGAGGAAATCAAGAGGATATTAAACTCAATTTGTATTGACTGTCTGAGTAAACCTCTAGACGCTTTTCTTCAGAGATAATAACATATTATTTAAGCCAAATGCTGTCAGCAACCACTGCTCAAATATTGAGGCAACTCACATTAAGAACTCCCACACAGAAACCTGATTTGCTGTTTTGCGTTTATGTACCAGGACTCAGTGTGTGAGCTCTCAAGCATCAGGAAGAAACATGATCACAGGGAACAGGAAGAAAAAAATATCAGGAAGAAAAAAATATCATTACATACACAAAAAGCTAAAACTGTGATCTGACAGTGACTTCAGCAATTCTTGTCCCAGTCTCCATTAGTCATGCTGGGTATGCATGTGCTTGTGTGCACATGTGCATAGGAGAGAGTGCACGTGAGCCCAGAAACACAAGAATATACATGGTTTTTTTTCAAAACCAGGCTACAAACAGCAGGTAAAAAGCCATAAGGCAGTTGTACAGCAGTCAGTCTCTTGAGCAGAGACTATTCATCCACACACACACACACACACACACACACACACACATACACAGACACACGAGTTATGTAAAAAAACAGCAGCCTTGAATCACAGCTGTTATTGGTGCTGGAAAATGTGCAGATGAAATACATCAAATCCTGACCGCTCAGCAGCACAAGTCTTTCTGCCTTTCCAGGAAAGCTTTGAGGAAGGCTCCTGGTGTTGGCTAAAACAGCCACCTAATGTTTAAACGTTATTATCTGAAAATTTTCCAGCTTCATAACTGGCTGATGTTATCACACAGTTCTTGCAACAGGATACGAGTGCAGCTCCTCTGAATATTAGGACACTTTTTGATTGTTCCCTTACTTATTTTGGGTTTGTGAGCATTTAAAAATGGAGTGCAAATTTTTAATAGATATTGAATTCTAGATTAAGTGCATGTGCTGAAGAGTTATGGTGGATGAACTTTCCTTTCCTGAAATTTCTATGTGTTTATTGAAGATTTAAGGGTTTTGCTGCTTTCTGGTTTTGTTTTATCAAGCTCTCCTGTGAGTTTTAATCATAAATGCTGGGTAAGATTTTGAGATATGATTCACAGATTCACCTGTCATAAATGATTTTTAACATGGAGGGTTGTACTCACTTTACCCACTGTGTTTTTTCTCAGAAAAATGTTTACCTTCATCTGAAAAACTACTAACATTTTGATAATGTTGTCTGTCCCTAAGTACACACATGGGCCTTCTGTAACCAAATTTTTATTGTGGAACTGAGATGTCTTGTCAGGTGGAGTCTGAAGCAACCCAGTCACAGACGACCAGAGAGTACACAGGTATCAGATTTAAAACTCATAACCAGAAACCAGCTTTTGACTGGAAACAGCTCAGATGGAGGCAACTGCAGAAGTGTCTGGAAACTTGTACTGGAATAGGGGTTGGAGGACGGCACAAACTTAGTGCTGTAGCACAGGGTAACAGGTGGGTGGGCTTTTCAGTTACGGTGGAGAGGAGAATTGCTATGCAGACAGTAATCCCATTACGACTTGGACAGTTCCAATTCCTGTGAGAAAAAGTAAAAATGAAAAATGAAGAAATATTCGATTCCATAGCAAGGAAAGGCTATCCTTTAAAAGGATTATACCAAAATAAGGAAAACCTGAAGTAAAAACACAGATGCTTCCATTTACTCCCAGGAAAGAGACTTGAAGACACTTCTGGTGTTACCTAGCGTGGCGGCTCTTATTATGGTACATTAATTGCTGTAATCTATGTGAGGAATTCATATTCCAGAATCACTCCCAGCAAGCCAACTAACTTTCCCTTATTTTCATTTTTTATATAAACACCAATGATGGGAAGAGTAAAATTCTCTGTTCAACCTGTGCCTTTCTGCAGCATGGTGTATGTTAACAGCAGCATTTTTACTACTAGAAAGTATCTTCCACTCTAATCTGTACCTTAGGAGAAATCATAACCCGGGTTTCATGGGAAATCATTGCAAAGGTGGGCTTATTATGGCCACAGACAAGTAGTTGACAAGGATTCAGAAAAACCACCCATACAAGGGATGTTCTTGAGAAGTTATGAATATATCTAGGAAATCCATATTTGGGGCCAAATCATGAGATGTGAAAACATTTCTACCCATCTGTGTTTTATGGGTTGATGGCAAGTTTTACGTCTGTTTTAGTACCAGACACATTTAACATTTCATGGGATCAAGAAATCCCACAAACATGGCGTTTACTGTAAGCATTGACTGGAAGAGAACTCGGAGAGAAATATACTCATACACTGTGGCACCTGAATAACATCAGGAAGGAAGCTTCAAAAGGAATATAAAGAGGTAAAGATTTTTCTTTTCCTGATTTTTCTTTTCTTCTGAACAGACTCCAAATTTATCACTGCAGAACTTGGTGTTCCCTTCCAGGTTAGTGTTGCTTCCACCAGTGCAAAAACCAGGCAAATGAAAAGTATGGCTTAGAGGACCACAAATGTGTGACTGAGATTTGAGTACACATGTTGAGTGTTCTCATTAGGAGAAAAGTGTTAGATGAGCAAAAAAAGATGAAGTTCAGGTCATGCTGACATTAAATACCTGAATGGGGCAGAAAAATCCTTATGACCAAAGTTTGAAACAAGACACTAAATCAAGAAAAACAAGGCAGTCAAATAATATCAATCTGAGTAATGAAGACCAGAAAAGTGATACACTCCCCACCCTCCCCAATCTAGAATCCAATTTGATAAAAGATAATTCATCAAATTAAATTATTTAAAATATCCAAAACATCACTGGAGAGGATAATATGCGATGAGATGTATGATGGAAAAACAACCACCACCCATCATTTGAGCTTCTCCTTTGTGTCTCAGATGATCAGTAAAGCATTATGTTAAATTACCTGTGGAGCACTAAATAAGTCGGTGGACAGGCTGATAAATTTGACAAGCTGGGACAAATTTGATAAGCTGTCTGAATAGGTGTACATCCAAAGTGAGCTCGGCACCAGTGGAACGAGGCTGCAGTTTTAACTGGCTTAGATCCCTGCACCTGTGTTTCTATGCTCGAGCCACCACACCAATGTTTCTTCTTAAATGTATCTTTAGCAGCTCTCATGAAAAGTTACGCTAACGAAGCTCTTTTTGAAGAAGTTAATGGCAAGGAAAAATGATTTCCTATAAAGATTTGTGTAGGGATCATTTACTCCCATTATTGCAATAAACAGGGGCATTGTCCTGATAACAAACCAAAATGTTTACTATTGCTAAAAATCTCCAAGCTCAATATCAATTATTTTATCTTGGATACATCACTATTATAAACAATTTTTCCATTATACAGGAACATTCATACGGCCATGACAAAAGAAAGCACTTTTCAGCACAAGGATATGAAAGCAATTTCTTCTGCAGCTTTCCTGTCATCAAAGCTTTATTTAAAAGTTGGGACTTTAAATGTCCAATCTATTTGAAATTTTATATTTATTTCACTTTCATTCACTGTCTACTGCTGTAGTTAACAAAAGTGAGAATTCATTCAAAACCATGGATTTGGAAATATGGATTAGGAAATATGGTTGCTAAATCCTGGAACATACCACAGAATCACACAGAAACACAGAATAAGCTGAGTTGGAAGAGAATCATAAGGATCATCAAAGCACAACTCCTGGCCCTACACAGGACACCCCAACAGTCACACCAAGTGCCCCAGAGTATTGCCCAAATGCTTTTTGAACTCTGCCAGGCTGGTGCTGTGACTGCGTCCCTGGGGAGCCGTTCCAGTGCCCAACCACCCTCTGGATGAAGAACCTCTTTCTAATATCCAACCTAACCCTCCCATGACACAACTTCAGGCCGTTCCCTCGGGTCCTGTCCCTGGTCACCACAGAGAAGAGATCAGTGCCTGCCCCTCCTCTTCCCCTCACGAGGAAGTTGTGACTGCCATCAGTCAGTTGTGACTGCAGTGAGTCCTGAGAAGAGGACTCAGTCTCCTCTTCTCCAGCCTGAACAGACCAAGTGAACTCAGCCAGCCCCAATTCAGCTTCCCCTCAAGGCCCTTCACCATCTTTGTTGCCCTCCTTTGGACTCTCTATCTAATAGTTCAATGTCTCTCTTATATTGTGGTGACCAGAACTATTTTTTCATTGTTAATTACCTTCCATGATATTTTGAAATCCAAATCTACTGTTGGATGAGGCTTGTGGATGAATCATTGGGAGAAAAAATAACAAAACCAAGTGCAAATAACACCTTCCTTCTGCATTCTCAGCCTCTAGGATTGGATTACGAGAATGCTGAAAGTTACACCGAATCTTTTGCTGAAAATTACCATCTCTCAGATGATTATTTCAGTTGAGGAATTGCTATGGTACCTTCACTTTAAGACCAATTACAGTAAGACAGACTTGATATCACTATAGCAGTTTTCCCACAGCCCTTGATGTCAGTTTTACAGTAAAAATTTTTAGCAGACCTCACCACTGGCATAAAATCTCTCCTTCAAATTGATAAATACGCAGCAAGGTAGAAGCTGTGATCAATTTCCCACAAGCAGAAAACGCAAGCAGAAAATATGTGAGAAAGTGTCCAACCTGAATCCAAAAAGCCAACAGAAAACAAAAGGTTTATCAGTTCCCAGTACATCTCTCAGTGTGCTTTAAGTTGCACCATGAACCAGTCTCAGAGCATGCCATCCGCATGGTGCTTTTTTTTTTCTTTAGCAAATGAGGGAAACTAAAGGGGTACACCCTCTACCTTGTTGTGGGTGTTCAGCCTGTGGGACTAGCCTGGAGCTAGTCCAAAATCCATGAGTTCAGCACCAGCTCTACAGATCTGCTCTTAACCTTCTTGCCTTATCCTTCGTGCCAATAGGAAGGATATTTGGGATTGTCAAAATGCCACCTGTGTGGTGGCGTTCCCTGCTTGTGAGAGCATTTCCACCCCTTCTGGTTAACCTGATGCCGACAGTGTCACCAGCTAATTTCTCGCCCGATTCTGAGCAACAATCGCAACTTTGCACAAATACCTGTTGCAATCAGACTGCTTTTTCTTGAGCTACTAGTTGGCTTTATTATCCAGGAGCTTACACTCCAGATAGTCTCACCCTTGGCAGTTCCCAAAAAGCCTCTGCATTCCTGTGACTTTATTGGCAAGTTTGCCAAGCCTCCAGTCACATTCTTCTACGTTTTTGTTTTCTACATTTTTGTTTTCACTTCTGCCTACCCTTGCTTCTGCTGGGGCTGAAGCTGTTGCCAAACCTCCCAGGTTTGCGTATTTCCCTCTTTGTACCATCCCAGTTAGAGAATGTCGTCGCATGGCAACACAATGCAAAGCATTCATTTAGTGACACAGAACAGTCTAGTTAAAGGCTATTTCAGCCACACATGCATTCATTTTTGTGGAGAAGAGTAGACAGAAAAAAAGGGAAAATGTCCACAAATCCCACAATCCTTCTTTATTTGGAAGAATGGCTTTAAAATGAAGTCAAGCAGTATCTTGTTTTATCATTCATTTATTTAGCAAAGAAAGGAATGAATTCAAATACTCCACACAATGAACACATATTATTCCCTGATATCAAGATGCAGATTCGCTTGTGAACAATTTTAAATGAATCTGTTTTCTTACTATTGAAGTCATCTTGTACTGTGCATGGATTTGTGCAGAAGCAATACATTTTGGGCTCAATTCTGTAAACACATAAAAATAAGTAACTTGTTACATCTATACCATTGATCTCGGTGTGGTTACTTACGCGATGAGTAAAAATTATACTCAAGAGTCTAGCTTATGCCAACCTAGTCATGGAAATGACACTGAAAATTAGAAGTATATCTCTCTGGACTCACTGCAGTGTTGGTGGAGAGACACAAGCCCTCATCAGGATGTAATTCTGTCCATCTAAGTATGTTTTCCTAGATGAGACATAGAGGATGCTGATGGCAGCTACAATCAAAATTGGCCAGACGCCTCAAGCAGAGTGAGATAAGCTTGGACCAAACTGTTTACAGAATTGATCTCATACAGCAAAGCCATTATGCATACAATCAACATTAGGAATGTGCTCATGTTGTGCCGATTTTATTAAAACTGGTCCCACATTTAAAGAAGTGAATATATTCATTCAATAATTATGAGGAAAAAAATATTGAAGCGTTTAATCGTATTAACATTTTACTTGCATCTGGGACCTCTTACTTTCTTTTCTGGTTTGAACAGCCGTATGGTCTGATGCTCTGAGAACTTTCTTCACTAACATAAGTGCTTCAGTAGCTCTTGATTTGTACGCTGGCGTGGTGTTTTCCCAGAGGCTGTTGTGGAGCTCTGGTAGAGCTAACTAAATGCACAGTATCCTACACCCATGTGAGACTTTAATCAGTACTGCTTAATAGCCTGGAAATCAAAGCCGTTTAAGCCCCGTTCTTTCTCCCACTCTCTTATGAAATTCCTAATTCTAGTCAAAAATCTCTAGATTAGTTTTAGCCAAACCACACTGCTTCAACACCAGGTGACTGCAAATGGCTGGAAAAGCTTCTACATAGAGTAACTTAAAAAGGCCATAAACATAATCAGACTCAATCAAAGTCCAAGATATATCTGCAAGCACAGGAGTCCATTTTTTAAGCAACTGAGGAACATATGCTATGATTCAGACATAAAAAATAAGCACTAAATGTGTACTCAAGCCTAGTCGTACTTTGAGTTGGCCAATGAATGTATATAACATGCAGGATGTGACTGGCAATCTTGCTTCCTCCTCCCTCCATGCAGCAGGGCTACACGGAAACAGCTTTACTTAGGGAATTTTCATTTCTCTGCCAAACTGTTTGCATTCAAAATAGAAAAGCATGTTTAAATTTATGCCATCGGTGTAAACACGGTTAGCAATATTAACTAATGGCATCGGAGGGAATATAATTATTTATCCAGAATAGAGCACTTTATCCAACAGAAAGGATGAACTATATTTAAGCATGGCATTTGATGGGCAAGGGACTTGCTTTTCCCTTTCAAAGAACAGAACAATGCTTTCATAACCAAATTTTATACTTGAGGAAATTTGAGAGCTCTGTTGGCTTAAACAAGGTTTGCAGGAAACGCCCACTTGTTATATTTTTGACAGAAAGAAAAATAAGAGCTTTCATGAAGAAATGGACATCATTTAATAGGGGACTTGGCAGTGCTAGGTTAATGGTTGGACTCAATCTTAGATGTCTTCCAACCTAAACAATTCTATGCAATCTGCTTTTCACCAAAATGTGTGCAACCTATTTTAGAAAAGATGCTAAATAAAATAAGTTGAAAATTAATAGAGGCTGCACTTTGCTTTGATCCATGTACTAGGAAAAGCTGTACTAAACTACCTGGGCAGCTACATAGAACTCAGAAGATGAAAATACTGATACAGGCAGCGCATCTGGGGTCCTCTAAAATTACCTAAGACACAAATATCTAAAGGCTTTAAAACCTGTTGTCTCAAAATCCAGCTTGACAAGGAGATCTTTCCATCAAGTTTTTCTCATTTAAGTGCTGTGAAATTTCCATGTTTATCCTCCTGCTTCAGAGAGTTTTGAATATATTTCTGCCTGTGATATAGAACAATTAAATTTAGGAAGCTAAATAACAAAGAAAAATAATTAAAAGAAACACTTTCCTGACACGTTGCCAGGGGAGCTGCTCAAAGATCTGGAACACCTGAAATACGCCCTTGGGAGAGGGAAGTGTGAGCAGACTGAGTATCTGCTAAATGCACTTCTAGCTATGATCATGCAGACTTAACCTAGGGTATTATTATCACCCATATAACACGTATCTAACATGTGTTTACCCATGAAAAGAATGGAAAATAGATCACTATTAAGATAGGTGTGCCTCAAACTACTGAAGACTTAGGGAAAAAAAAGATAATGTCAGTAATTTTAATTAAAAAAGGTTAAAATAAAAATACATAGTTCAAATATTGTAAAGATACTGGTCTTAAAACTAATAGTCTAAATATAAAACCCAGAAGTTGGACTAATGTGCTCTTAGTACAGGGGTAGAAAGGAACAATGTTGCTCATATGTGTGTATGTACATGTGCTGCTTTTTCTTGGCAGTAGCAACAATATAGGTTTTATTTTATCTTATTTAAATATAAAATCTATCTTTTGGCATGAACACAGTAATTCAAATACCATACTGGTTATGATTTGGAGAGCTTTTCTCCCCTCCATCTCTTGCAAAGAAAATTTTCTCTTACCCAGGGCAATCAGCTAATTTATTCCTGGAAAACCAAATCTAATGTACAGTAAAAAATCACAAATTATAGAGACCCAGCATTATTATACTTTCTGGAGATGAGCTGGTGTGAAGGTGAGGTGCTTTCATTTGACTGAGTAAGTAACAGGGAGAACTATTCAGCTGGAAAAAATAGGCAGCTGAGCTTAATTACTTTCATAGATGGTAAATGTGTGTTCATTTTACTGCATAGCATTTTAAAGACCACTTTGAATTTTTTCATTTTTCTGCAGAACAGATTGGAAGCACAGTGCTACATTCAGATCTATCTCCATTCAAATATGTAGCTCACTGCTATCAGTAGATACAGTGTTTACCATTGCTATGTAAGTGCTTCTTGGTACTTTTTGATTTTTTTCATACATAGTTGTGAATCGTTATAATCTATACATGTTTCTTCTCTATTTGCCTATCACAACATAACCTAACTAGCAAGGGCTCTAAACAGAATGGAAACATTTCCACTCTGCTTCTCCTTGCATGCCTCCCTAGTATTCTAGTGCAATGGTCTTTGCTTTTAGCAAGAAAATGAAAGCCCAGTTCTTTAATCTTTAGTATTCACTTATAATTTCTTCTCACAAGCTTCTGAGAAAAGCATATGCTTCCTTGCTACTATACTCTGGAAAGTCTGACTCAAATCCCTGCAACTTTCTTTTTAGTTATACATCTGGAATTTCAGATACAAAAATAACAATGCCATGAATGTGGGTGAAGACAGACAGAACAAAGAAAAATGGTATAAAACTTTGTCTTTCCTCATCTACTACTAAAAAAGGAATTAAAACTGATAACTTAAAACTCAAACAGTATTTTAAATATTTACATCAATGAAGTCCAACAAGATCATCACTTAAAACACCATAAGAATATTCCTCTAGAGGCTGACTGATGCAGGTCAGACACGGCAGCAAGATGAGACAGCCCTTTGCAAATAGATCTATGTTCTCTGAGCCAGCTTTGTTTGTCGGACATATGCATATAAAGTAAAAGCTGGAAAGACAAAAGCAGACCTATGGTTATGCCTACATACCCCCAAGAGCCAGAGAGGGCACACAAAACACGGTGCAGTTGTACTGTCCTGTGGCCCGGCTGGTGGCGAGTGCCACAGCCACCAGAGACAAGCACGTTCCACGCACACGCTCCAGGGAGAGGAAGCCTGTGGAATGCCACAGGAAACCCGCGTGTTGCAGCAATGCTGGTTTGCTAAAGACACAGAGAAAAACCTCCCAGTCTGCCTCTCCCATCTGCCCTCCTCCCTCGGCCTCCCTGTGGGACATGCCCTTCCACACCCTCGCAAAAAATTAAACTGAACAAGGTGAAGGCTTTATGTGACTGGGCTCGGCTTGCAACTGCAAACCACTGACTCTGGAGGTGTCCGGGTTAATCACAAGACTCTATCCCTTGGTACAGCCTTAGTACTTCTCCGCACTCTGAGCAGCTGAACTGCAGCCAGAGTGATTTACAGCCCAGGAAGATCAGCCCACAGAGCCCAGAGCTGCTGCAGAGCATCACTAAACCACCACATTTCTTCTTGTCATCCCCAGCACCTTGTGAGCTGTTTTTGGCAGTGTGAGCTTCAGGAGACTGCACAGAGGGCTACCAGCAAAGCTCCCTTTTTACACCCCAAGGAAATAAAAGACAACACCTAAAAACAAAATTAGATTTGTACTCCTGGCACAGGTTTAAGGGGTAACATTATTATTTCTTTTTAAAACTCAGGAATTACTTAGTCACTTGTTAGAGAAATACGAGTGGAAATTTACGAAACTGAGCGAAGCAATGCAATCCTCATGAGTGGTCCAGCAACACCGAGGGGCTACAGCTGCCCCTGACACTGAAGGCCAACCTTGCATTCTGCAAAGAAAACATCATGTCACAAACAGGCGGTTTGGGCTTTTGGCAGCAATGGGACATTGATGGCTTGGATCGTGCTTGAAATGTCTCTGAACTTCATCTCTGAAGCCTCAACCACATGAGCACTCGAGTAGCACAGGCCTTGGGGACTGGGGAGTTACAGGAGGCCAGAAAATACACAAGCCTGTTAGTACTCGTCATAATTATTGAAATCTGTAAAATAGGTATTAGAATAAGTCTTTGCTGTAAGATGTGGATTGAAGTATTTGTTTCTCTCCTCTAGAATCAGGTTGTTTTTGTTAAATGCCTGGGAAGAAAAAAAAAAAAAGAAATCAGAAAATGAAAAGGACATAGGAAAGGTAACCACCAAGTGCTCTTTCACCAAAGCAGTTTTTGTGGCAAGTATCTGTGTATAGTAAGCCAGGCAAAAATGCATTGAGAAATACCTGTACATTTACAGAAACTTGCATTTGCAAGAAGTATCTTCTTAGGTGAAAACATTCCTACAGAAATAAATTCTAGTTAATAAAGCCAGTCATTTTCCCCCCAATATTACAAACCTAATTTTATGATTCTATGAATATTTTTAATCATATATATGCAGTTCTTCCTATTACAATGAGTCACTTATTATCTTTTTACTGAATAAGAATTATTTTCTCTTTACTGCATTAATTCCCTGATTTTCAAGTGGCAGAAATGTCTGAAGGCCTTAAGAGCATAAATCCTATTTTTTAAAAAAGTAATATGGGTATTTAGAATATGAATTTTCAAAGGATTGGGTGTTTTTTTTTTTTGTTTCTGTAGCTATCTAGAGAGATGATTAGTGGAATTTGAAACAGCTTTAAATTAGGTTCATATTCCACTGCCAACTAGAAGATCCAGACTTTTCTTGCTGTTTTTAATGAATTTCATTAAAATGTCTTTAATTGGAAAGAAAAATGCATAAATTAAGAACTAGATTATCCAGGTAGGATTTAAGAAAAATCCTCATTTGCAAAAAAAAGCTTTGCAGCTGCATGAATAAACTGTGTAATCTGAAGATACTGAACTAGGTATTTCCAGAATGCACGTCCTTTCTTAATTCAGTGGATCTGAAAGGCAGAGTTATTTCAAAAGGTCACAAAAAGAAAACAGCACTTTGGGAATAATGATGAAATAGTATGGATATCATTATAGACTCTCAGTACCTCTGTCCTGCTTTTTCACAGAGTACTTTGGATATAAACACTAGCTGAGAGTCTGACCCAGAATATATTCACCAGATACATCTCCTGTATAGAGACATAGTGCAGGAAGATGAAGAGTGACCTTGATATTGGGTCATCAGAGCCAAAGGATTTTCTTCAGTAGACGCCATGGTGATTGTTAATGGCCCTATTTACTTCTTGAATAAGCCACTAGGGAACACAATTAGGAAAAAATCCCACAAAACAACTTGAGTGATTTGCTTTTTCCAGGAAAGCCTGCTGTATAAATTATACACACATGCAAAATCCAACTTCCTGCCTAACAGGGATTGACAAGTGAAAGGATCTGCAATTACAATACCTCAAGTGAAATCTACTTTTGTCATTAACAATCAGCATAAGTTGATCTCAAAAGCCATAGCGGAAAAGCAGCAAGGAGAATTCTTTTGATAAAGCAGAAATGTTGTCTAGGAGCATCGAGTAGCTCCCAGCCCTCTGCTCACCTTGATGGCTTCCACAGAGTCGTATTTGTCCAGTTTGTTGATGTGGTTGGTGATGCTGGTGTTGAGCGGAGCGGGTGACACCGGGTGGATGACAGTCGCGTCGTGGGACTGCTGTTGGTACCGCTGGCAGTAGGTGTAAACAAGCAGGGTGAGAAGGCAACCAAGGATTGAGCTACTTAATCCCACTGCAATCATGTGGAACATGTTGAACTCTGCAGAGCAGAGAAAAGAAGACAATCTTAATTTTAAGGCAGTAGCAGTAAAAGCTTCAGCTCAGGGAAAAATGTAGACAAGTGTTTGATTCAAATAAGGATAAAGGAATTTTCATGTGTTTCCCTGAAACATCTGAATTGCAATGGTTTATCCCTACAGTAGTAAATTCATTTTACTTCCCTGAAGGGACCATTATAAGAATCTTAGATACCCATACATCTCTGTAAGTATTGAGATCTTTGAAAGATGCTTAAACAAGTTCAGAACACAAATAAAAGAAAAATTAATTGCATTCCGTATGTTTGAATAGTTCATCGTTTTTTCTTCAGACTATATAACAAAGCCTTGTTATATATAAATTATGTATATAGTGTACATACATAGCATTTTCTTTCAGTGAACTACAGTATCACCTCCTCTGCTACTATCACAGCTCTTTCTCTTACACACAGTGACTCATGGCAGAACTGACAAAATCCTGACATCTCTGAACCACATTCTTGCTTTCCATAAATGTTTTCCATCTCCCTTTTATAGGATGCATGTCCCAGAAGCAGCAGCACATATTTTTCCATCCCTGCTTTGATTGTTGCTGGTTACCATTCTTTCTGTATCTTGGCCAGTTTGTTCTCCTCTCCAGCTCTTAGCATTTTTTCTTTATATAAGGGGGAGTGAGGAAGAAATGGTAGCATTTTAGGGGAAAATGGGAAGTGGTGAGACATGGACTCCTTGAATCTCAATATTCTTTTAAGCACAGCAGCCAGAGAGTGCAAAGTCAAGAACTCAGAGCCCTGCACTCTCCTATCTGCTCTGCTTTTCAAAGGTCTGAGGGGATCAGACCATGGGAAACCCTCTCCACCTACGCAAGGATTAAAATTGAGAGGAAGCCCATTGCTGCATGAAACTGTAGAAGGGAATCTAAAGTGCTGTCATCCTCTGATGTTACTGAACAGAGATACCAGGTCAGATGTGGCACCAGTAGGATTAGCTCAAAATAAACAAACTATATTGCTTTCCATTGTTATTTCGAACTGGAGCTGTGCTTTTTGATTAGGAAAGAAGTATCACTGCGAAGCTCATGTTGGAAATTTCATCTTAACATGACTGAAAATTTGTTTGTTGTTGCCTAAACGTACAAATGATGGATTTTAAACTAATATACTGGTGCTAGTCTTAAAACCATCTCTCAGATATTTTTCACTATAATACAGAAAAATGGGCTGGCACATGGTGCTAATTTTTTTTTAAACCTAAGGTAGGACCTTTACATGCCTACTGAGTACTTAGAAACATGAACTAATATTTAGGTGACCCAGTTGACTGTGTCAGTATATCAATCTATCACTGAAATATCCTTCTACATCTTTATGAGAGTTTCCCAGTATTGTAGAACTTGGAAAAATGTTGTCAGAGTACTACTGCTAATTAGCAAAAAAATCAAATGACATTATCCTGGCTCCCATAACAAGTTACCACATGCACAAGTACCCTTGCATAACCTCTGTGTTTTCACTGTCCTTTATTAGGTTAAAAATGAAGCTTATCTGTGCATGGAAGAATACTAGAACTGGCCAGAGCTATTACCATGACGACACAGACTAAGCGTGATAGCTCAGCACAAAAAAAAAAAGAGTTCATTTTCCTTTTTCTTTTCTTCTTGTTTAGTGGTTTTAAAAGCTTTTCCTTTGAAGATTGGTTTTGCTAGTATCACGACTCTTCAGAATGGAACCTTTTATTTACTTTTTAGTTCTGTCTCTGGCAATGAAGCTGAAAATGAGTCCCAGATAGAGTCTGAGCTATTAAATAGGTTAGCAGGCTGGTTTTCTGCTGTTTATTTGGAGTCCAAAAGAGGTTTGTGGACTTATTATCCTGAAAAAGGTGGAGCGACTTCACAAATTTTGACCTACTGATAACCACATTATTACAGATATTTCTTTTTGAGTACAAGGGTGACTGCCACACTGAAAAAGAAGAAAATACAAACATCCAATAATATATGTTCTGCTCTCAAAGGTCACCAATGACAGATGGATATTTAATGAGAAATCCAGTAGTAACTACATTTTTCTGTACAAGTAACTACTTTTTTTCTGCACAAGGGTAAATAACGAGAATGCAGCATTTAGACAGTAGAATAATGCTAATGGAGTGCAAAAGGTGAAACAAAAGCAAAAAATGGGGAATCAATATTTCAGCATTTAATAGACATCTCAAGCTGAAAAGCTTACCGCCACATCGTTTCTCTTCTATGCTGCTGGATCGTGCCACAGATATTTCTAGAAAAATAAATAAACCACTCAGGCCAAGGAGAAAAAATATTACTGAGAACTTCTAGTTAGATTAACCCAGTAAGGATTTAAAAATCCGTTCTATTGCATCTACTTCAAATTAAAGGTAAAATATATTTTTACTGTGTGGTAGAATTAATAGAAAGGACCCATGACATCTTCAGGTTCCTTAGTTTCCCAAGCAAAAGCAGCAACTTATTTCTAATTCTTGCCTCAAAACATCTCTAGAATAAAAAGGATGAAATGAACATGAAAACATTCTTCATGGAGTTTAGGCTTGTGGAGAAAGAGTTGATCTACTAAAGTAAAATTAACTACAGTTTAATTACCTTGCGTTCAAATGAGCTCATTACTTCTAGAAGTCACATCCAGCACTAATGTGAAAAGTGGGAATTTATACATCTTCAAAAAAGATGACTGCCAATTTTATAGGTCTCAGTTGTAAACTAATAAAATGCAATTCCAGCTTGTATCCTTAGCATTTTTACTTTGAAAATACAGAATAAAATCTGTTGGCAATCAAGTTTTTCCACTCCTTACTTCCAGACCATGCTGTCTATGAAGGGAAGTTCTGCCTTACAAATCAGTCTCTTGAACCTCTCTGAAAGGGTCAAGAATCATGTGTATACAAGTGGGGTAGCTGACACAGTATACCTGGACTTCAAAAAAGCAGAATTTTAAGTTCGTTGCAACAAATTTCCTTTCCAAGCAACAAATGAAGTGAGGGAAAAGATACAGAACCCAGCTAGTACAAGGTACCTAGTTGTTACAACAGAGGAAGGTTGCCACTTCTGCAGAAGAGCTAGGGAGGAAACCCTTGAGTTAAAGGACCTGGGCAAGTAAAAGCGAGCTGAGTGAACCAAAGAAAGCAAGACAGTTTCCCTAAGGTGAGAGTAATGGGCATGACCTTATCTGCTCTGTTACTGGCGATGTGAGGAGGAGCAGAAAACAAACCAGAAGGGCAAGAGACGTGGTGGCTTGTTTCAGGTTCCGAAAATGCCTACTTTCCAAAACAAGATGTAGAGCTTATACTGGATTAAGCTGCAGATTCACAGAATGTGAATATTAATAGAGCTTCAAAAGCCTTAGAAAAGGGAAAATACAATGTGGGAGTTTAAGTATTATGCACCATCCATAAAAACAGCGTTTAACTTTGTTGATGTCTGTGTTACATTGTACTATAGTTTACTGCATAGTCACACGAAGAAAAGGTTGCTGCACTGAGTAAACACAGCTACATTTCAAATGATAAATTAAAATGTAAATTCTTCTGTCTGTGAAAAGACCCCTAGTTTTTTTTAATGTACATAGGGAGAAAGTTGACTGTTAACAGCAGTGCATTGTGACCACCCATACTGTTGTGCGGATTTAAATAACTGCTGTGATTTAAAAACAAAAGTATAGTCATGAGTTTTAACAAATACTATAGAATAATACATAACGTGACTATCCATCAGGTACTTAGCAGTCATGGGGGAGATAAGGACTGGAGGCAAAGCTAACAGTAATTACCTTTCTGAGCAGCTGTTAATGTAAGGGACTCTCTGAAATGATTTCCAGATTAACAACCACAAAACCCATTTTGTACATGCAAACCAGAAAACTTATAGCAATGGTTCTCTAATAATCCTAGTCTCAAAAACACTTAAAATAAAAAGCAAACTATTTCTACTTTCTGCGTGTACTCACCCTCTGCTACCAAGTAAAATGTGAGAGACCTGCAGAATGCTGTGGCAGTGACTACCCAAAGTCCCGGGCAGTGACAGCAGGGACAGCTCCACAGCACTGGGTGCCATGGGACAGATTTTTATGTAGACATCAGATCTAACAACATTGCCTCTACACAGCAGACCAACATCCTTGTGCTGACTAAAGGCAAGTTCTGCTCCGGCTCATGGATCTGCACAGTGCAGTTTGGAACAGTGCTATGCCTCGGTCCTGAAATCTTGAGAGATTTCACTAATCCTTCAAGGAGCTGGCTGATCTCACCTGGTATAAAGTTGGAGTCCACAGCACAGGCTCGGCTCTCTGTGGTGTTGCCCGTGCACTGGCTGCCCACAGGAAACAAAATGATGCACTGACGAGTGCGGGTCTGGAAGCCAGACGAGTCGCAGTCGGACCACTGGGACCACTCGGACCAGCTGTCTGCAACAGGCAGAGAGGGACACACATGCAGGCACTGAGATCAAGGAGTTCCAAGTACACTGAGTGAGACAGAAATAGCTTGCATTTATGAGTTAGGACAGAAGGCCTCCTCCTCAGCTACCACCACCTAGAAGAGGGCAGCTCCTTCATTCTGATAAAACAAAGGCATTTTGGCTTTGGCAGAAGTCTCTGAAATGGGGAGTGTGATGGTAAATTTGCTGCAGACATATCATGGTTTTGGCTTCTGCCATGGCCTTTGTGCGTGGAAGTGAGAAGCCGGAGGATTCTGTGGGGGTGACTGAAGGAGTGATAGCTGTAGAATTAATTCCAGTCTAGGTCATTAGGGTAAACAAGGCCACTGTATTTTTTTATGTACCTGACAAGTAGCAATATAAGAGTATATATTCCAATCTGAAACGGGATGTGTATTTAACCACAAAAATAGTAGCATCTTGAAGACTTTTTTAAGTTTTCTTTTTCAGCTTTTGCTATTTCAGGTCCATCTCTTGGCTGTAAATTCTCATCTTCTCTTCCCCATTCAGTTTGTCACCTTCTATTTCTTTTCCATATTTCTTCCTCTTCTCATGTAGCTTTGATTAAGATATTTTTTATTTCATGCCTGTGTGATCTCAGATACTTCCCTTAAATGAAATGAATTGATCTCGTTCCCATGAGGTGCTGTGAGTTTACTGCACTCAGCATTCTTACAACTCAAGGCCAAGCCTTGCCTTCATAAGAGGCTTCTGAATTTGGCAAAAATAGTAAAGACAGAGCTCAGATAAACTTCCTTTCTTCTGTCAGCTTTTCCACAGAGATAGATTTTATGGTTTTGATATGGAATAAATAGGTCTAATATCCCAAACCAAACTTGTTTCTACTTCAAAATTTTAAGTGATTTTGTGCCAATATGAAGCAAATTAACAAATTTCATTTTGCTTCAAATGAAAAACTGTGTATTTTCTAATTTTGATTCAAGTTAGATTGAAGAACATTGCAATTTGTGAATTAGTGAAGCTTTTCTACACTGTCAGTCAGGTGGAAAGTTAAGGAAGTTTTACACTCTTTGGAGCTCTTTCCAATACATTGTAAAATTCCAGCATACAAGGTTCGCATTTACTCATTTCTTTGCCCTTGCTCACACAGGAAAGAAGTTAAAACTCTCAGTCATCTAAAATTTAACAGACTCCAGCAGCAACATTTGAGACTGCAGTCTTGAAAAATGCCAAGCAATAGACGTTGTTAAATAAATAGATTTACTTAGCATGTCAGGTAAGAACCAGGATATCGATCTTTATGTATCAACTGTCTGGATGAGGCCTTCTCTGAACAACAGGACAAATACCTTGATACAATCAGCTTGTGGGATCTTGTTATTGTGAGTGGCAGAAATACTCAGCTCTGTCCTTTGGCTTTTCTGTTTCCTAGGAGAGGTCCTGGGAGGGCCTCATTTGCAGAGTGGGTACTAGAAGCACACAGGCAGATGCCAAAATGTAGTTCAATCTTAATTCAGGGGGTAGGAGAGCTGAGGTGGAAGTCAAGCAAATGCACAGTCTTCTTCCTGCTTACTTAGTGTGGCACATCCAGGAGCTGCTGTTATCGCCTCCAGTGTCAGCTGCTGGATCTAAGTAAAATAAGTATATGGATCTTTACCCTAAATACTTAGTAACAATAAAGCCCTGCTCATTCAGGTTTAAAGGAATGTCGCTCATTGCAAATCTTGGCCCAGTTCTCACTGGTGGCAGAGAGCATGCTTAAGCCAGAGCCAAGACTCTTGTCCAGTCCTGGTATAATTGGGATATACACAGCAGGTGCCAAAATATGTGTGGGCATCTTAAATGCATCTTGTTGGCTGGTGCACTCTGCAGCCCCAATGCTTGTGACCTGCCAGATTCTTTGTTGAAGAAGCTACATCCCACGATAAAATAGGAATGTCAGAGTACACATGGATCATACTAAGTCACAGTCGGGTGACTTGGCAAGGTTACTGTTTCATCCTGCCCCTTAGGGGACCCATATGGAAATTATGTGAGTCCTGTGGTGCACCCAGACACTACAGAACAGGTAGTCTGTGGGTCTGGTGCCGAGCTGATCAGCTTCATCTGGCACACAGAATCACAGAGGAGGAAAGGGGGGATATCGGTGCAAGCATGAAACAGAGGGTCACCCCTGCAGTGGTGGATCCTCACACCAAACCTGTGGTTTGAGGAGGTTGTTGGGAGCTCAGAGAGCTGCGAAGAAGTAAGGCAGCCAAGATAACAGATGTATGATTTGAAATTGTCAGAGCTGCCCTTTGTGGAGCCACTATCTCTGCCATCACTGGGAAGCTGAACCCATAGCTTTTGCATGCTCTTCTACTGACTCGGCTATCCTGCCTCATTCCTTTGATTTCTGTATCTTCCAAGTATCTGAGGCTCTCTTGGGCCTCAGGCAGGCTCCTCTCAACTTGCTCCTCAGTTCTGTGCAAAAGTCATGAGAATGTAAAAGAGAGGGTGGACTGGAGGGGTGTTTAACCTGGAACTGCTTTTCGCCTCTAACTCATGACATGTCATGTCTTCTTCGTACAGAGTCTTGGCTGGCCTTTGAAGCCAGGTAAAGATAAAGCAGCTCCTAAGAGATCCCTTGGTGAAAGCAGCACTGCAGAAAGATCAGCTTAATCAATGCAACATTAGAAATTTCTTTCACGCAGAATTACACCACCATTTCTAAATGCTCAGCTGCTTTGTCCATTATTTGTATGCGTGAGTTACCAATCCAAGGACAGAATGCATTTTCACCTCTTACAGAAGCAGTAAATACCTTAGGTATAAAATACTGCTTTATGGAACATATTGCAGACACCATTGCAACTGGTTACGCTTACTGATAATCAGCCACTGCTGATCAATACTGCAATGCTTCCATTCATATTGCTGTGATTGCATTTGGATAATTTAAAAGAAAAACCACAAGCTCAATGACAGAGCTTTTAAAATGAAAGATGAGAAAAACTGATGTGTTTTGCAGACACAAGCCTGTTATTTTAATTTAAGTGCGTGCTTGAACACTTTCAGTTGGATTTGCCATTACATCTCTATATCCTCAACAAATCCTTAGTATCAGGATTCCAGAAAGTTTGGTTTTCTGCTAGTTTTGTTTGGGGGAAAAGAAAAAAAGCAGTATTTCAAATGCCAAAAAATCTTCACTCTTTTCACAACTTAAGAAGTGTTACAAACCATTTCCATTTTTGCATATGCATTTCTGTGTTGGTTGGTTGTTCTTAGATTCCAAGTGTCTTTACTATGCTCTTCTTATATTGAGCATGTCACTCAAGCAGTGAATGTCAGCAATGGTACTTTCAGATCTGCATGAGGAAGAACCACTCTTCACCTGGTCCTTACCACAAGAAAATGGCTCTGCAGGCGTTCGGGCGTCTGTCCAAACTTGATCTATGCAGCACTGTGGTTATTTTTGACCCATACCCATGTGAAATAAGAGCAGTAAAGAGCAGTTTTGAAATCTATATTGTAAACATGAGGCAAGGGCCATTCTCACAGCAAGCGGATGATGTGCTGTTTCAAAAAGCTATGGCAAATTTTCAGTGAGATTGAAATATTAATAAAATATTACAGAATGTGAGAAATACATTTTAAGCCGCTGAATTGTTATTGTTTTATAAGGGTTTCCACTTTTTTGAACCAAGATGAATGAAACCAACCTCCTACTCCATCCTATATCTGCTCCAAAATTTGGGTCACAGGCAGGTCAAAATAAGATGAAGACATTATTTATGAATGTTTGCAAACTGTCATTTATAGGAAAATGGTGGTAGAAAATAAACGCGCAACAAGAGAAATAGCTACAATACTAGCACAATGAACACTCCAGCTCTGACCTTTTAAAGATGCCTTAAGGATTTCAAGGCAGCTATGCAACCTCTACACACAAATGTACACTATTTGTCTCAAAAAATCAAATCATCAACTGATTTCTATGCTTGGCTTTTTTTTCTTTAAACCCAATACAGAGCGTTGCATCTTCTTTAACTTTGACAAAGTAGGTACATTTATTCTGCTGGAAGATATGTAGTGCCTAGAAAGGGAAAGAATCATAACAAGTAATATGATTCATTTGAACTCGTGGGGCTTTTTCCCTCACATGCACAGCCTCATCATATGAGCAGAAAACTTTTGCTGTGAAGTCTAGGAGCTCTAAGTGAAGCACGTAATGCAGCGTGGCATCAGAGCTTCTTCCTTCCTTTTGCTGTTGCATGTAATCCACTAATCAGCAATAAATGAAAGTTTATGTTGTTTTAATCTCAATTTCTCACTCAAATTCATTTTAAAAAAAATTATTTTCCTTTAATATGAGTCAAAAGGCAGAGTCAAAGTTACAGAAATAGACATGATCCATAATGTCATACAACTAGCAGGAGAGCCGAGGCATTTAATCTACTAAGCACACCACAGTCATTTTAAAAGATCAAGTCTTTGTTCCTTAACATCCAAAGTTGAAGAAGGAATTTTACAAAGCCCACGAAAGTTTTCTTTGCGTTTTATATGAAAACAGGGCAAATATTATCTACTTGAAGGACCTCGAGAGAACACGTATTGCATATTAACCTCAGCAATTTTCTTGCTGTGAATATTTGGTGTTGTAACAAAAGCACTTCTTTGTGACATTTTTATTATAAGTCTCATAAACCATTTGCATGGTCCACTTCAAATATTACACAACTTTACTTAATCCAGATCCAGACATGGTAACTTAGACTTTAATTTTTAAAGAGGGAGGAAGGAGGTAGTGTCCTGTAGAACATATTCTGCTAGTACTTGATTTACCGCAGCATTGTAGCATGCAAGACCTGATTGTGCACTTAATAAGGGAGAGAAATTATTTGCCTCTAAATAATAGATCAAGGACATTATATTGCCTAGCTGGGAATGCCTTATTCAGTGGCACATAAAGAACAAAGATGGACGGGCTCACTGGCCGTACCTGGACATGGCTGTGTGTTGCAGAGGGCTTCTTCAGTGTGCAGGCCAAGGCAGATATCCCCTCCATACGCCGGGGCCGGGTTTGTGCAGGAGCGGGTTCTCATGTAATGCCCTCCTCCACAAGTTGCTGAGCACTTTGACCACGACGACCAACAAGACCAGCCTCCATCCACTGTAAATACAAAGAATACTGCTTTTTTCCAAGCTGATGTGAGACATGACATAATCCAGCTCATCTTTCTCATATTCTGTGGATCTAATTCATGGCCTACTGAAATTATTGGATATTTTTAGCTGCTACTGAACATAGATCCTACAAATTTAATCTTATCATGATGCGATTTAATTTTAAAAGCCCCTGGTATGCTGGAAAGCCTAACAAAATTACTCATCCATATAAGACATTTTTAGTGGGCATCATAATATCTTTAGGACAAAAATCTTTTCTTTTTCTTTTCCTTTCCTTTTCTCAGTTTTGAGGAAACAAAATACCAAAGCTTAGCAGAAATATCATAAGCTTAGCAGTTTAGCAGAACTACTGTAAGTTCAGAGTAGTTTTTTTATTGATGTAAATAAAACTTAGCCCAATAATAGCAACAGAAGGATGGAGGAATCCAGAATTTGTTTCACAACCCAGGTGGATTGCCTTAACCCTACAACCCTTTTCAAATGATCTAACACAGTTGTAGGATTTGATGTGCCAATATAATGTTACAGTCTTAACGCAGCCCTACCATAGATGTCAGCAGCAGAACAATGGCAGAAGTTTAAAAAAGCAACACACAATGACAAAAAGGAGTTGCCACTTAAAATTTCTAAGACAATTTTTGAAAAGAAATATTATTATTTACCTTCTCCCCTAAATATTATTATTTACCTTCCCCTCCACACCCCCTTTTGTATTTACGAATTCAAGTATGTCAAACTGTTCTCCAGTCAGAGTTTTCACAACATTCTTCTGAAACGTAGGCTGGATTTCATGGGAGACCCATTTGTCAGATGGTTTATGACACATGGACACTAGAAAAGATTTAAATGAAAGTTCACCTCATTGCCTGCACCAGTCTGGCTCCTTTGAGCCTCTGTTCTTAAAGCTACTGCTCCAGGATGTATCTCTGATATTTACAGCCACATTGCAGCCCATCTGCCAAAGGCTTCGTATCTGTAGCCACATGACAAAGTCAGATGTACTTCTCCCATGGAAGTATTCCTTCGGCAAAGAATCTCAGTATTTTCTTCATTTATCTTTCTTTTTTTTTTTTAAAGAAGAGACAAAAACCTGAACTTTCAAAATTTTCATATCCGACAAAAAAATGAATTTCTTTTCAAACCTCTATTTAAAGTGTTATCACTTGAATTCTTAAGGAAGTAAATTATTTACCATGTCTATTTGATCTTTTCTGTTCAATTAATGAAACAGCCTTTCAAGGGGTAGTTTCTACAGGTTTACTGAAATGCTATTCCATCATTATCTCTTACCATAAAAAAAAAAAAAAAGAGTTTACAAATCTCAAAAGAATTAACTTACAATGAAAATATCTATGTGGTATTTGCATTTAAATTCTCTCTTCGATGGAGATGTAGAACATTTAAAAATATTCATTTTGGCTTTGCAGGATTGCATATCACAAATGCACTTGGTGAGTTGAGTAGAATGATTTCTCTGCAAAGTCTTCAACAGTGAGAAAATGAGATAGGAGAATTTTGATATTAAAATCTATACATGCATTTTTTAATGTAATTTCAGATACAGTGTATCCTCAGGTTCTCAACTGTTAATCAAACAGATAATTCACTTTTGCAAACCTAAGACTATCTACTAATCCTGCAACTGAAGTTGTTGAATATACTGCATTTTATTCTGTATTTTGTTTGTTTGCAACACCATCCTAAACATCAAGAGAGCATGGACTTGGCACTTCCTTGCTAAGAACTGTAGCTGTGAAAACTCTTGCAAGTAATTTATCTGGACTCTGAAGCCTAATTCAACACACAGGATTTCTGTGATCTGGTATGCTATTTAAATAAATTATTTCCATTATTAAGGAATTCAATGATTGCTACATCATACACCAAATCATCCAGCTATACAGATGTATGAGAGAGTTTTATACCACCTATCATAAATAAATACTACATCTCGGTAGAGTATCTGACTTGTTCTCTTACTCATATTTTTCTTATTCATACTTTTCCCTTGAAAACAAATATGTCTTTTTGCCTGAGATAACTCTATTAATGCAGTATTATGCAAACTCATATCTAAGAAAGCCATAGGTTATTTGTCTTCAGTGCAGGTGAAATATACTGTGCAATTTTATAACAATTTCAAGACATGGTATCTTTTATTCAGAACTTGCCTCTTTTTTCCTCCTTTTTAAATTACATCAAATAAAAGCAGAAGCTGTTACCCAAGCTATTCATTTCATATGATATTAAGGCCTTACCTTTTTAGTTACTCCTTTTTTTCTTTTTTTTTATTTTTTTCTTTAAAGTGGTCTTTGACTAGCTCAAATGAATAATCAGAGGCGTCTGCTGCAGCATATAGACCTCCACAAAACGGAATTGATTCTGCCCGAGATTGACTACACAGAACATGAATTGTCTGCAGACATCACAGGTGCATTGTTCACTGTAATGGAGACAGTGACCCCCAACACTTTTCTACTTATTTTTCAGTGGACCAGAGTGAGAATTACAAATGCACGTGCATTTGAAACTGCCATCGATCTACAGGTGGCCGAGAACACAGAGACCGATGAGACACCCAGGAATGTCACCACGTTCCACAACTGCAGTGATCATGGCTGTACTACGTGACTCCAGATGTAAAGGGAGAAGTGGGTCTGGGGAAGGTGGGGAAGGACAAATATAATAGACAATGTTAGAATTGATCCTAGTTGAGCTGGACAGTGCAATTATAACTTTTTTTCAGCAACTCTTTCCTGACAGGCTGCCTTCCTAAATCTCTAACCTTTCAAGGACTACTGTAACTACCTCTTTTATTTGTCCCCAGAACCTTTTCTTTTCAGCAACAGAGGATAATAAGGCATCATCATGGTTAAGTAAGATCAAAGGAGTGGGTATTTACTGCTTGAGTTTTTACAAGACCTAAATAGAGCTCTGTGGTTTCTTTCATCCTTCTTTAAGTTGCTTAGCAACTGAGCACCATCTAGGTTTTTTTTTTCTTTTTTTCCTTTTGTCATGGAGCCCTTAATGCTATTTCTGCCTCTTATAAGAAGAAAAATACACAGCAGCAAGGAAAGTTCCAGTCACTACAGTTTCTTTACATAACAATTTCGTAGAGCTGTTGGACAAAAGAAAGTCATTAAAGTAGTTCCACAATGAAAGACTTAAAGAGTCTTTACATTTTTTGACAATTGCTGAGGTTGGTCCCTTTAGGAAGAAGGCTCTCTTCAGCAAGCAGGATGCTATCAAACAATGTTCTTTCCTTTACAGTAAACCAAACAACTTTTTGTCTACTGGCCGTTGTTGAGGTTAATAAATATTTCTTCACTGTAATGAAAAGGACACACGCCATAGGGAAGAGGATGTACCAGGAAGAAAGAGTGTACAGAAACGGGATCTCCTGAGGACACGACAAAACATCCACACTGCTGGAGAATTTCCAAGGGACAATTAGGCAAACTGGATACCCTGCTGTGCACTTTGGGTTTTACAAGGAAGTGTGGGCAGACACACTGACCTCACCTGCTCTCATGAGAACGCAGATGGAATTGCAGGCTCCTTTATAAACTGTCTGCATGTTGGGCAGCCTACTGCTCCCTTCCAGACACCTGGGGACCATCCCATTCCACATCACTTAGTCTACTGGTTTTTCCCAATCCTGTGGGATACTGCTGCATGTTTCAGTGCGGGGAAAGGGCAATTTTTACATCACAGTTTACAAAGGCAAAGTATTGTTTCTGTGATACCTTTTATTCATAAAAGCAATGCTGGATGAAACAAACAGTCAACATAGTGCAATGCAGAAACACAGAGCAAACAAATGGTTCTTGAAAAGAACAGTAACAAAACCTAAGGGTCCACTGGGGTTTAAGTCTGTAATGGACACTTTTAAGTTAAAAAAGCAACAGTTGCTTCAAAGAGGAGTTCACCCCTTTTCTTGCTGGCTACAGAACCAGCCTAGAGAGATCAGTTCATGTTATGAGATGGGCTTCAGCCTCCATTTACTGGAGCAATTTTTTTTTCTCCTGATTTAGGAAGCTATTGCAGGATAAATTTTATTCTTTTAAATACATTCCTGTTTTCTTGTGGCCAAGTATGACCTCAAAGAAAAAAGTAAGAGGAGGAAATAAAAACAATAATGAAGAAAAAAAAATTAAAAAAACCAAAACCAATAAACAGCAACCGGCTTTAGGGGATGCATAAATAACTTAAATAGTCTTTCAGGGATTTTTGTATATCTGAAACTCATTATTGTTATTAGCAAGTTTAGTGATATATGAATTTATTCAGATCTCAGCTAAAATGTCACAACGAAACTAAAGTAAAACTACTATAATAAAAATCTGTAATTGGTAAAATCCCAAAATATTATCATGAAGTATCAGAATTTCAAATCTAAGAGACGGCAATTGTCCTTTCCCTCTGATCCTCCACAATGCTCTGAGGGGAAGAGGGAACGGGAGCTCCTGTAGGTCATCCTACTCAGTGGTGCTCACACAGCGCTGCTTTAATTGTCTAATTAAGGCACGTTGGCCAAGCATCCGTATGTCCCTATGCAATGGAATATAAGAGCAAGCAACAAGAAACAAAACAAAACACAAATGAAGAAAAGTTGTCTTTTTCTACAGAAATAAATGAAAAGAGGTGCAATACTGTGAATTAGGACAGTGTTCTTCATGTTTGGTTGTTATTATTGTCAGGCAAACAGATCCTTTAGTCAATAGATTCCTCTAATTTTTGTAGATTTTCAGACACTTCTCTTCATCATCTATTTCTCTTCATAATGTAAATATCTTGCAAGCTCCCAAGGATAACAAAACCCTGATATGACAGATTTTAGATTCTTTTCTTTTATTATTGACTGCATATTAGTAACTCAAAGAAAACAGAAATGCCAGTGAGCATTCAGAGATCCTTTCCATAGTTATTGAGGCTGTTCAGTTCAATTCTTGCCAGCTCAATGTTATTCACATCTCTGAGACATAAAAAAAGAGCTGAGGCACAGGTTCAAGGCATAATTTGCTAGTGCAAGACAATAGTTGAAATTCTCCTGACCCTCAAAATAGCTTAGTCAGATGGAAACTGAGTACTGAGAACATGCCTTTACCCTACACTGGATCACAAACTACTTCTGAAGCTTTTTGGGAGAGTGATAGTTAGTTGAAGGCAAAATTGTATGAGGGATCATTCTAAAACTTGAACAATACAGATAAATCATCTTCCAGGACCTGGATACAATTTCTGGCAATTTTCTGGCACTGTTCAATTTACTAGTATATATTCAGCCTTCAAATACTATGAACAAAACGCTCAGTTACTGCCACCAATCTGCACATCGGTGGACCATTTACTAGTGCAGAAAAAAAATTCAGTTTCTCTGTCCCCTGCAGGTTTAAAAAAGGTTTAATAGAACTCACTGAAGGCAGGGTCCAGATAACTTCAGTAATTTTTTAAAGTTCTGGGATCCTGCATTTAACCATCAATTTCTGTTTATTAATGTATTAATAAGTATATTTAAGATGCTGCAAGTGTTGCAAGACACTTAACCAGACAAGACAGCCTTGTACACTTTGATCGCTCCATGGATTTTCTCACTGTGTTAGTCCTTCAGAGCACCCTTAGTATCTTCCAGGATGACACTGAGCCCAGATTAATTCATTGGGAAGCATAAAGTGCTGCTGACTTTCAGCACGACTTAAACACTGCTCAGTGTATTTCTCTATCACTCCCCTTTCTCAGCAGTTTACATCATGAGGGGTTGATCCTGCCTGCAATAAACAGAAGAGGGAGCAAAGCAGAACCTGAGCTTGCAGTAGCAGGAAAGGTTCTTTACGGCTGCCATCGCACTTCTTCCTGCTAACCAGAATATTTCTGGAAGTGTAATGACTGGGCTGGACTGTAATTAAAGGGTTCTGTGCCAGAAGGGATCAGGTAAAGCTGTCCTTACGCTGGGAGAGCTCAGGAAAATCTTAGAGACCATCAAATTCTTTGTTGCAGTTTTAATTCTAGTACTATGGAAAATACTTTCAGGTCAAGGTCAGAAGAAAATCCCCCCATACTCCTTAGCCTTTCTGTCTCTTTCGTTAAAAATTAAGAGAATTTAAATATATTGGTGTTCTCCAATAAGAATTTATTTCCCTCCTACAAGTTTATAATCAGGTCTAATTTATAGATAAACCTCATTCTGCAACAATACTTTACTCTCCCCTGTCTCAAAAAAAAAAAAAAAATCAATTACATCTAGTGCTTGCAAAGTTTTCCCTTCAGATTTATCTGAGATCTGATTTTGTCTCCTACAGCTTTTCTTAATTGCTGGCAAACAGTAGTTCTGTAGCTGAGGAACTTTGTGATTCCTTGTTGCAGGCTATGATACATCTAAATACTTTATTCATGCTCTACATCTCTATTCAAACTTGCTTTGCACTAAAAAAAAAATAAAACTTGTCCCTAAATAAAATTATTAGATAGATTAGGGCACCACTTCTCGCTTCAGAAAGGCCCACCACACTTTACATGGACTGATCTTTTAAAATATTTTCAAATTCAAAGCACAGGTTCAACTTCTGCCTTACAGCTTCATGTTTTTTAGTCTGGAGTATTGTCTATGTCATAAAAAACTAGGGCCTCTACAACAAACTTATAAGCATGTTTTACTGGTTAAAACAATTTCTTTCAAAAAATGTAACAGTGAATAGCTGCAGAGCTTAATAAAAAAAAATTCTTCTGAAAATCTTTGACTTATTTTAACCTTAAAAAAATCCAGCAAATTCAAGACAGCATTTAATTTGAAAATCCACAGCAAGGGATGAACAACAAATCCAGCCCTGTTTTATAGATACTCTGTGCCCATTTGATGAATGTATTTCAGTTACTACAGTATGGTGTTACAATCAAATATCTCAGAGCTTGTGAGCAGAGCTGTTACCTTACACCACACCACTCAGATGCTTCAAGGGAAGCTGAAGGCAGTGTCCTATGGAGACATTCCCTTTGCAAGGGAAGCAGGAGCCAATGAGGAGTTGCTATGTTCTAGCTTGCTTCACCTACTGCACACATCCCCAGGGAGGCTTGCACACATTAGTACAATGATCTTCTAGATCTTTGATTTAATGAATTACTGCCAAACTACTTGAACAGGGCAGTTACATGAAACAGAATTGTTTATCATTTTATTATCCTGGAAAAAGCAAGGCATTATGATTGCAGTCTAGGACCTAATGCATCAGAGCATGCACTAGGGCTGTGCACACACGGAGAAGATTGGGACCACAGTTTTATAACTCTCTGACAAATGTTGGTTCTTTGCTAGTTCCCTTCCACCTCTCTCCAATAGTGCTTAGTGTAGAAAACATGGACACCCTTCCCTGGTCATGCCTCTGTGCTCAGAAAGAAGCATCGTCTCTTCCCTTCATCTCCTCAGATGTTCACAGTCCCAGATAGAGAAGCTACACAATGAGCAACTGAAGCTACTTTCCTCCTCGGATACAGCAAGAAAATTTCACCAGAAAGCACTGGCTGGTTGTGCCCAAGTGCCTCTTTCAGAACTTCAGTGGCTCAATGGGCATTTCCCCAGACTGAAACAGGGATCCTCAACAGAAATTCCCCATGGATCTGCCCCACCAGCAGGAGAGCTGGGGGCTTGAGTGCCTCAGGGCATTCAAGTTGCCAAACAATCCCACTGTTCTTGTTAGCAATAAAACTGCAGAGAAATTTGCTTTCAGTGAACAGCCAGAATGCTCACAGAGCTGCTGGGTTTGCAGGCTGTGCGCCGAAACATATTGCTTATGTTCAATTCAAGATGGAAACACGCTTTTCAAGAATCTGTGTCCTCCCAAGAGGGAAGTGTTGTCTCCTGCACAGATCTTCTGCTTAAACTGTGATGCAAAGAATAGACAGTGACTGCTAGAGGGCTTAAAAAGCTTAGGGAAAGCACTGCAAAAAGATTGGACAAAATACTTGTATTATAAAAACCAATGTATCCATGATTTAGGGAATACAGTTTTAATTTGAAACCATATATGTATATGTTAATACACATGTATGCTTTACAAGAGTGGTACACATACATAGTATGTATATCGCCTTAGTAATTCCTCAGGTCCACACTTGAACAAACGACAAAAGCTTTAAGTCTTCAACAAGAAAATATGCAGCACTGCTATACATAATTAACACAATTAAAGATGTATGAAAGCTTATTTCTAAATTTACTTGCTGCTGCTGGGAAGAACTGAGTCAGTCTTCCTTCCTTCTCCCTCTCTATTGTTTCTTACCTTGAATTCTCTCTTCCTAAGCCAACAGGACCTTCTTTTCTTCATGTGTTCTCCTATATCCCTCCCCTTTCTTTTCCCACAAAGCCTCTGCAAAGCTCAAAAGCCCTTCAGTTTGAATGTCTGTTTTATGAAGGGTGAGATGTCACTGAAATCGAGATTTTTTTTTCCCCTATGCTGCAGATACAACAATGATTTTTAATCCAAAGTAGTTTCTTGTAAATATATATTCTACTTGTAATCCCTTTCATAGAATCATAAAACAACTTTAAGGAGAAACTCAAGATTCCAAGAACAATCTTAATGGACTACTTGAATTACCATTCCATTTGGTGATCAGTAGTGAACCTTATTTGCTGGCAACTCTACACTTAAAAGCTAACACAGATTTAATGCCAGCAACCACTGTGATGAAAATGATATTTTGAGTTTAAATAAAGACTAGGCCAGATTTCTCATGTCTTGCCAGAATTCTTATGTCTTTTTTTTCCTGTAAGTTTACATACTAAAATTATATTTTTACAGTCAGTCTCACAAGTGAAAAAGGACATAGCTATTAATAGCGCTGATGATAAATTTATTGACATCACATGGGAATATTACACAAATCCACCTATATTATAAAGGTAAATTTGAGCTGTAATTGATTTCAGAATCAAAACAAACCCAAAACTCACCAACTAAAACAGAAAAAGAACCCCGTACCAAATACTGCAAGATATAACCTTGAGGATGAGCTATTTTATTTTCACTTCTTTCATTTCATTCAAAACTTACCTGGGCAAGGCAAAATGTTGCATTCCTGGTACTCTAGAGATGGGCCAAGGCAAGGAAGTCCCCCATACTTGGGCTCAGGATTGCTGCAGACCCGTTTGCGATTCCGGATACCTCTACTGCAGTCACGACTGCACTGAGACCACGGAGACCAGGGTGACCAGGCACCATTGATGGTATGAGCAGAGTATCGTCCAGAACGCAAGAAATCCCCTGACAATCCTAATAAAATAAGGATCAAAAAGGTAATGTTGAATGAAAACAGCATCTCACCCCAAAACAACCTTTTCCTCTTCAAATTTACTCCTAGGCTTCTAATAGTAAGTAATACGAACAGAAGGATCCTGTCCTTTAGCCTCACAATCCAAACCCTAGTTTCATCTCAAGAATCTCTTCTGTAATAGAAACTTCATAATCACTTGCACAGAACTACAGCAAAGAGTTGGATCCAACACTTTAGTTAAAACTTTATGGTTGCATTGACTGAACTAGACAATTTACTCCACCTAAGAATGATAAAAATTATCTCTCTCTTGCACAGGAATTACCATCAGAGAATCTCCAAATATATTACATATGTTATTGCCTCTGTTTTACAGGAAGAAGGTGACAAAGAAGACAGGATTGGGCTTTCTGTGACCACTCATCGAGTCAACTCCCCTGGTCTTCCTGCAGGGCTCTGCCCACTTGACCTGCCTGGCCTGCCTCCACTGCTGCTGGCTCTGCACAGAGGCTCAGGGTATCCAGTGCACTGTACCTATCCTAGCCATTAGATAGTCCACTAATAATTCCACAAAGTCTAGCAAAACTGCCCTTTTGTGAAGAGCAATGTTTTGCCACTTTAAAAACCGGTTTATTTTCCACTGAGTTGAAGTGTTCTAAACCATGTATAAGCTTTGGAAATCAGCCTTTTGGAGACACACACACACTCCCCTCCCCATAGAATATTCCTTCTTAAAATAAACATCTGGCAAGTGGAAAACATATTTTCCAAGTAAGTTTAGTACAGAGAAAAGGCATTAGATTAAACAGTAATGGATGATGTCTGCTGTTTATCAGTGAGAAGGGACACACAGATCTTGTTCACAACATACAGCCAATAGACCTGGATATCGCCCTGGGTGAAGCTCTAATTACCTGCAGTTCATTTGAGTATCTCTGTCGCTTTTGGGCTTGGCCCTGCATGGTAGAAGACTACCTCAACTGTACTAAGCACAGCACTGAAAGCACTCTTGAGCGGTAGCCTTACCTCTAAGCATCACTAAGTGTCTCCACCAACACTACAGGGATTTCCTACTGCTGCCAAAGCAGGTCACCTTTCCCAGTGGAAACTCTATGATCAATGCACCAATAATTGCTGCTTTTATTAGAAGTCCTTATTTAAGTAGCTGTGATGAGAGAAGGTCCTGTGAATGGTACTTCAGCCAGCAGAGGATGTGGCTGGCTCTCTATGCTAGAGCTTCAGTATTGCCTGCATAAGTACAGATGAACTGTACCATTAACAGTGGAGAAATGCAGGGGATTGCTTGCAGCTCTAGCTACAGCACAAATGTCTGCTCTTAAGAAATTGTTTTATGCCCTACCCACAGCTATAGGCACTGTAGGAGTATGGAATGGAGATAAAGAAACAGAAGATTTATTGAACAATACCATGAAAACAGAAATAATACCATGAAGAGTCTGCCCAACAGTCGTCCTGGACTGAACAAGATCAGTATTCTGCATAACCATGATGGAGGAGCCTCCTATTCGCAGTGTCCACCCTATTTCTACCCATGGTTATGGCATTAGTAACACTGCTTAACTTCTTCCCCAAGAAATATACTCACAATCATCCCAAAGCAGATGAGGGTTTGCATACTTTTATTCAACTCTTGATAACTTGCAATAGTGGAATGATGATGCATTGACACAGAAATACTGGTAATAAGAAACTGCTGAAATTAGTAAGAAAACAGCAGAACTGCAATATAAAAATGACTAAAAATGGATAAAACCTTTCAGGAATTATAGAGGGTAACAATTTCTCTCCTGCTGAGCCAGACTCTATTACACAGATATTAAAAGCAGCATTTCAAAAAACATGACATACATTCAAATGCAAAAAAGGGAGCAAGTACAGAGAAACAGAATGTGGTTTATGAATACAGGTCCACTTTCCTTCTTTTAAGACCCTTTTTTGCAATTTTATATCACTCCGGTCATGGAAACGCTCAGCTTATGTACACAGTGAGCTGTGAGAACAAAATAATAGTATATTTTATACCAGAATTCTAAATCAAGGGGGTTTTTAAGTTATTAAATTAAGAGCAATGCAAACAATGAAAAAAGTATTAATCAGACCAGACTGCCAGTCATTCCATTCATAAATCACTGCAGGGTGTACCACTTTGTAACAATACTAGGGTATTTTGAAGGTATCTTTGCAGCATATGTGTAGCTTTTTAAGTCCTAAGGAAAATGTGTGACCTTATCTGACATTATGGTATTAGATTTCTTGTGATTTAAATTGGAGACTGGGGAGTGGAATCATCTAAGCGAAAGCTCTAAGGTAGTTTAACTCCGAAAGAGAAAAATATTCCAAAAAATCTTTTCAGTGTGGAGTTTGGTCTGCAGCAAGTGTTCCCCTGAGTTTTCTTCTTTCCAAAGCATTAAAAAATTTATTATAAGGACCAGTCTTTCCACAGTTTTACAGTAATTAATACAGTGTTCATAAAGGGGCTTTTAGAATTTTCTCTTCAGACACAAACTACACAGTAAAAAATTAACATTATGCCATTAACAGCATGAAAAGTGACAAGATCAGTTTGAATTCTGGAAATACTGTTCTATATATTCCTTGAACAACGTTATAGACTTCTACAATGAGGGGACGAGGTGCACAGATGAGAGGAGAACAGTGGATATTACTTATGTCAACTCTAGTATGGGTTTTAGCACTGACTCCCATAACTTCCTGCTAGCCAAGTCAACAAAGTATGAGCTAGATAAGTGGACAGTGCAATGTGTTGAAAACTGGCTGAGCAACCAGGCCCAGAGGACAGTGATCAGCCATTAAGAGGCCAGCTGCAGAAAAGTCACAAGGTTCAATCCTGCTTAACACCACCATTAATGACCTGAACAAGTTTGCCTTGACTGGGAAGAGTGGCTGATAAACCAAAGGGTCGTGTCACATTTTGACAAGGCAGAGAGAAACCTCATGGAGTTCAAATGGGGAAAATACAAAGTCTTGAATCTGGACAGGAACTACCCCATGCAACCACACTTTGAGGTCAATGACCTAGAAAGCAGCTTTGCAGAGAAAGATCTTGGGGTCCTGGAGGACAGAAAGCTGCATGTGAGCCAGCAATGTGCTCTTGTGGAAAAGAAGGGACGGGTTACATTGGGAAGAGTTTTTCCAGAAGGTCAAGGAAGGATCCTTCCCCTCCACTCAGCACTGGTAGGGAGCCCATCTGGAGTGCTGGCCCCAGTTCTGGGTTCCTGAGTCCTTCAGCTGAGAAGTTCTGTTTATTAACTGAGGTGGTAGAGGGGATGAGGGGCAATGCAAAATTAATCAAAAGATTATATTGTAGAATTTGTTCAAGCAAAACTTCTTCAGAAAGTAAGTGTTTATATAGAATGAAGTCCTAGCCTTATCACAGTTTTACATCAAATTCGATAGGAGAAGGCATAAATAGAAAAGTATTGCAATCTTTCAGAGCAAGTGGCACAAAACTGAAAACTCCAACTTTTCTCATTAAACTGTGGTTTTCTTGCCACTTCTGTTTGCAGTTTGGGCCACTTCCAGATTGCTCCACATCCACCTCCAGGGACAGAAACCAGACTGTGCCACCCAACAAAACTCAACATTAGGCTGTTTTTCTCAGCTTACAGCCCCCAAGATAAAAATATATAGCTAAACCAGGATGCAAGGGCCAATGCCCTCAGCATGGTAGCAGCAAAAGTCTAGTTGCCAAAACAAAACCTTAGTCCCCCTTATTTAAAGCCCATCTACAGAAATAGTTGTACAATCTGCAAGGAGAATGATCAGTCATAGCATCATCAAAAATCTAATGATTAGTTTTCCCAAGACAGACAGAACATCTGTAAGTCAAATTCCGATCCGCCCTTTATGACAGATTCATCATTCAAATGTTTTAAACTAACTTGTTCTCAGAAAGCCTAGGACTGACTTAGAGCCCTGTGAACAACTAGAAGCATGAATTCTGCTTGCAGCTTATCAAGAGGCTCATTTTCAGTTGTTCAGAAGTTGTACTCAAGTAATAAACTGCTACACACTGAGGCTAGAAAAGGGGATTTAAGTACTTGATCCCAGTACAATTTTAAAAAGGCAGCTGTGTTTCTCTAAGGTGGAAAGTTCCATGGGTAGCAGCAAGTACTGCAAAAACTTCAGTAAAAGCAATCACAGTGATTTTGTGGACAAAATAACCATCAACTTCTAAGATCAGGGAAGAGAGAAGATATGAACTGACACCTAAGCAGAAAACTTTTCTCTCATTTTAAGTATTTCTGCTTTGTTCAATATCAGTAAAATTACAGAGAAATTAGTACTTCTCTGCTGATGATTTACTTACTCCATAATGCAGATATAACTGAAAACAGTTGCCCAAGTAATTTACGTAATTCTGATATAAACCAAGGTGATTAGATGATTTCTAAGTAAATTTTTAAAACTTTTTGGTTGAATTGAAATAGCTTCATAAATCCATCAGAAATTAATCCTGTTTGGAGACATGTTAACATGAAAGTCACCTGCCCTGACAAGCACAGGAGAAAAAATCTGCCTTTGTGAAACCTGTAATGAGACTTTGGTTGGCCTGACTCTGCTTGAAAACTGCAACACACTCAGCCAAGTTAAATTAATTTGCCTTAAAAGTGAGGCTCTCTTAAAGCACACAGATTAATAATAATTCCCTAGTCTAGCCTGTAGCTAAGTAATACAGCTCTAAGTAAGAGAGAAGTAGCTGTGACACCTGATAAATTATATTACTTGACTGATTTATGACTTCTGTCCTCCAGTTCTGACCTAACAAAGAAAATTCAATTATCCAAGCAGTCTTAGTTCATGACTTTAGGAAAAGATGATCTGAAGCCAAAATTCAAGTATCCTGAATTATTTCTAAATGACAGCATGAAATACTCCTTGAAGTGCAGAGGTAACAAGGATAAGCAAAGATTGTTTCAGTGTTGTCACTTTCTGAAGATAGTCTGCAAGTTATTTGACAATATTATTGAATCATAAAACTTATATAAATTCAAGCCTAAATATCTGTAACTTACAAAAACTTTATAAACCTACAAAACACAGTAAAATTGAAATACTAAAATGTAATGGCAAACACTAATGCAATTCAAAGACGCCCTACTTAAAAAACCCAGAGTATGCAGATGGAGGACATCATGTTAGCATGAGAATTTTATTTCTTGTATCTAGCTTTTCTGTGCTTAAGTATTTAACCCCAAAGTTCCACTGAGTTGTACTTTGTCAATCAAACTTGAATTCGTCATCAGATTCAATTCTAACTTCCAGAATTCATTTTGTTCTTACTCAGAATACCAACCTTAGCTTCAATACGACAGTATGAGATATCATCTCAACACATACTCCTCCTGACTACAGGACATTCCTGATTATCAGCGCACGTTCTATTCTGTAATACATTCTGAATGCACTCTAGATTTCCTGTGGGTAACACAAGAAAAGATTTAATCAAACTTTTCACAAGAGATCATAGCCACTAGAAGAGTAATTCAGACAAAATCACATCCTACCTTCAAAAATAACTACTATTTTGAAGTTTGAGATAGAGGAAGCAGCAACAACTAGGAATCTAGGTGCAGATTTCCAGGTGACTGGGGGAGGAAAAAAAAGCAAACAAAGGACTCTTTAAGACTGAAATGACTGAAATTAGAAGTATTGCCTTTGTTTAATTGCCTTCAGAAGGTATTTTGGAAGCTAACCTGGTCTAACTCTGGCCATGTCAAAGCCAAGTGTCTTGTCTAAGCCCACCACTGCTGTTTGCGTTGCACTCCATGGAAAGAAGGCAGTATCTCCAGAGGGTGAATTGTGCCCATTGTATCAGATGCTTATCTTCAATGGATCCATCGTTCCTCAGGGTGCTAAAGCTCTCTCTGCAGACTACTGTGGAGTCTAGACTTTGGTATGATAAATTCAACCTAGGAAAACCAGGCAACCTCATACCTTATGAAATATTTATCCCTGGGTTAAAAAATTATGTTTTGAATAAAATGATTAGTGTTTATATATCAGATAACCTTACAGAGAGCCAGCATGTTTAATGTTGATGTTTAATATGTTTCATAAGCACACATTAAAGCCTAGGGTAATGTGATTTCTATACTCTGAATGCTGGATTGTACAGATAGTGCACTAAGACATACAACAATGTACACAATCTCTTTTGGTTTATTTGAAATAGCTGTCTCTTTCCTATCTGAGCACTATGAAAACCCAGAGGCAGGGAACAAGATTTATTTTTCTTTCCTCTTAATCAAACTTCAAATCAGAAAAGCATGAACACGGTCTGCAAATGCTACTGCTTACTTGATTGAGATAGAAATCTTACCACACTCAGGAGGAGTCTAGTGGGTTTCTGGCAAGAAGTTCTATCTTTAAGCTCAGACTGCAAAGAAAGTTTGCTTTGCTAGCATCTGACAGTGAAACATGATTCTGTTTAACACAGCGTGACTATAGTTGCACAGTGGGAGATTATAGGCAATGAGAAAATTTCTAACAAATGTCTCCTATCTGCAAGGAACAGAGAACTGATCTCTGCAGAACACATCTTTGGTAATGAGGTATGCCAAGCATTCTGTACCAGAATTAATCTTTCTGTAAAAGCCAGAAAATTGCTACAATTCAACATGGAGATAATGAAAATAATGTTTCACAGTATCCAGGCTCTGGTCAGGTGGAAGGAAGTTAGGATGTTTTCTTGCTATCTAGCCAGAAATGGTGTCTGCCACAATTCATGGTTTCCCATTCTCATGGCTGCTCTACATGACTCTTGTTCATGTATTTTCTTCCAATGAAATCAAGGAGCAGTAGATTGGTGGTGTAGATTTAGGCCCACATCTAAACCTGGGAGCAGGGAAGTGCTCCTGGATCCTGCAGTTTGGAGGCAGTCAGCAAGTTTCATCTTACCAGCAAATCAAAATTATGCCCCCCTCACCCCTCCCTTAGCAAATATTCCACTCCATACTGTTCTGGCATCCATAACCAGAAAATGACTAAGCAAACAGTCTCAAAATAAAATGTCTATTTTCACCAGCAGTGTATTGGTTAATGCAGCCACTTGGAACACTGATCGAGTTTCATCTTTCACTACAGAATAATTAAAGACTCGCTGGCCAAAAAAGAATCAAAGAATGAGTGCAAATTAATGACAAAGCTATAAGGGCACTCACTAAGAAGAACAGACAGATGTATAATAGTTTCTGCCCCATCAAATACTCAATAAAAAGTACTTAAATATTCAGTAGTTTTAGGATTAGTCAGCAAAAATCCTTCACCCAGATGAACATTTCTATTACTATGCACCAGGACTGGGGTCACGCACATTGCTCCAATGATGAATTATTGCCAAATGAATCAAAGGAGCAGCTTCAGCAAGATGCAACAAAAAAAATACAATGACAGGAAATTCAGGAGTATTATATTCAGGTGCAAAGAAAAAAATCTTCAAGCTCATCAGGCAAAGAACGCACCTGAACCATCATCCCTGCCCCTGTCACTTGCACACTGAAAAAATGCTTTATTTAACAAATTGTAGGGTCTGTTACTTCTGCCTATATTCTGTAGGAGTCAGCTTATGCATCCAGCTCCAGGAGAGGTCTTATGACAATGACTTCAGAGCTGAGAGAGGTGTCGCCATGCCAAGTTTAATTTTCTTGCAGTAATGTGATCTATAACCCTTGCACAGGTTTGCCCTACTGACCTCATCTCTTATGTCATGTGTTGGTTTTTGTATACTCCTTTCTTACGTGCTGCCATCTCAGCTGGCAGACCAGATTATACCTAGACTCTCCTGTAGCTCTACTTCTACTTGTTGTGATAACTTTCTCACATCTGCACTCCCTGGTGGGAAAAATATTCTCTTTCTCATTTAATCTCATGAAATTTTAAAAACGTGTCATCAATGTTGAAGTGCTGGAAGAGAGCAAAAAGCAGCACCACCACCTTGAAGTCTCATTAAGGACAAGAGAGACAGGTCACACACCAATCCTAGCAGAGCAAAATCTTTGCTAAAAACTAGTTTGAAATTTAATATGGATGAAAATAGAAAAAAAGAAACACTTGTGTCAAGAGCTGCTCCATGCCAATATCTGCCTTGCTATCCAGACCTAAAAAAATCCGCAACATTTGACACTGTAGATTATCTGAAATGGGAATGACACAGAGCACAAAACTTAAGTCTTATCTGGAGTACCACGGGTTTTGTTTTATTATTTCACACAGTTCACTACTATATATTTCTTTAAAAAATTACTAACATCCTGCCCCCTCCAAAGAGACATAGATGCCAAGTGAAACAATAAAGGTTTTGTACAGGATGAAGGGTGGGGGGGGTAGGACGGAAGTTTCTAGCATATTATCACAGAAGCCAAATCTGCAGCCTCCCCTGCTTCCAAAACCTTGAGATGTAAACCTAGTACAGGCAGGAGCGTAACACTGACTTTCACAATAGCTGGTCTGTCTGAAAAATATTGAGAATTAGGAAGTCCAAGGACTCAAAAACTGTCCTCTCTTTGTGGTCTGAGATAAGCCAAATGCCTTGAGTAACACAATTTTTTTTTTTTTTTCGGCTAACCTGTATCTTGTGAAGATACAAAAGACTATGCAAATGGAAAACGGGTCTATAAATATTAAAATATAATAACCAGAAATCAGTATTTTTTTAGATTGTATGACTAAAATATAATGAAAAAGATACACTGATATACAATTAAAACTGGATAATCAATGAAATGCATTAATAAAATTAGAATGAATGTCAGAATTTCTCCTAGTTTTGATTTTTTTATACATATACAAAACTATGTATTACTGATAGGAAAAGAAGAAAATTCTGAAGCAAAATAATTCCAATTTAAAATCATCTAAAGCTGAAAAGATTTTGAGGGAGTTTGTTTTTGATCTCAGAAATAAACAGAACTTTAAATTACTAGCAAAAGCACAACATAAACTTTTATAATAGAAATTACCCAGTTCATAAGCTCCTTATTTATTTAAACACCTGTATGAATCTTACGGTTGTTACTTTCAAATTACTGAGCAAAGGTTCTTCTTAGAATATTCCATATTCTAGCAAAATATTCCAGAAATATGTTAATGTTGCACAAATTCACTCCCAGTAAAAGCTTGGGGGAGTATAAGGAGGTAACAGAACCTTCCAAGAACAGGATTATTGTAAAGAGTATTAAAATAACCTGGCAAATCTCATAACTGGTGGTGAAAGACGCTTGCTTAGTCTGAATGATGACTCTACATCCAGAAGAAATACAGGCTAGATTCCCTACTGGGATCACTACGCCCTCCTTTTCATTATCAGTTCTGTTACACACAACACCAGCAAGCAGAAACTTCCCGTCTGTGCTGAAAATGGAACTGCAGACATGTCACTAGCAGGGGGCATGGTGAGCCCGTCTCGCTTTGCTCACCATCTGTCGAGCATCCGCTGGTGCCATCGCTGGAGCAGTAGCGCATCTCGATGCGCTGCCGCCCCACCTCCAGCAGGTTTGGGTCAGGCAAGCGCGCCTTGCAGGTGTATCGGAAACGCTGCTCGTAGTGGCCACCGTTGTCTGAAATGTTCACTGGTGTCCAGGGAGTCCAAGGAGTTGTCTTTTTTAACTCTGGGCAGGCGTTGGTGTTACAAGGCTGATACTCCTGAAAGAAAAAGGTCATAATAAGCATAATCACCAAATACGACCTTAAAAACACCCCAGAAACACTCAGACAAAAATACAACCATTTAAAAAAAGCCTCTGATATTTTTTCAGCATTTCCAATAGCATTGATCGTCAGTGAACTTTTAATACCAGTCTCGACCTGAAAGTGTTTTTTCAGCTTCTATGCAAGCACAATACCACACTGCTTAAAGCAATAATATACCAGTACATATTAGATCTATCACATCCATAAAGACAGTAAATCAAACACTCTAAGTACCATAAGAAAGCATATCCTTCATAAATTAATAGCCCCAAGTAAGGTGAAGCTAAATATGCTAAAGCTTTTAATTAAGAAAAATTCTGATAAACTGCACGTACATGACACAAACCAGCAAATAATTCCTTGGTAACATCTAGTGGCATATGAATAAGCAATCCACTGTCCATTCTGTATATTGCTTACATACTTCAAAAGGGACAACAGGCAAAATATGTTTTCTATTACAGATTCTGGCTCCCTGAGGTGCATGTTACTCATAGCTCCAGAATTGCTAAACCTATCTTCAGAAGCAAATTCCCTGTGAAGTGATATGCACTAAAAGGAAGATGACATCTAAGAAACTAATGCAGAATTGCCAGTATTCTTAACAAATGCAGACTTGTCAGTATCCTCAAGCCCCACAATGCATGTCTTCTGATGAGTGTCATCAAGATCTGTAGGTCGTGCCTATTCATTTTCCACAATGAAATATACTCCATCTGATGTAAATGCTTTGTAAAAAATATGGATGAAATCAAACAACCATTGACTATCAGAATAAATTCACACTGATCAAAAGAAATAGGCATCAGTGGGAAATTTTTTAAATTTTCTGTCTACCTCTTGCCTGTTAGAGAGAAACTCAGCAGAAAGTACTTTCTGAAAAGGAGCCTACTAAAGTTTGTAATTCCACTAAATGCTAAAAAAATAAGGAAACAATAGAAATAATGGTTTTATCATGTACTACAACCTCCTTCTTCCATAACCTCTACCCCAGTTGATACCACCATGTTCCAACAAGCAATAGATTACCTACTCCTCTCTTTCCCATGATGATAATAGCCTTTTTATCTCATACTTTCCTCAGTCCACCACCTTTTTCCACAGATAGTCTAACTTATGAACATATACAATTAGGTTTAGAGCAATTGCTTTCAACCCATATTTTAGTTTAAAGGCTGTTTTGCTATTTCAGATCTAAAAGAAGCTTATTGTCTGAAAGACTCTCTAATTTTTTCATCTGTTAGAATTGGATAAAAAATTCCCCAGAAATCCCTGCCCCACTAACACAGTGATGCACCAGAGAACCCACCATGATGTTCAAGATTCTCAAGTTCTGAGGCCACAGGGACTTGTGACACCCTTGTGTTTTCACAGTTTTGTGGTACTTCAGAAATAAAGAGCTCTTAGCCCAAAGGCTTCTGCTGGACTACTCTTGCTCCCTCCTCAAGGCTGTGCAAAGTCCCTTCCCACCTTAAAACCTGTTGATCACTATTGTGGCGACCACAAATCATACTCAGACACCATCTAGGAAAGAGGATCAACATTTCTGGGATCTGAGTTTCAACCTTGTCTGGTTTCTGGCTCAGAAGACAGCAAAGAACAAGCAAACGATCTGGTCCTGGGTACAGCAGGGGAAGTAATTTCTCCATGACTCCTCAGGAGTCAACTGTTTAAATCAGGTGTGTTTTAGACTTAAGACAGAGCATGTATGACTGTTCTTGCAGCACATAAACTGTAAAAAAGGAAATCATAAAATTAACAGATTCCAGCCACAGCCAGAACTACCCTGCTTGCTATCTGATCTGGCTACTCACCTTCAAAGTGCAGTACCTCCAGTGACTGGATTACAGTGCATCTTTTAGCAAGAGCACTCTGCCTTTCCTTCTCTTTTTTTTTTTTTTTTAAGATGTCTAGCACTGATGAGTCTATCACGTCCCCAGACCAGCTGTTCCAGTATTTGGTAATCCTCAAAGCTAAAAAATTGCAATATGAGGCTGCATTTCCCCCTTAACATTATTTTCCAGTCACTGAATTTTGCTGTGCCTTTATCAATGATGCTGAAAGTGTTTCTTGTCCCAAACCTACAAAAAATTTTTCATGCCCAAGTACCCATACATAAGGATAAACTAAGCTGAACTTGTTAAACCTACACAGGATTTGAAACCTGATCTCCAGGTCCCGTGCACCCCAATGTCTTCTATTTGTCCTATTTCCATATTTTTCCTAAGACTGGACACCAAAATTTGCCTTGGCATTCTAGAAGCAGTCTTATCAATACAGCATGCAATGGCAATCATCATCCCATTTGCCTGAAAGTCTGACTTTAATATGTATATTATTGCATTAGTGCTTTTTCCTTCCACAACATTGTACAAAGAGTCTAAGTAGACCCAATTATCTTTGATAACATGTCCTTTTCTAAATCACAGCTTAACAGCTACCTATAGATTTTATCCCACACAAGAGGCTGGCAGTATCTGGCAATATTAAAATACGTTTTATTAGCTTCTGCAATTATCTAACATATTATTTACTACCTCACCAATCTCTGTCATGCTCAAGCTTTACTGAAAATGTCTTCTATCACTGTCTAGACTGTTGATAAAAATGTTAAGTGCTATTGACCCAACAACTGATTCCAGGCAGACTCTGCTAGACACATCCCAGTAATTTATATCTGCCCATTGACACCATATTTTTCAATTTGTCAATGAACCAGCTTTTAATCCATTTAACATTTGTCACATATTTCAGTTTTCTGAATAATTTTCTGTTGCAAAGGTAAATGTCTTGGAAGATGAGATGTGCTGCATTACTTTCAAACATCTTGAAACCCAAACTCTTTTCTATTAGTAAGTAAGCAGGAAAAAAATCAACCAGTATAGTAGCTATTTCAATGTTTATTTCAATATAGTCACATTTGTCTAAAAGTTTCAGTTCTTCATTTGCTATTGATTTTTGTACTGATATTTTTTAGTCAAAACCAAAAGCTGCTAGAAGTGTGGGGGCTTTCTTTATTAGACATGGCATAGACAGGTGAGAGTCATGTAAAGCAGAATATGTGAGGTATGTAATGAACTCTTTGTCAAATAAATATAGGTAGTAGAGGAAGAAGTTAATTTAGTGGCAATGTATTGAATGTTGCTTTGCTAACTCACTTCTGAGATGAACCCGTCAGCTCCCTCGCTCCTAGAAAGACAGACTATCAGCGTTAGTGTGCTTTGTGTAGTCCCTTCATACACCCTGACAGAGAGCATTCTCCCATGCCGTTACACGAGCCAGAAACAAAGATGTTCCTGAAGAGTGTCTGTGGAGACCATTTGTTAGTTTTTCCTTTCTTCTTGCTTGCTGCATAGCTTAGATGAAGGTTTGACTGCTGCCATACTTGTCTATTCAACCACTGGATAATAACCATGAAACAAACAAATAACCAGGGGAAACAAAAGCACATGTAGTTTAACTGGAGAATATTTACAGCAGTAAATAATCTCTCTGTGAGAAAACCCAGAGGACTATGACCAGAATAGATGACTGCTCAGAGTTCTGGCACTAACAATGACCTGTCAGAGCCCACTGGCTGCTCTCACAAACAGCAGGTGCTGCACTGCTCTATCGACTACCACGTCTGCCACAGAGGAATCGAAAACTGCACGGTGCTTGTTCAGATCATTGATCTGATCTGATGCTGAAAAATCTGGTATAAGCAGAACAATGAACTTGCTCTGGATGGCCTCAGATTTGGAAGTATGGAAAGGGCGAGAGAAAAGGCATAGTTCAGATTACACATGGATGTATTAAGTGCTGCTAGCATGAAGACATAGTCTGACGGGAAAGATTTGACAGGGAAGAGACAGGGAATATGGAAACTGACACCTCTGCTTGGATTATCCTCCCCTTATCACCTTGTCCAATGCTTGAACGATTTACCCAAGAGGGATTTCAAGAATATGGCTGTCTCTCCAAAGCAATTCTACCAGCTAGAATCATGGGCACATTAATCAAGTAACCACATATAAGTCTCAAATGAATAAAAGTCCCAGATGAAACACTGAGGTCTCATCTCAGTGGTAAGACAGAGCTAGAAAAGCAGTGAAGCATTCTGCTTCAATAGCACTGCTGAGAGGAACTGAGACAGCAGCTGCTAAACTCCACCTCCAACGTTCCACATGGACTGAACGGAGAGATGGGGTCAAGCTCTCCTGGGAGATTCTCTAGATACTCAGAGAAATACTTCAGGGGCTCAAGTGATGGGTTATGCATGTTAGTCCTTAGAGTATGCTTGTGGACTCAGAGCAATAATTACTTGAGGCCATTTAAAGAATCCAAAAATATCATTGCAATAATTCAAGCTTAACCACATTCTCAAAGTTCTCTTTGCAAGTTGTTCCAAAACTTGTGGTCTAATCCACCATATTATCAACACTTGAAGTACAATTTTTTTCATGTAAACCAGAATTCAGATAGAGATTTCTACTCCCATTTATATTGTATGTTTATATTATGGAGGTATTTCTCCTAACAAACTCTTTATTTCTTTGATGCATACAGTATGTATATGTGGAATGCACTTCTTTAGTTCTCATCTATGTTTTTCTTTCTCACCTGTTACTGTGACAGACAAAGCAGCTAAATCAGCATTGACAGTGCATTTAAATATTTTCAGCTCAAGAGTTCTTTTATTATTTGCTTTTAATATATTGTATTAGTTCTCAAATATTTTTTTAATCACCAAAAAATCCATTGATTAAAAAATACTTCTACATTTTTGCTTTTTGTTCCATTCATGCTAAACTTCAATTTGACTAGTCCAAAATAATTCTTCAGGCATTAAGACACCAGTAGAAAAGAGTGACACTGATTCATAAATTGAATGGTGTAGAATATCTGCCACCTGAGACTAGACAGGGCTGTAAGATATCAGAACCTCAGTCTCAGCCATTTCTCAGTCTCTGAGTTTGTCACAGCAATATGTAGTTAGAAGAAAGGATAGGTCTCACATGCAAGCAAAACAAAGGCCAAACTGAATGCAACAGTTTTATAAAACTCCAGAGACAAACAGTTCCCATGTAGAGGGGGCCTTGTTTACATGTCAAAACCTAAGTTTCCTGAAGGACTTATATACCGTCTCTCTCTCCAAGAACCAAAAGATAGATAAAATTTATCTACCAGTGGTTGAAAAACACACAGAAAAATCACTTACTGAACTTTAAAAAAGAAAGGGTTCATTTATTTTTACTACAGAAATGTAAAGTCTTGTCTATTTAAAGAAGCATTTTTAAACTAAAACAAACAAAAGAAAAGACCCTGATCATATCTCTATTTCGCAATTTAAAAAGACAGGTTCTTCAACCAAATATCATTAGATATACCTTAGTTGAGTGTAATTTTGCTGCTACAATACTATTTCAAAAGCATGACAAGAAAGAACACACAAACTCCAATAATTTCGATCCATTAAACAAAACATCTTCTACCCTGCAAAGTTCGCATCTGTACTTAGAAAACAAACCCTAAAAGAATTTCTGAGATCTCTCATTTTATTTTAACCACACTAAGACATCCTAGTTTGTAGGCAGTGTTTTAGCTTCAGTTGACATCCATAGGAGGAGTTCTACTGATTCCAGTGGAACCAGGACTCCAGAGAGTACTGCTCACTGCAGATGCAATCCTGCAGCGATGTATAGTAAGGGTAGGAGGTTGTGCCCAGAATGGGTTTTTAAAAATATTTTGATAGATAGAGGGAGGAAAATAATTTATCCCATGCAAAAAGAACGGGTGTCTTCTGAACCAAAAAGATGTGGGTTTTGGCTGCAAATACTGACTGTGCACAACCTTTGTTTAAATTTTGCGTATTTTAAAGAAAAGAATTGGAAAAATCGCCATTTGTGCAAAGGCCAATTTAAAAGGAGTTAAAGGCTGGATTTGGATCCCTTTTCCCTGGAGGAGTTCAAGGGCCCATGGACAGGTCAGTGGATTAAGGCAGTTCAGGACTCAAATCCTTCCTATATTCAGTATCACTAATTTTACTTTGATAAGGAAAGCTCCTACTTTCATCACCTCTTCATAAACCCATCAGTTTTCGGAGTGAACAAAGCCACCACTTCCCTCTTACTTTTTTTCTACCAGCCATTTGTAACTCCCTGCTCGAAAACTACATTTTATGTCAAACTCATCAAACTTTCCTGAAGGAAATTGCTACTACTGAAAATTACTGTTTTGCAGGTAAGTTGATGCTCAGGAGATTGGTGTCCAGGGGTCATTTTCTCCAGTTCATAGTCAGGAATCTTATTGCACATCCCACCTTGTCTGTGGTTTTGTATGCAGTGTTACAATCTGTCACATAATAAATATGCCACTTGTTCTAGCAGCTCCACTGTGAGGCAGGAACCTCCAAAAGTGGGGGACGAGAAGATAGGGATGTCACCACTTGAGCCCAGTAAAAAATCAGAAGACCAGAAGGGCCTGTCAGAGGACTAAGGATTCAGTTATTTTTGCCCTGAGTGTTGTCATTTAGACTGCTGCAAAGAAAGGAAATATAAGATATTACTGACCTGATGAAAACAGAACACACAGGACCACTAACAATCAAGGCTGCAAGGCTGAAGGGATTGTCCACCTATAAATGGCTGCATGGATTTACCAAAACCGACTCAAAAGTGATTTCTATATTGCCACATAGTGAAGGCCTCAACTGCAGTAGGAAAGCCAGGACCAAAATCTGAGCAACATCATGACAAGTAGATGGTGAAATATAAATATCGTTAAAGGCAAATGATTTGTTACTTGTAAATGAATCAAAATTAATCTTTTCAGCATTTAAAACCAGCGTGTAAATAGAGCCTTGAAATACATATTTATAAATTTAATTATAAAGAGAGGGAATTCAATTTTACCTTTAAAATTAGGGATGTGCCATTTGAAAAGACCAGGAAAAGAGATGTAGCTTCCCTGATCATTCAGTACTTCAGAAGTGGGGAAAAGGAGGTTATTCAAAATTCCGTTTTGAGAGGTATGATCAACCAATGGGAAAAAAGTGAGTTCCTGCAGCTCAAGGAGTTACCACTCAGCTGGGCCATGCTAATGATCTGTGCATGTGGCTTTATTCATTACAAACGCAAATGCAAAGGAAGGAGGATTAAGTCAGATGGAAAATGGGTGACTTATGTTGCTGTAATAACTCAATTGTTTGCAATTAGTTTCAAATACTCTTACTGAGAAGCTTAACATTTTTATGTAGGCCCTATAATTCCTGACAAAAATCTTCTAAATTGCTGAAAGAGTTATTATTAACCTAAAATATATTTTTTTAAACTTCTGGAAATCATGGCTATCCAGGTATTTATTAACCGAGAGTAAGAATTTTAGGAGATAATCCAATAGTCAAAAAGGCATAAAAAGGCTATCAACTGATCAATTTTAGAGACTGCTGCTTCATAATCACTGCAAATCTGTTATCACTAATAAATTACCTTTTTCCCTCATGTAGGTTTCTAGAAAGACAAAGAGACCTATGTTCTTGCTGTAAAAGGAGATCCTTAAAAACAAAATTTTAAACACCAAAAGTGGAAGAAAATCTGGAATTTCAGTTTCCACAGGCAACACCAGAGTTACTTGGCTACTTTGTGACCTGGAAAAAGTTTGATTCTTAGATACCTGATGCTTAGATTCGCCCATTGCTAGCTACACTATTTGGCAATGTGGCGAAATGGCTGCTTTCTTTAACAAGGCAGTTTCTAATTAGGCACAGCAGTAAAGTAGTTCTTGCAATGCACATACCAAGGACACATTTACTTCCATAATATTTAAACCTGAAAAATCAACTGTGTGAAAAGCCTTCTGCCAAGTAATGCAGAAAATTAAAACAGTCATTACGATTTCAGATCCATCCAGAGATCACACTTTCAGATTTTTATTAATTTATCCATAGTCATTTATTATATAATCAGTGCAGCCTTATATTACAAGTAATGTTTTTATCAGCCTTTTATCATTGATCTCATTTTCTACATTAAGACCATCTTTCAGGTTCAGCTTTTAGGTTAGGATCAAAATACGAGGGAAAAAAATGCAGCTACTAATCACTGGTACACCAAAACTGACCAGAGAGTGTGAAAGTATTAGCTGCTTATGCAATCATTTAGACAACAAGCACTCAATTGCAGCTTATTTTATTGTTTGGGGTTTTCCCACATGAACTATAAAGATCGATGAATTGTTTTATCAAAAAAATGGAAGCAAAATTTGAGAAAACTAGAGTTAGGAAGAGCTGAAGCCTGGTTTTGCTCTGAAAAGCTGATTATCCTAACATTCTTACTGTATTTTTCATTTAAAGGATGGCTTAAATGATAGACCAATCACTGGGGGGGAAATCCAATAATGTCACCACTTCTGAGATAACACTTCAAATGTTAAAGCAGTTACTAAGCGACAAATGTGTAAGCGATAGAAATGGTGGAAACTGAACAGATGAGGAGCCACGAACTTTAACTCAGCATTGCCAGTCCAAACCCAGGAGCTGCCGTAAAAAGCAGAACTGCTTGCAGAAATGTGTTAAACTGTGGAAGTATTTAAACCCATTGGAAATGGATTTAGTCACACAAATGAGACAGGTTCAGAGATTTTGATCATTGCACTTTCTGACGAGGTAGCAGAAAGGCTGTGCTCTGCACTTCTGAAAATGAAGTCACTTAGTAATGGATCTGAGCATGGATTTGGTAGCCCAGTGAAGATGGCAAAATGCAGTTGCCAGATCCATTCAGGACCAGACGGTTTTTATCTCATCTTCAAAATCACCAAATACCAGAAAGTTCCAATTACCTACTCAGAAGAAAATTCAAACATGGAAAGTTAATGTGCATATGAAAATCCATATCTTCGTAGTTCAAAGGCCACTCCTCTGTATATGAGTGAAAGGAGAAAAATAAACACAAGTCCCATTCCCCACATTCCTTTAAAGCAAATTTTTTTTTTTTTGGATGTTCAGAGACTGGACACCACCTATGGAAAACAGATAGAGAAGGTAGGTTTAAAAAAAATCCATTGTGCTATAAACATCTTTTTCAGGCCTTGACCAAGGCCTGTGGAAGCAAACTGAACCAAAAATGCACTTAAGCACAATTTAATACGTTGTCATACCACAAACATCTACCTTTCCCCAAGGCAGAAGTTACAAATGAGCTGACAGATGTGACTGTGTGCCTACACCGCAATCACTGCTGCTACAATCAAGTAGATAAACACAAAATCATCTTCAGTTATAGCTTGTAATCACTTGGACAAGGAAGCACTGCAACCAGAAAGCCAACATATTTGTTTCTGCCAACTCCACTATGGGAAACCATGACCTTTAGTAAAGGGGGACACTTGAATTGGTTAAATTGTTGTAGCAAGCATCAGTTTAACTCACGTGTGTAGCCCCTGGCTACATGGGAAAAAAATACCACAAAAAAGTAAAAGGACAATCAAAATAATAGCATAAAATTTTACAAGTTACTGATTGAAAAGCAGAAACATAGAAAGAGATATTTGAAAACTATGCCTCTAGTTGTGATAACAAATGTAAATTCAAAATATCTACAAATGTTCACAGGTTTGTGCTTAACATGCTCAGTAAGTGAAACTGCACAGACAATTATAAATATACAATTGTCTGTGATTTTCTCATGAGTGGGTACTAATTTCTCAAAGCTTGTACACTTAACACAGGATTCAATTTCCCAACTGTATGGCTCTGTTGCCACTTTAAATGCTGTGGGTTATCTCACCTAGCTTCCAAACTGTTCTAAAAGCATGTGGGTCTCTCACATGGCCTCTGACATACCTTCACTATAACTTTCACACGCCCTATAGCTTCCCAAAAGCAACACGTCTCTGTTTAGGCAAATCTGCATCCTGCCCTTGTATCCACCAATAGTGCCTGTCATTTTTCTGAATCACATCAGAACTGAGCCTCCTGTTTCACATTTTCTATTTAATTTGTGTCAATCTAAAAAACTCCCTATAAATCAATGTCTCTCATACAACACTCTTTATTTTTAGACATTTTAATGCTCTTGGTTTTATATAAAGTTTATTTTAAAAGTGTTTAATCTGTCTACATTTTATTTTTGAAACTCTGTGTTTGCAAAGAAAACACTTTTTGATCTTCAGCCAATTCCTGGTAAGACAGACGTTTCTGAGGAAAAAAAAAAAAAAGCACTACTTGTATGCTGACTTCATATTATGCTCTGTTCCCAGCATGAGGAAGATACAGCAAAAATAACTGTGTGCTTCCTTTGCACCTCCTCAAATAGGAGCTGTTCTGTAGGTGACACGACCCTGGTGTAAAACAGATCAGGTTTTAACTGACAATACCCTGTGTGTTTCAGCTCAGGATTTCTGAACACTATGCTCTGCTGCTCTGGGGAAATTCCTTAGGATTAAGCCTCTTTCATTTTACACCTTGTTGGACGTCTCAGCAGAAAGGCTAAGCACTATATAGGGGCAAGGTGGCACTGCTAAAGACACTGAAGCCAGAAGCTTAATGAAGAAAAAAAAATAGGAGAAGGAGATTATAGACTGTAAAAAAATCATCGGAAAGAAAATACTGTGGTAATGAAAATAAACTGACCAGGAACAGAGTCTGGTTTCCTGATAAAATTAAATCAAATCACAGTTCAAATGGAGCATTTTATGAGTTTCAACAAGTTGGACGTATAACAATATATTTTCTTAACACAATACTCATGAGAGCTCTTAAAGAAGGCCTTTACTACTTAATGTACACACAGGATCCTTAGCTTCTCTCTATACACAGCTATGCTCATCTCAGTCTTGTTGCAAATCAAATTTCTGCATGCCAGCTTTGCCCCATTTCTTGACATAACACTCACATAAACTCATTTACGAGAGGAAGAAAGAAAGGAGATGAACAAGGATTAATTCACACTGCAGTGACCAAATTGGGCAGGAAAAAAAAAAAAAAAGTTTGTCAGTGAATATGACATCTACTAAAACTTTTCCTCTTCAACACACCAGAAAAGGGACATAAATAGCTACAAGGTACAAGAGTTGAGTTACATGCCAGAGATTGGAAAATTTAACTGTGGCACACGCCTCCAGGACGCTGAGGCTGCAGACTGCCATTGGGTAGTTAGGAATGTTGTGCTTGCTTATCAAAGCAATATGTAAACAAACCCACGGTAGCTTATTGGAAAAGAGGGATGGGTAACGCATGATGTCGTATTTCAGATATTCCTAGCAATGTGGAGAGGACTCACGGCCTGTGACTGCGCCACCATGGCTGGAATACACAAGGCAAACTTACATGACAGAATTTTAGCTCAAGGTCAGGATGGGTGCCCTGAACTTACACTGTAGGCTTTAAAATACAGGCTTCATTTTGGCAGCTCTGTAAGCATACCACCAACTCTGTGGCATTTTCAGGACAATGACATTAACAGCTGGAAAATGAAAGTGTTAGTGCTATTATTTCCCTAAAAAAGGCAATTTGCTCTGTGTAAGTATTTTGTATTCACACTGTGATTTTAAATTTGAAATGTCTGACCATTTATAAAGAATTCTGGCCTATCAAATAAAACTTTGAGGGTAAGTTTGATGAGAACTACATTGCTGGAGCAGTCTATCCCTGAAGGACTACACTCTGTGGAAGGGACCCATGATGGAGCAGTTCTTGAAGAACTACAGCCTATAGGAAAGACCCAAGTCGGGTAAGTTAATGAAGAGCTATTTCATGTGGGAGGGACCCCATGTGGGAGCAGGGGAAGACTCTGAGGAGTTCTACCCCTGAGGAGGAAGGAGCAGCAGAAACGATGTGTGATGAAGTAACCTCAGCCCCCAGTCCCATGAAGTTTAGCCTGGAAAGAAAGGAGAAGTGGGGGAAAGGTTTTTTAAAGATTTAGTTTTAAATCTCACTACCTTATTCTCATTTGACTGATAATAAAATAAAATAAAATAAAATAAAATAAAATAAAATAAAATAAAATAAAATAAAATAAAATAAAATAAAATAAAATAAAATAAAATAAAATAAAATAATTTCCCCAGTCAAGTCTGTTTTGGCCATGATGCTACTTGGTGAGAGATCTCCCACTGTCCTTTCTCAACCCAAGAGCCTCTGCCAGGATGAGGAGAGGAGCAATAGAGCAGCTTTGGCATCCGGCAGGGCTCAGTGCACGACATGGCAGGGCTGCAAAGCTAGCCTGATATTATACATATGGAAACGGAAAATTACAGTGAAAGATTTTTGTGTTGTGGGCTTTCTTTCCCCCTTGGACAAGCTGGTAAAGCATCCTTCTGTCTGACAGCCTTCTTTGATACTCAGAGGAATTTGTCACTGAAATACAGAAGTTCTTGGGAAAAGAAGTCTTTCTTCTAGATGCTCAAAGACAAGGCAACACCAGTAAGACAGGCAAAGGCAGAAATTGGGCCAGAATAGGTAGTACAGGCAGTCTGCTTTGTTTCTTTTTCTTCCTTAAGAAGTCTAAGACAAGATCCTTAAAGGGGGAAAAAAAAAAGAAAAAAAGAAAAGTAATAAAGATAATAAATAAAAGATAATGACACTGAGCTGTTTCCATATCCACGGGCAGTTGTTAATGTGACTACATAAAATAAAAGCAGTTACAGCTGAAGAAATCCCATTGATAAGAAAATGCAGGTATACTTGGCAGGAATTTGGGGATGAAAATGTGAGGGTGCAAGCAGTCCATGGGATCCCAAGGGAGAAGGAAGAAAGAAGATGACAGAATGTAATTTTCAATAACCTTCATACAGATAAAATTCTCACAAATCCTTAGACAGAAGGCTCGAATGTGGTTTCGTAAATGCTAATTCACCTACTTATACTGTTGCAGTTTTAAAAGAGCACAAGAAATGGTATATATTTTAACTTTTAGTTCCATAATTCATAAATTTGTTTATGTGGGATTTAGTTTCGGTCACAGCTTCTAGTACATCTTAGCACAGTGGCTTCTCATCAAGGTGTAGGTGTTTTAGTAAACATTTTAGTATCAGTGATGAGGTACAGAACATGCTGCTCAGTTAATGCTTGGTTTATAAAAGCAATCACTCTGCAGACACTGAATGATATATGAACTCTCTGTCTTAATGGATCCCAATACTATATGAAACCTACGCTATCCAACCCAGGCACTTTTGTACCAGAGACAGGCATGAGAGAGATGCCTAAAAGGCTTTCAGAACAGAGGAAAAGAACATGTAAGTTTACTAAAGATTTATTTAAGGTGTAAAAACATCATGCGTCATCACCCAGCTTTCTTACTTTTAACATCAAGTATTGTTTACACAAATTGTTTCAATAGATGCTATTTTGGAACAGAGATTTTTTACTTTGTCTTTTTCTTCCTTCTACATTTCATACAAGCAAAAGAATATTTTTGTAGCTGTTTTGCCACCTAAGATTGCATCTCTGTTTCTCTGTGTTTAGACAAGTTTGTGAGTAGTTCAAAGTTCAACAACTTTGAAGGTGTTTGTTCCTTGAACTGTAGCTGACATAGCCAGACCATTTCTTAAACTGTAGAAGTGTTTTTTAAAATCCCATGATAAAGGAAAAAAAGTTAATGTGATCACTCTGCAGGATGACAGAGAAAGTATCTGATTTTACAAAATGGAGAGTTCACTATCTGTTTCCCTTGAAAGAATCTGGCAGATGCAACAGGGTGATTTTTTTGTTTTTAAACAAGGATTCTGGAAAGAATCAGTCCAATCTGTCAGGGCTTTATTCTGCTCAGAGGCAAAAAGACATTTCATTTTGTAGGTGTGAATGTTCCAAAGAGCATCTAGCTCACACTTGAACACAGGATCTGTAATCATATGGCTGTTCACATGTCTCAAAGACACAAAACATTACAGAAAATGCAAATTACTTTGTATGCGATTCAGTGACATTAAACCTCAAGAAAATTTAAATCATTCAGTATTTCAAGTCAAATGAGAATAACATCCTCAAACACTTTACATGCCCATCAATCCTTCCATCAATTTAGCCTCAGAGAACAATTCTTAGCATAGGAGGAAACTGACTGAGATACAGGAACCACATCTCCTGCTACAATAGTACTAAATGTGATTATTACTCACACACTGAAGTTGTGCTTTATCTGAAGAGATCCTTTCTGCTAGCGATAAGGACAAGTGGGTGCACAGATTGCTTGCCTTTCTAACAAACAAAGCAATTCCTTGCTAGAGGATCACATGCATTTACATTATGCCAAATTCAGATTTCCTTGAGACTCTTTTAATGAGGTCCCATGTGCCCCTTTCATACACTGAAGATTATTAATTTAAAAAAAATATTATCATTTTAGGCACACACGCTTAAGAAAAGCGATGAGAAGAAGAGCCGTGTATTTTATATCTACTTCAATTGAGTAACAAACAGAAGCATCTGGCTCAGAGGAGCTTCTGATCGGAACAGCAACATGCAATGTTAAGATTGTGTAGTTTTATCAGTACAGTGTATCATCTTCTTTTTGGCAAAGTGAAAGCAAATGTGGGCCTGCCTGGCATCACAGCCAGCGAGATACGAATATACAACAGTTGCATCTGATCAAGGGAGTTTCCTACTAATCAGAAGTTAAATGAGAATGTCCAATGTTCTCTAGCAGGACCAAAAAACCAGATGTATCTTTATTTGCACATAGGATAAGGCTACTAGCTAGCATTAAGAATCATAAGCTCATGACATAAGTGATTCATTCCAGTGGATGTGAAGTCTGCTGCATAAATTCCAGAAAGAGACAGCTATCCCAATCCTTAGCTAAAATGGGATTTCTGAAACGTAGATGTGAATAGTAAGAGATTCGGGTTTGAAAATCCAATGTGTTTTGTTTTCTTTTCATGGGCATGGCAATGTCATTAAATCATCTGAGGAGCCACTCTTGCACTCCAGCATGGAGGGTCCACCTGAAATCTAAGCGTAACTAAACCACTAACACACTTCCTGGCTTTGTAGCTCAGTAGATAGGGAGTAAGCTCTGTTTGTACCAGGCCACAGGTTTTGCATTAGGCTAACAAGATAGGGTACAGGACCTATCTACCCTAGGCTGGGCTTTGCCTGTGCTTGTGTTGGTTTGCCTGCAGATTTGTTTTTGCAACCAATAGCAATTATCTAATTACCAGATCTCTATTACCCGCTTTGTTTTAACTTTTCAACAGCTCTGTTATAATTGTGTGATGTAATGTCTACACCAATATATATTTTGTAACCAATGGGCACTTGTAACATGTATTTACAGAGGGTAGAATGACCTATTAGACTCCCTTACTAAAACACGGCACAGAGGAAGCTTTGAAAGAACTGGCAGAGAGCAATACCTGAAGCCCAAGGGCTATAAACATCTCTGATGGCCAATTACTGCTCATCAAATGAATGCAACCTCAGGAGCAAGGTAAGTCAAGCCATTCTTGTCAAGCCTTAGGGGTAGCAGAGAGAACAAAGAACAAGCACCCAACATATGTAAAACACACGTTACACAGCAAATTCAGCTGCAGATCAACAAATAATAAGCAAGCTGTAAAGCCTCTTAACAAACATAAAAAGGATCCCAACCACGTCCTGAGAAGAAAGAAATCATCAACATCAATGTCGTACTTCTGGCCGAGGGCTCAGGATACTGACCAGTTGCTGTAAACCCACGCCCAGACTGAAACCATCAACCCCCGCATCGAGGGGCAGTGGGAGGGCCAGCCTAACACCAGAGAAAGGCAGAGACTAAAAGGTTTGTGCATTTATGCTACCAGCATGTAATTTAAACTATTTGATAAGGCTGTTACGAATGTTAGAAACATTAAGACTGTAATCAGACTAAGATTAAGTTCTTGGCTGCTCATAAATGGTGTAGTCTTTCTTGCCTGTAGCAGGACTACAAGTGTAAGTAAATAGGTGGGAGTCCAAGCATCTGTTCTCTAACTTAACTGCAACAAATCTCATAAAATACTTCACAGTAAGAATATTTTCAATTTCATGGGCAACTTTAATTCTGTTATTGTTATTAGATCCTGTATTGGAATGCTTGAGTTTGCAACTCCATAATTTCTTTAAATCTAAACAAAAAAATAAATCATGTTTCTTAGATGTAATGGTGATGAAGACTTTACCAATATCAACAAAAGTATATGAAACTTATTTATCACCTGTATCTTTGAATTCAGAACTATGAGATGAGAAAATGTGAAACAAAAATCCAGATGCTCTATATCTAAGATGTCTTTGTTATCATGGGATATCAGCAAAGACCTATGAATGTCTTGGCCTGATTGTGATTATACAGTAATTATACTCTTCTAATAGAGAGGGTGTGAACAGGACTGTAAAATGGATATCTCTTTAGAATGGAGACCCAGGAAAATAATGAGAACTATTGAAAGGGTTTAAAATTTGTTTCTGAGTATGTGGATACTTCCATAACAGTCTAGGAATTGTTGTAAGGCAGAGACTGGCATTCAAATTTTTGAATTTTTGCTTTATTTGTTGATTTTATTTTTTCCACAGAGCTTCAAACTTCCATTTTCATACTCTTTTCAGAGAAGAATCAAACTCAGACTTCTCATTCATAGCACGCTATTTCAACGTTGGAGTGGGAAAAAAAGTGAGAGAAAGGAAACCTCATCAGCATCAAGTCATGGAGAATATTGTAAATCATAAATTAAATTCTGAGCATGAGGCCTCAATCAGGTAGAGCTACTCCCTCACCTGCAGGCAGCCAGTCATTAGTCCTTAGATTAGCAGAGGTGGGAGGAGAAGTTCTTCTCCAATGTTTCAAATCCCATCAAAGGCTTAGGCAATGGTGAATGAAAAATGGTTTCCTCTTTCTTTTTTTTTTTCTTTTCTGAAAAGAGTGAGATTATTTACTTCATTTGCTACGTTATGAAGATCTAGCATGTAATAATTTTTACCAACCAAAAAAACTGCCCAAGAATTTAAGGATTTTAGGTAGTGGGAAGAGGAGAACAGTAATAAAGGTCCTGGCACAAATCAGCTCTGGTTTCCTTAGTTCAGGACTTTACTGGGACATAAGCAAGTGGTGAACTGCGAATCTGTACGATGTCTTAGCATAGGTAAAACTGCATTCATCTATGTCATCTGTGTCATTTGTTTCTCCCTCACCAATACATATCTTCCAGATTCATTTGTAATTTTGACGCCATTTAAAAGATGAGCTGAATTTAAAAAAAACGTGTTGAGAAGTCTTTCCTCAAAATTTGCAATATTTTTGCGTTAGTTACAGTACTTTAAATCCTTAAATGGGCACTAGCTTTCCTAGACACAGTGTAAGTGTAAGAAAATGGAGACATCATAATTTAAAAAGTTAGGAAGATGCTCTTCCATGCAACAGGCATTACAGTTACGGCTCTTTGGTTCCCAATCTGAAAATAACAGCATCGTTATTAAACAAGCTATTTAAGATAAACCTTTATGTTTTCTAATGTTGGGTTTTTGGGTTTTTTTTGGTCTAATCTGTCTGCGTAACCTGGAATACTACCAATATGATTCAGAAGTCCTGTTCTGCAATGTTTTCAATTATAGCTGGGATTGTACAGGACTTACGGTGACTGAGATACAAATTTTATTGTTAGTAATGTTCATGCTTTGCTGCTTTTGATGAATGAAACAAACCCAGGCTCATGCGATGATTGGCATCATTCAAAGTATGAGAAATGAGAACAATACTTGAACTAAACCACTAACTGAAACAGGTAAAGTTATTCTACATCTAAATTACCATTCCACAACAAAATGGCTTTCAGGAAACCTAGATGAGCGTGAGTTCTCCAAAGAGCCTCATCCCAGCAGGACCGACAGTGATTCAGTCGAGTCAGAGCTCAAAAATGCTTTTAGACATTTTTTAATCAGTTTCCTTTACCTTCAGTATCCTTTACCTCAGGCAGTCACCCAGACAAACCTGGATGAAGTTGCTCCCCAGAACTCAGGTGTTCAGGTGTCTGTTTTATACTCCCAATACGACTGTGCTATTGTTTCTTACTAAAACCTTAAAATGTGCTCAGCTACCACAGATGTCAGAGCCTACACACCTTTAAAACTACCTACTTACAATCCAGTATATGCCACAGACATGCCTATACATATGGATACGTATCTTCTGTAACTTCAACACTAACTGAAAGTTAGACTCCACTGCAAGATTTTAATTGGCAAGTGTTAGAGGTGGCCTTTAAGTGCTTATCTGCTTTTTTTGAAGTTAAAAAAAGGTCTTCTGAGATAGTACAAACTCTCTGGCATTAAACCTTCAAGTTTCCTATCACAGAATAACTGTATCACTTCCTCATTTACCTTTAAAAACCCACATCCAGAAAAGCACTGAAAACTGCACTGTTTGTACTGCACACTTACTATGGACATATGGTTTGTTAACTTTAACTAATGGAATTGAACAAGCACGCATCCATTTATGAAAAACCATTTCTTTTTGAACTTGTATAATCCCTTCACCACTTAAGAACACCAACAAACAAACCACAGAGCACTTAATGTTTTTCCAAGGAAAATGCAGAGAAGGAATCCATTGGAACAGCTTTGTGCTCAAAATCATCTGTGAAGCATCAAAGTTCTGTTTGTTGGAATCTGTGTTCCAGCTGTGGAGTTTAGAGCTTTTTGCTTTCTTAATCACGTTCCTTATTCCAATGAGTAAGTACTTGGTTCTGTGCATTCACAGAGTCGGAGAGTTAATTCATCAGGGACTGCTCATACTCCCAGAGCCTTTAAAGTCCTTTCCCCAAGAGAACATGTCAAATTTGAAGGTTCAAAGGACTTCTTTTTTTACTGGATTTGATAAGTGACAATTTTAAAAAATAAGCTCGATTCAAAAAAAAATAGAGATTATACTCCTTGAACTGTGTGGAAAGAAAAAGATGCCTAAAATTACAATTAACCTGCCAACAAACGAAAGCCCCTCACATCCAATTCATAGTAAATTTCTCTGATGGCAATATTAAACAATTCCTTAATTACTGGGGTTCCATTTATGAGCAAGTCCTTATCTGTTTTAAAAAGCAATCAGAATGAGAAAAAATCTGAGGCTGACTCAGTTATTCCTGAAATCAGAGGAAGACTAAATCGACTTCAATGCCTTTTCAGCGAGGCCCCATTTTAGCAGTGACAGTCAAGCACTAAAACCACTTTGTGTGTCAGTTTGTGACTCCATACAAAGTATCATATGATTTTGAAGAGCTGCAGAAACCAAATGCTGCATTTTTCCCATAACTTTCAATGATCATGGATTCTGAGTCCTCCCGTTTGACCACCCTGAGGGTGGAAGTGTGGGGCTATCAGGGTGCAAGTGTGGGGCAAGGGGTATTTTGGGGGTTTTAAATGTAATGTAACTGTTCAGCAGTTGTGAAAAGTCCCCTGCAGGAACTCAGCTTTTACCCTTGACTAAGCAAACTAGGTTACTGGTTTAACTGCCCAAGGTTAAGAAATACAAATAAAATGACAAAAACATGTATAATTTGGCCAACTGTTTGTTTTTGGTTTTTTTTTTCCCAGAAAAGCATACAAAGAATTTCCTTTGCTGAATTCTGCTCCCTTGAGAGGTGACTCTACTCAAGAGAAAAGTATTAGGGGGCTAGTCCCTGACCCCTCCTCTACGGTACAAATGAACAAAGAAGAGAGCTGGGTTCAGTACAACCATTAGTGAGGGACCTGCAGAGGGACATGACCCAGCAGAGCACTACAGGAGGGAAGCTCTCCAGGGGCAGTGTATTAGAGGCAGAGAGCAAATCCTTGCTGCCAGTCAAGAAATCTGAGGAAGGGCAAAAAGAAATCATCAGAACTAAACAGCAGGGAGATGACAACATCCTGTAAAAAGCTAAAAAGTTGGGTACAAACAAAAAAATGAATGGCAATAATAACAAATCTAGCACATTAAATGTAAAAACACAGTAAGAGGCCAGAAAATAATTCAAGGAGGTACTTTGTAAGGTCTAAAGGCTAAGATGCAGTCCTACTTCAAGGACATCAGGGACAGAAACATTGCTACAGAGTCTAGTGCACTGTGAAGGCATACAAGGGGTATTTTGAAATGGCAAGACCACAGCAGGCTGTGTTAATTGAAGACATGATGGCACAAATAGATAAAATGAGCAAAAAAATGTCACCACAGAATGTAACTACAGAAGCAGAAATAAGAAAACTAATACTAGTGACACACAGCTTCTTGCTTAAATTTGCCTTCCTATCTGAAGCCTGGAAGATGCTAAATGTGACATCACGTTTAAAAGATACTTCAGGAAGTTCAGGGGATCTAAAAAAAATGAGCATGACATCTGAATTGGGCAAATCAGGGAAATCGTAATAAAGCATGAAATTAGTGGAACATGAACAAATATGATCTGCTGGAGAACAAAATTCTATGCTCCGCTTTTCTTTAAAAGGAATCTATCAGAATCTCTGAAGGAGTCAGCAAACATATGGATACAGGTGGTAAGCTGATACAGTTTACTTTGCATTCAAAAAGACATTTCACAATGTATCTCAAAGGAATTATTCTCTCTTAGGAGACTTGCAGCCAAAAGCTAAATGAAAATCGATTATGCTTTCACAGATAATAAACTGTTAAAGAGATGATAAATGGAAGAGAGGAATAAATGGTCAGTTTTTCACAATGAATGGTGTTCAACATGGTCTGTGCTGTAAACCTGTGTGGTTAAACTGATTCAACAGCAGGGAAAGTACTGTACCTAAGATAGCACCTACTTTCAAAAAAAACCCACTCTGGTAGGTGTGCTGCGGAGGGAAAAAGGAAAGGGTGAGTATAATATTTAAAAAGCACACACACTTTATCAGGCTGGGACTGTAAGCAGAATGCAGTTCTAAGAGCTAAACTCGTCAATAAATTTCTCCCAAATAATCAAAGGTACCTACCTCACAAAAGGCAAAAGATTAATAGTTCATTTTCATCCTTACTTGTCTGACTATATTAGGCAAAACCCTTCTGTAGCTTTAGAAAGCAGAAACACTTTTGTACAATCTTGCACTCATGTGATCTAGATTTCCCATTCTTCTCCACATTTCACCCTGCCTGCCTCTCCCAACACAGGAAATTCTGTTCATATATACTATTCTTCCTATGAAGTTTAAGGCAACATTAGCTGGTTTTCTTGAGACTATCATGGAAAGCCAAATTTCACTTTAAAGATAGGGCATCTCATATTATTATACTTGTTCAGTTTGACTTAGAAAATTAACCAGCAAATAAAAAGCCAGTCATTCTGAAAACAAAGGAAAGAAGTGAAAACACTTCCCTGGCTAGAGATACCAAACAACGCTGCATTTTTTACTTTTTTTTTTTTTCAAAATTACATTCATATGACTCTCAGCAAGATTTTTGAAGGATTAATTCCTATAATCCACCAGTTGCTTTTTTTCTTGCATTCTGTGTAATGGATCATTTTTATACTTCATACCTAATTGCTGATGATAGATTTCACTATATGTCTAATATTCCTTTTAGCCCTACATTTCAGAAGAAGATAATAGGCACTGCTATTACTTCTTTTTCTAAGTGCTCTAAAACTCTTTAACAAAATATTCATTCTGCCAAGCTATCTCACTAAAATGCTTCAATATGTGCATTGGGATTCTGGATCAGCTTTTCAGTAAGGGATAGGATACATAAATTAACTATTTTTAACAGGGAGCTTAGTGCCTTTGCAAAGAGGTTTGTGTGCTCCTATGTGAAAGAATACAGTATACTTCCAGTGTTGTGAATAGTTGCTTGAAAATTTTGGAAACTTCTGAATGAATCTCTTCTTATGCTTTAAATATAGTGAGCATGTTTCATTTCAGCTTAAAGCAGAATTACAGGTCTTCTAGGTAGAGTAACAGCCAGATATACTCTCTGAACTTCTGCTTCCTGATGTCATCCAAGGCTGTGAAAAGACTTAGCTAAGTCAGGAAATGCCAAGAGATGTGGGTCTATTGACAAACTCATGTTTTTCATAGATCTTGTGCTGAGGGGATGAGGGCAGAATAAACTCAGCTGTGGAAAAAATGAAATTTTTGTTAATAAGTGGTATAAGTGTTATATCCACAGCAGTATGACATTACCGAAGAGTGAATTGACAAAGCCACATACAATGTCCTCACAAGCACCAACACATAAACGGCCTTTTATAAAGAATCCTGGAATCTGCCACTACCTTAATAAATAATCTTCATGAAATAAAGATGGGGCTGCTTTTGAGCAACAGAGCAATAACACAGAAGAGTCTCATGCTGAGCACTGCACAGATGCTGGCTGAGTTAACAGTCTCGTACCTGACCTGGCGCCTGGTAATCGAGCCTGTGGAATTGGCAAAGTATCTCTGGCACCATAGGTCAACTCTACTGTTGTGGGTGGGGGTTTTTTCCACTCTTCCTTCTGGAGACTGATTTAAAGTACAAAGAGATCAAAGTGAATATGTCCTACCTCTGAATCAGATGGCTGAAAAATTACAGGTATAGTCTACAGCTGCTTTTCTCCATCTAAAGCCTCTCTGACAAGGCAAATCAAGAACTGCATTTTAGGGCTGACCTGTTTCTGGACCAGTCCCAGTGTTTGTAGGGGTGTCACAAGTTTCAAACGAAACATAAATGAACACCTGCATCTTTACAAATAGTAACTTGTTTCACTGATCTCTCATGCTAGAAATTGTTATAAGTAACAAAGTCGGAGATTTTCATAACATAAACTGAAATCCTGTTTTTATGCCTTCAGCTTTCTGATGTTTCAAATAAAATAACAAGTATTTTTGAATTAGAAAAACTCTGTTCTGGAAGACACAGGATTAATAATTTTATTTTCGGCTGCATTTCTCTAGCTGAAAGAAATATGCAGCACGATGCTGCTTTCAAGTAATGTAAGGGGTCTTAATAGGGTGACAGTGACATTTTTTCCTGCCTTTCAAGTTGCAAGGACAAATCACTGTGTATTCTGGTAAATGAGCTCAGTGTTTGCATGAGTTTATATTCTCAGACATGAAGAACACAATCCCATCTCCTAGAGTACTCAGATCTAAATATTATTATTTCAGAATGCTGCAATAGGCTGAGTCACATCATCCTGAAGATACAAAATAAGTTATAAATAAACACAATGAAACTGTGTATTTGCCTTTTTTAAGGCTTGTGAACATATTTGTTCAAGATGAATGTCAGACGCTTTGAATAACAATGTCTTTTATTTGGTGGCTGTAGTATTAGTGCAGAAGTATTCTAAGTCAACAACTTAATGTCAAAGGGAGAAGGGAATAAGGAGGAAAGAAAAAGGAACTTTTGATAACTCCATCAATAAAAATTTAGAAGTTTTTTTAATTATTTCCCAACCTCAAATAACTTGTGTAAGAACAGGGCTGCCTGACACTATTCTCAATGAAAATCAAAATCCTACCACAGCCTAATAAATTAAAAATTACTATGATGCCCTGAGACTAAGTAAAAATAAAAGCTGGCACATAAATATAATTAATTTGGATGGAGTTCCATTTAATTGCACTCAGATGGCTAAGGACTGCTGTCAGTCAGCTCAGCTAACAAATCAGTCTTGCACTCATCAAGAGTTGCTGCATTAGTGAGGCTATAAATGGCAACAGTACATATTACTTTTTCAGGCTTCATCCATACCTCAATTTACTGAGGTCAAATTGAAGAATACTGAAACAAAACTCTGCTTTGTGTTAAGGTCTACATGTGAGCAGACTTTTTGATATAAAATGTGTAAACACAACTACTGTGTTTGCACCGTACCGTTTTAAGTACAGGTGACTAAACCTAAAAGGAACAAAATAAATCAGAGGGACAATTTGTTGCAAACTGATTCAACAATCACTTACAAAGAGGAACATTGGAAATGCCATTCTAGATCAGACGTGCCTTCCCTGTTTATTGTCAAATGGCAGCACAGAAATAAGAAGAATGCCAAAAGCACAGCTCTAAATCTGATTGCTAATATTCAGGAAAAAGATTTAAAACTTTAAAATTTGATTTACTATGCCAACAAAAATCTATTTTTTTGTCTATTATAATTCTACTTCATCCTGATATCCTGCACAATTTTAGTTGTGTGGAGTTTTATTGGTTCTTAAGATTTAAGCCTCAACAATTTCTCTCAACAAGTTACATCATTTAACAATGCCCTGGATAGAAATTAATTCCCCTCACTGGCTTCATATTTCCTTAAAACTCAGTATATTACAGTACAGAGTGCACAGAAATCCCAGCATTCCCTCTCTAAACCTGTCATTAATTCATATATTAGTCCTTCGTACACTAGAACCCTGCGTACTCTGACTTACGAGAATCCCAATCTTTTGCCTTTCTTTGGAACACTTTCCCAAGCTCAGCTCACTTCCACCACAGGCCATATCCTTTAAAAACAGTAGGCATGGCTACAGAACAGTTTTATGTAACTGCTCTATCAGGTTTCTGAGGTAATTTTCAATGTTATGCTTCACACACCCATTTTTCTCATTTTGATTGCAACTGGACAATGAAGGTTGCTACTGAACTGACTAGAGTAAAATTAAGGTTTCTGCATACTCAACAAAGACATATCTTTGTAATGGAAGAGACTTTGAAAATCAGAGATCAGGTGAAGCAGTCCAACACTACCTGTATCAATTTTTTATTTTCATTAAATCTGGATTAGAGGCTAACTATATATATTTTTTAACACAAAAAATAAGAAAAAATACTCTGTATTAAATACAGTTCTAGTTGTTCCAACAGCTCTCTCTTTTTTTTTTATTTTTACAGCTCTCCCTGTTTATGTCAATTCTGATTGCATATAAATACTACTTATGTATCAAATAAAGCTACACAACCCATACATAAAAAACTAGATCCACAAGCACTGGAATTAATGAAGCCTGATCTCCTGTAAGTTTATACTTCAAGTCTTTTAAGTTTTCCCTCTCTGCCCCTTCCCATATCTCCTGCCCGTAGTATTTAGGAGTCCAACTGCTAAAAATTAAGAGATGCAGTGTCTAGTCCCAAGCAACATGTGTGCTGATACCTGCACTCAGGTGAGCAGCACCTGACATCACTTGCACCAAACAATGGACTCAGCTGCAATTCTGCCTCTCAATGTAAAAACCAATTTAGTTTTTTTTAACTCTACTGGGCCACTGTTTTTCATGCAATTTGTTGCAGTTCCATGTCGTCATCTAAGACCACCCTCCAATAAAACACAGTTGTAATGGGGGAGTGGGTGCCTTACTTAGGAGCAGAGGAGTAAGAATACCTGACAGACCACAATATGATCCTGGAAGTCCTATTACTTGATAAAACTAAGCTAAAACTATGTCATCTACTTTTTTGTTCTGGTTTTTAGTCTTCAATGATAGTTATGGATTACTTTCCAGAGATAACTGAATGTTCTAGGTCCACAGCAATGAAAAAAACTCAGGCTCCATGAAGCATAAAGTCCTTAGGAAATATCCTCCAGTTTCGATTTTGCTCATTAATTCAGTTTAAAATTAGTGCACCACAAAACTTCGGCACCCAAGCTTCTTTCTTCCTATCTTTCTCCTTTTTCATTCACATTCAAAACTTGTCCAGTCAAAGGAAAGTAGAAGTTCACATCTCCTAATGCTGAGCCCTTGAGCCCAGCACGGTGCCTGCTGGGCACAGAATGAAGGGGGTTTCAGGTACTTCAGCTTTCTGTGGTTATCAGAGACAGCAGTGACCACAGCTCAAACGCAGGGCCCCAGCAGAGCTGGGGGTACAGTATTACATCTAAGTATCAATAATGGACACTACATCTACAGCACAGGAACCGCTGAAAACTACAACACATAGCGCTGAGACAGGACACACTCCTGTGTGCCTGGTGTTTTAGGAAACAGTGGGGCACATCCTGGCTGGAGCAAATTGGGTCTGCTATCTCTGATCAGTGCAACTCCCTAACTGCATAAAGGCACTTGACCTTGAGGCACACACTGGCTGTTGCCTACACCCAAAGCCTTGACAAAGTTTATGCACAGTTACACTAAAATTTGTTTCCTATGTTTTTTAAAATAAGATTTGGACTTCTGAAACAAACATTAATGATCTGTATGACAGACACCTATATGGCCAATACAAAGTCCTTGAATGGGAGAACACTCGCTTTGGCAAACCCTCTTAATTAGATTTGAAAGAGATTACAAATCAGATGGCGTTGGTCCACGAAAGAAGTGATTTCACATGACCTGGAAGTCCCTGAAAGAGCTTGCTACAGGAATCACAGAATGGGACTGCAGTCAATGACAGTTATCACAGGTTGAACTGAATAGTTTGAAGTAGAGTAGAGACAGTTTCCCAGCAGCTAAAAATATATTTCACAGCTTTAAATTACTTTCAAAATTACATTTCTCAGAAAAGAGATGCTTCACACTATTCTGTTTTAAGCAAGAAAGCAAACAACTTACAGTTTAGTCTCTTTTTCAAAATTAAATAAATGAAACAGCAAAATGATTGCTGGATGTGTGCCCAAATACCACCTTAAACAAGGATATAGATGTACATCAGTCCAACCAGTTTGTATTTCACATTTACCTTAACCATGAATGCCAAGCCATTTACTGACCAAGGTAAGCAGAAATGTACCATTGATCAATATGTTTTAGCATTTTCTGAAATTATTTCTTATGATTTTGATTTTTTTTTGGTTTTACTGTCTTTAGGTAACTTCTTATTGCTCACAATTGCAGTAGCATGTGCAGCATGAAAAGAAGAGAGTATCTACTTTGTTAAACTTTTAAAACATAAAAAACCAGTTAATACCCAATGGAGTTTGCATTACAGAAGAAAAAAGGATGGAAAAAGGAAATGAGCATAAAGTAGGCAAACGTTGTATAAATAGTACAATTTCCTATACATCATGCTTGTGAGATTGTTTCCTGGTTTTGAAATACACTATTTTTCTTAAGTCAAATGGAAACTTAAAAAAGAACTCTAAAAAAAAGCATAATAACAATTTATTTTCTGTTCACTTTTTTGGACTAGACATTTTAAATTTATTTTGTGAGATGCCAAGTAAAAAAAGACGGACTGTTTTTTTCTGATGGACAAAGTACTTCTGAAAATCTTCTTTCTTCAAATTCCCTTTAAAAAATTGATGAAAGAAAAAAATTCTGACATTTGCTTTTTTCTTTTTTATCCTGTGTCATTACAAAAACTCTAGAATGCAGATATACTTTCTTTAAAAAGTTTTGTGTTCAGAACAATTCCAGAATGTTGAAACAATAATACTAATAACCAAAAAAAAATAGTGTAAAACTAGCTACTATTTTCTAAGAAAAAAATAAATTGCCTCCCCCTTTTTTTTTTTTTTTTTTAAATTCCACAGCAAAATACAGCATGCTTTGTTCTGGTATGTGGAAAGTATATGCCCTTTACTGGTCTCCCAGTACAAAAACTAAGATTAATGTATATGTTAGCATAACTGAAATGAGAACACAGACAAATATACACATAAAGCATGTCACCCAACTTGAGCCTGAAACGAAATTCCTCATTCCAATTACAATTCTTTAAAAAAGTTATTCTTTTATTACTGGCCTGAGGCAAACTCAAGTGAGATTATGCTTCTCAGGGGAAAAGAAGCATTTTCTGAAGGAAACATACAGCTTATCTGAGTATGCTGTAAAATCTGAAGATGTTTGTCCTCTGAGTCACATTAGCACAGTCCAGAGAATTCTACAGTTCCTTCTCTAGTGCCTGTATCACCTGCATACATGAGATTAATACCTGTTTTGTGATCCACTTAAGCTTTGTATTACCAGAACTTAGCTCTCTTAAATTTGGTTGTGATGGTTCTATCTTTTATTAGACAATTTTAAGCAGTCTTTAGTAGCTTTGATTAACTTTAAGACTCTAACAGGTTCTTATGACTCCACATTTTGATTTCTAACTTCATCTTTTTGACCTTTATGAGTCTCTATGGTCTAATTCTCCTGTATCATATTGATTTATGGTTTTCTATATTCAGTGAAACTGCCTTCACTCCTAAGTCTCTGGTCACCCATTTTCATGTATTGAGTGCACTTAAGCAAGAGACGCATCTTTAAGATATCATCACGGTTTTCTCTCTGTGGAATATTTACATGCATCAAAAGATTTATCATTATTATTTTATACAATAAGTTGGAAATAATGGTAGGGAGCTCCAGGGAGTCCTGATAAAAAATATTCAAGTGGCTTGGCTGATACCTGCTACAAGACAGATGAAGTCAAGGAACCAACTGATGAGAAACATGCAAACAGACAAACACAAGCAGCAGCTGCCTGCTGTGATATTGCAGCCTAGGAGCAATACAATCAAACTAAAAGGAAGAAACACTGTTCATTAAAAATTATGTGGTATAAATCATTAGGTGGACACAGACAATAGCCATTAATATGGTAAAAGCTGCAAAATAAGGACAGAAAAATAGATTAGGATTGGCTATATTGCAGTCTCACAGCCAGGTTGCAGATTGGAAAACAGAAGAGGCAGGTTCTCCTAGGAAATTAAATCTGGTCCCCCGATACTGCTGACAAGCACACTGTAAGACTTCCTTTCTTAAGTCTTATAAAAACAGTTGTTGGTTTTGCTTTTCTCCCATGATTCCCTATTGAAAAAGTGTTCTAAAAACAAAGAATTGGCAGAGTTGAAAGGGGTCCCAAGACAGCATTTAGTCCATCCTACACCTCTGATGCATCAAAAATTTCTTTTCATTTCCAGATGAAATGAAGCCTAACATAGTTACTGTCTTCTTAAATAACATGTTCTCCAGTCCTCTACCCTTTTTTCCTTCTCCTTTTCACAGGCCACAGACACTGAACTATTCGGCTGCAACTCAAGCTGCTCAAGTGTTGTGAAAGTTTCACAGAATTCATCCTCACTGAAGAAGGTAAACCAGAAATGTGGACAGTCTCTTTATAGTTTAAGCTATCATTTAATGGTTGAGAGAACCAGGCATTTTAGGTCCCTGAGTCTACGTCCAGTTATGCTTTAATTCACATGGTAAATGTATGGCTCACAACATCTTTTACTCCAGACAAAACAAACAGGAGATAGTATAGATTACTACCACTTTCACTGCAACACATCCTGGGGCTTTTTAGCTTCTCAAGTACGCAGAGATAGGATAAAAGTTTTTTGAAATAAACTAAATTCACTGATGAAAAGATACATACCTAGTATAATAAAACCAAAAACTTGGCTGAAGCAGAAGAACATCCGACAAATAAATTTCATATTTGTGCTCCTCATTCATAAGACTTCATTAATATAAATATTTAACTCATTCAACAATTACAAGCACAAAAATATTTCTGATTGCAGTTTCTTACACTAATAAACAAACCCAGAGAAGAAATAAAGTACTTTTTTCTCCAGCTACACTTAGTGAAAAGGCCCTGCTATGGCTGCAAAGTCTCTGACTCAAGACAGGTAACTCAAAGGTTCAAATTCAGTGAAACTTAAACTGGACACAGACTTTGTTCCACAGTCCTTTGTCTTGCAAGAACATCAGGGTTTATAGAGGATTTCTATGCTGGATGGCTTTCCATTGGTGCCTAAGTTTTAGCAAGATAACTATGTACTCCAAAGCTTGAAATGATCAACACAATAATTTTCTAATTAGTAAAAAATCTCCAGAACATTTCCATAGCTGAACTGGTAACTATTCTGTGATGCAGCAGAGTATGTGCTAAGACTGTTAATAAATTACAACCCCCAATACCATTATTCTCTAATCACATATAATAGGAAATTTTTACACTAAAGGTTTTCCTACTTTCCTCATGGAGCTTTTCAAGAAAATTAGAACCACATATTTTTGATTTAAGACCATGGGAAGATTCTCTGCAAAATAAAATACTGCTATTTTTCAAGAACATTATTATAGAATAAATAGGAACAAATGAGAGAGAAAACCTTCATATTGTGCTCTTTTCAGTGCCAGTCAGGAAGGTTTAACAATAGATCTAGACCATATGTCTTCTTTTTTTCGTGTACCATCAGAGAGAGACAAGTATTTTGGAACATTTGGTAGAATTCTAAGTTATTAGGTTAATTCTTAAAGTTCAACTGAAATAAAAGAACAAGCCTGTTGGATGTTTTTAATTTACTGAAAATGCAATTTGATCACCAGAATAAATTTCAGAAAGAGAAATATCCTGGGAAAATGCACAAAATCTTCAAATTAGAAAAAGGTAATAAATTATCCTTTCTTTGGTATTGAATTACTGCCAACCTAACAAATAGACCACAGATAATGACAAACCTCAGAATTAAGTCTCTCTGAAAATAAGACATGTAAAAATTGATTTAATTGTTAAAAGAAATAAAAAATTTTTCTACCTCTTCACCTACCACCTGTGCTTGTTCAGATATAAGAAAAATCCCCTACATGTTTTCCCATATGTTTATCTTAATAAATTGGGTATCCATAAGGCAATTCTACTCATTCAAATCATCCTACTGTAGCTCCAAAGCCTAACAGCTGCTAGGCTGCCGCTGTGCCAAGATCACTACTGCTGTCCAGTCTCACCTCAGCACTTTCCTGGTGCTTCCATGCATTCACTGATTGGCTCCTTATGTATTTAGATGTGAAAATTAGCTTTTTCTCTGCTGTCCAGAACCTAATAGACTGGAGTCCTGGGCTCATAAATAGGGTTCCTATGTACTTCGGTGATAAAAATAAAAACCACCACAAACCTGCAAGGACACATCTACATCTGCACCAGCCTTGCCTCAGGAAGCTTATTTCCTAGATGATAGTGTGAAAAAGCTGAATTATGTATATTTCTGATTAATAAATCGCATGGATTTCAGCACACATAAGCAACACAGAGACAAAAACAGTCTGGTGACTACTCATGTTAGGGATACAGCTTATAGACATACACAGATGCATTATGGGCATAGAGCATTAGTGATAGAACAGGTGGAAATGGCTTCAAGTTTTGCCAGAGGAAGTTTAGACTGGATATTAGGAAAAATTTCTTCACTGAAAGGGCTGTCAAGCACTGGAACAGACTGCCCAGAGAAGGTACAGAGTCACCATTCCTGGAGGTATTTAAAACACGTGAAGATGAGGCTCCTGGGAATATGCTTCAATGGAGGAGTTGGCAGAGCTGGGTTAATGGTCAGACTTGGAAACCTTAGAGGTCCTTTCAAACTTAAATGATTTTATGATTCTATGACATAGAGACATCCATGGCATATGGCCATAGATATCTGATTAAGAGAAAGCTGAAAATTACTTACCACGCTGCAGCCAGGACAGTCAGGACCATTTTCACATGTCCTGCGCCGTGCCTGGATCCCTCCTCCACACTGAGCAGTGCAGCGCTCCCAGGGCCCCCAGCCTGTCCAAAACACATGAGGGGGGCACAACAAGTGCTCATTGCAGTACCTGTGAGAAGAGAAATAAGGAGGAAAAGAATCCATTTATTATCAAGACCTACCCCAAAGCCTCCCTCATTTGCGTAATTCAGATAGACGTTTGTGCAGGGAAATATTTTATATAAAGGGCCTCTCCTTACTCATTAAGCACTGCAGTAACAGTTGTCACGCTACACAGAGTGTCTAAACATTTGAGTGGGGTTTTTTTAGGTTGCAGTTTTGTGGGTGGAGCATTGGTTTGCTTTATTCAGTGACTTTATACAATCCATGCAATGCAGCCCTGCAATCGTACTGCGACCACGTAACCAAGATTAAAAACTACTTTATTAAAAGCAGTTGTGGCTATCCCTCTGGGGCAGTCAACCAAACGGAAGGCAAGCATTCATGCAGGCAGTCTTTTATCAGTCTCCAGCTAAGAATTGATTAGGATCCATCTCTCTTGTCTTCAGATAGCTACACTTGCTTTTTCTCATCCACAGCGTCTCTGCTTCTAGGGCAAAATAAAAGCTAAAACATCGATTCTAGGCATAAAGAACTGTACTTTTTAAATAATGTTATTGCTTTATCTTTTAAAGGGTGTTTTCAGCTTCTATAATCTTCGAAGGATTTCCCAGTAGGCTGAAAACTGATTCAGAGGCTTAGTAGGTTCTTGAGGGAAGCACTATTGGTAACAAGACATTCAGACACGTGCGAAGGTCCCAGCTTCAGCTGAGTTTTTCAATTTTTGTAGAAACCTTAGATTCCTGATTTTTTGAGTGTGCAGTACAATAATTGTAGCCACAGCATGCGCTGCTTTTTAAGGAACCTCTACACAGGTCTAAAGGATTTGGGTCATCAGTAAGTGTGACTGGGGCTCTCTAAGAGACCAAGCTGTTACTTAGATAAAGCAAAGATGCAGCATAGTCAGGAAACAGACAACCCTAAAGAAATTCTCTAATATTTTATGGATGCATCTGGGTAGCTCCTGTTCCAATACTGACTGTCCTGAATGAACAAATCAATCTGTTACAGTATTTCCTCAGTTTTTACACCATTCATCCAAATTCCAATGTCTTCTTGCCCTTCTAACAAGTTTTCATCTCTTGTCACTCTTCTACAGCAAAAACTGACTTTAATACTCCAGTTATTCATTTTCTACAAAAAGAGAAATAACAGTATGAACAGTTGTCATTTTCAACGAGAATAACCATAACAATTTTTTTGTTTGTTTTCACAAAACCCCAATATCTGCAAGCTCCAATTCTTCATTATCAAGGAATTTGAACATTTGGAACCTCTGTGGAGGGCAAAAAAGTAATGGTGGTGGTGTAAGTAACACACAAAAGTAGATTTATTGCATATGCTGGAGCCTAAAATTCAAATTTGTCCCTAGGTCTGGGCAACTCCATCAAAATTTAAAGATTGGTAGTGGAGTTAATAGGGGAGTGACATTTAGCTTTCTGCTTCTGTATAGTTAAGAAAATTATTCACAGCTTGTATTGACCTTTCCTCTGGAAACTGAGGAACAAATGCCCGAACCCTCAATATTTATGAATCTGGTGTCAGAATTCTTCAGTGCGTGATTTGGGTACACACATTACAGTTCACATTATGCCATCATTAAAGATACATAGGAATGTTCTGTGCCTGGATATTCGTCCCCTAGAACTCCAGCTGCACACATTCTTTATCACATGCAGTCATTTATGTGAATGTGTGTGATAGTTTCTCTCTGTGATCATTTGCTGAGAATGTGTAGTCAATAAAATATAGATGTAACATCAGCATTTATTTGGTCAAATTAGTACATACTTTGCATAATTTCAGTTCTTAATGAAGATGTGTTAAGTTAATTTGGGACACACACAGTGGCTAAAGGAAGTCTGCCATGAAGTTGAGAATTACCAATATTCAGTCATGCAAACGTAAAATTAAGGAACTTGTCTTGCCTTAAATAAAGGCATGCACAGTGTAGCTATCTACAAATGAAGTAGTCATCTGAATGTGAGCAACAGCTCATGGAAAGAAACAGCCCTGTTAAAAACATGATTATGTCACCCTAAAGCAAAGGTCATGTAAATACACCCCTCGATGTACAATTGATTTTCATTGACTCTAAATGCTACATGGGAGACAGACATCTAAGCGGCCATTACTGCCAATGGAAATTTTGTCAATACAAGCTGGGGAGACTAGAATGATTGACTTGAGGAAATTAAGGAATATACAGCAGAAAGACACAAATTACTGTTCTCCACAGCCAGTATTGACTAAATTTCTACAGACCACAGTGGAAGTTCAGACACCTGACTCACTCATAAACATTCACACTCGTGAACACCTGAAGCTGGGTATGACAGATCTCACTTCGAGGACAGTCACACCACTGTGCAGTGGCTCTTTTAGTGTCTATGTGCCTGACCTACCACTCTCTCACTTAAGCAGGAGGCAGAAAAGAAACCTAATAACAGTGACCCTTCTCAGCAAGCACTTCAAAGGGCTGGCAATTCTGTTATCCAACACTAATTAAAGATGCAGCTGAAAAAAAGCCCTAAAATCTCTATGCAAACTACTTCAATTTAGGAAACAGGTTGTTTTTTAAAAAGTCAACAGCAGAACCATCATTTTTTCCTTTTTTTTTTTCAGGAAAACAAACAAAAGGAAAACAGACCAAAAACCAACACAGCATACAAGTAGAATCTTTTTCATTTCAGCCAGCCAGCCTCTGAAAACATCAGGTATGTTTTCACAGCTAGAGATATCCCTGCAATTGATCTTTGAGAACTGTGCTACAGCACGGGGCTTTGAGCCAAGTTTCATTATATCTGTCCTTGGCTGCATTTCAAGTCACTCAGCAACCCTTTTTCCCTTTTGCTCTTTCATCCCATCTTAATTTTGTTCTCAGGACCCACAGGGCTAACATTTTACAGTAATTCAACAAAACATGCAATGCAAGAAACTTGAATCTGTGAAACCACTGCCCTCTCCCCTAACCTAACGGCAGTGAGGTCAGAATGGAGAAGAACCTAGAGAAATGTGGGTTTTGTACAGTGACCCTTCACATTTCCCTTGAAGTGAACCCGAGTTCAAATGCCCTAATAAAGGAATTATCATACTGGGGGAAGGGTGAACATCCTCTGTCCAGCTGTATTCACAGCTATTAGTGCCTATAGCAAATTTTACGCCTACAATTTCAGTACAACTGGCGTAACTATTCTTGTTTCTATAAAGATCTCAACCTTTAGTAGGACATCAACTTATTCAATTTATTTCAGTGCTGCTATCCAGCACTGAGTACTACAGGCTAACTGCATGACAGTTACAAATATGCCCCTTTTTTTCCACAGACAGATGTTATTTAAACAAATACTTCTTAATTTTGAACTATATTATACTATGTGTTTAAGAAAAACAAACAGATCTTCATCCCCGTCTGCCCCTTCCTATGCAATGTACTGTTCTGTGGTGGGTAGTCGTGATTACCAGCTGGTGATTTACTGGGATGCACAGACTATACCGAGGCTGATGGGAATGCCAGATTCCTTTAATTGAAGGCAGGCACACAACATGCACATGCCCTACTGGATTGAGATTGTTACACTGACAGAAATACCCATCCAAGAGACTGTGGAAGGTGGCATGCGGTCTCAGGGGCTTCTGTGGAAGAGGAGGCAGCAGAGAAAGCAAGGAGGATGGGAACAGACACGTCCCAGCAGACAAGACATCCATGGGAGTGCAAGCAAGCCAAATGCCTTGTGGTGTCTAATCTGCCCTGCTGAAATGGACTGGGTTTGTTCACGCTGCTCAGAAACAAGCAGTGCTACACAGAGCAGGCACTTGATTCTCAGCAGTTCTTCTTTCTCATGGAAACAAGCCTAAAAGCTGAATGTTTGCTGAGAACTGTGTACAAAATAATGTGACAATATGTACTGCTTCTAATCGTTTTATACATCTCAAAATATCCAGGGCTTTCAAACATCTACTCCTTGTCTGCAGCCAGTTTACTTTTCTAATTGCCGTGGTTTTTTTCTTTCAATTCTTTCCTGTGTAATAAAAGATAAGTACATCCACTGAAAGCAAGCATTTTAATGTCCCTCATTTTTGCACAGATAGGAGGGTGACCAGTGGACTTAATGAGGCCATATCTACAGCATCTTCCACAGAAAGGATAAACATTCTCACTCCATGATAATTTCAAGACAGGATACTACAGACTCTATAAACTAAGATCTAGAGAATTTCCAGCAGCTTCAGTGAATATTTCTTATACAGGAAAAATCAGAACTACTAAGCCACTAAGGAACTCATCAGGATGTCTTCCATCTGGAGTCTTAACTACAAAATTATTATCTGATTAGTTTTGTTACAATGTTATTTTTACTCCCTCTCCTTATTCTGTCTAAATGCACATCAGCTGCACTGTTGACCTACTTCCACAAGGGGAATTTGCTTTGTAATATGAGTATTTGCTGCTGTCTCTCAACTGCTTTTCCCCCCTTCCCACACACCCCTCTAGCAGCAGAGCATGAAACAGTTTAACCTATCTTCAAGGCTTTAAATTGGCAAATATTGCCATTGATTTCAAGGGAATGGCCAGCAAGCACAGAGCTGCCCGATACATTAGCCATGATAGGATCATGGCTTTCATGAGGTAAAACAAATATATCCTAGACAAACATTTAGCTGTTAACACATGAACAAATACTCTCAAGCTGAATATGCATTCACATCTGGAGGTAAATTTACCTCAGATATATGCTGCCTTTTCTGTGTTTGCTTTCTATGGAGTTATGTACTGGATTTCTACTGAAATCACTGTTTGTTGAAAAGCTGTTTCAAAGTTTGGCACGTAGATGGCTGCAGAAACTGAATCCTGTATTTATACCCCTGAACATGTGAAGGTGATTAGAGTATGCACGTTTACAAAGACAAATGCACACAATGTGTAAACCAACTAATTAAAATTTTTGCTAATACTAAACATATATTCATTTTACATACGAGCTGGGTCATTAAAAAAGTAAACTGTTAGGCTATTTATAAACATGGGTTGATTTAAACAAGAAAATCTGAGAAGTTGCTTATTGGCACTTTGGATATGAAACCAGTAAATGTTTCTCAGGAGTTACTGCACATGTAATATTTGTTCAGCCTGCCTAAATGTACTGGGCTCAAAGGAACTGTTTCCATCTGGTGCAGATGTAACTCAATGAGAGTGAAACAGTGAAATAAGACTGCTGTAAATACTGGTACTCCATTGCCCTTACAGCTCAAAACTCTCTACAAGCTGGCAGAGCCATGAGGACACTCATAAAACTCTAATGGCCCCAACCATCTTCACCTGGGACCTCCACCCATGCCAACGGGCCAAGAAGCTGTATTTAACCTGATCCTAACCCTGGCCTGTGGTTTAGCTCCTTACCTGGACTTCAGACTTCTCTCATTGCCATGATGTCACCTAGGATCTAAACTCTTGGTTGGATCTGGTCACAATCTCCAGGCTTGCCCTGCTCCCCTGCTGCGGGTGATGGGATGGGCCCTGGCTGGCAAATGTCCCAGGACTTTCTGCTTTTTACAGCTCTGAAAAGATTTATCCAAGTACTTGGCTTAACACTGACAAAAATCCTGGCAAATAACTGATGCCTCATTCCTCTAGCTGCTTTAAGAATTATTTGACAAAATTTCCTAACTTACCGCACCCTCTGGAAAAAAAATTAAAGTACTTGATAATTAAAAGTATCAGGACATAACATGGATAACAAACAAAACCAGGGTAGAGGCAGGAAGGTCAGCTGTGAGCAAGCTGTGAGTGAGAAAGGTGCAGGGCTATTGGGAGTGAAGGGTCTTTCAAAGAGACAGGAAACAGCGACAGAAGAACTCTGAGAGAAAAAGGCATCCTGCAGTAAACTCACAGGCACATTCATCCCAGATTGCTGCTGAACTGGATGAAGACAGAAAGGACAAATAATCTGCAAGCTACAAAAGCAAAGCAACATAAGCTTATTGTTCCTTCAGAACTGTTGCATACCAAAATTCAATCCTTCTGGGCTGCTATTATTTCAACTCATCATAAGTCAATTTCCAATTTGTAACTGCTTTTACAGTGCACCCATTGTCTTAATGCTCCTATAATTGAGAAAGTATTTCTCATGGTTTTCTTTATTTCTGTGAAACTTCTTATCAGAATTTTATTTCATGTTAAACTAAAATGAACAATTACTATTACCATCTATAGTCCATCACCCCACAGTCTCTCAAAACTAAATTTTTTTTTTCTATATTTAGTCTTATTGTGTCCTGCCCTGGACTGACCTCTCAGTTCAGGAAAATCAATAACTGTTATTCAGGCTGGGACAGAGCTAAATAACAGCAGATACGATTTATGTTTGGTCGTGATGGCTTTTTGGTTGGGCAACCTATTTTCAGAAAGCAATTTACAAAATAACAAAATCCTCTCCTCTGCAATGAAACGGTAAATATTCATGGCCTTGAAACAGCAAGAAATGTTCACGTGTTCTGTGATACTGATCCTTTACATTTCAGAGTTAGAAAGACCAGGTCCCTGATGATCTGTTAATACATAAATGTGTGATGCAACCTTGCTTCAATGAATCTCCTAATCTGAAGAAACGCCAGAGTTGGTGTTTAATTAAATGCCTCACTGGAACTCTTCATAAAGGTTAGTGAATTTAGTTTACATCCAACAGCAATATAGGATACTACATCATCCATACAGAAACACTGAAGTAAGCTGTGAGTGCATATTGGGAGGAAACGTATTCGCATACATCTCTTGGAATGGATGGCTACAGGATTCCAAATTCTCACACCAATGCTAGTCTTCTGCTATCTAGCTTTCTGGTATGCCTCTGGAAATAATATAATGCATACAAGAGTTGCAGTCTACCTGAATATATTTTAGCATGATTTAAAGAAATATTTAATTCCTGTTAAAACTGCGAACAAAAAAATTAGAGATGCATGTAGGGTCCATGTAAATTAGAGATGTAATTAGGGTGCATGCAAAATGGAATGAAAGGCCTGAACTTGACATTCTGAGCTAGTGACAAAATACTTAGTCTGGTGCCAAAGCAGTACATGGTAAAATCAAAATCTGAGCTAACTTGATTTGCTCGGGGGTTAAACAATATATACAAACAATTAAAAAAACCCACCAAGCTTGAAACCTTACTAAAAATATTTGAGTTCAAGGTGTATTCTATTTATTGAATAGAAAACAAAGCCCTTGAAACTTCCTTCCGTGTTATAGAAATGCTTAATTCTTTTACAACGAAAAAACAAACTCACAGCATCAGTAACATAGTGTTGTGACCTTATTATATTTTGCTCTGAATTCCAGGTCTTGAGGCTGGGTGAGTTACAATTCAAACACAGTGCAATCAATTTTCAAGGAGAATCAATTTTCAGGGTCTCAAGGGACAGCAGCACATTGCTTCAGCACAATTCTCTGGCACTTCCAAGAGCTTTCTGGCGGCTCGGGAGGGATGAAGCCAAGCGAAAGACGAAAGATCTGCTGCAGACCCACAGCCTCGTTAATGGGAATACTGTACTGTACAGCAGTGAAGTTAAAGAGAGAGTGAAAGGAAAGGGAATGGAAAACCAAGGCAAATAAAGGAGAAAATGTCCTGTGGAATACAACTGCTCAGAAGAAATTAAAACAGACAGTAGAAAAAAGATAACTCACCTCTCCTCACGATTCTGTCCCACACAGACGCGTCCTCCATGTCGAGGGGTTGGATTGCTGCAGGAACGCTGACGAACTTGAAAGCCTATTCCACAAGTGGTACTACAAGGTGACCAAGAAGTCCACGGTGTCCAGCCTCCATTTCTGGTAGAATAAAAAGCTCAGGCTCTGTCATCTGTTATACATAGCGAATGGCTGATTAGGTGTGACTGACAGCGGAATCTGGCCTATTAATATTTCTGTAGAAGTCATTAATACTGCATCGTGTTCCATTTCTTCAAGAATACTGAACCAAAATAAAGGTGCTCTGATATTCCATGTTCCATGCTTTGTAATCAGCAACTGCTAAAATAACCTTCTTACACAAGAATTACAAAGATATGAAGATATTTAGTTGCTTTTGGTCACTTTCTTCTGGGTAAACTACATATGCGAACTCCTGTATCAACGTTCTGAAGCTAAGGGAGATTAAAATGTCAAATTGTGCTACCTCGTCTAAAAGGAAAGTGATTAAAGCCTGGAGGAAAAGGAGGCTCAGAGGACGCCATATTGCCCTCCACAACTACCTGAGAGGAGATTGTAGTGAGGGGGGGGTTGGTTTCTTCTCCCAGGGTTTTAACAAGTGACAGAACGAGAGGAAATGGCCTCATGTTGGAGGCAGGAGAGATTTAGATTGGATATTAGGAAAAATTCCTTCACCAAAAGGGTTGCCAAGCATTGGAACAGGCTGTCCAGGGAAGTGGCGGAGTCACCATCCCTGGAGGTATTAAAAGACTTGCAAATGTGGTGCTTGGGGACATGGTTTAGTGGTGGACTAGGCAGTGCTTATTAATGGTTGGACTCAAGCTTCTTTTCCAGCCTAAATGACTCTATGACACTAAAGTAAGAGTTAAAATGCATTAATTCTCCATTTCAACAGGCTACTCTGACAAGATGTCAATACCTTACTTGTAATGTAACAAAAAAGCTAACAGAGTTTACATGCTGTACCTTGCAGTTGTGAACTTTTAGAAAGAACGCTCCTATCCCTCCCCAATACGCCCTAGAAAAAATAGTATAGACCAAACATCTGAAAAGAAATTTCGTATCCTGTTCTAGGCAAAAAAACCGGATGCATTTCAGCTGTTATCAAAACCTTTAAATGGCTAACTTGCAGTTTTTGTACTGGTAGAACACAAACAGAAATAAAGAAAAATTAAACTATAATGAGCTTTTGATGTTTCATCATAAAAGCAAAAGTTAAAATAGTGCCTCCCTAATTTTAGCAGTGTTAACAGAAGATGTTAAAACAGTAGTGTAATAATGCCAAAGGTAGAATGTGAATCCAGTCCCAAATCACGTTCCAAATTCCCTTCTAAACCTGACAGCTGTTGATTTATTTTTCAGTATCTCACAGCATGCTTATCTTTTCTATATTCTCCTGACCTGATGCTATATAATATATTGTTATATTTTTAATAATTTTCCTAAAATTGACTATTTTCACTTACAGAGCTTGCAGTTACCTTGTGCAGAAATGTAATCAGTTTTATTCACTATCATGATGTGATTGTGATGTTAAAAAAATGACAGAAAGCAGAAAGAATCACTGAAAATAAGCAGAATGCACCAGTATATGTTTCATCTCGCAATTAAAGTATATATAATGTATGTGTATAATGTTTTAAACATGACCTTCTGATGTACTTCTGAATATGTAATGTTCTGAGTCTCTGAAATGATCTGCTCTCAGTGATTTTCCCTGGGAGTGGTTAAGTGCCTGAAGAAGACAAAAGAGTGGCTAAAGAGTCCTATACAGACTGATAATAGAACTTGCTATCATGATACAACTGAAAGATAAAACGACAACATTTTTCCAGGGCAGAATGGGGGACAAGAATGGTAATATGAGACCTCCAAAAAAGTAAGCCATTCTAACTTCCAGAAAAGAAAGTTGTATGAATTACAGAACTGAGGAAAAGTATCATACTTTGGTTATTATCTGACACTGATTTTTTTTCTTTCAGAGCTTTTGTTAAAATTAGCTGAGGACAACGTTATTTGGTACACAGCATTTGAAATGACTCTTTGCTCTCTGACTCATTCTCTCTGCTACAAAGTCTGAGAGAAACTTTCTAATGTCCCATTTGGCCTTTCATGTACAGAACAGGATCAGCAGATTTCAGGTGAGATTTCAAAGGGTAGGTTTTATTCTGATTATGTTAAAAACTTTGAAACCACAAATGATAGAACCTGAAATTGTCTTGCATACCTGGAACAGTTGGCAATCTCCATGGCTGGTCCTTCACACAGCCATCCTCCACACTGAGGAGCAGGACTGTCACACACACGTGTCCGGCAGAGGCAGGAGCCGACACTGGCACCATCAGTGTGGGTGCAAGGTTTCCACTGTGACCACGTTCCAAAATGCCCATCCACTGTCAGATTCCTCATCTAGAAACAAACACAACAGAAAAGCTTACCTGAGGCTTGACAGTTCCTTCACACAACCTCTTTATTCTGCTGTGCATGAAGGTTTAGCCTTCAGCCACCAGCAATAAAAGCCCTCACTTCAGATACACGTATTTCTGCAGAGGGAAGTCTTCCAGACAGCGATCTCCCCTTTACTCCTGTAGCTGCATAATTTCCACAACTTCCAACCAATCTGAGCCACTGGATGCTGCCACCACAACAATAACAGTAATCACAGCTAACTGTTACTTTTCACAACCATGCTTGCCTACTGTTACATTGTCTTCTGATGACAGTATTCCCTACTTCCTAAAATTTTCTTGTGAAAATGGAACCTAGATGCTGACTGTAAAACCCAAGATCAAAAAGAAGAGCCAGCAGAGGATAAGGAAGAAGTGAAGAAGAAATTCTCTAAGAGGATGATGAGACACTGGAACAGGTTTCCCATGAGAAACTGTGGATGCCCCATCCCTGGAAGTGTTCAAGGCCAGGTTGGATGGGGCTTTGAGCAACATGGTCTAAGTGGGAGGCGTCCTTGCCCTTGGCAGGGGGATTCAAACTAGATGATTTTTACGTTTCCTTCCAATGAAACAATTCTGTGATTCTGTGATGCTGTAATAGTCCAGGGTAGCAAAACTGGATAAATTAAAGTCAAATATCCATGATGAGTGTCTTTTTTTGGAAACAGTTTTTTGAAGCATACACAACTATTTTATGAAAACAGTTTTTTTGAAGCATACACCATATGGTACCATTTCATGAAATGTGGTTTTAAATATGACAGTCTCTAAACATTAAATGGCTGGAAGGGTCAGACCATTCTCATCTAGACTGGAATGGTTCCACCAAGCAGCTGTAACACATTCAATAAGAAATCTTTATTGTCCAGCTGAATCAAAAAGAGCTAATGGAAACTGCAGCAGACTCCATGGCTACTGAAATTTCTACAGAAAATGAGGGAGGACATGGAAAATTCAGCTCCCAATAAAGACAGACTTACATATTATTATTTTATCAAGGTGTTAATCTTGACAAATCTGTGATCCTAAATGGAAATGATAGCCACTTTTTCACTTAAATGTTAAGGGATTTGCATTTTGTTTCCCATATTTGAACTTTCAGTCAAGACAACAGCACCAACAAGTGCAGGCTAAGTAGCATTTAAATTCACTCTTAGTAAGAATAAATATGTATCAGTTGTAGTCATGCATTTTTCATCAAATGTGTAAGAACACAACATTTTAATATTTACTTATATATTTAAACAGGAATTACAGCTGTAGATTGTCATAACTGATCTGAAATGGTATCTCCCTTTACTATTTTTAGTATTTTAACAGTGGTGAGAGAAGTGTACATTTCACAAATACTTTGAAGACACAAGAGATTCAATTACAACAAAAGGCATGTTTGCACTGACACTCTGGATGTTGGCTGATTATTTCCACTGTGACAAAGATACCATAATTTCACTACTAATTACAATTCCCACAATTTATTTTTCACAAATACCACTTGTCCAAGAACATCTATGTGTATATTCTGTCAGCTACAACTGACGTAACCATAATTCATCATTTCAAAATCTGCTGACAGCTATTTATTGAAAATAATTCACCAACTTTTGCTCATGTAGAGATTACATTGTTGGGTTTTGTAAGACAACAAGCAATACTTCTTTTTAAGTGACAAGTAAGCCCATTCTCTTAAACTGCTGGTCTAACAAATACTTATAGTCCATAAACTAACAATTCTATGTCCCCAATCTAATAATGTCAGAGATGTGAAAATGCCTTTACTGCTTTCTGTTTCCATGCTGCATCAAAACATCTTTATTGTTGCACCTACAATTATAAACTAAAGCTACAGTTGTCTATGGTTACCATAATATATATTAAGTGGCAGGCAAGGTATACATAAAACATAGCCGAAAGCTTGAACTCAGAAAGATAAATTGATGACATATTCTCTTTCTTCATTTTTTTCCTTGCTCCTGCAAAGATCATCCCACTGGGATCTCTGCTGTTCCCCATGACTCACCTGCTCTGTCTCTCTGTGAATATCTCCCTTGCAGCAGTGATATCAAACAATTTTATCATACGACTGCAGGAAAGCAAAATGTACTGATGAGGGGCCTTTGCAGCCCTCACCAGAATCCATGCCCATTAACCTTTCTCAATCTGACACCTCAAGGGCAAAATCACAGCCAATCAGACCATATGGCTGCACTATCCTTGCACAGCTACACTCTGCTTTCCCTCTCTACCACCCTGGTTTTGTCACCCTTTCCCTTCTGCAGATATCTTTAGACCGTTCTTCCCTCCTAATGTCCTCCGAATATCCATCTTTGTCTCAAGTCTCTCTGCACCCACCTCATCTTCCTGCTTTGTGCCTCTGCACTCTGAATAAAGGTCACAGCTTCTAACTCTGTCATGAGATCTTTGGTTTGAGATTACTTTTTGCAGAATTTAGTGAGTCTGTAGTATTTCCTGAAGCTGCTAATAAATTCAGATCCCATACTACACTTTCTTTGAGAACTGTAAAAATAAAGCCATTTCATGTTGCATAGTTTTGTTAAAAAAAACAAACAAAAACAAACAAAAAAACCCCAAAAACCCAAACCAAAATCCTGAATTTTTTTTTAAATTATTTTTACTTTCCTTGTAAAAACTCCCAGATAATGTCAGTATATTTTTAAGTGATGGATTGCAAGTCGTCCCAATGGAAAATATTTCAAAAAACAACGAACCTTCATTACCATAAAAAATATTGGATGAATAATAGGGATTTATGACCAACCAGATGAAGATCAAAGTAGATATATGTGCCATAGTATTAATTACTGTCTATATTTATGCACAATTGCTGTACTCATGCCAACTGAAACAATAACCTAAAAATCAAACCGACAATTAAATCAAAGCAAGATAACCAAAATAATCACATTTTTCAAAACTGATCTCCAAAGTTCAGAGATGGTAACACGGATGCTCATCTATCTCTCCTATTCACCTCTATCCCCTACCTATAAGTGCCTGTAAGTATTCAGCCATATGAATAATTCTCTAGGAAATCATTTCTCAAAGGCAACTGGTCACACTTTTTATTCTGGACTAAACGATTGTATAAACAGACCTCTCTCTGATCCAGTTTTAGAAGAAACTGTCCATTCATTAATCTAAAAAAAATTCTGCAATGTTAAAAAGATCAGATTAATTTTACTAACAGTTAAGATATTGGAAGCAATTGCAACCAAAACAGGGAGAGTAGGTTTCAAATATTCTGCTATGTTCTGCGTGCAACAGTGTCTTGAATGTATCTAGCACATGTTAAGGATGCACATAGCTCAGTCCCCTACAAAATTAAATTAATTACATCTTGGTTTATATATCCTGTGAGCACAGCACCTAAAAATGCTATAAAACAAGTATTTGAATACCTCACTAAGCAAAATTGTAATCAATTGCAGTTTGCCAGAAGACAGTGTTACTTTAGAAGAAAGTTTCTATGAAGTTTTCCAGTCTGTTCAATAATGTGTTACTTGGTACATAAAGCTTTAAAACAGCAAAGGGGTAAACCCACACTTTTCAATTTAGATAGATAATTCTAAAATCTTCCTTATATTACGCTATCTCAATCTGTTCAAGGACAAAATTTCTTTGGAGGTTCACTAAGTCTTTGAATCTCGGATCAGCAGGTTAAGTCTCACAGCTATGGACGAATTTCTAAGCAAGCCTTAGGTGCTCCTCTGCTTTGACTAGACTGCCATATCCTATGCACATGTCACATAATAGATACTAAATAATTGTTTTTCCAGTTGAATGGAACAGAATGGAATTACTCTTTATAAATTTTTCCTCCCTCCACCCCATCTTGGCCTCATGTTGTATATCTACAAAATAAAACACAGCCTAGTGCCACAATTCAAAGACTAAGCACAGCAGGCTGACTGCCCATGCAAATGTCAACAAAATAAGGCATTTCAGTAATCATAGTATTTCCCCCAAAGTTGCCCTTGATTTCAGCTCAAATGCTAATGCAGATGAATCCAACATAAGCCTATTTTATAATTAGTCCTCTATGTGAGAAGATGGATACAAAGGACAGACTAGACATAAACATTTTTTAAAAGTTTTAAAAACTTGAAAGAATGTTTAAAAAATTGCTTTTTAATGTCAAACAGTCAGAACACAGGATCACACTCTCAAGGCCCTCAGAACCAGTGTATTGTTTGTATCTGAGGCTGCTGCAACACATGTAGAGAGCACAAGTCAAAGGTGGAAGAACTTTAAACTGATTTTGCACATCTCTAGTTCACTAAACAAAGCCCAGCTTAAGGGAGAGAAGAGTCATCAAGATATTAAATGGCGCTTGTCAAACACATGGAGATTAGAACATGAATGCCACATGAGCATAAGTTAATAAATGTATGTGCCCCGCTGGTGAGTGGGGACAAGATCAAGAAGTCCTTACTAGGAACGAAAGCAGAATTGAGTTGGAAATGCTCCCACTTCATGGGCAAAAGGACAAAGCAGCAAGAATCTCCAAAAAAAACCAAAAAAGAGCAGCTCAGTAGCACAATAAAGATCCTTCTTAACCCTCTTTTTGCATGCTTTGGAGTAAGGGAAAAGAATGAAAATTAAAACAACACCAGAATCACATTAAAAATGAAAGATATAAATCAATTTCATTGCTGCTTTTTTATATTATATTAAATTTATTCAGAACAATTTTTTAAAGAGAAGTGTTAAGCCACTGTAAATATTAACCCTGAGTTTATTGTAATTATCACCTCTGTCATTTATCTGGGTGAGATTTAACTCATAGAATGCACTCTTCCAATTAATGGACTTTTAAAGATGCTATTTGGCTTTTTATATCAGCAAAAATAATCCTAGAAGAAAAGATTATACCATTAGTGAATCAACTTTTTCAAAGCACCTAATGGAGAAAAATTCTGCAGAGAAAAATATGTCAATACCACTAATCTTAGGAAACATTTGTTTTCAAGGTGGGAAAACAGACATTACAGGTAAAAAACAACCACTCTTTGAAATTACTCTAAATAATTTTATCATAAGTAGTTTGATAAGAAATAGAAAAGAAACTAGGTATTCTGCTAAAATTTGATGGGAAAACCTAAGGAAAATGGCATTAAATGCAGTTTTCTGAGCTTGAAAAATCTATGCCAGCTCATTTTCATGAAACTCACATGGAATCAAAGGTTTTAAGAGACAAATGAATGCATTTGGACTTACTGGACACATGGTAATGCTTTGCTCCCATTGACTCATGCTCAGACTTTCTTCCAGTGTTGTGCATTTCTTCATCACCACGTCCCAGCCACAATAAGGGTCTTGAGATCCAATGCATGCACTGTGGATGAAAACCAATCAGATAACTGGGACATTTATCTTCATTAGTACTGACCAACAATCTCTAAATAACTATGCAGCATCTCTTCATATTTCATAGGCAGATAGTGAAATTGATCCCTGTTGTGGTATGGCACAGACAAAATGACCAAAAACAGAGGAAAAATGAATTTGAATGCCTACACAAAGCTAGGATTTCTTTCAAGTGCATAGCTGAATTTCTGTCTGCATACATGGTATGCTGTCTAGACTGATTGTCGTACTTAATTACTAGAGAATTACAGAAATTCATAAAAAAGGTATATTGTCTGCTCCAAGTAAAAATTTCAGGAGTTACAGTTCTTAGTCTTTTCTGTCAGTTTTGGAATTAGAGATATAATCTTTTTTCAGAAATCAGATGACAATGTCTGTCCTTTGAAAAATAATTAGAAAACCTTCTGATCTATTTTCTGCACCTGTATAAAATCTCTGGAAGTAAGTTCAAAGCAGCACTGGTGGCTGCCATCACACCTGTTATATATCACATGCTGCCCTCGACATTCTCTCTTAGTGGCACATGAGGAGGGAAAGAAAAGGATTAGAGAGAAGGATGGTAGCCCAGTTTCATACAGACTCTGAAAGACCCACTGTACAAAACTAGAAGTTCATTTCTCTAATAGATAGCTGGTTTCTCTTGCTACGGTCAAACATTAACAGTCCAGGCAACAGGTTTGCAAGCTTCATAGCTAAAGATCCATAAGAAAGGAGGTGGAACTCCCATTATAGTGAATTGGTTTAACACTTGTAAGAATACCTATAAATTACACAGAAAAATAATGCATTCAATCATTTTGTTTAGATTGTAAAAAATGTTAGACTGATCATTTTTGTTCAACTCAAATCTGTGGGCATTATCCTTCTCTCTTTAATTATCTGTTCCCATCACATCTGTTGACTGAAGGGCCACAGAGATGATTAAGCAGTGAGGAGAGGCTGACAGAGCTGGGAGAACTGTTTGGCCTAGAGAAGAGAAGGCTCAGAGAGGATCTCATCGATATGCACAAAACTCTGAATGGAGCATGCAAAGAAAAGGATCCAGGGTCTTCAGCTGCGCCCAGCGACAGGACCAGAGACAATGGGCACAAACTGAAACACGGGAGGTTTCAACATCAGGAGACACTGTTACAGTGAGGGTGACTGAGCACTGCTGCAGGTAGCCCACAGAGCTTCCAGAGTCTCCTTCCTTGGAGATATTCAAAAGCCACTCAGACATGGCCCTGGACAACTGGTTCTGGGAGGCCCAGCTTGAGCAAGAGATTGGACCAGATGACCATTAAAGACCCATGCCAACCTCAAATGTTCTGTGATTCTGTCCTAACTAATGTGTTTTATTGACAATTCCATTTATCTCGGGCATTCCCCATGTACTTCCATGACAACACCTGACCAAATGCAGACTTACTAATTCCCTAGCAGGCTATTCCCTAATACCATCACAGAGGATTCTTAGCCCTTATAAATTTCACAGAATTCATTTCCACATTACACTTGGCAATGCGGATTGCCAGTAGGATGTTGGAGCATAGCTCTCATCTGCAAAATGGGCACAATATAAGAGGCATAACATTCAAAACTACATGAGTACTCCTAATCAGGATTCCAGTTCAAAGATAAAGCTTTTGGTTTAGAGAATTCACTGTTCAGAAGATAGTTTTGTAACTCAGGCTACACATGTTTCCATTTAATTATCTATAAAGTAAGAAGGAACATTAATGCAAATTATGGAAGATTTTAAGTGCCTCGCAGTGTTTGCAAGACATGATGTCCAGTGTTCTCCTTCCGAGTAACTCTGATAAAACATGTGTTTTATGAGAAAAGAATACAAAAACAAATTAAAGGCTGACAAAATGCACAACTGGCAATGTTAGCAGTGATAACATTAAAATAAGAACTTATGCCTCAAAGCTGAAGTGCTCGCTTTTCTAACTTCAAAGTGTTCATATTTATAATGCAGTTATTATCCTTTAGAAACCTTTTATTAAAAACAAAAATATTTCAAAGTCAGTATCCTCACTCTTTTGGGGGAGTAAGCTGATCCTTCTCCCACTCACCTCTTAGACCCCATTTCCTCTTTTGCTTTTGTTTTCACTTTACCTTCCATTCAAGCAAATCAAAATGGCTTGCACCTTTCATTTCAAGTCACTCAGAAGTTTTAAGTAAGGTGCTAGAAACATATTTTGACTGTGCTTACAATTTTCTGGTATCAGAACAGATCCTAGTTTCATGGGAAAAAAAAAAAAAAGTTCTTTTACTGCTAGGACAAAGCATGTTTGATCACTGTGAACACTGAATGGAGTTATTTCAGTAGCTGACCGGGTTTGGAGTGCTCTGCAGCAAGGTAAAATGAAGTGAATCTTCTCAGAATTTAGTTAAGAAGATCCACTGAGCAAATGAAAACTATGATTTTAAGAAGTTATTAACTCAGCTAACCTCATGCAGATGACAAGAGGATAACTTCAACCACAAATTAGAGGCATTACCATTCTTCAATAATTTTTCTCTTTACACTACAATACAGAAATTAATCCTCTAAGCATATGAACTATTCCAAACAAAGCAACAAGAAATTTTGTCAGAGAAATATTCCTCACATGAGACACTCTAGTTTTGCTGGGGTTTTTTTACTAACATGCTAATTCATTGTCCCAGTCATTATTATATCTAAGTCTCATATTGTAAAAAGTTTAATTTTTTAAATCTTATATTCAGACAGAAAAAAAAAAAGTAATACAAAACTGTAGTTCAGTATCATCACCCTCTTTCAGTTCACCATGTCAGACATATTCATGAAACATGGCAGGACCTGGCTTAAATAGCTGCCCTGTTCTCAGGTATTAGCACAACAATTCTTTTCTGTTCTTCACCCTGCGTCACGTCTCAGAGAGTTTTCTTATTTATTTTTTTCAGATCACCAATATCTCTGAAAAGTGGATATAATTTCTTTAAAATTAAAGAAGGGAGGTAATATGAGGGTAAGTTTTTATCCTTACTCCCTAATTATGTCACCTTTTAAAACCATTTTCTTTCCTTTGAGGGATGAGTCTTTTGATTTAATGTGTGAGTAACAGCAGCTAATTATTTTTATCTACTATGCCTAGATAAAACAAAGAAACAGATAACAAAAGAAGCTAAAAGATAAAAAATCAGATAGAATAAAGCTTGTAAGTATGAAAATATCAGAACTTCTATTTGAAATGTGACATTTAAAGGGACTGTTCTTAACTCGCAATTATGTGTCCTTAGGAAAATTTCATACTGTTTTAACTCTTTTTTAATGAATCTCTCTCCCAAGAGACAGCAGTAAGAGGAACAGCTTCAATGTGTACATGAAATAACAAAAGAAACTATACGACATGGCTGTCAAATTTATGTCAATTTTATGTAAGTAAGGAAAGTCAAAAATCAGATACCACTATCCATCTCGATCTCCTTTTCCTCCCAAATCTCTGTCTAAATTAAAGCCATTTTAGATGCTGCTGTTGAAAAATTAGATAAATTTTAAAGTAGGCATTAGGTCTTTCATTTGACAGGGCCCTTTCAGACTGTCACACTGCAAGTAGCAGAGCTGGATAATATATTTTGTCATCTTGTCTCTAGAAGTATACCTTACATCTCAATTTCAGCAGAGAATGAATGTTTTGTCTGTTAATCCCAGTAGGCACCAGCCCACATCTCTAAGACTGCACATGATTTGTCCCAGCACTGCTAAAACTGTCAATTTTGTGCAGGAAGGAAATCCAGGAATAAAATTAAACTGGTTCATTCAAAAACTCTTGGTGCTACTTACCCTACGGAGTCAGCACTCTCTGCAAAAACATTCAACAGCTTTCGGCTTCTCCTGACTGATTCTAATTTTGCTCTGTGTTGTCACTTCACATTTTTTACCGAACGTAAATGATAGGTAGCAGAGTGTGTCTCCTGCAAGGCACTCATTTGGCAGTGATGGCTCAGCGTGCCTCCTGACAGTGGTGCAACACCTCAGCCATGAGTTCTGACTGACTACTAACAAAATCATAAATCCCCTCACTCTAAAGCAAGTCAGTAAAAGCAGGTCATTTCTTCAGCTATTTTATAATTATCATCAAGTAGGCCAGCAAAACTGTTCTACTTCAGTTATACTTGAGATGATTTATTGAGTCAGAAAATAAGGCAGAATTGAATATCATTCAGAGCAAAATATATTAAAAATCCCATACAGTTTTAGACTAAAAAGAATTTATGTGTGCTCCAAAGAACAAAAAAAACCCCTCAAGTTTAAAAGCTATATCATAATACCATTAATTTCAAAGAGATTTTTAAATTTCCTTTGAGGGAGAGAATATATTCCCATGTGAATATACATTACAAGTGCTAATCAGGTATCCTCTTGAGCTGTAACATTTTATTCATACAATATATATAAATGCAAGAGGTGCATCTTCTAAGACTGTCCAAGAAACATTTTTCTGTCTTTACCTATACACAGCATTTTGAAGAACAGTCTCCTGACCCTTTCAATAATTTCTACTGAAATATCTATGCCTACAGAGTCCCAATTACCATCAAATGTGATCTGACACTTTGTACACCAGGAACTGAACCAGGGTCACCATCTTATTTTGCAGAAGACAGATTCATCACTGCAAATTTGAACAGAAAACTGAAGCTATAAGCCTGTCTCATGTTCCAAATGCACAGTTCTATCCATTTCTGAATGAATACATGAATCTGATACCAGACAAAGGTAACTATCAGTCATACTACATCATTTCATTACTACTGGTTTTGTAGCTATATACATATATACGTGTGTGCAATGAAGAACAGGCATCCAAAGATACAGATGAATAATGCAGAAGAACATAAATGGTAGGGACAAAACTTATAAAAGCCTTAGCATCTCAAACTAAGATACATGTCAAATATTCAGAATACTGTCTAACCCTTACCTGTACTGGTAAGAAAAGTCAAATCGTTTAATCATCTCAGACACTCTGAGCGGACTACCGTTGCTTCCCCTTATTTTAATTTTTGTAATATAGTCAAAATATATTTAGGTACAATTCAATCTTTCGACATCACTGAGAAAACCAGCCTTAAACCTACAAGCACCTTCCATCAAATCTGGAATCAGAAATTTATGTAAAGAAGTTGTTTATAACACACAATTCACTGAATGTTGATGCTTCCAAGTGACTCTATATGGATCAAATGTGAAAGACAACTTTCAGAGCGTGCACTCCATCCTCTCGACACCCTTCCTTCAGATATACATTGATATTATACAATGTACATTGATTATATACATTGATAAATCTCCTCTCACTGTTCTCCTCTCAAGGCTGAACAGGTCCAACTCCCTCAGTCTCACCTCATAAAAGAGGTGCTTCAGTCCCTACTCATCTTTGTTGCCCTCCACTGGACGCGCTCCAGGAGCTCCAAGTCTCTCTTCTCCCGAGGAGACCAGAACTGTGCACAGCACTCCAGACGTGGTCTCACCAGAGCGGACAGGCAGGATCACCTCCCTCGACCTGCTGGCAATGCTCTTCCTAATGCACCCCAGGACACCACTGACCTCCCTGGCCCTGAGGGCACACAGCTGGCTCATGGATAACTTGTCCACCAGGACCCCTAGGTCCCTCTCCTCAGAGCTGCTTTCCAGCAGACCAGCCCCCAGTCTGTGCTGGTGCCCAGGGTTATTCTTCCCCAGGTGCAGGACCCTGCACTTGCCTTTGCTGAATTTCAGAAGGTTCCTCTCTGCCCATCTCTCCAGCCTGTCGAGGTCCCTCTGAAGGGCTGCACAGCCTCTGCGGTATCGGCCACTCCTCCAGCTTTGTGTCATCAGGGAACTTACTGAGGAGACATCTGCCCCTTCAGCCAGGTCACTGATGAATAAGTTAAACACTACTGGGCCCAGTATCGACCCTTAGGTGACACCTCTAGTGACAAGCCTCCAACTAGACTGTGACACTGATCACAATCCTCTGAGAGCTGGCATTCAGCTATTTCCCAATCCACCTCACTGCCAACTCGTCCAACCCCCACTTCCTGAACTTGCCTGTAAGCACCTACAGTTACTAAGAGTAAACACACTGAACTTAGAATTCCTGAATCTTTTGATATTTTTTAAAGCAACAAAATTAATTACATCGTGACATATGAAAACCACGCTCCAGTTTTAATTTTTTCTTTCTTAGGTCCCTTTTTTGTTTGAAATAATATCCTACTAATAAAATCTGAATTGCAAATATGCAGTCGAGTCCATCTGGTTTACTTACATTCTTGCAAACCAAAAGAAAAAGACATTTTTCTTTCCCTCATCAGGCTACTTCAAGAAATAAATTGGGAGCAGGCTGTAAAATTCTTGTTTGACAAAAATATCTGCTTACAGTACAGTACATACATACATACATACATGGATCACACTTCGAAAAGTTGTCACTAAATATTTCAGGGGCAGCAAAATGTAAATGAACAGTTTGTCTCTGATGCATTTTGTGGGACAGATAGGCAGACACTTCCTGCAAAAGCTTTCATCTTCACAGAGGCAGAAAGGGTCAAGCTCAGTTCTGTAGAGCTTGAATTGATTCCCTCTTGATTTGATTAGTCCCTTAGTATGGGACTAATACTCTACTTCTTTTGAGTGCAAAAAACTTACAACTGTGCTTATTTCATCGTTTTGCTGACTTTAATAGTGTTCTCATAAGTTGACACCAATTGAAGATGATTTTTCAGCATATGTAACACCCAAAAAAAGAATTGCCATTTTTAATATGCGCTTGTAATCTAGCCTTGAAGACAGGAGTATGGTTTATCCCAGTCTGGGAAATTTATGAGGACTCTGATTCTGGAATATTACTCTGGAATCACTAATTCAGATCAGTCCTCATGAGGTTCTGACATTATAATGCAGCAGTGGATTTCTAATATTTAAACTGGAATAAAGCCTGCATATTTTGAAATCAGGAAATCCACCTGAATATCCAAAAATAACTACATTGGAATGATTATTTCCGAACAGCAATTTCAATTCCATTTGTTGGCAAACTCTTCAGGACACCTAGTAATGGTTTAGACCACATACTTGTTATTAACTTGTATAGTATCAGTATATAGGAATAATTATTTCACTATTTAATGTTATAGAGTGTTTATTACCAGGAGACAGGTTCCTACTGAGTGTGAGAGTACTTCTGAGGATGCAAAATCTGCAGCTGGGGCAAAATAAAGGAATGCAAAAGTGGTTGAAGTTCTTAATCCAGTAATCTTGCTGGAGTTCTAGGAATGAAGTAAAGTACATTGTTTTCTTCTGTTAGTTAATTCAGTACCCTTTTTAGCACTGTGCTGATACAGTTTTCCTTTTTGTATGTACAGATGGCTTAACTGATGGCTCACACAGACACCAAAATAAGAATAAAGAAGTTCAAAGAGCAAAAAGTTAGTTACAGTAGAATAGCCATGATAACATTACTTAGCAAGACAACCTTGTGGCCCAGTAGTATCTTAGGCATATATTGCAAAAAACAATACTCAAAAATTTCCAGAAGTTGGAGTTTTTTTTATGTCAGAGAAGTCGCTATTTGTACAGCTTTTGGCAGATGGCACTATTTATTTACTTAGACATAACATCATAGTAAGATTAGTTTTCAAGCCTTTCGAGTGTGTGAAACCTATCTTCTGTCAGAAATACCAACTCTTGACCCTTGCTTGTGAGATTTTAAAGAGCGTTGGGCTGATGCAACCTTCCGTTGTCCTTTCAGAACTAATGCAGTGAGAACTCCAGTACGAAGTATAACTTTGACAAATTTGCCTCAGAAAAAACACTGCCATCCGGGGTTGCTTTTGAAGGCTACAGCTGCCAACAAAAGAAAGGTGATGGTTTCTTTGTTTCAGGGGACAGGGTCTCTAGTCCCGTGCTACAAATCTTATTCCTTATTACAGATGCATAGAGCCTTCAAAGTAAACCGCAGACGCTGAAATTTTAGAGAGTTTAATAGTTATCTTCTCATGATAATTATTCTATTTATCTCATGTTATAGTTAATTAGCAGATATATAAAAGTCAATTGTGTTTCATGCTTGGCCTATTCAACTCTGAAGAAGTACAGAGAGATGGAGAACTCAAAGTGAAAATAGCTCCAGTGAATAACGTTGACGGACTTCTGTAAAAGTTTGATAAACATGTGTGAATTGCAATACCCAGGTGATAATAACCTGATCAAACCTTAAGGATTTTCCCCAAGGAGAACAGAACTTAGGTAACTGCCCTGCTGCTGTCTGCAACTTGAAGATGGCAGCATTTTCTGGAGAACTGATTCTCCAAAGTAGTGACATGTCCCAAATTACTTTTCTCTAGCTGACTCCTGAAACCAGCACAATTATGACAGGGCATTCAAAACTATTCAGACATTGGCAAAAGTCTGTATGAGACACCCTCCACCTGCCCCCCTCCATGTGTTATTTGGAAACTGGCAATCAAAATAACTAGCATGTGGAACTCATGAATGATGGAAATATCGTGGCATAATGGAGAGCGATGAGCAACCCAAACTATGGGTGTGTCAACAGGTTTTGCCTGTGGTAAGGTCTGCTGTCACAGTAATAACATGCAGCAAACTGCACCTACAACACCAAAAAAAACCAAATTAGGAAAAAAAAAATTAGTCCCCAAATGTATTTTCAAGGGCCTTTGTTCACAGTGCTTATGGGAGTAGAGTCATGACCAGGGTGAGTGTGCTGAAGCAGAGGGAATGTCTGTCAGAGGCCACAGCATGTCACAGGGTTCCTCCACCACTGGAAAGTGCTGGAGGAACACACGTAGGATATGCAGAGCATATTGGAGCGATTATTAAGGAGACATAATAAACTACAAATAAAAGCAATAACCATGCTTTAGAGGCTACTGTGAGAAGAGGAAACAATAATGAAAAAAAATTAAACCAGACAATCTCAAGAAATTTATCTGGACACTGAGATATTAGCTCATGAAAGAGTCTGCTCAACAGAGGGACTGAAGTTGTATTGTCTGAAAGCTCAGCAATAAACCTAAACAAAGAGGTTAGATAAGACTAGACACTGAGCACTCTGCCATTTACACAAAAAGACAGAGCAGGTGAGGTAGCACATCTTCGACCTTTTGGCTTTTTTAAGGCTGTTATTCACACACAAGCATGCCCTATTCCTCGATAATTACGTGAAGTAGATACTGAGGAGTACATGTCCTTGATCTGGTGAAGAGAATCTAGTTATCATTGATGGAATTTCAGGATATAGCTTTGGCACAGTTATACAGCCCAAAGTATGATAAATGTGAATAAATAAAATTAAAATAATCCAAAAAAAAACCCCACAATGTTCCAAGGCATTACTTTAGGTAAGGTTTACTCATTACTCTGTTTACCCACTGCTATAGTATAGAAGTAATAGTTAGCAACATAATAGAAGAATGTGAGTATTAAAGCACCCAGCAATGCAGTGAGAAACTTTAAGATGTTTCAATGCCTGGAGAAATGTATAGCCTCAAGAAATTTACTCATACTCTATCCACATGCAAAAAAAAAAAAAAAATCCAGCATAAGCCAGGAAAAAAACTAGTCAAACTGAAAGTTAATTATAGGTGAAAGATCACACCTGCATTCTCCAAATAACCTGAGTCCCTAATGATAGATGACAAGGAAATTCCTTTTTTTGTCTGGATCACATCTGTAAATCCTATCCTTTTTCACAAAACAGAGCTAGAATTGCTGGTGAGCTCTTTAACCAAGAAGAAAGCAAGGATGGCAAGTCTTTTGGTGCAATGAATATTTAATTACTACAAGAGAAGTCATACAACTACAAAAGACATGAGTGAAAAACCCCACAAGGAGTCATTTTATCTCCTTTTAAATAAGTCATTCCACTGGAAGATGAGACTTCATGTACCTCTGGGAAGAGGAATAAATTATCACTTGAGCAGTATTTGAGGCATTTAACTACTGTTCTACTCAGTAAAATGGGAAAGGCACCATTTTTTTGTTTTGTTTTCTTTTGTTCTAAAAGGCATTTTAAAAATTAGACAACTAAAGTCCACTGCTCAAACAGGGAGAGGAATGAGTAGCCCGCAGCATGGGGTCTGTGATTTGAAACAGCAGTCCTAACCTGCGAGGGCAGAAGCATGTTTGGGCCCTGCAGCTGGAATAACATTGCCATTCCTTGGGAATTGTTCTGGCAGAAGCAGAGGTACCAGGGACCTTGGGCATTCACACCTGACTAGAAACAAAATGAGGCTCCAGCCTTGAAATGTCCGAAGTGGACTGCAGGCTTGGTGTAAATACTCACCACCACACATCCTTTTTCAACTCCCTGAACCAAGGAAAGATGAAACTTCCAAGGAAATTGAAACCTGGTCCTATGTAGGCCACTAAACCAACAAAAAGCTTGAAGCAGAGACTTGCCCATATACAACTTTTCCCTAAAGTAAGCTTTGCAGGACTTTCAATGAGGCTTCAAGTGTTCTTCTGTTTCAAAAGAAAATGCCAAAAATATGCTACGTAAGACAGCAGAAACAACAAAAGGGCTGGTAAAGAACTGTAAAAAGTAGAATTCTTCCCTTCCCTGGTCTACTTGTTTTCTAGGGCACAGCTTTTCCTTCAGTCTTGTTCTCAACCCAGTAGTCTTTCACTGGCTTCCTACATGGTACCAATGCCCATGGTGAGCCAGGTCCCTTGGAAATGTCCTTCCACTGTCACCAAGCCACAGCTTTACTACACCTGTGTCCTGTGGGCACTTCCCTGCTGTGACCAGCTGTGTGGTCCCTCTGACAGCCAGAAATGTATCTACCTGCAAATGGTCATGCTGCCTTTTATGAGAGGTATAACATCTCTGCTGCACAAATAATGTCTCTGTGAGTGTAGCGGCCCAAGAAAGGCAACTGGAAGCCTTTCTCCCTCCTTTAACAGCCCAGCTTTTCAAAGGAATGTTATGTTAAACAAGGTGAAGCCAAAACAAGCTAAAAGACCAACCACATGCCTCTGTCACAGCTCTCAAAACCTCACGGCTGGTTCAGTGTCTATGTGATGTAACACAAAACAATTGTACTGAATTACCAGGACCACACATATCAAAGGGAAGATACAACTAACGAGATGAAATTAACAATCTCTAATAGCATGTTTTGCAAACCAGTTGTATTTTCAGATAGCCTACTGAAAAAGTTGTGTGCTGAACTTTAAATTCCTTAACTATCATAATACAGTCTAGAACCAAGTGATAATTTGCAAGTTATCCTCTTTGAATATCTGTTGGCTGCATAGCCCTTTTAGCTAGTAGCATATTTACATTTATTACAGTTTGCTGATCTAACACTGCCTCTAAATAGCCACTTTTCCAAGTACTCTTAATTCTCAGTTCATCCAACCCACTTCTTTTTCTGAATCCACACAGACATTGTTTACTCAGTTATAAAACAGCTTTAAAAAAAAACAACAAAAAAACCCCTTCAATTTGTCCAAGTCACAAGCTCTAAGTATATTAAACCAGCAGCTATATTGCACTTTACCAGATAACTATTTTCTATATAAAACATTTCTTACTGTTTCACTTCACAATTCAGAATCTGCACAATGACACTTCAATATGAATATAATTCCTTGAGAGCCTCACCTAACAAGTTAGTACAAGTAGTCAGAGACACTTCTGATAAACATTGTACACAGGAAGTCATTGTTGAGAGAGACAATTAATTTGGACTTCTACTTGCAGTCATTTATCCTCCCCATTTTTCTGCAACCCCCTGCATGTATTTTTCTCCAGTCAAATAAAGCTAGCTGATTCTTCATACCTGTATGTTTTGTAAAAGAGACATCTCTTCAGGGGGACCTTAATCACATGTTCCTGAAGGCCCACAAAAAGGACACTCTGGCTATGCAGGATCTGAAGGCTCCTGATGGGCTCTCGCTGACTTTTCGGCAGGAGCTCAATTTCCTCAAGCAGGCAGCTGCTTGAAGTCTGGTTCATTGGGGCAAGTACTTTCTTAATAGTGCCATAGTCTGAAAAGGCAAGAGGAAAATGAGTTACTAAAAAAATCACACTAGCAATTCTACCTGCTTGGTGTCATTCAGTGAAAAAATTTTTGTCCTGTGCTGGATGTTTTCAATGCAGCCTCAGAATGCGGGATTATTTTGACTGAAGTTTCCTAAATTGATTATAGTACAGTGAAATGAACTTAGGAAAAAAAGCCAGAAAGTTTTTAGCACAGAACGGCCTTCACAGCAGTAGTCACAAGAAAACAAGGTTTCAAAGTCTGGCTTTATAAATGCACATTCATGCCAAGGGTTACTGATTTTAGTCTACCAGATTGTACTACACTTTACTGTATTTAGAGCAGTTTAAAAAGCAATAAAGTCCATAATTTCCCCAGTTTGTTTTAATATTCTTTGTGTTAAAAATTATGGGGGTTAGAGATGTATCACATTTATTTAATAAAGCACATGTATATGATTATATGCAGATCTTAATTGAGTCTAGGTGAATATAGTAATGAATGAGGCTGCATCCCTTCTTACTTCTCTCAATTTTGACCTCTGAAAAACCATAGCTTTCAGCATTCACTCTTCACTTCTATCCTTAATGTGATTTCTCAAGAAAGACAGTTACGCATTGAAAACCAGTGTCAGAATATATGATAAGATTTATGATTCACTCCTGCAAAGTTTTTAAATAATTTAAAAATATCAAAGTACATTTGTTCTGAACACAAAGGATCACATTCTCACACTGATAAATATTTTAGGGAGCTGCAGCATTATGCAATCTTTTATGTGGCAGCAATAGTAAGTATTAAAGATCCAACATTGCAAACACACACAGAGATAAGCCCTTACTCATGAAGTCTTGAAAGACTTCCCTTTTGAGTTGCTAATAACGGCAAGAGGAATGTTTGGGAAGGCCTGTTCTGCAGTCTGGAAAACAGTGGGTTTGCCATCACTAGCACAGGGCCAGAGGTTTGGCTCAGAGCTGGCTGTGCAGGCTCTCGGGACGTGTCTGGCCCTGTCTTGGCGAGTGCTGGTTTTATCCTTGGCAGCAAATGCCTGGTGGCCATGTGCCTGTGCCCCCTACACTGGCTCCACCCTGGGAGCACCTGAGGCCAGGGGCTGGCACTTCTACACGGTCACTGTACCCTCCAGGACAACTGCGCTGAGGGTAACACGCCATTCCCAAACTTTGCTTGGGAAGTAGTGAGGAACAGCAAGTAAGCAACCTTAAGAAAATACAAAAAAGTAGTCTCAAACAGACTCCAAAACTAAAGAGAAGACGGAGAACCAAGATGACAATCACTGTAAAAATCTCTTCATTTTCGTGAGAAAGACTGAGTATTCAATTCTAAGACCTGCGGAAGTACTGGAGGGGAGAGCATACACCAAGTATCAGGGGAAGCTAATAGGAAGTTTATGTGTAAGACATAATATTACATAATATTATATAATTCTATTAAACAGTCAAAACTAATTAGATAAACCATAAATGATTAGCTCAGTGTATAAAATGGATTCCCCTTAGTCCATAAAATGATTTTGATAATATCAAATAATGTATGCATGTTCAAATCTTCTGCCTAGCCCCTCAAGTTTTAATATAATCACATCATATACCTGTTTACATTTTTTTCCTTTCTTGATATAAACACACTTGACCGTTTTTTAGGGAAAAAAGCTTTCATTAAATTATAATTTTAGTACTTATTAACCTTTTTGATATTAAAATATCTTATTTGATGACCACTTTTTTCCCCAAACAACCTAAAGCAGACTTATATTCAAAAACTAATTAAATTGTTGCCAACAGTCAGTTTTGCCCCACAATTAAGCAATAACCAGCTCAGCTGAAAAGCGTAACAAGCAGTGTTTCCACTGATGACGACTGGATGCAAAATCTTGACTATAATTACAGTAAGTTTCATGGTAAAAATATGGTCTGAGACATGTCCCAAAATTTCAGTGCCTGTATGTGCTTGTTTTGGCAGACGCAGAATTAATTGTCTTCACATTGGCCGGTATGGGGCTATGTCTTGGGTTTGTGCTGAGCACAGGGCTGATAATAAAGAGATGTTTTTGTTATTGCTGAGGAGGGCTTACACAGAGCCAAGGCCTTTCTGCTTTTTGTACTGCCATGCTGGAGAGGAAGCTGGGAGTGCCTGGGAGGCTGGGAGGAGACACAGATGGGACAAGAGACCCAAAATGACCAAAGGGATATTCCAGACCACGTGACATCATGCTCAGATATAAAGTGGGGGAAGAAGGAAGAAGGGGAGGACATTTGGAGTGATGGTGTTTGTCTTCTCAAGTCACTGTTACATGTGATGGGGCCCTGCTCTCCTGGAGATGGCTGAACACCTTCCCGACCACGGGAAGGAGTGAATTAATTCCCTGTTTTGCTTTGCTTGTGTGTGTGGCTTTTGCTTCTCCTATTAAACTGTCTTTATCTCAACCCATACTTTTTCTTCTGATTCTCTCCCCAGTCCTGCTGGTGGGGGAGTGAGTGAGGGGTTGTGTGGTACTTGGAGGCTGGCTGGGGTTAAACCATGACACTGTGCTAATTACTGAGTGAAAGATGAATGATTGTCTTTTGAGCAGAGAATTTGGAAAAATGTACCAAGAAGAAGCAGTGAGATCATTTTACAGATGTAAATTAATTGGTATTGCTTTATAGATCAGTCAGTGCAACTCTATATCACTTGCTTAACTGGCAGACAACAGATTCAGTATGATTCATGATGCATTGTATTTGGCTTGTCAGAGTTTTCCTGCATGAGACAAAAATCAGGTACGCATTCAGCATGTGCTTCTACAGACTAATATTTCTTCCTACCACTGTGCTGGGTCTAGCATCTACAGACTGAATCCCTTGCTGTCACCTTCTCCAAGAGAAGAAAAAAAAACATGACTGCAGGCCTCCTCCCCTATGCCTACTTACACATTCAGTTTAGAAATACAGCTTTGGACAGGAGAATATGATCAAACACTTCGTGTTTCTTGTGGCTCATTTATTATAGAGGGCAAACTTAAATTTCTTTATATTCAAGTCTATGACCTGGAGATCATGGTTACGGCTGCATACCACCCCAGAAAGAAATAAAATATTCTCACTTTGAGAACTGCAGCACTAATGCCTTCCCCAAGGTACCTGCCATTGCTCTTGTTCTTCCTTCTTATCTTGGCATACGTTCTCCATGTCTCATATTTCCTTTTGCTCTCTTTCAACATCTCCCAAACCATTCCTTTTTCATTTGATGTCTAAGAGGATCAGCACTCAGAAATGTTGAAAGTCACAATTGACTGAACTTCAAGTGAAGAAACAGTGCCTGAGATCTCATAGATTATCAGGAAGAAACACTGTTCTTCTCAGGAGCAATGTGGGTCATATGCAAACTCAACAAACAGGAATAGAATGTTACCTGAGATCTACTTCTGCCTCAATAAACTCCTCCACTTCTGATTTCTATAACCTATCTTCTCTGCCTTAAATTCCTACTGTGTATGACTGATTTTGCAAGGACTACCTGGGAGGCCAGACTAGGGTGAGGATCTGGTTTTACTCTACAACTTTGGGACAGGCACAGATTGAATTGGTGGTTGTGTTCACCAGCCTACAGTACGTAGCAAGGGTGTGTAGATATCAACGGCCTTAAACTACAGTAGCGTGCAAGGTGGCTGTATCAGGCTTCCTTACAGCAGAAAATCACAGCCACTGATTCCAGTGCTTTCAAACACCAGGTGTTTTGCTCCAGTGTTTCCAATTCTACTACAAGGTGTGCAACATTATGCACAGCCCGCAGCAAAGACTGCAGATTTCCTAAAGAACTTGTAGCAGTCCCATCCTCGAAAATGTTGTCTGTCTGGCCATTTTCACACCATAGCTGCAAAGCAAACTAGGGAGAAAAGCAGGGAAAGAAGAAGTCTGGAACATGGCTCTAGGGTATGGAGCTTTTCAGACCTGTCACAGTCTTTCAAGTGAGTATTTAATTATATAATCACACTAACTGTCCACTTCTGCCAAGAAACAGCTAAGAAGGCTAGTAAGCACAGAACATCTTAATGGATGTAACTTTATCGCCATGGACACAGGGAAAGCTCCAGTTTTATCACAAATGTCAAGCCTGAGTCTAACAGCCATTTAAGAATTCAAATGAATGGCACCTTTGCATCCTGACCATAAGCAAGACACACTGGGATAGATCCAGACACCTGACAGCCTTTATTTAAGGATGGCCAACTATATACAGGAGTAGTAAAAGATAATGACATTGGCCAGAATGAGTAAATAATGTGCTTTGTTAGCTTGTACTGCAATACTTTCAGAGACTTGCAAAACCCACAACTGAACATTAGAAATCTAATCACTGTGAAAGAAGATAAACATTCTTGTTAAAATATTGCTGTGTAATGTGTAGGAGACGATGAAGAACTGCATGGAGAACCTGAGATGGAGTTTTAGAGAACATTCTTGGAGGCAACTAAGTCTGCAATGAACAAAATCTTAATGGGACAAAATGAAAGGACAATTTCTAAAAGTGAAAAATAAAGTTTAAGAAGTAAGTAGTATAAATCATAGCCAGAAATGGAAAACACTGCAAGAGTGCAGTTGAAATCGTTACATCTTTGGTGACACCTGCAAAGCAAAACAGAAAATGAACATGCAAAACAAACAGCAGATGTAACAAACTAATAAACCTGCAATTTCCTGAGCTTCCTAACAGAAATAAAACCACTCAAAGAATCTTTAGCGAATTCTTGCTATAGAGGAGAATAAATATTTACATGAGCTGTTATATTTACAAAATATTGCTGCCTTCCTTGCGCAAACACATCTTTAACAAATCATCACGAGGCAGTGTAGAAGTAAGTGCATTTCACTTCTTTGAAATAAGGGAAAAAAATCTCTACCCATGCCTTTTTGAGAGGGAAACACTTTCAATCTTAACTCTTGCCATAGCACCTTGGAGAGTGAGTTGGTCTCCAGAAAGCAACTGAACCAGCACCAGGAGACAGAATCCAAACCAATGGTTTTCAGAAGAGAAGCCTACAGCATTGTCTTGCATTAATGTTGCTAAAAAATCATTGCTGTCTTCTAAACTAGATGAGTTGCAAGCAAAAGAAACTTGTAATAGCCTCAAAATATCTCTTCAGGCCAGCTCTATGCCTATATCTAAGACTTTACAAATATTCCTGCACTTTCTGAGCACAATAAGGCGCTTTCACAGATCTGAAAATCTCCTCATATATAGCAAGAAAAAAAGCAAGAAACAGCAAAATCTGTTGTAAATTATAAACTGTCAACGTAAATATGGGCCTGTTTTTCAAAATTCCCACAAAACATTCTTCAGAATAGTAAGATGTCTTAAGCAGATGGAAGGATGTGGTCAATGCAGAGGAAAAGGGGCAGTCAACACAATAGACAGATGCTAAAGCAACATTCAGAACTTCAGGAGATGCTTGTAACTAAACTTGAATAAGATACCACCTATGCAAGAAATACTCTACTCTGTACGTCATAACGTGAAAACAGACTCATTGCTAAACTTAACAATCTGCCGGCACAATTATCAGGGGGTTTAATAGATGGAGACTCGAGAGAATACATTTTAAAGTGTAGCTGAAACAAATATGAATTATGTATATTTTCAAGAAGTCTAATTCGAAATAGACTTTGGAAAATTATATTCAATAACTGCTTTAATTTTATCCATTATACACTGGTTTTGCATCTTATTTGTTCTATACAAATTATTTTTCCCACTGGAAAATAAAAGCATTCAGACAGCATTAAGACTGTTGAAATTAAAGGAAAAAATCTGTTAATGTTAAATATCTTGTAAATAATATCCATATGTGCATATAAACAATGTTTATATTAATCATATAACAATTGTATTAAACACCATAGAAACAAAAATAAAATAGGGCATTAGGGTCATCTTCAAGGCAGAGGTCTTTCAGAATAATAAATTGAAATACCAAATATAAAATTGATTAACAGAACGTGTAATAGTAAAAAATCAAAGAATGTGCAAGGTGACTGATAACCATTCAGCCACTGTGAAAAAAATGTATCATCAATATTTGCTTTCCTCCACCACAGGAAGGGGAAAAAGCCCTACCACGAAGCCGAATGTACATTTAGCGAACAGCAGAAAATGATTCCAAAGAACAGAAAGTATTAGGTTGCATAAGGGTTTTAGCGCGCTCATCAGAGAAAAAAAGACGCAGGAACAGCTAATGCAGCAGCTGGTTCAGCCTACAAAGGGGAAGCCCAGGACTTGTGATTTAGCAATCTGTCTAACATCAGAAAAGATACATATGGTACACAGAATACGATGGGATTTAAATCCTACTCTTCTCCGCCCCTTCTAAAAGTAACTTTAAAATTAGTTAAATCATCAGTAGAATATGGATAATTAATGCTTTGGCTATTATCTCTTTTCCCACATGGGGGTGGGGTACATTTTGATTTAAAGCAATGGCTCATTTAGAAGATAAGATAATATAACCATGCTCTGTAACTGAATTTATCTTTTACCTTCAGGTTTCTGAGATATGTACTTATACTTGAAATACAAGAATACATTTTTAATCATGCTCCAGCCCAAAGGACAAGTGAAAGATTGAGCTTCTTCCCTTATTTAAAAATGAAAAATATACTATGGGTAAGCATAGTACTTCTACAATGATACAGAAAATGAAAATAATATAGTTTGATTTTAAAATTCCCACAATAATTTACAATTTTAATTTAAATATTTTATATTTTTAGATGTATATTCATTAATTCTTTAGGGAAAAGAGTGAACCTCAAAATGGATATGGAATTGTGATGCTTCATCAAGATATAAATTTTAATTTTTTTTAAATTTCTCTTTTTATTTTCAGAGCTGTTTTACAGGTTTGTCTCTCCATTTGAAACTAAACCACTCTTTGAACAACCTGATCAGTGTGATACTTAATTTGTTCTTTTTCCCTACTTTTAATATATTTTCATGGTGTAATAAAATATATAGATGTGATTTTTCTACAAGTATCAGACAAAAATGGAGGTTAAAAATCTGAATGTTCTATTTTGTGGGCTTAGCAGAGAATGAAACATTTAAGAAAGCTTATGAAGGATTTAAACAATAAACCATTGTGACTGCCTTACAATTACAGGTCATTATCATCGTGATGATAACAAGGCAAGGATGGATAAAAAGAGAAATAGAGATATAAAGCACATTTATTAGATCAAAAAGGCAATTATGTAACTGTACAACAAAACCTTCTATGAAATACTGTAGCTGGAAAAACCTTCTATGAAATACTGTAGCTGGAAATAGAAAAAAAATTTTGTTGCATTTCTCTGAGAAATGTTGCAAATTGATCTGCCCTGTTGATTTGGAGATTTATTTTTAAACACCAAAAAGGGCTAAATGAAATGCTGGTTACCCTCTGTGCCATCATTTGCAGGAAATAGAAAAGCTTAAGCTTTTTTTTATTCAGGTCTCTTAGTTTTCCTTCCTCTATTGTAGGATACTTGGAGGAAAAAAGAAGTGTGCAAGTGACCTTGAAAAGTCATCAATCATTGCTCATTGACATCTAATTAAATTTCAGCAAATTAAATTAACTAAAGTTAATCCAAAAAAAAGCTACATTCTGGAGCTTGTAAAATCTTGCAGCTTGTTCATGTGAGACCTTAGTACAAAATCATGAATATGTTTGGTCTTGGAATTTTTGTCCTCATGTGAAGTAAAAAACAGGTATAAAAACATGTCTGTTCTAGGTATGCTACAAAAAGAAAAACAGGGTGTGTAGTTTTTTTAATTATTCCAGAGTTTGAACCAAATCATTCTTTCCCCATGCTCAATATCAAAGGGCTTTGCATTTCAGAGATTGTTTATGTAGTACTGCTATTGCTAGATAGTAATAATAATCTAAAGATATTTGGCCATATAACAGCACAGAATTTTACATCTTAAAAGCTTTTCGGAAAGTCCATGGTCATTGCTGCTCTGCTGGTGTGTTATTAGACAGAGAAGTTAGCAAAAATTAGCAGGGAAGTTAAGACTCTAAATTTAAGAAAAAGCAACTTCAACTACTAATCAAATAAAGTTTTTTGCTTTTTGTGAAACTATATGTAACACATAGCAATCTTAAAATGGGATATTCAGTTGTCTGGTGTCTAGGCAATTAGAAAGGAAAAAAAGTGTTAAAAAGGTACATGCATAATTTAATATATTTATTAAAAGCTAATTTTAAATTATATACAAACAGTTATACCACACAGTGCTTAGTGTGTTAACAGTTTCAAACACAGAATAGCTGCTTAACTTAGGAAACAGGAAAGGTTTGACTCTTTCTTGGAAAACAGCTTTGGAAGCAGTAGAATAAAAACACAGAAAAACTCTATATTAAATTATCTTTATCTGGGTAAGATCCCAAGTATTTCTGCAATCTATTGCGGTTTTGTTTTTCAGTTCTTAGATGCAACTACAGCACTTCTGAAAGACAGTCTATAAAAAGCAAGTACACATAATATTTTAGATTTATGTTCTTTATCTTTGGCTCTGACTCCTTCTTATTCCCTGTTTCCTATTCTATTTCAAGTAAATATTGATGTTCTTCCTTATAGTATTGGAAATTATTTTAAAACAACACTGAAATAAGATACATTTTTAGTAATGCTTGTCAACAAAGGAGGCCTGATGGTCTATTACACATCCCCAGACTTCCATGCAGGGGAGAGAATTTAACTCATTTATCTGCTATTAAGAATCTGAAAGGAGCAATTTTAATTCACTGGCCCACCTTTATCTACTACTTCTACTTTTTTTCACAATCTATTTGCATACCTTCTAAAATTATTAGCAAGCTTCTTAATGCCCTAGTGGCTATTCCAAGAGAAACTCAGTTGAGCCTCTTCAACTAGAGGACTTTCTCATGGTTGTATGTCAAAATTTAATATATATTTATTTTTTGAAGGGAATATTTATGAGCTATCCTTTCTACACAGAAATTAGAACTATTAACTTAACCTTTTGAATAAAAAAGTGTTGAACTAGATACTAGTTATTAAAAACCAAAGACCTTTCTTCAAAGCCATGTGTCTGGGAGTACAGAAAGAACATATAAATTCATGACATGTAGCCCAATAAGGATTGCAGAACAAATTCCCTCTCTAAAAAAGAATAAAATAATTTTTTTTAAAAAATTGTTTCCATTTTAAAATAGAACAATTTTGGGAGGTACCTATCAACGGAAGTCAGGAGAATCACCATCTCAATCCCCTCTCTACCGTTTTCCAGAGGAAAACTTCATAAACATACAACATTTTTCAGAACACTTTTGTCCCCTATACATTTAATTCCCATGTGTTATAATGTCTCAAAAGCATCAAGGATATAGTCAGTTAGCAGTTGAATTAGCAAAGCTTTCTTCCAGTAGCTACCATGCAAAGAGTTAAATACTTGCATTTAGTACAGAAAATACCCATTGCTCCATAAAGTACAACAGATTATAAATTGGTACAAATAACATTTCCACTAGTAGGGTTTCCTATGAATCAAAAAGGTATTTTAGTTCAGGAAATAGGGCAATTTGTGTACCATCCTCCAGCAGCCATTTCACGCCTCAAATTGGAATTTAAATCCAGCTCAGGCCAGACTCATTCAAAAATCTTTCAAATAGAGAATTCAACCTCTAAAGGGAAATTCGGAGCTACTTGAGACTAAGATGCAAAGCAACTGGCAGCTAAACCAAAGCAGTATGCCATTTTTTGAAAGACCATTTCTATAAAGCTTGAAGCTGCTAACTCCTCAAACTGAAATATCTTCTCTCTGCTTTTGGTCTTTTCCAGAAGACCAAGCAAAAACCTATACTAAATAACAAGTACATGCTGAATTACATGTCTCAGCCACCACATCATTTATGTCTGTTTCTTTCACAAAGAAAATTAAACTCTCTCAGCATATTAGACCGATGCTCATATACTCCAGCGGCAAAGTTTTACCCTTCCTAGATCTAAACCTGTTTTTTCTTGCCTGACCAATAAATACATACATAAACAAATAAAACTTCAACAATTTCAAAATGTATGTATTTTTAATGAATCATGCTCAGTGGCCCACCTTTATCTACTACTTCTATTTCCAATCTTATAGGAGATTTTTCAGCTTGCCAAAGATGTGACTTGGAGCTGAGATGATAGAAATTCATAACATTTTGTCTAAGTTGAAGATTAATCTATCCATAACAGTTCATGTACTCCACTTAGAAGTAACACGTGTTTGTAGAATACCTATAAGCAAATGCTATAGCAGCTACAGTTTTGTAACAGACTATAGTTGATAAGAAAACATTTATTAACATTTCATTCTGTAATACATTCCTTTTACCTGTTGAGACAAAGAATTATCTATTTTAAGACTTTACAAAGGGATACCTTTTATCTATCTTTTATTTGCAATCTCATATAATTATTTTCCAATGATAAAAGTTTTAATAGAGAATAAATAAAGAATAATAATTAACAAAGAAACTTTTGTTATGAAACGATTTGGACACTTGTGAAATCCGGATTCAGTTACCAACTTTTTTCTCTAGATTTCATGTGTGAAACTGGTATTCAGAATAGCAATACCACCTAAAGTGAAAAAAAATCAATCTTGAAACTTCACTTTTTGTAAAACTGTTTCATGTAACTATAACAATATCTAATCATAAATACTTTAACAGGTACATTTCCCTACTGAAGATTTAAAACTTCGTTGTTATGCTGCTTGCTTGCCCGCTGACTTGATTCCATGACAAATTCAAAACCAGTGAGAGGCAGTTACTTTATTCGCCCTCACTGTTTAGGAGACATTTGGACCAAAGACAGAAAAGTCTCAGTTGCAGCCAAGAAAAATCATGAATGTTTTTTTAATGCCCTGCAAGGAATAGGTGTCTTCCATGTCCTTAGAGAATTTTCAGGAACTTACTGCTTAATTAAAAAGTCATTGGAAAAGTATTTTAATAATCATTGGAGCAGAGAACAAGGCATCACCTCTCTAGATGAATTCTCTACCTACTTGGTTTGACAGCTGCATGGCCACATGAACTGTGTGCTCTGCACGCACATTAAACAGTGCCAGCGAGTGGAGTTGGGAGGGCTCCTCCCCATCCACAGCAGCCCCTTCTCTTCTGGATCAACCATTCAACATGGAGGTGCAAGAAATGGCTTTGAACTCCGGAAATTACGAGGCATTGACCCTCAGTTCCACATACCCCCCCTGAATGTTGGTGTCATCCAGATGACATCATTAACAGACTGACCCTTCTATGTTGAGTTGCTGTGTTTATTGCAGAGAATAATACCTGAAAAATGTATCCGATTTTCTCAGGGCATAGTTACGTGATCATGTCCCTATACCAGGTATCACCATTTCTAACACCTTCAGGAAGTTATATTAAATGTGAATAACAATACTTTAGTTACCACCATTGGTTTAAGAAATGCTATTTAAGCAGAGAGGATATGGCTAAAACTACAGCATAAAATTTTTAGATGAGGCTTTAATGAGTTGGGGAAAAGAAAGCTGTTTCTCAGGACTTGGCAAAGAGATGATGGACAAGAATTTCAAGCTTGGCTCTAGCACCTTACACTCTTTTTCTTCCTTGGGGAGGTGCCAGGAAATGTCAAGCAAGCCATGTAGATCAAGGCATGATTTGTAACAACGTCGAGCAAACATTTCTTGATTTTACCAAACAATATTCTCATTTTGAATTCTTATTTAAATTACCCAAGTTCTGTCTAGAAATGTACTCAGTAATAAAAATAAATACAATGACTATGAAAAATGGTATCAGCATGCTTAAAGAAGGCCAGAATTTTTTTTTTGTCCTGCATCACACTAAAATAACTTGGCATATAAAAAGATACATTCTTCCATCTTAGAAAAGGAATGGACTTCAACAATGTCAGATTCAACATTATATAGAATACCAAGACCATTTTGGGGCACCAAGCCTACAGACAAAACAAATTGTACATATTTATTAGTGTTGATCGTACTTTTATTACTACATTTGAATCAGACAGGTGCTGCCAATATGCACACTGACCTGTGAGCATGTGCTATCAGACTTTCAGTACCAAGATTCCCAACAGGTGTCTTCAGAAATCTCAGATGTTTTGGTCTATTGGATATGAATCCTACTTTTAAACCAACACTATCAGAAGAAATAATTATGTAAGGTCTGCTTAGGGCTGTACTTAAGGCTGTACACACTAGGTAATGAGTTACTTAGTTTGTACTTCCAGACATAAACTAGGACAAGCTAGGCAGCAGTTCAGATACAGCTAGCTGAGAAGACAGTGACTGACAACATGCTTTTATTACCAAAATTTTACTCCCTACGTACAGTTAGATAGCAACTAAACAGATCCAAAATCAAGAGCAACATGTGAAAAACATCTATCCCACAGAATGCCCATTTGGCAATATATTGAAATTACAGTCCCTTTTTTTTGGCAAAATTCAGCTTTTACTGTACTAAAAATGACACATACACACACAAAACCTGAAGCCCTGAGGCAATGAAGATACAAGAATTCTTATGGTTCTAAATGGGAAACATTCCATTTGTGAAGAGATGCGCAATTTCAATATCCTGGATACTGAAAAGAGAAAGAAATAAAACAATAACGTTGTTATTGTGGACTGGTTTCTACAATTGAATATGAACATGAACTGAATATGAAACAAACAAAGAAGTCTATATTAATTTCCCATAAACTTCTCACGAAGAGAAAACACTCTGATTTTGAAGAGATCTTCTAAAATGCTTAATCAGTACCTAGGACTGGACTTCCCAGATAGCGGAGATGAGCACCTCTGAAGAGTTGTGTAACCTCTAACTAAAGTAGTAGAGTAGGTAATAAACATAGATATTAATCGTGAGATGAAGTGGTTTGTGTGATTTAAGGCTTGCTATCTGACACAGAGCAGCAGTGAAGAATGTCACACTGTGCACAAAGGAAAAAATTACTATCCAATACAAGCTCTGGATCCCTGCCAGCCTTCCAAAGTTGAGAGGTATTAACTCTGATTGGATCTGACTGGACAGGGAGTGCTTACTGCTCCTATTATTTTTTATTGCCTTCCATCGTACCACCAAAACAATAAATACCTCGTACGACCCAACACATGCTATGAATATGATAGTGCTTTCCCAGTGAATAAATTTTTCAGTGCCCAGATCAAAGAAGCATTTAGATGCACAAGTGGAGAAAACTGTTTCTCAGATAATAACCCACAACAAACCTTGCCTGATTTCTTAACCGAGTCATATGTGGTTATTTTTGTTGTAAGTGTCAGAAAGACAACTGACCACTGTACGGATCCAGAAGCTTCACCAACTTGACTGAAGAGAAAGTTTCAGGAACTATGCTCTACTCAAACTCATTTGTAGTTTGCATGGCACATGCATCTGTGCCTCAGTCCCTAGACATGTCAAATCCAGTACATATATCCATATGGAACCTCAGCAGCAATTTCAGCATAAAACTCAGCTTTTGCCGAGAAATAGAGAAGGAAAGAATGATGCTGATTTTTTTTTTTCTAATCAAATTAAATAAGAAATTAAATTAACAAGAAACAGAAACAAAGTTGGGATTAGAGAAATAAATCTCAAAACCTCTCACCAGAAGTTGTTCATCTCATCACCCTCACTGCTACATTAGAGCAGCCACAGCCATAGTACATAGCCATGGCATACAATACACACAATCATACTGCATTACATTACATTACATTTTTTATATAATGGTCTAGGATATCTGTCAATAACCAGAAAGTCTCACAGATCTTATAAGTTTAAAATCTTTCATTTCCTAGGTAAATGATCTACTGGTTGCAGTCACAGCTGTTCCTCCTTGTAGTGGTTTTAGTTTGAAATATGGATTATTTACTGATTTCTTTTGTGTGAGGTAAAAATTAGGAGAAAGCAAAGCAGGCACAAAACTTACAGACTATAAAGAAGTTTGTTAACAGACTTAAGAAGAAAAAAAGGACAAAAAACTGCTGTGGTGTGACACATCTCTTCCATGAAAACTCAACAGTTTTGTTACACGGCAAGATATGGACTATTACATGGGGTTATTAATTTTGTAAGGATGAGTTATTTTGGCTTGAACGTAAAAGTTTTTCGCCTCTAGTCTTTAAAAAAACTCTTTTTCTTTTGGCTTTTAAAGAAACTGGCATAGGCACTTTTTTTAACTTTTGCAAGCTACACGTGAACTGTCCATCCCCTCCATGTACTTTAAATGGATTAAAGAGACAGTTATGATATTACAGTCTTTACCACGGCATTGCAAGAAGTATTTCAAGCTGCGCGCGGGAAGCGCGGCACCACCCTCCGTTTTCTTCCGAAGCCATCTTTAGAGGCTTTGGAGCGTCGTCCCACGTGATCAGCTTTTTACTTCTCTCTCTGCCTCTGAAGTTGCTGTTACCGTTCAGAGTCCACGGTGAGGAGAGCCCCCTGCTCTCCCTGTGCCCCTAACTGCACGGTATTCGCTTCAGTTCGGCGTGAAGTCTGCTGGCTGTAGGCTTAAAGCTCCCGCCGGCTTCTTAAGAAGACTGCGTTGGACGGCTCCATAGTTCCCCTCCCAGCGACCCAGGGTCCGTGCTGCGGCGTTGGGAGTAGGGGAGGGCAAGAGGGGCAAGTGCGCCCAGCCCGGCCCGGCCCGGCGGGGCCCTGGGCTCTGAGGGCACCCCCCTCCGTCCCATCCCGGCTGGAACGGAAAAAAACCCCCGAAATCCCACCTTTCCACGCGGTTTAAATATGTGAAATTGAGAGAAGCGTAATTGGTTTAACAGGCTGTCTGTCAATTCAGGTCAACCCACTACATTCCTAAAGGTGTGCAGCCATAGAACCAAATTTCCAAGATTTACGAGATAAGAAAGAAAAATAAAAACCCTCTAAAATTAGAAGACTGAATCTGTAAACAAGTAACTCTTTGCTGCAAATATTATGAGTCTTACCCAGTGACTTGATTACAGTAAAATGCATGGAACCTGATCCATCTTTTGTGATACAACCTGCAGGTTACAGAACTCTTCACACAAAGACCACAATATCTGGAATATAGCACCTTCACATTTTGATGACTTATAATACACAGAACAAAATGAATAAGGCATATCTTTATTGAGAAATTCTTTAGCTTGTTAAAATTTGACATGTCCTATGACCAGAGCTAGGTAAACACAAGGAAAAAAAAAATCCCAGTGATTAGAAGTGACACTGCTTGTATATGCTTAGTTATAAACATCTGGATTTATTGAGGTTTACTAGGAAAAATGATGCAGAATGAAGAAGCTCATAAACATCAACAAAACCAGGAGTTCAGTAGAATATCCCATTTAATGACTGCTTTCCTGACAGCTCATACTAAATATTGTACATATCATGGAAAAATGCTTGTGGTCCAATTTTGGGTTTTTTAAGGTCAAAGCTGAGTTTAATGTAAGGTTCAAACTTTTCTTTCTTCCTGTTATTTAACTATTCCACTTTCTTCTTTGGTTGGCATGGGTTTATTGAGTCACTCTTATGCATGCCCACCTTAAAAGAAAGGCTTTTTTAAAAGCAAAAGGCCCTACAGAACATTCGAAAGAAGTTTACAATGCTCAGCAACATGTGACAAAGTCATGCCTCTTCAAAGAGAAAGCTTCTTCCCAACATCTCTCAAGAAGAGTCCTGAGTACTGTGTACTCACACAAGGGCTACACAGCTGGTACAAAGATCAAATTTTACCCCAAAATAAGGCTAATTCCAACACTGTTTCCAAAATTAAGACCAAGCCTGTTGACTGGCACTGCACAGTATTGGGGCAAAATGAGGGTTTTGAAGGTAGGCGTAGATCATAATAGATCTTTGCTTTGGAGACAGCAGGACAGCACTGAGCACCATGTAAGATACCTCTCTTGCTCACAGCTTCACATTCTGTGCATTACAATTAGATAATAATAAATGAACATAGCAGTTGTCGAGTCTAGTTTCTCTTCCAGGAAGAAGAGGTGATTAGCTTCAACAAAAAAAAGTAGGAAGAAGGAAAGGCTACTTGGCTATTCTAAGTTTATAAAGTAGTCAAACAGGATTTGAAAGCTCAGCATAACTATGATAAAGAGGAGCTGTTCTTTTTTTAATGGAAGGTTGGGACTTTGTCTCCAGCTCTTTACAATCTGTTTCCCTCCCTGGCCCACACATTAATCTCACTCCCATGCAAGCAGAGCCAGCTGTTCTTCAGCCAGCATCTTCTTCTTGCAGCAATTCTGATTTCCAGTGGCAGCACAGAAGTGCACACACCGTATGTTCTTTGGACATTTATTTATAGTCTTTATCTGACAGAGCTGGGCAATTATAAAGACATAATGATAATTTGTGAACAGCAAAAAAGGGCTTCTCTTCTTAAATTTGTCCCTTGAGAAAACAGAACACCATCTACTTGCAACAGGCAAGTCATGAACATGATAACTAAAATATGAACAAATTCTATGAGCAAATAGCAGCAACAAACTAATCAAAATCATGACCTATTTATGGGTTGATTATAATAACAAAAAATGACTACAAATAAGTGCTGGGTAATTTGTGAACCAAATAAAGGGCTACAATTCTCACATATAAAATGCTGTCAATGAATAATTTAACCAGCTCTAGTTAGAGCCATCTATTTATTAAGAAAGCTCACCAACTGGATCTGGCAGAATGATTTATCTCTATACACAGTGACAAGCCAAGGGAAATCAGTACTGCTGGACATTTTAAATGCTGGGTTTGATCCTCTGGAGCCCCATAGTATCATTTATAACTCTATAGCCTTTACTTTAGATGTAGCCACTCTCATTTAGTACCATTTTGAAACCACTTTGCCCAGTACAGATGATACAATACACAAGGCAGCGAAAAATCAACATTTCTTTGTTTAAATTATACAGAAAAACAACAAAGCTTTGCATTATCCTTCTTCATCTCTAGAGATATTCTACATAGAAAATAACATAAATATGCTAGCAGAAATATATAGCAAGCCTTTGAAAAGCTAGCAAAATCCCAGAGTGAACATTAGACTCTTCAAGACAAAACCATGCAATCTTTTACATCTTTTTTTTATCTTTGCAGCCAAATGTTTCATGAAAAGATTAATAACATAAACAAAGTATTAATTCAGCTATGGTTTTCCTTTATCAGAGGTAGGTGTCACTGCAAAAGCAGAAGAGAGGAAGGGTATTAATTTTATGGTTTACTGTTTGACTTTTTGAAACAAATGTTCAAGATCACCATGTTGCTGTTAAGACTGGGGTCTTCCAACATGCACCAGTTTTCCACTGGTAACTGGTGAGTATCCTGTAACTGATCAAAGTTATGGGATGAGTATCCTTGCCTCAAGCCTCTTAAAATGACATTGCGTAATGCCAGAAGCGTAACAAGTTACAGGGAAATGGTTTTAAAACCACTGCCAGGGTGCTTTACAACTCTGCAAAAGTGCACTGTACCTTTGTCAAGCAAAGGGATAAAAACCAAAACAACTGTGTTTTCTGTAACAACAGAAGAGAAATGGCTTTAAAAAGTGACAACTGCGTGCCACAGTGTATATGCCCCATTATCCATGTGTACTCTGATTCCCCTGTTTCTGAGCTAGAAAGAATTAATACATACAAATAGACTACCTATTTCTTTCACAGTTGACTTCTGACCTGAATTACAACTACTTTGGTCCTTATCATTATTGCATTTATATTGTAATTTCTAGACAAAGAAAGTGGTTCTTAACTGAGATGAAAAGTCTGTATTTCCTTTCAACAGAAATTATCTACAGATTACTTCCAAGAACCTCAATGCACTTAAGATAATGTAGTGAGGAATAGCACCAAATTGGAAAAAATGCAGCCAACTAAAGCTTTGTTGCTCTCTTCACCACGTATGAAACATATATAAGCATATATATTTGCTTATAGCTTTCAGGTTGGCAACTGCACAGATACTACATATATTCTGACACCATGCACGTTAAACAGTGAAAGCTGCACACTTTGATCAGAAGCTGCAGTCTCCCAGGAAAATGACAATATCTCATCAGAGATTTTTAAGTAACAACACACAACTTTTTTCTTGCTAAGGCCTTGGGTTGTTTCCTAGAAAAAAATGTAGCGTACTGATTACAAAAACAAAATGTACAAGATAGAACCGTAACAAAAATCACAGAGGAATCAAATCAGGGAGTACTTTGCATCAGTTTACTCCCATCTGGCAAGACAAACAGAAGAAATACAAACTATTATGATGGCATTCCCAAACTGAGTTTCATGCAAACTTCCAAATCTCTTCATTAGGCTGGGACTAATTTCTGTATAATCTATAGTTTGAGGGCTTCATAAGAAAAAATGTTACTTTTGTGGAGATTTACTGCCTTTTTTAACCCTTCTAAAGGAAAATGTATGAAAATTCCATCTGCATTTTCCGAAAAAATCTTTTGAAATTTCTTCATGAAACCTCTCTAATTGTTCATTCTAATTCCTGTATGTGTTTCGTCAGAATTATTTTTATCGTTATTCGCTGCATTGATACCTGAAATTTTTAGAACTTCTTGGAAATCTGTTGTAACATCCTCCAGTGACCTTTAAGCCTCAGATAAAACCTGGATTTATGGCATAAAAATTGTGGTTCACTTCAGTGAACAATCCACTTTAGAGACATGCAATGTAGCCAACAATAAACCTTTCTGGAGGTTTCATACTTTCTTTCTAGGTCAGCCACACCACAATTTCATCAATGCTGTACTATAAATCCCAATAACCCACTAGGCATATACCATTTCTACGCAGGATACAGAGGGGACATACTCTGTCCAGTGGGATTGAAGAACAGAAAAAACATGGGACTTTTTTTACCAAGTAATTTTTAAGGACGACCTTTAAAGTTTTTCACCAGATAGTGCAAGTATTACATTTTCTGAACTCCCAAGTTCATTATAAGCTCATAATGCCCTCAAACTAGACACTATATCTAATAATTTTCATTTGAGTAAATAAATATATTTTGAAAAAGTCCTCTGAATAAAGGCTACTTGCTCTTGTTGCAGCATCCTATTTGAAAAAATATATCAGGAACATTTTTAACCATGGGACACCCAGGCACTTAAACTGTATGAAAGAAATAAAATGGAGGAAAAAAATATGAAGAGAGGGGAGAAGGGACAAAAGGGAGGGAAACAAACTATGACATATTGATTTGATTTTTTTTTTATTTTACAAAGAAAGAGGCCTTTCAAACTTCAAGAGTTTTAAGAATATTTAATGTTTCTCTAGCTTGCTCTACTTTTCATGTATTGTTATAGATGATTTTTAGTTCAGAACATCTGTGCATGCTTTCCTTGATTTTCCTTTCTAAATCACTGAAAATTGTTCCAGGGATTTCTTCTTGCCCAAAGCCAGCAGCACAAAATGTGCAGGAATTGACATATCCCTTCATTCTGTGTTAGAAGTCAGTACAGTGAAAGATTAAGATGTTTCTCCGAAGTACATTTTTTATATAAGCAGTAGCTGTTAAGTCCTAGCACACCAGAATCTCCTAGCAGAATGATGACTTGGCAAAGGTTTAGGAAATGAAGACTGTTGACTCAGCAGACTAATGCATTTGTTTGCTTGCTCCCAGTCTCTCCTAAAGTGATACCACATCTATTTAAGTTTTAATGAAACGAGATTATACTTTTATACTCCCAGGGTTAGTCTCCCCTGTAGTGTCTGTATTCTAACAACAGGGTGGGTAGGCGAGGGAGTGAAGAGAGAACTTTCTCTTAACTATTGGCCATCTGTTTCAAAAAATGGGATTTTTTGCTTTGAATAACAAAGACAGCAGAACATTCATTCGTATTAAATCCAATCCGTATGCCTACTTTTCCACCAAAGCTTTGTGCATTTTAAAAGACAATTTTTGAAGAACATTGGAATGAATTATAACTACAAAAGTTATGTGGTATACATCTCTCAAAGCATAGTTTGGGTCCATCCTGCTTTACACTGCTAAGTGCAAATTGCTTACAGACAGAACTTACATCAGAGTTGAATGCGCTTTCCTTTAGGCAGCAGAAAGTACAATGACATCTATTATCACACTGTTGAATAAAAATGCAATTTAGCCCAACCATTTGACACTATACTGGCATACTATAAGCACAGGATAATTCAGGTTGGAAAGGAGAGCAGAAGGTCTCAAGTCCAACCTTCAGCTCAAAAGACAGCTAGCTATAACAGACTGTGTGGCTTTCTGGCTTTGAAAACCTCCAAGAATGGAGACTGCACAACCTGTTGCTTGACTCTCCTAGAAGTGAGAAAGTTTTTCTTTACATGCAGTCTGAAATTCTGTGTGTTGTCTCTTGCCTTCCCAGCATGCACCAGCGTGAAGAGCATGCCACTGCTCTCCATGTAAACTCCCTGCAGGTATTAGCAGGATGTTACCAGCATCCTGCTCCCCACAAAGCCTTTTCTCCTCAGAGATGAACAAGGCCAGATTCCTCAGCTTCCCCTCCTAGGGCACAGTGCTCCAGCCTCCAACAGAAGGTGTTCTTCCAATGACTTTGCTCCACGTTATCCATGTCCTTCTTGTATTGGGGGAGGCCAAAACAACCCCCTCCCTTGATCTCCTGGCTGTGTTCCTGATAATACAGCCCAAGATGCTATTGGCTGTCTTTGCAGCGATGGCATCCCTTCAGCATGCCTAAGTCCTTTGGATGGCACATCCTCCAGTGTAACCACTGGTACCCTAGTGGGGTGTCACCTGCACACATGATACAGTGCGCTTCTTCTCCTCCTCCAGGTTACTGATTAAAAGATGTCAAATAAGACAGTACTTGGCTCCTTATCACTTCTATTCATCCCATTAAAACTACTCTCTGAGCCTGACATTCTAGCAGGTTTTATAGATCCAGTTGCCTACCCATACAGACCATACATTCTAATTTGTACATATGGATATTGTGGGAGACAGTGTCAAAAGTCTTGCTAAAGTTAGGTACTACTCTCTCCTCATGCATTTTACCACAGAAAGTAATCAGATTTTCAGATGAGCTTAACTCTTGAGTAATCCATGCTGGATGTTCCAAATCACTTTTTTCTCCATCATGTGCCCAGAGAAGTGTGCTCCAAGGAGGTGTGCTCCCTGACTTTCCCAGGGACTGAATGCCCACTAGACCGCTGCTCCCCAGGTCATGGAATCATAGAACTGTTTAGCTTGCAAAAGACCTTTACGATCATCAAGTCCAGCTGTTAATCCATCACTGCCAAGTCTACCACTAAACTGTGTCCCTAAGCCCCATATCTATATGTCTTTCAAATGCCTGCAGGGATGGTGATTCCACCACTTACCTGAGCAGCCTGTTCCAATGCCTAAACACCCTTTCAGTGAAGAATTTTTTCTTAGTATCCAATCTAAACCTCCTCCGTCAAAACTGGGGGCCATTTCCTCTTGTCCTAACACTTGTTACTTGTAAGAAGAGACTGACCCCTACCTGGCTACAACCTCTTTTTTGGCAGTTGTAAAGAGTGATAAGGTCCCCCCGAGCCTTCTTTTCTTCATGCTAAACATCCCCATGCTCCTCATGGGACTTGTGCTCCAGACCCTTCATCAGCCTCACTGCCCATCTCTGGACCCTCTCCAGCACCTCAACGTCCTTCTTGTAGTGAAGGGCCTGAATCTGAACACAGGTTTCAAGGTGCAGACACACCAATGGGCAATACAGGGGGAAGATCAAGCCCTGGTCCTGCTGGCCACACTATTGCTGATACAGGCCAGGATGCCGTTGGCCTTCTTGGCCACCTGGACACACTGCTGGCTCACATTCAACCCAGTGTCAACCAGCACCCTCAGGGACTTTTCTCCTTGTCAGCTTTCATTCCTTTGTCTTTTTTTCAAAGATGGAGCATCATGGTAAAAATTTAATTTCAAATTTAATTTACCACCACTTTTAATAATGCAAATAAACTAAATCAGGAAAGATACAACAACAACATTTCTCAGACTGGTAGTAACTGTCAGCCCAGTCTTTCATCTCTCCCAAACATACACATGCTTTATGGTGTTAGGAGCTTGGGGTAGATGACACTGTACGTGGGAGTAAACTTGGACACTGGGGAAATTCAAAAGCCTTAAACTTGGTTTGTTTCCAAAATTATTGTTTATTTTCAAAGTTAAGGCCACTGTCTCTTAGTTCCTGTTGTTAACAGAAGTAGTGGCATTTTTCTCAGTAAACTTTTACCATATTCAGTTTCCGATGAAAACTCAATGCTAACTACTCCACAGCTTCTACATAAGCAAAGGCAGGGCTAGGGAGAAATAAGATGCTGCACAATTAACAATATAATGAAATTAAATTACGACCTGCACCCCAAAGAAGGCAAAGTGCCACTTTCTCCTAAAATCCTAATATAGAAATACATTAGTCTGTGTAACTCGGTACATCTTGGGATTTTTAAACTACACTTATGCACTGTACCTGTGGTATTTGTACATAAACACGCATGGTAATTTCAACTTCTACCAAAAGTGAGTATTACTATTTCTTAGAAAATAAGTCTTAATAATTACACTCAATTGGGGTAGAAGTAATGTTAACAAAATCCACTGTGATTCAGTGAAATACATGTGAAATAAAATTGACTACATCAAGAAAACTTCAAGAATAGAATGGGGGTTTTATCATATGCTTTCTAACACTTATAAAACATATGCTGTCCAGTTACAGGAAAGCATGTGTGAATTTAGACTAAAGATCCAGCTAAGGTAAGTACCCTGCTTCCATGAATGATCAAAACCAGATGTACAGAGAAGAATGAAAGTGAAACGCAAGCATTGATCACAAGGAGCATAGGAGCAATATCTGTTTTTAGCAGCACAAAAACAACACAGAATCACTCCGGAACACAATTTATTAATGAACCATGAAGCGTAAAATTTTAGATCCTCACTTGCTGACTCGAACATAAAAGGTAACACACCAAGGGAAACTGAAACCTGAAGACAATCAGAATTATGAAAACAGCCATTATTCTTGGTGCTTCCAAGACTGTAAATAATGTAAATATCCCACAATGCAGTGATAGTCTCTTCATATAAAATCAATTCAGTGCATGTTTCTGTAATTCAGGCTTGATCAGGAGGCCTCTATAATACAAACACCATTTAGTATCGGCATGATTTTACTTAAAATGCTCTGATTTACCAACCAGCAGGCTGTTTTGACTAGAACTGGTCAAATCTAAGCATAGTTTTAACCTATCAAAAGCTTTTCTGTTACTGCCTAGCTTTCAAGGAGCACAATGAGACAAACTGAACATTAACAAACCATTGCTTTGATGAGCAATTACCTACTAATGTGCACAGGCCCAAGTATTTAAGAACCGTCCTAGGTTTTATGCCATGAGGCTTTAAACATATTAGTCCAATCTAGTGTGTCAGTCTCAGCTGGGGACATCCTTGTTCTGCAAAAACAATTCTCCAACACCCTCACTAGTTTTAAGAAGATTGAAATTTTGAACCAAGAAGGCAAAAGCTCTAACCAAGGCAATACAAGGTGGAGGGTTGTTTTTCTTTCACTGCTAAGCTTACATATAAATGGGCAAATAATAAAGCAGGGTATAAAACTGCATAATGGATGTCTTAAAAATGAGATGAAAAGGAAAGTTAATAAAATATATTTGAGCAGAAAATTCAGAAATAGAAATAGCAGTAGCTCTATTTGCTATTCACGAAGTTACTTCTTTATCAGAGGGTCCTAAACCATCTTATCTTGGGCCCTTAACTTGGGCCCTTAACTTTGTACCCTTAACTAAGTAAAAAGAACAAAAGACAGTGAAACTTGAGAAGTCCTGTTTGTAGAATTTCCGACGTTTGATTCCCTCAAGAGCATGTAAGCGTTACAACTTCAAAGGAGAATAGGAAACAGACACCAAAATTGGAGTTCACAAAATAACATAAAAGACATTGTAAGGGCTAAATTAATCTATTCAGAATATGCAGAAGATAGACAGGTGATAGTGTCAAAGAGGAAAAGTTGATGTTCAAGGTGCTGTACACATATTTAATAAGTAATTAACAGAAAATTAAAACCCAAAGACCTCATAAACGTTTGCAGTTATCACAGCAATGAAGAGTTCGTACCTGTGGCAAGATAGATGATATGGAAAAGCATGTCCTTGCCCTGCACAACATCCACAACCACATGGGAAAATCGGCTGTTGTCTTCCATGAAGTAAGGAATTGGAATAACTGGTTGAACAACTTCATGCATTAAGAAGAACTTTTGTGCATCTTGAAGATTTCTCTCAGTCAGATTTACATACAAACCCTGGTCCATGGTGCCACACTGTAAACACAGAAAGTAACATGACTACATGTGCCAACAATAACAACAGATTTACTCTCTGATTTATAGCGCAAGAAAATAAAAGCAAGAGTATATCTTGTAATGACAATGTGGAATTCGACTTTCAGGTCCCATTTTGGTGTTAACCAGACTGTCCAAGGATTGAGGAAGCTCAGTTTTCCTGAGGCTCCCTAATTCTAAACAATATGGAAGGGCATGTGACTCAGCAGCACAAGTGGATTATGGAAATATTTTGCTATATCCTACATTCACGGGGCAGGAAGGAGAAGAACTAAAACTAAATTATTTTCTGACTAGTTTTCTTTATAATTTTCAAAGACCTCAGTGTTAAAGATGTAAGTCCCACTACAGCCAGGGTCTGAGAGGAATCCCAGGTGAACGTACAACATGCAGTTCTAGAAGCTTCTTAGGACTCTGATTTAAGTAGCAAAAATGGACAGTGCAGAGCTCTATTAATTATCCACAGCAAAGACATTTTTGCTTTGAAACTGACCATATTTTAAATCTGAAAACTGGGCTCTTTTCTTACAGGAAAATATCCACTAGCTGCATAGACAAGTTTCAAACACAAACAAACAAAGCAAAATAAGAGGGAGTTAATTTTAACATATTTGTGTTCAACTGAGGACGCAAAAGAGAAAGCTTCTTAATGCATGGGAATATATAAACATTCACATATTTACTCAGTCATAATTGCAACAGAGAAGTAAAGCACTACTTCACAGCATTTATCAAATATTTGGGTGACGTGAAAGGCATAACTAAGTCATAATTTTCATTCTGTTTTACTATGTCATAAATTATGCCATGAATTACAGCACGAGCAAAATAATAGTGTGCAAAACCCTACCAGTTATTTTTTCATTATTACCGTGTTTTCAATCCAAAATTGAGTGATTGTTCCAAATCCACAAATGCTAAAAGAAGTCAAACAAATTATTTCATAATGGGAGACCAGATGATCAAGAATGACAAATCAGCAACTGGAAGGAAACAGTTACTTGCTCTGTATGTCAGACCAGTGAAAAAAATAAACCATGACATAGAAGAAGTTCTCTGCATCTATCAAGCAGGAAAAATTCCAGCTGAACACTCATAGTACACTGAAATGCAAATGGTCCTTGGTGTTATGATAGACATTGCCCTGTCTAAAGAGAAAAGCAATGATCTCTGAAGAAAACAATGTTCCTCAAAACTATGACTCCAATAGTATTCTAACATGGAAAGCATTTCATTAATATAATCCAGACTTGGAAATACAATGTCTGATGTAACTATATCTACATAGCAGTAGTCTTCCTTCAAATCACATGCTTCTCTTTGTTGTTACTGAGTAGGTGAACACTCAGAGGATAAATCTACTTCTGAGACTACACAAACAGAACTTCTGATCCTTAATCATAAGGACTCTACAAAAGAAAAGTCCTTTCTTGGAAGGAAACCAATGACTCAGTCAATGAATATATCTCATCTATGTGAAGTGTGTACCCTAAAGCCCCATCAAGTCACAAAAAATGGTTACACCTAGCTCTAAGCATTAGACTAGTTTCTAGTATGCATCACTGCTGCAGTCATGGAGCCAGAAATGTTACAGAAAGTTATTCAAGGGAGCAAAAAGCAGCATCGGCAACAGAACAGAAGTTGGACATCATTAGAGATACCTAGAGATTAGTTGACATCAATTGCCTTCAATATTCTGTTGTAAAAGGCCACATTACATCTTTTACATTACTAGCTCTGCCTTCAAAGCTGTTTGTGGCTCAGTGAGATATGATACAACCGTTGTCACTGTTCTTGTAAATTGGATGAAGCACCAGCTTTATTAAAATCAGCCAGGCTATCTAAGAAATAAATTTCAACACTTGTCTTGACTGGGACTTGGAGATGTGCACTAACAGTACAGCAGAGACTTAAACTGTTTTTACACAGCCATCAGACTGTCATCTTTCTTTGTAAGTACCATTCAGTATGGGCTGCTCTCACAATAATTAACACCACATTAATGCAAGGTTTGTAGGGAGAGTTTAATAAGTTTTATTGGATGTGCTTACCTAGTTAGAAAGGCGATAAGATTTTTACATACAAGCATCTTTTCAGGCTTTTTTCTTCAAAAATGTAGCCTCTCTTAGACTCTCTTCCTATGACTATTTTGACAATTCACATATTTCTACAACAGGTAAAAAGCTGTATACAAATATAGCCCACTTCTGCAGACTTCTGGCATGCTTAAATAGAGTCTTGTCACTTGGCTAATGACAAACATACTACTTAGGAAAGGTGACATGGCTCTAGCCTGTAACCTGTGCCTTATTTTCCTTCATTTGCATAGATCAGGAAGTAATTAAAACTACCAACAATCCCCAATGGGTGATTCTTTTTCACAACAGCAAAAGATCTTATGACTCTTACAAGCTAGGGAAGGCTGTTCCAGGAGAAGAAGTGAACTTATGAAATTGCATTGAGATTAAGGGAGGGTGAAATGTGAATAAAGGTGAATACACTTAAGCACCTTGATGAAAAGCTGTTGTATTTAATCATTAAATTAATGCTGCTTCTCCTTCCATCTCCCTTGTAAGAAGCACACTCATTAAAATTGTCCTAGTAGGAGTGGTGACTATGCAAAAGAAGAAAACAATGTGTATGTGCTTACTGAAATGCCCCTTTCTTTTTGTAGACTTCCTCTGAATGACCCACCTTGGACTAAGTGCTTTTACACTGTCAGACAGCTGCAAATTATTACACCCTCTGAGGCCAACAAGTTCAAAGGAGGGGCACAACACATGACAAATTCTTTTAATCTGACTCTTCAAGGAGTGTGGACTACCTCACACATGAAAATATATAAAATTCTGACCACTCCTCTTTTACCACCTCCCTCCCACTTTCTTTTTTCTGTCAGATGCTGTTCCATTTGTTAGGTCCTAATACTACAAATGCAATGTAAAACAGAACAGCACTTTGATCATACTTCAGACGAGAGTTAATGTCACCTTGACAGATAACTATAGTGTTTTATTTTGACAGAAAATTGAAGTTGAGCCTTTTTTCTCCTACCTTTCAAAGTATATCTGTTTTTCAATCCAAATTATTTTGTGGAAGGATAAAATTAAAATTAAGTATGTTGAAATAAGGGGCTCTCCTAAGCACTTTTTTAAATTTAGGGGTTTTTTTAAGGTCTTAGGCTACAACATAGTGCAAAACTAGATTCATAAATTATGCATCATACAGTACTTTGAAGAAAGCTCACATAAAATATTGTCCTTCTCCCACATATCCATACCTGAAAATTAGGGTTAGGATTGGGATATGGAAGCCAAGCAGAGCGAGAGTTCTCCTGGTATTTGAAGGGTCCATTAAAGGCCTGAGTTATGGCACTCAGATTGAAAACACAAACTGCTGAGGCTGCTATGCTGTTCCTGCAAAATAAATAAATACATTAACCTAGGTTATAACATTAAGAAGTCAACTTGCTGAAAAATAAACAAAAAGGCAATAACTCTTCAATACTTCAAGTAATTAATGAAGCAGATATGATCAGCCATGAGATGATATCTCAAGATAATGATATATGATGAGCTGATTTAGCATAGTCATTGCATTTAAAATATTTGTTGGCCTTACCAAGAAGCTGGTGTGGGGAAAAACTCACAACTTCCTACTTTCGGCTGCTGCTCTGATACAAGGCTGTACTTCCACACATAATCACATGCACTAGGGACACATCTTTTCTAGTTGCAAAATTCAGGAAGATATGATTCTCAGGGTTCAATAAAGTTTCTTCCATACAACAAATGACTACATGACATAAGTAAGGATTTTCAAGGTATGATACATCTCTAGACCCTATGGAATCCCCAGACAAGACATGCCCACAAAAATCCTGTCTTCCAAGAGATGTTGTACAGCAATAGGAATGCAAGTTCCAGAAACCCATCAACAGAAAACAACCTGGACTGCATACAAGATACCATGTTAAAAAAATAAATGTCAATAAACGGCAGCTGGACAAAACATACAATTTCCTGGGTTTGCCTTGAAAACGTGACATACAAGGCAATAAAGTAATTCTGCACAGTGTAAAGAATATAATCTAATAACTATGAAAGCTCATAATATGGAAAGCTGCATTGTTATTTTCCTCGTTTTGAGATAATAGAATAAATAAAGAAGGTGCCAATTGCACAGATTTGCTGTTGCAGTAAAAACTGCTGGCAATTGATCCACACAGGATTCTTCTCTCTTTTCTTTTTTTTTCCCTATTTTTTTTAAGCTTAGGTTTAATTTATACAAGGCTTAAGAAAACATACTATAGAAACTCCATAATGATGGGAAAAAAACCCAACAACTGAAAAAAGAGTTAGGATACATGGATTAAATACATATGTCATCATATTTAAATTAACAAAGGACAGTTCTGAGACAAATGTCTCTTATTTTCTATGTTCTTCTAATTTTTTTAATATTTAAAAATTTTGGATTTAAAAAAAATTTTCAAAAACTGTACTTTTTTAATTTTTTAAAATTTTATGTTATTGATACAATAGGTTCACTTAAAATCAGATTAAATTCTTGGTTTGACCCTCAAACTCACATAAGGATACGTTAGCACTAATTTAAAATACATAAGAGCACCTATTGTGCTCATTTGGGTGAGATGAGTTCTTTATGACATGGTCAAATACCATCATGTTGAATTCATGATCAGGTCACATTACAATTATAAAACATTTATTTCATAAATGCATAATGTTTTTACGTATTACAATAGTAAAAAAAAAATTAATTACTTTCTAAGAATAAATCATAAATGCATAATGTTTTTACGTATTACAATAGTAAAAAAAAAATTAATTACTTTCTAAGAATAAATGATGAATATGATAGAATAGTCTTAAACACAACTGTCTCCCTGCCACAAGGAAATACTATGAATTCATCCTTCTCTCGTGTTTTCAACAATCCATGTGGGAAACATTTGGAATGGATACCTGTTCAGAGAAAACAGTGGATTGGGCAAAACAGTAGCTTGAATTTATGATGTTTACTTGGCATATGCAGAAGAGAGTAGCTCAGAAGTTCTAGGTTTTGCTGTCATGAACAGCAAGAAAATAAAATATATCATTCAGTTTACTTACACATTAGTGGTAAAAATCCCATAGATCAAGTCCAGTTCTGGCAGGAAGAAAGTACTCTGAAGTTCATTATAGTAAAATGGAATTTCGCCAGGGCGAGAGCAGTTCAGACGAGCTTTCATGAAGGTAGTCCAGGTATCCTCTAGCACAAACTTGCCACCAATATCATTTTTGCACACCCGAGCAGCACGAGAGAAAACTGTTTTCCCACAGTCATGTTCCACTGCGTTTTCACGGAAGAAGAAGTAGGTAAAGTTCCCAATGTCATAAGATGACACAAAATTTGGTTCTGAAAATAACAGAAGGAAAGATCATTAAGTGCCTTGTGATATATGCCCTCATACTAACATGGAAGTTGGATTTATCTTCAAGCTTTGTGTTTAGATAAAGACACTTCTCATTATCCTTTAGGGATATGGCACCATGACATCTGAACAGGCCAGCTCATGACCAGCTGGGATTGTGAGATACATTATCATGATGCACTGGGTTTGGCTGGGTAGAGTTAATTCTTTTCATAGTAGCAAGCATGCCACTGTGTTTTGGATTTGTGCTGGAAACAGTGCTGGTAATTCAGAGACGTTTTTGTTATTGTTGAGCAGCACTCACACAGAGCCAAGGCCTTTTCTTTCTCACACCACACCACCAGCACAAAGGGACAGCTGAGCTGCCATCTGGGGTCAAACCACAACATGTGGCCTGACAGGTTCTGCTCTAGGTGTTTATAGAACATGACTGTGCTGGGCAACCTTGGCCCAGCTCACTGCATTCCACCATCAAGAGTGTCTCTGAGTTTTCGTTCTTCACATAAGGGCACAGTGATTTCTTGCAATGTAATTGCTTTAACTCGGTTTCTGGTTTGCCACCATCCCATTACTCCAGAACAGCATGATAACAGGTGGTAATTGAAGGTGAGAAAAAACGCGCTCAGAGGCTGTAATTAAAAGAAAAGAGAACTACACAAGAATATTTGATGGCAAGATAACTGTATTTCAACTCCGTATCACTTAATGCTTTTGAGAGCTTTACAGACTTTTTTTTCCTTCTTTAAAGAAAATATTGAAAACTGATCCAAAACCTGATGGTGATGAAAGGGAAATTAGAGAATATGTCAAAAAATAATCTGGAAAGCAACAGATGGCAATAATTCTTGAAAGAAGGAAAAAAAAAAGGAACAGTGGATACCAAAGACAATAAACATGTGGTCCATTTCCTGTAAGGATGACTAGATCTGAGGAAAGTCCATGACCTTAACAGAGGCTGACAACCTGATGAGTTCTTAAAGGAAAGAAATTTGATACACAGATTTGTGAAGAAGAGCCCCACTTGTGCAAGGAACCATTTTAGAACACTGATACCTCTGAGAAACAAGAAAACTTCTGTTTCTCATTCCCAAATTTTATTCTGAAGTGGGAAAACAAATAAACAAAACTGTTTTAAAAACATCTATTGTGAGGAAACACTTCAAATAAAATTAATAGGTGAACATTTTTTGACAGGACTATCATATAGAAAAAAGGCTGCTGTAATTCAAAATGCTGTAAGTATTTTACAGGAGTGTCTCAAACGTATCAGAACTTCTGAGGTGCACTAGAAAGGCAAGGAAGCTGGCATTGCCTCACAGCAGTCCAAACTGTCAGAAAACTCTCTTTCAAAGACAGACCAGATCCCAGCTAATGTGGCCTCTTGTGCTTCCTCCATCTCTATCTGCTGTGCTGAGAGTTCCCAGGGCAGGTTTTTGGCAGCAATGATTATGAGCTGCCTTGGATGTATGAAGCTGAGCAGATCCAATAGTGCTCTCACTCCTCCCTGTAACTTTCACTCTCTATTTTATGAAGTGCTTCCTCGAGAGCAGTCTGGAACACACCACATTTTCTCCGCACTCAGACCTGCACAGCTATTCTGCTGGCAGATCACAACCCAACAATTTTAAGAACTTGTTGGTGCCCTAAGCCTTCACAAGTTACATAGTATCACTGCATTTGTGTTCTTAAAAAAAAGGGAAAAAAAAGGAAAAATAGTTTGACAGGACTTATGATACCTTTAGAAATAAAATTGCACTGACAATACACAAAGAACTAAACTATTAGGAATGTTAGCCCTACTAGAATCTTAAATCTTCATTCCTTATCTGTGTAAAACTTCCATTACAATAGGGATTTTGCTTCAAAGGCTTCAAAAACCTACTGTGCAAATACTCAGAATCAAGTTGATCCACCCACAAAGCACATTTTGTACCAACGTTAAAAAAGGAGGCCCTGCCTTTCAATCAGGCCTGAAGACACTTCTCACTGGATGTCCACTGATACAAAAAAGGTCCCTACATTGGCACCATATGATCGCACTGCAGAGTTAAAAAAACACTACTGGAAGCACTCAGCAAAAAAAATTAGGAATTACAAAAATAAAACAAACTTCACAAACTATAGGAGTAAAAATAATGTGAAATGCATTGAGAATGTATTCAGGGCTCTTGAAAATCCAATTCAGCCTTTCAAAAGACAGTATTTTAAAGTTGCGCTGATAATCATAATACATGTACAAAAAATACCTAGTACTCATATTTCATGGATTCAAAACAGAGAAACAATACATACTCTGCAAACACCTATGTTTATACTTTATTGATTATGAACTGATGAAAATGTGACCTGCTGTTGAAACTTGTGAAAACTGCTTTCACTCGCATTAAATGTAAAAAATCTCAGAGCTACCTTGGGGAATTCAGTGGATGTGGAAGGATTATCATGTCAGACTTTATTTATTTCACTCTCTCTTTGGGAAAAATGAACAGGGTCACTTCAAAACGTCAAAGGAAAAAGCAGCTTCTCAGCTAGGAAAAAATCAGTTCTTATGTGTCCAAATATTGTGCTGTGAACTGCTATTTGTTGACATGGAGGCCTTACCATGTAATTTTTTAGTGCAGCAAATGAAGTGAATTTCTTGTTTCATGCTGACTTTGCAAATAGTTCTGGAAGGGCAAACACATCTCATTTCTGATTTATCAGATCACCACAACAAGTGCAAGGAGTCTGGTATGTGACAGGATACAGTCAGTATGAGAATGTCACCTGTAATAATGTCACGAGTGTTGTAAATGACCTTTATAGGGTTTTTTATATACTCAATTTATGGATGTGTCAGGCTGACTAGACATTCCCAAATTAAATGGAACCAGTGGAATCGGGAAAGCAAGGAAATGACTTTGTCGATGTGACCCAACAAACATCTCCAGTGTACGGGATGGAGCCGTGCTGCACAGAGGCACAAGCCCAAGCACTGACAGCACTGGGCGGCTAGTTAGCGCTGCCCCTGGGCAAACACATTACTCTGCTATTTCTGAAATTTCCTTACTCAGCACCAATCCTGGGAATCTCTACCATTTCCTTCATAAAGCAGCATGACTGCCCAACAAGGATGTTTCCCCACAGACTCTTCTAAGTTACTGCAAAAAAGATGACTCAACCATATGAAGCCAAGATGGTGCGGAAACAATGTGATTGTTTTTCTGAAGGTTGGAGACGAACCTACATTTTCTGGGGAGCACAGTCTCTGTTCTTAATGTGAAAGCTCTTAACAGGAAGACAAAATGATTCCTTTTAGATTATTCTCCTTTTCTACCTTCCAAAGGTGTCATGCATAAGCTTGTTTCCTGGGCCTTTTTTATTTAGTGGTGTAGATGCAGTCTGAGAGGGTAAAAGGATGAGAGGAACTGTACAGGAATTTTTCTGTGTATAGGAGTGGGAAACAGGGGCCTAAAAGAGCTCTATGAGAGCATCTGAGGTAGTCCTGGACTCTTCTCGCTGTCTGAGCTTAGGAGCAAGAAAGTTCTCTTGTGCTCTTTAATCCATACAACTCCACATCTTCTGAAGCAAGCTAACATGGCTTAATTTACATAGTTAGTGGATGCTACTGTTTCCAGAGTGAACCAAATGACAGGAAATGATCTAACTTTCTTTAAGGAGGTAACAGCAATTAACCTCAAGGATTTAAAGGTCCAAAGCCTACTCTAAGAAAGTAAGAGCTATGATTTGCACTGAGTGTCCCTGTGAGATGTGACCACTCACATCTGAAGTGCAATGCATTCAAAGACCCAATCAAAAGTGAAATTAACCCCAGAAATGTTAAAAGAAAGCTAAAATATTAAGTTTTTCTGATCTAGACACAGATCAGATTTTATATGTATATATGCACACAAAATAAGACACACACACAAAGATATATGAACACATTATATATTCAAAATCTTAGGAGTTTAGATACTGCTCTAATGTTGAATGACATCTATCTGGAACTAGTTCACTGACCTCACTAGACCAATGAATCACACCATACTGTCGACCTCTAAAGACACATTTCTTCCAAATATTTGTATTCAGCCAAATGCTTAATACCATTAAACTCTAGAAAGATGCGTTTGAGTTTTTTTGAATAAACTTCACATTTCACCTAGAAATGCTCTCTAAAATGGATGCTTAAAGTAATGGAAAGAATTTAATCCTCAGATGTGCCAGTCTATATTATTTTCTTTCATCTTATTAACTTAATCGACAAAGTCCAGTTGCAATTGCATTTTGCCATCTCTGTATATTCATTAAGTATATTCATTTAGTTGTAGCCATTTGCAGCTGTTGGAAAAAAAGTACAGACTTTGCATTAGGCTGATCAAGGCACCACTCCTCATGAAGGTTTAAGGACAAATTTTAATCACAGCATTATATATCTCAAAAGCAATACATAACTTGTGGTCATCACACCTATATCCATCCTCAGGAGCTGAACTGTAAAATGTTAAGTCCTATATGAAACTGGCAGAAATGGATTATTAATAGCTATTTTTCCTCTGTATTTCACAATTACCTAGGATGCATGCTAAAAATGCTAACCTGTCATAGAGTAGCTGGCTACCAATCTATTTTGACTATTTCCTTTGCAATGCCTCAGCTGTCCATGATTTCTTTTACATTCTTTTCCTTTTGCTAAATTGAAAATTTTATAGGTATGGAAGAGCAAGGACAGCAAAATACCCTAGAACTCTGCATCCCAGACATTTTTTTTCCAAATCTTCTCTTATACTGCTGATAGATTTTACAATACAATTCAGCATAATCATAAAAGTGGATGCACTCATTACTTTTTTACTGATGTACTCTAATAAATTCTGAAATGCCATTATTTCTTTTCTGAAATATTGTTTTCAGATATGGTATTACCAAATTTCTTGTTTTATTTCCTGTTGTTTATTTCAAATAAATCTCCTTCATTTTCAAGGTAAAGTGTTGTTACGTGGTATAATACTTTGCAATTTTTGTATCATTTTGCTGATGCAAATTTGCCAGTGACAAACTTAGTCACAGAAGCCATTCTCTACTCTGACCTAACACTCAATGAAGCCCTTAAAAGGAGGTCAGTGGATTTTGTGTCACCTATATTGACTGGATAGACACCTTGCAAAACCAGGTATGCAGGGGCAGGAGGGCAAGGGTGAAAAATACATAGGGATTACATTAATTCACGCAAAACCTGTAGAAATTTTGAGTATGGGGATCTATCAAAAGATCCAGAAGTTTGGATAGTTACTTAAAATTGAATCCAGAATTCCACATACACAGGAATCTAGTATTCTTTAAGGAGATTTTGCCAACCAGCAGTTATGGTACGGAAAGAAAACCCAGTTATGATGGCTTACCCATTTCTCCCCAAACATTTGCAGTGTCATTTTATTTTTTTCCTCTGTTCTAGTATTGCAGGGAGGCTGACAATGAAAGGACTTTCCCTGCAGACCTGTGCATTTGGTTTGGATGACCAAGCTTTGGTAGCAGGAGGCTACAGGGGTGGCTTCTGTGAGAAGCTGCCAGAAGCTTTCCCCATGTCCAGCTGAGCCCATCCCTGGCAGCTCCAACAGGCGAACATGCCACTGGCCAAGGCTGGGCCAATTAGAATTGGTGGTAATGCCTCTGTGATAACAGATTTAGGAAGGAAGAAAAGTTATTGCACAGATGTAATTGTGACCACAGAAGAGAGGAGTGAAAGGATGTGAGAGAAGCAGCCCTGCAGACACCAAGGTCAGTGGAGAAGGAGGGGGAGGAGGTGCTCCAGGTGCCAGAGCTGAGATGCCTCTGCAGGCTGTGGTGCAGACCATGGTGAAGCAGCTGTGCCCCTGCAGCCCGTGGGGATTCATGGGGATGCAGAGATCCACCTGCAGCCCATGGAGGAGCCCACACCGGAGCAGGTGGATACCTGAGAGGAGTCTATGATCCCATGGAAGGCCCATGGAAAGAGGAGCCCATGCTGGTGCAGTTTGTCCTTGAAGGGCTGCACCCTGTGAAAGAGTGACCCACACTGCAGCAGTCTGGGGAGAACTGTTGCCTGTGGGGTGGACTCATGCTGTAGAAGTTCATGGAGAACTGTCTCCCGTGGGAGGGACCCCACGGTGCTGCAGGGGAATGACTCCTCTCCCTGAAGAGCAGGAGAAGCCATGGGTGATGAACTGACCATAACCCCCATTCCCTGTCTCCCTGCATCACCGGGGGAGGACGTAGAGCTGGGAACGAGGGAGGTGTGGGGGGAAGGTGGAGGGTTTTAAGGTTTTATTTTACTTCTCATTATCCTGCTCTGATTTTGTTAGCGATAAATTCAATTCATATCTCTAATTTGAGCCTGTTTAGCCCATGATAATATTTGGTGAGTGATCTCTCCCAGTCCTTATCTCATGAGCCCTTCGTTATATTTTCTCTCCCACATCCAGCTGTGGAGGGGTGACAGAGAGGCTTTGTTGGTGAGTGCCTGGAATACAGCCAGCATCAACCCACTACAACCTGTTCCTCTTTTCATTTTTCTTTTTTTCCTTTTTTTTTTTTTTGTAACAAAAAGGAAGCCAATTTCATAATCATCCTCTTCCCCCTCCACCTTAAGGCCTGGTATGTCTGCTGTTGAAATTCCATCTCTGCCTCCAATATTTCTGTCACAGGATCACACAGAATCACAGAATGAGTCAGGTTAGAACAGGTCATCTGATCCAACCTCCCTGCTCAAGTGGGGTCATCCTAAAGCACATTGGACAGGATTGTGCCCAGACTGTTCTTGAGTATCTTCAGTGAATGAAACTCCACAACCTCTCTGGGTAGTCTGTTCCAGAGCACAGTTACTTGCACAGTAAAGACTTTATTCCTTATATTCAGGTGACCTTTCATTCTTCTCCTGTCTTTGATAAATGCTGGTTTTCATGTGTTCATGCTCCCTGAAATTTGAAATTTTCCACCTTCCCCTGGTAAAGATGCATTTCAGTCCTAAATTCTTTCATTCTCTCGGGGTCACTGTGTATCATAGTTTTGTGCATTAATGATGTTCACGCTCCTGTTGTGCCTCTCTGCCATTGGGAACAGATGATCTGCTTGCAGAAGTGTCCTCCTTCCTCAGTCAGCCTCTCTGATTGGCACCTGACATAAGCAGGCGAGATGAGATACAAAAGAACAGACTCTGTCCTCAATAGCCTCCTGGTGCTTTTAATAAATGGAAGGTGGACCTTGCTGTTTTACCTAGGGTAGATAAGAAGTAAAAATACCCCAACTACGTGGGTAGTGCTTCTTGTCTCTACCATTTCAATCAGGTACGGAAATGCTATGAAGGTGTTTTGTAGTAACTCAGTCTGGCACTGGAAAAAAGAAAGTCAGGGGAGGCATCTCCATCTCACACCGACTTACTGCTCTCCTACTCTGTCACTGCCATCGGGGAGAAGATGTTCAAATTGGAAAGGAAAAACAGCTTAACTGCTCAAATTTTTCCTCTGGTAGCTGCTGCAGTGAAGAAGCCTAAGGACAGGTTTCAAAACCAGCAGGTATTTTCTCTCCTACTTTAGGATACTGGCAAAAATTATGATACAAAAGAAAAGAACCAACCTCATGAGTGGCACAACCAAAGAAATGTAATTATTTATCTTCCTGCAAAATAAGCAACAACTTGTAGAATATGCTTTGCATATTTTCAGTCAGGTCTCTTATCTGAAAGAGTACATTGCAAATTCAAGCACACACTGGTTTTGAGTTACATGAAATATTACATAATAAAGAAAAGCTTGCACTAGGTAATTACAAGGCTTTTCATTAAAACCCAGAAAAACGAAAGGATAACACTGAATTATTACAGCCATTTCCATTAATCCTTAAAAACAAAATTGAAATAATTAATTTTTATTCTTAGATCATAAATTGTCTCTACACATCCTACTAGCAGCAAAAGTTATAATAAAAGTCTGCTAACAAACAATAATAGGAATTGATTCAGAGCTGTATTAAACCCCACTAACCAAATCACCTTTGTAAGAATTTTACTCTTACTATTACTTGTGAAGGCTAAAAGTATCTGCTCTTGATTAATAAGCTTTTTATTAATGTTTTTAAGAAAGTGATCTCAGAGGAACCACTTTAGTAAAAGTATCTAATAACCAAATGCTTAGGACAGCAAGAGGAAAAATGGTAATATTATGGCTACCAGTAAAGCAGAACAATCCAAACACTCCTCTCCTCAGATGGAAAGGCTTCTAATTTGCAAGAGATTTTATTTATTTTATTTTATTTTATTTTATTTTATTTTATTTTATTTTGGTTTGGGGCTACATCTGATATAGGATTACATTTTAATCATCTGTGGTCTGCCCACTGATGAAATGTCCTGACATTTAGAACACAGTTTTTATTTGTTTAATAAGTTCCAATAGCATCTATCATTGCATGTCTAGGGTAAAGAAAACAGCTGCAATCATTTCAAGATAGTTGGAGACCCACGCAATTGTAAGCAAAGGCATTTGACAAATTATGAAACCGAATGTCGTAGTGTTTCTCCATGTGATGAAACAGGAAGGGATTTCCTTTTCTTTTTTTTTTTTTTTAATTTTTTGCCCCTTATTGGCTGAGGAAATCGAACAGATATTATAGACTAAGGCAAACTTTCACACTGAGGCATCAGATCAAACATTTAGCGATTTAAAGAGGTGTATTGAAAGAAGTAATACCTTTACTAACTGTAAATGTTGGACTACAGAAGAGGTTTCTAAGTCTAAACAGTGAAGGTTTTCCTTGCCAATCTGGACACACGGAAACTGTGGACTGCAAATGCAGCTATTACATTTTCTTCTGTTCTCTAGAGCAAACTATGATGAATTCTGCCCCTGCTGCACTTTGCAGATCAACTCTACAGCAAAGTCTAATTAGAAGCATACTATAAGTATATCAACTCCAGATATGATTTAAACATTGTTACAGTGAGAGCTTAAAGACACTGAAACAGACAGCATGCCAGCTTAATGAAAGAATAATTTATTTATTTTTTATCATTTAATAATGTCCAAAGCAGACTGCTAAGGCAGACTATTCTTTCTATGAAACACTACAAGGGAAATTTTAAAATGTTCCAGCAATATGTTGCTCTTTACTGACCTGAGCAGCTGGCTGAAGCTCAAGGTCTTGCTGACTGCTTTGGTCAGGAGAAGAAATCAGTGGAAGAGATGTCTGCTTTAGACATACTCCTCAGTGTGTGCTCTGTCACCTCAAATTGTTTCTCTTAAGCACAGAGGCACTTGAACATGGATTCAGAGAGAAAAAGAAAGGAGAGCATGTAGCAGAACAGGACACCTTACAGAGCAAATTACTGGCAAGCAGTCTTTCCACCTTCTTCCATAGTTTGTGCATATATACATATTCATTCAGGCATTACATTTTCCTCTACACGGGAAAAGAGAAGGCCAAAATATGACATCATGGGAGGGAGAGCTGGGTTCTCTATTTCACATTTGCAGCCAGCTGGGCTGTTCGATAGAGAGCTGGTCTGCAGCCCTTGTTAACTTCTCTCGGTGATCGTGTTCCCTTTGAGTACAGTGACATAGTTACAAAGGACTGACGGGGTTGGCAAGAGGACAACGCAGGGTCTGCCTCTCCCTGCACTGTCAGTTGATAAATTCTTTGTGAGCAACCCAATCTCTGTTGAACTAAGGTGAGTGCTCAGGTCATACCACTGGAGTAGCCTGATGCTGCAGTGGCATCTCTTCATGGAGATGAGCAGAATTTCTGCATGGTTACAGCTGTGGTCAAAAACCTGCTCATTGCCTTAGGGCCAGCTGCATTTGATATTGTCTATACTAAGATACACCAGGAAGACAGAAATAGCATCAATAAACAGAACATCAATTTCTTTTTCTAGAAGCGGAGAGAAGTTCTGAAGTTAAAAAAAAAAATCTAACTGGCAATCATATTCAGAGATATTCAAGAGCTGAATAGATTACTACTGTAAATGTTAAAAGAGACTAAGTTCAGTAACTACCACCAAATGCTTCTTTCTTCCATCAGGGAAGAAAATGTGACTGTGTACATTCCAAAATTTTCCAAAATAGGAAAAACTTTAAGGAAGTGTGCAGATATCTGTAATTTTTGGTCAACTGTCCTTTCTGCCAATAAAAATTTTTAAACCAGACAAAATTCAGGGGAATCAAATCCTGAAGCATGTTGTCTAGTAGGTGAACAAACAGTATGTTCAGAGAGCCTCAAGGATGGCTCCACAATAACTAGCTCCAGTCAAAAATAAGATTTCTGTGTCGGTGTTGCTGTGCTGTCCATCTACCTTTTTGGATTTGTGCTTGTTCAAAATCTTTGTGCTTCACTTTAATTTTCTTTTTCCCCTTCATTTATACTCTCTCAGCATATTTCTGTAGCTTACTTTTACACATATGCTGAATAATTAATACTTTAAATGAACTATCCAACTTTGTCCCCCCAGATAATTGAGTGTTGAGTGCATCAAGAAAATGATAATTCAGAAATGAAAGGCCACTGATTTATCCATAATCTGCTAATGATAAGCAACTGATCAGAATGATGCTCAGTGAACAGCTGCTCACGTACGTACTCAGCTGAAGTGGATTGCTTCCAGGCCTGTCAAGCCCCCAGTAGAAGGCAGGACCCAATAATAAATACGTGACTCTGGTTGAACCAGAACAAATGGGGAACTCAGGTCAACAACATAAATGTTATTTTATTTGTGAAATCTGTGCTTCCAGAAGCTGAAACCACATCATGGTAAGATGGGATCTCACCCCAGCTACCTGACATATCAGCTCCTTTTTCCCCTCCCACACCGTATGTCATTGTTCCTGTGATTACAGACCTTCTGACAAGTAAGATTAGGAACAAGTTCTCTTCTGTGGTGAAGATTCAGAGCTTTTCAAGTCAAGATCCTGCACCAAAAGGTACATTGAACACCAAGAGCAGACTGCCTAGGTATATAGGCATGTCCTTTTTGCCTGACTGACGGGATTGAAGATCTCTGAATTTGCTGTGCTAGCCATTAAAATCAACAATGTCTTTATTGCACAGCAATAAAGCACAGAGCGAGATAATCAGCTGTGTTTCTGAGTGCTGCCATCAGCCCCAGAGATGATTTGATTTGGTCCAACGATTGGCAGAGAAGAAAATCTACGTGAGAAAAAGCAGGGTGCTTCCGAGGAAAACTTTGAATTGGAAACATTGACAGACAGATGTGCATGCACATGAACACCTCACACGAGGCTGAATTACAGTAACTGTGAGCTACTGCTGCTGAACAGATATTGACTAGGGGGCTTCCATTCCAGCTGATGCCTTACTTTTCTTGCAGGATTATCGAACTGTGTTACTTTCTCAGCGAAAGCAGAAAAATCTTCACTTCAGTCCAAGCACTGAAAAACTAATGTAGTTTCTTGCCACTGAATCATATAACCGTGCAAATTGACATAAAAGCAGATGAATCCCCAGCTCAAGCAGATGAATCTCCTACTCCTAGCTACCCCAGAAAATATTCCCCCTCCCTTTAATATAGTTAACTGGGCTGCTTTTAGTCTTTTATTGGACTGACTTTAACTGGCTTCAATTACAAAACTCATCTTGTTCTTCCTCCCCAAAGATAAAAGCTACAGTTTCCTGGTAACTTAATTATAAACAGTTTCGAGGCAGAAGAATGAACTCTAACAGAGAATGTATAAGTACATCTGAGGTTTTTAATAGACAAAACGTGAATACAGTGAATATGATTAATTAGAGAAGTCTAGAGGGGATTTTAGTTTGCCTTTGGCATAAAAATATCCAGTTAAACTGCAAATTCTGTGTGAAGACTTCTCCCCCTTTGACAAAAGCACACAGGTGTGGAACAGCAATTAGTTCCAATACGAAGCTGAGTGGACAAAGGGTGCCTGAACAGGAATATATGAGTTTATTTTTCCCCTCACTTCTTTTGCACTGCTATAATTCTTTTATGTTCCACACAATTTAGGATTTTGCTGTTGTTGTTGTTAATTAACATTCTAAAATCATCTGACCTTCAGAGAAGGTCACAAATTTCTGCAAGCTACCTGTCATGGGTTCATTGTTCAAGTAAAATACACCAATCGTATAAGCACAGTTCAGCATTCACATTATAGGAGAAATGAAATATTCAAAAGAAAGTCTTTTGCTTGCAGCTGACCAAATGTTCTGAAGCTAGAAGGATTTATACTTGTATTTAATTTCAAACATGACAATAATCCCATCATAACATGAAATGTGCTGTAGGAATAGTGACTGTTGTGTCACATGCATAGCATGCATTATGAATTTTTTTTTTTTTTCTGGAACAGGCATGGGCAAACTATAATATACATCATTTCACATTTTGTGTTTAATAATAATTTTCATTTTAGAAGAATCTGCTTCCTTTTTTTTGTAATAAGAAAAAAAGGCAACTTGGTCTGTCATATCTCAGGAATACCTATCTGTTTTACAGCTTCTCCCAGCTGGAAATCCTCATCAGGTGATTAACATCCATGACACAAAATTGACTGCTAAATACAATTTTATGGTACATTTTGTAAACTATTCCCCATCCTTTGGCTATAATAAGTGTCAAAAATGTCAGTCTGCCACCTAAGCGGCTTGAAAGCTGAACTTTTTCTGCTTGTCAAGGCTGGGACCTGCAGGGAAAGTCTGGAGAACTCAGTCCATTCTAAACTGTTTATTTTATGCCTAAAGTTTTTGAGGTACTCAGAAGAGAATGCTCAATGCAAGCTGCTGCTCAAAGCTGACTCAGCTTTGCCATGTAAGAGCATCCTAAGTGCAGCTCATCCCTGTGTCTCCAAACATGACTTAGACATTTAAGGGCACATCTACAGACTTCAGCTCTATTAACTACATTCCAAAATACTTATACTAGTAAAATAATATATAAGAAAACCACAAAATAATTTAAAATTTAAATAAACAATACTCCAAAACATTCAAATTCTCAGAATGCAATTTCAATACCATGAATATGATGAACATGAGTTAAAAGAAGATGAGTCTCACAGTCCATCAGGACTCACCGTTCAGCCACTTGGAGTTGTACTGGGCAGTTCGGAGAGGAGGAAGGGCCCCCAGACTTCGATAAATAGCAGGATCCCTTCCTGGAAAATCCATGGCCGTAGCAGCATATAATTCTCCACTGGAAGTGAGAAGAGCAGTGGAGTTGTGCTGGGGACTGTAGGGACAACGAGCCATGCCACTGATTTGGTCATGTATCTCTGTCAAGTTGCTTAACTGTAAAAGAATTAGAAAAAGGGATTAAAATTACCTAAATATTATCATTTCAGCCAAGTTGCATCAATCTGAGCAAAATCCTATGACAAACACCTGTTATCTGCTTTAGTATTGTACAACAGAGATGAGCCGACCTCTACATCAATATGAAATTGTCTCATATAGAAGGTCTCATTGTAATGTTGTCAGATCTCACTTTTGCCACTTTGATATGTAAAGTATGCATGTCAATCATTATCCACCATGCCTAAATGTTTTCTATTAGAAGAGGCTCAGACATTAGTTATCTCTGCAAGGATTGTTATTACAAAAAATAAAACCAAACCTGATTGCCAGAATCAATAAGGCATTCACCGTAGCAGACAACAACAACAAAAAATCTATTATTTGTTTTGCTGGTGTGTTTTAGGAAAAAATCTCACATGAAAAATGAGAGGAACAAAAGGAGCTTTCCAACTCAGCAGAACCATCTCTGATTTAGTAGCCCAAAGACTTCCAGCCATAAACCACAGCATGATGTTAATATGCTATTTGAACAGAAAGGTACAATGGGTTTAAATATAATAAATCTGCCAGTGAGTTTTTTAGTAATACAGCTATTCTTTGTATTTAAGTGTTTCTCCCCTCCTGAAACAAATAGGCAGCCTAGTCCAAACAGTGACATTTTGATACTTATTATGAGTACACTGATGCTACAATTAGGCTTTTTTTGAAAACAAAATGACAGATCTTCTCAGTCAAGATTTCTCATTCTCACCAGTCAGAAATCACTAATACAGGTATTGTCATTTCTCCAGAACTACACATACACAGTATGTAGCTACACAACCACATTTTTTAACTAGACCAATTGATGCCAATCAGACCTGACAGTGGCAGAAGTCTTATAAACACCCAAGGTTCATAAACATTGGCATGTAGGAGGAACTGAGCTGCTCACAGCTGTGCATCTCCCACAGCTGAGGAAAAGACTGCAAAAAGAGATCAGTTAGCTCTCCTATTTGGCCTGCCACCACCTAAATCAGCCTTTTACACATCAGCTCACCCATCAGTACAACAGCCAGTTGTCAGCCACAACATGCCCTGCCTTTTAATCTACTGGCTCAGAAGAGGGATTTCAGCTCGTGGGGCAGAACATTTCACTCGTACCGTGCGATTGGTGCAGATCGGAGTGAATGCGTTGGTTCCACAGGTGAAGAGATGGTTGCCTCCAACAAGAAGCACTCGAATGTAGTTCTGGCACTCCTCCTGCCACACAGAAAAGAAAGAATATACTCAGTGATACTGCAGAGTACAGGGGAGACTAATAACACTTTGCTGTCCATGGTTATTTATCCACACAGAAAAATTTTAGGTAAACAAGGCTTAAGCATAGCAGAGTTAGCAATCACAATATGCACAGATTTCTTATTCACACACATATATCCATCAACCTTTCTGAAAAGTTTTTAACAGGATAAAATAAACCTCTCTAGCACTGAAGATTTCCTGTCAGGATATATTTCAAAGGCTTAGCTAAATTTTGAACTGATAGTTCAGATAGATGATCTGATAGACGCTGACTTAAATAATACACTACTGTCTCAAGAGATCAGATGTTGACTTCAAAGACAGATTAGGCCAAGGAAGGAAGTTGTGAGGAAAGCAGGGGAAAAAATAGGTTGTCAGTAACAAAAATATACTGAAACTACTAAAAATAAAATGCTTGAGATGTTCAGATGTGGATATGTTACCACTAATTTAATAATTTACCCTACCTGTTTTATTAGAAGCATCTAATTTTCTGTTAATTCAAAGTTTCTCAAAAAATTTCATTACCACAATACATATATGCTCACCCTGAGGAATAATTTAACATGTTTTTTACCCCATTAGTATAGGTGAAAGCTTTATGATGTTCATATCTCTCACTTCAGGAGCTAGAAATCAACAGCAATTTCTACAGCTTACTCAGACAGAAAGCTTTGTCCTGCAATACTGAAAATCTCCCAGAACTCTACGAGGAAAAATTCAAACACTTCTCTTGAAAAAATCAATGTCCGTATCTGATAAAATGATCAACAATATATTTGGAGAAAATAAAGTTTCCTGGAAACATACATTTGAATGCATTCACCACAAGATAGTCTCATAAAAAGCCTGAAAAAAACCTTGTGAAAATACAGCTATGCAATTCTAGCAGATATTAAGTGAAATCATGTAAGTAAATCCATACAATAGTAATAGCACAGAAGTCCCATTATCTGGCCTACAGTTATATTAAATTGATTGCTTGTTTATCTTGAAAATAGACTCTCATCCTGGAAGACAACAAGTATAATTCTGAATAAATTGAACGGGCACAAAATAGACTGCAAAAGAAGACGGGGAAAATACTTCAAAGGTCTCAGAAAACTCTTAGAATTCATCTTCTATACTTTTCCTCATAAAAGTAAAGTTAAAAATAAACTCAACAAAATCCTGTAAAATCTCAGGAAAAAAACTACCTCTTGGAGAAAATACCTCTCAAACCAACATTTGCATTAGTTTCTCATGAAAATGGAGCTTTTAAATGCTTGTCTTTGAGCCTTTAAAGGTAACGGACAAACATCTTAGAAGTAAGATTTGATTCCTATTGAGTAAAAAATACGAAGTTTTTATATTGAACTTTATAAAACTATCATCTTAATATTCTTTAAACCACAAAGAAGCTAATATGTAACCATATAACCAAGTTGGGCAGTGCAACAAGCCATTTAAAAAGTAATTCTTTCACTTCTTGACAGTGTTGGTAGTTTTGGCAGTTTCCTTGTATCAGACTGCTTTAACTCCATCACCAAAAAATCCCCAAAAACTAGAAGGCAACTTTTTTGAGGGTTGTTTTTTGGGGTTTTTGTGAGAAGGATGCTCAAGGAGGTTGACAGAATGTAAGGCAGTAATTTATTCTTTGGTCTGTTTCCATTCTGCCCTTTGCAGCAAGGCGTGGAATGTAAGTGTAGGAAAAATAAGTGGGTTCTGACATTACAACCCATCCAACCTCTCCTCTTCATATTCCAGAGCTCCCTGAAATAGTGTCATTTCCAAATTACTTGCATGCTGATCACCCACTCATTTTGTTCAAAAATAATGGTAATTTCTTAAACTCTGACATTCTTGGGAATCACAAGATTCTTTCTTTAATGTTCCCAAGTCCTGTGCCAACTTGACAACAATCCATAGTGCAACAGGGCAAACAAGATATCTCATGTGAAATTTTTGTTGGGCACACAGTGCAAAAAAATGGAAACTGAAAGAATAACTTCTTTAATTGGCTGCTTTCTTAATTTGAAAAAATATCCCCACTAATGCAAAAGAAAATTTTAAAAAATTAGTCATGAATAAAACTATCACCACCCAAAAACATACTCAAAAAGGACTTCATTATTTAGTCACTTGAATTGTTCAGAGATAGTTTTCTAGCTCTGAAGTCAAGCTTGGCTGTACTGGTTCACTTCTGACACATGCAAAAATGAGATGTGTGTTGTAGAAGTGGGAAAGGACTTCAAAACCAAGGCATTTTTTAGGTCGGGGGGTGGTGTTAGGTTTGGTAGCCCTCTTTTTTGTAGTCTTATTCTCCAGTTCATCTTGACCTCTATGTCACATACTTTCCTATTTGCCTATAAAAATATATCTGAAATAAAGAATACATTTAGGAAGTACTTTCTACTTTTGTATCAGCATATCAGAAACAAAATATGACTATTAGAACAATTCAGCAGCCAAGCAGGCTAGGTTGTTACTGAAGATTAAGACCACCTTGACAGTCCAAGGTCAACCTGGCCACAGCATAGTTATCCTCTTGCAGCAACATTTCTTGTATAGGTTAACGCTTTAAACACACCTGCGCTAAATTTTTAAATACTTTTATTGAAGGTTCAGATACTAACACACCCAGCCATTAGAATCTTAAATAAGCAAGAGATGGGACTTAATTTCAATTAGCATTATTATTTTTAACCTCTCTGGTTTATTGCATTCTCAACAAGTTCTCAACATTTATACTTTTTCTTTCTAACATTCCCTACCGCAAGTGTCAGTATGAATAGGCAAATTTATTCCCTTAATCATGTCTGGTGTTTTAGACTTCTACATGCTAATGCATGCTGGCCACAAGGACATAATTTTGTGTGGCTCACTCTTGGAGCCACTAGCTATTTCAGGCAACAGCTTAAATTGGTGGATAAATGCCTGAAGTCTGAGTAACAAGCATCAGCCTTCAAAAGTCAAGTGCGCATTACACTGTCAGATGTGACAGATGTCCCTATATATTTTTCTCTTCAGCTCTTTTCCCTCATTGGCTTCTAAAGCACAAACCTCAGAACAACTGATAACAGCTACAGGCAAAAATTCCGCGCAGCTTCTTTCTCAAGAACAAAGAAAGAGTTGTGTTTCACTGACCATTATCTCAAAACTACTCGAGTTGCTTCAGGGTTCAAAGCCACCTTCTGGTTTCAGGGCATTCACTCCATCAGTAAAGTGGCTTTCAGGCAATGAGTTCAGGTTTTGCCACCTGAACTCATTGCCCTCATGCTGCTCTGTGGTCACCAGAGCTTCAAGAGAAACCAGGATCTGAATGAATAACCTACCCATGGCCATCCCTGCAATCCTCATCTCTCTTTTGCCACAGTCTGGGCTGGCCTTAACGTATTTTGACTCCAGTGTTTCCTGTCTCTTCCTACAGTTACATAAGCCTGCCCTGAAATCTGAATTAACCTGAGAAATGTTATAGAAATGCAGCCCCCACCAACTCTGCAATTTGGGCTGGATCTATTTATACAACAGGCAAGCAAGTTTTTCTGATAATAGTAACTGGAATTGTGTTTGCCAAGAGATTTCCTCTGAAGAGGGACAATTCACTGTAGCACTGGAGTGAATTCCTCCTGATCTGATGATTCCCAGTTTTTCCAAGGGAAGACTCTGCATGCATCTCCTTCTACAGAGAGTATAGTGACCTTGTTTTAGTCTTGGAAATAAGGCAATAAAAGACAAACATCATTTGACTGTCCTTTCTCTGGTCATAAAGTTATCCTTTGATTTTAACCTTGACCACACCAATGAAAAAAAAAGAGGCATGAAAAGTTCAAAAAGACAGTTGTCGTTCTAGCTGGGTAGGTTTCCTCAGACAATATCTCTGCATTCTCCAGCAACTCCCACATGAAGCTTTCAGGCCAAAAAAAAAAAAAAAACAACCCAAATGGTAACAATAAGAAGACAAGTATTTACTCCCAGGATTACTTTTGAATGTAATGAAGCATAAGGACTACACTCCTCTTCTAGATTGTGAATGAGGAACATGGCTATGGGTACAAATGAAATCTTTAGCCAAATAATAACAATACTAAGAAACAATCCCAGAGGTCATTATTTGAATGGCATATATAGTACTTTACAGTGACATCTTAACTTCCAATCACCATCTTCTTCAAAAGGGTGTGATGAGCATAAATGAAACTCTGCATGAGTAAAAAACTACACTAAAGTCCATTCTTAAATATGTGTCACCAGTGTTGTGTATTTCTCCTAACAAAATGATTTAATAGCAGCAGATGCTTTACATGAAACCAATGCGTGGTAACAGTACTGTCAACATATTATTCAAAAGTACACTACTATAGCCTCAAATTTATAATTACTTCCATCCACCATGTTAGATCACAGTCACTGCACTATGACTTTCAGACAAGTTGAATGTTATTCTCACAGCTTTACACTTGGAAAATCACTGTAAAACAAAGCCATATATGTTTAGTTACACACAGCATTCCTACCAGGATCGTTTCTACAGTATATGCCCCTTGATCAATGCATTGTGACATATTCTATTGACCCTTGAGCATATTCCCTTACTTCCAAGTATTGTCATCTGAAAGCTAAGGATAAAGGCTTGAGGGATATATTACATATTGAAGCATAATTTTTCTAGGGAGAAATAACAACTTAGAAAATGAAACATTTGCTTAAAATATGAGGTTCCAAAAGTGCTTTCATTTCTATACCTCACAGCACAACATGGCCCTGCATCTGAAGTGAGGCCATTCTTCCTCTTTAATCTAGAATGTACAGTCATACACTGCAATTTTATTTTCCAGCACTCAGTAAAAAAGGAGCTGGAAATTAACTGTTTAATGGGAGAAGTTAAAAAGTCAGTGATTAGATAACCATGCAGAAAAGATTCCTCCTCTATTAGATGACAGAACATGTTTTTGAAACTTGGAGTTTTTTGAGTTTTGCACAGCAATAATGTACGCAACACATTCTACTGAATAAAAGCAAGTGTGCTCTTTTGCACTTATCACTCTTGATGTGCTCTCCCTTTATGTTTTAACTGAATTAACTTTAACCATTAAACAGTATAATAATCAAAAACACAGATTGCATGCAATTCTAATTGCTTTTATAATTAATTTGATAACTAGCTTCACATTGGGACAGCTGCAGGTTCCATCTTCACATTACATTTACCTGTACTGAATAATAGAAATTGCAGTTGGCCTGATAAAGAATTGGTTTTAAATACAAAAAATATATCAAGTTCAATTCCTAAGAAGCTAGTGAATTTAATATTATTTTCTTCATAGCACCAGTATATAGGAAATAAAAAAGTTAATAAAATTGCATCTTAAACACAGGGATATAAATTGAGAATTCTACAAAGTAATTACACAGTTATTCAGGATTTACAGCACAGAAAATGAAGTGATAATACAGTTCACTACATTTGACATGCCATGTTTAACCTTGGTGTCAAAACAGTAAATTGGTAGAAGCTGAAGTTCATGGTCATTTCAGACAAGAATCATGTGACTGCACCTCTCACCCCGTGCTCCCTATGTTCTTTATTTCTTTGCTTACACATCAGTGTCAGACTCCTTTCCTGCATCTCTCTTTAGAAAGGGAGACAGTAAAAATGCATAAGGTAGAGATTTATACACTGAATTACATCTGCTATTAACATAAAATTTTTATTAAAGCAGAACAGCTGTCTCATGCTTACCTTTGATTTGCCTTTACTGTAACAGGCTCTTTTAGTAGCTTCATCACATTGCCACTCCACTGCCTGCAACCAAAAGGAATTTGTTAAAAATGCAGAGAACACAGAAATATAAGCCCCAGGGCTATCTAGGTCCATGTTTGTGTTATGTGTACCAGAGATACTGATGATTAGCTGTGATATGGATGATCCTATCCATAAATGCCTCTTAAGAGTTTTCTCCTTAGAAATGTCGTTTTGCTGTTGAAGGCTTTTCATTATTTTAATCCAAAAGGAAGCTGGACAACATCGTGATTCACTGCATCAATCACTACAGCAGAAACAACCACAGTTACACTTGATACTATTTAGCTTTTTTTTGTGAGTTTTGTTAAGGTTAGCAGCCAGAGATACACACAGAAAGGCTGAACCTCTTTCTCCAGCAGAGTTGGGCTGCATCACCACAGCATCTGAGAAACCTTGTGCTGTGGGAAAGTGTGCCCTCTTGCACTTTTTGAAGTATTTATCTCAAGCATCAAATGGAGATTTTGGTCTCTAAAGGTATGACTGCAGCACTAATCAGAAGCACTAAAACATCCATTCAGAGAAAGAAGTAATGGGCAGAGACATACAAGACAACTGTGAAACAGTGCGCTGCAAAGCAGAAGCAATTTATCCTCATTTTTTGAGCTGTCTCACTGCTTCAACAGATTTATGCCAGGACTGTAATGCCTGGTCTGCATTACTACAGTTTCACTGCATGAGTTAATTCCAGTTATTTCCATATTTAACATTCAGCAGCTATGACTTACAAACTTTACTGCTCAGTGGAGCAGGCTGCATGCTTGGTGTTGATGTGCCAATACATGTACTTATTTGAATGCCTATATATGCTGTGTAGTCAAAGTGCATTTTAAATCAGCCTGCATTCTTTCACCTCAACAGTGCACATCCATATGTTCTTTAGATTAAAATGCCACAAAGCACTTCACATTTTATCAAGAAGAACTGAGATTTCTGAAGTAACCACTGCTGCCTAATTATTGAAACCACAGCCTTTTCATTTTTATTTACAAGGAAATAATGAAAGACCATTTATCCAGTTTTAATATAGGAAATGTTTTGTACCTGTCTATTAATGGAGACTATATTAACAGCAAGCAGATTCTCCAATTAATAATAGGGTGAAAGCCTATTTAAATTAAGGGGGAAAATGCCATCAGAGTATTTGTGTTTCAACAAGCCCAAGCATGAGCATTTTTCACTTCAAGAAAAAAAAAACCTACTTATGAAAACTAATATAATTACTTCTCTTCCTCCATCCTAAACCTGCCTATTTACAGCATTTGCTTTTGCAATGCTAAATGACTATGGTGTATTGGAGAATATATGAAAACTTCCGAAAGAATCCACCTGTGAATAACCCTAGAATTCATAACAAACTGTATCTAGCAGCATGAAAGAAACCTCATACTGAGCCAGATAAAAAAGCAGCAATGACCTAACTCTTTTGACTCAGTAATGCAAGAAACAATTCACGTCCGTAGCACAGATCATGGGACGACCAACTAAATTCCTAATCAAATCATTAGGACACACTGAACCTCCATGTTATGTGGCACTAGATACAAGTGCTCAATATGTTATCTCTGAACAACACAAAAAATTTCAAATGCCTGGAGAAACTCTAGAGTTAATCACCAGGAGGAGGTCAGAGTAGAAAGAGAGCGAAATGTGGAGGCTTAAAAAAAGAAGGTTTGAAGGAAAGTTCTTGCCAAAACTGAACTGAGAAAAATAGGTCAAACAAGTAGGAAAAAGACTGCATTAAATACAAAGTGTTTATCAATTAATCAATTTTCAGTGACAAAATACCCAGCTTTCAATTGGGTTTAAGTCCACAGTAAAAGTAATTTGAAGGAGAAGGATGTGAAATATTAAAACTTTATGTAATATTTCTGGACATCATAGTAAACAGGATATACAAGAATCCAAATAGAAGAAACTGCTACAACTAGATATAAAGATATTTGCTTGCAAGTTACCCAAATGGCAAACTCTCCAGGAAAACCCTATGCATAACAACATCTGCTAAAAAGGAGTAATACTATGTGGACAAGAAATAAATGCAGACACACTGGTGACAAAGCTAAGTCCCATCTTTGAAATCAAGTGTACTTATAGTCCTATAGCCCTTGGTTCCACTGCTGGAGGAGATAATAATAGAGGACGTTGCAAATGAAATATAGTACAAAGGCATCTGAAGAGAGCTGAGTAGTTCAATCTGTTGTACTTTGGTCCCTAAGGCTCCCACATAGTTCAGTAATGCAGGCAAACATTTCTATACAGAGATTGCTGGTTTCTTTTTACCTTCTAATCTTCACGAAATTCAGGGGAGTTTCCCACAAAGTGGAAATTTAGATATTCAACACAGTCTACTGCTTATTTACAGGAGGAATACAGGTAGAAAACTCATCAAGCTAAACATCATTTCAATGTGGGGAAAAAAGGGAGAAAAATGTGTCCTGAATCTTCAGCACACAAAGACAAAACAAAATGTCCCAACAGAGTAATAATGTGGGTTTTGCCAGTAGAAGATTACAACTTGAAAATTTTCATTCTGAAAGACCAGATGGACACATACGGATTGCATTATTCTAGAAAGCAAGTGCAAAACCATGTTTAAAGAAGTTACTGTTATCCACTGCTTCCCTTAAATTGACATATTCTCCTGCTTAATACTGATTGATGACATTTCCATGAAGTTCAAAGGAGGAGTGCAGATATGACGTGCAAACGATGTTGGATAGTTGATTCACTATGAAGGTCTATACAGCTGTTTATCACAGGCTGTTTAAGGTTTATCCTGTTAGGATATTTTCTTTTCTACTTTTCTTAACAAGAACCTTCTATTTTCACATGCAAAATACAACCTGCAGCATTCAATGTACTGGTTTTAATTAATATTATAATTCTACTTAAGCTGGCAACAAAGTTCATTGAACCAAATTATAGACACTCAAGTTTGTTCACTCTGGGGAAAGAGTACACTCAGATTTGAAAGTCAGTGTCAGAGAAAATAAGGACAGGTCATACACAGTTACTGCTACACATCTCTCCAAAGAACACAGCTGCAGAGGTTAAGGAGTAGGGTTTAAGGTGACACATCAATCTGTTTCTGATAGCAAACTGACAATATTTACAATGACACGGCTTTTATAAATCCTGTGATCGATATGGTCTTTGAAGCACTTCTATAAATTTAATACCTTGACTTAGTGAGCTCCTAATTTCCCAATCTTCTTCATAAATACATTCTCTTATACATAAATAAACCTTAATTATGTAGTGTAGTGTGATTTTTAACACTGTAAAAGTCAATGTGAGCAACTCTAAAGACTGCAGTTGAAAAATACAACTTGAACTTAACCCAGTGTACTCTGATGAGGATGTCACAGTCACTTTTGAACAGATATTGTGTTGTTTGGTTAAAAAAATGCATGAACAACAAAGCTCCATACAGATTTGACATAAAATCAGACTGAACAAAACCAAGGCTTTGGTGCATGCTTAACTCAAAGCTTGAACTCAAGTTTCAAACTGATGGCAGGCAGCTTTTTGTAAAATCTCAATTGTAAATAACTGCATCAGTGTTTTAAATAGTGATGTTTGTAAAGAACTTCAAAACTTCAGATGAAATCTCTCCTGGCATTTTAAAGGCGTAGTAGGAGGAGAGAAATTCCAGCCAGTGAAGAAAAAAAATTCCAATTCGAGAATAAATAATTAAACTATTATCTTCAAAATGAAGAAAAATGTACATCCAACACCCATATATAAGATAAAATTACATTATTGAAATTAATAATATTCTTTGGAACAAGAAATACATTTTAGTAACTTCTCTGGATGAACAATAAGAGTTTTGCTTAGAAGTTAAACTATTGTATCTTTAGAAAGTTAAACTAAATAACTGCAAAGAAATTAACTCCAACAAAAAATGAAAGAAGGCAATCTCTAATTTAAAATTATTTATCCAAATAGCTTTGAAGAACACTAAAAGAGAAACATGGTAAGTGTAGAAACAGTAAATAATGTTCACAGAAGTAACTTTCAAGGCATCATCTTACATGCCTGACATGCAGCAACAAAGGAAGTCCCCAGGCAAGACATCTGGAGGTCCCTTCCAATCTAAATTATTATATAACTTTCCAGAAAATTAAAAAATACAACACAAAAAAATTAGAGCCCTAAGTACTTAACTTTAATATGGACCCTTCCTATAATTCTAACTTTAATTAGTAAATGTAGACAGGAAATTTGAAGTTTGAACACAGTCAAGAAAGGACTGGCCAATTAGAATGATTTAAGTGAGAGATGTATTAGTTTTACTGATGGGGCACCAAAAAAAGTGTGGCTTTCACCTACAGTGAAAGCTGCACACATAACTGAGTACAATCAGACCTCCTGGGAGAACTATGCTCCCATAGCTACACAGATTCTCAAAACATATACAGGTAGACAGGGATGCATTCATATATATATTTATATATGAACTTCGAAGTGTAGAAACGGAATGTATTATTACATTTCATAGAGAAAGAAGTTAATTAGTCAAGAACCAAGAAATGAACAGAACAGTATTCGAGACAGATGGTCCAGCACTTCTTAGGCAGATGGCTCTGCTAATTAGGTACTGGCAAAAACAACATTAAAGAAGATGGTTTAATTACACAATGCCAAAAACTAACAACTACATGATATTTCCTTTTTTTTTTCTTTTTTCACTATCTGCTTGCTTTCATCTCTTGTATCATGTATTTAAACAATACTCTGGGGAGTTGGGGTATAATGGCAATAACCATAATAATATATGTCAACAAACGTGAGCAATATTGCCTTACTGTTCACATCAAGTCCAGCAATGGAATGGCTTCAAAATGTTTTGACCTGTTTGGTGAGGGTGTCTTACAGCCTGCCTAATTAGCTCTGTATGTTGGATTCCAAAAGCTGAATTTAAAGAGGCCATAAAGAAAGTGTCAGGATCGTAAACCCAAAGAAAGAATGTAGCCACGGAGCAGCACACCAGCAAGACATTAGCAGCAAATTAGCAGCCGCAGAGTTAGTGGTGGTTTTGATGGTTACCAGAAATTTTAAGGCATGCTTTGGTATAATGACATCCTTGCTTCCAGCAAATATGTAAAGCCACTTAAGGAAGATTTATACCTCTCTCTACTTCACAGGAACCATTTTCCTTGTTTTCCACAGAGTCATGACCCCTCATCCTTGCAGCCATTGCTGCTGGAGCTGCCTATCTTGCCAATAGGCTCCTGACAAATATCTTTGGGGACTATCATTCTCTGAGCAAAAAACTAGAGTAAAATATTAAAAAGGGCTTCCTTTTAATATAGCTTTCCTTTTTGGCTCACAAAAAAAAAATAAAAAAGGAAAAGCTGGTTTCTGAGGATTTAAGGCATCCTGGTTAGGCTTTCACATGAAGTGATAGGCCAGCATCTCATACAAGAAGTCCAGCACCATATGGACAGCTTTACTAATTGACTACAGTGACTGCATTATTTTGCCTCCAAGTTTTTTTGCCACATGTAACAGCCAATTTTCCTGGGAATAACATCATGTGTGTTTTCATTTGTTCAGAATCAGCTTTTACTGTTCATCCACAGTTAAAAAATTACAGCTTCTTATAAAGTAAGCACTGCGAAATGTATGGAAATAAACATAAAATCATGCTTGAATTTTCCAGGTTTTGGAATTCAGTTAGAACTGAGATCCCCTGATAGATATATAATTCTGTACTTAAACCAAGTAATATCTGAAGCTTTATATGGCTTCAAGGAGCTGATGTCAACTTAATTTTATTCCAAATATACTAGCCTGAAGTATATAAAAAAGTGAGAAGTACATACCCTGCCAATTCATGAAGCAGCCAAAGTTTTAATCATCTGATTTTACTGACTATGCAAATAAACAGTTGTTGAAAACTGTCAGAGCTAATATGATAAAAGAAAAAATTAACCATATTACAGAAGAATTCAGAGTTACTAAGACTTTCACAAACCCTCAGTGTTGGGCCACTCCACTGACTTGAATGACACAGGACTCTGCCCAAGACTGAACTTTCACAAATGCCAGCTACCCATCCACCTGTGCATTCCGCTCTTTGTCTTCTGCAAGGATTTGTAAATGCCACAAAATATCTACTTGCTTTACACTTAACAGGCACGGTTGTATAGAGGAAAACGAAGTTCCAAACCTAGAAGCTAGCAACTCAAAACTTAAGTATGTTTGGAACTAGGATTTTCCAATCCTGCTCCCAGAGAGTTATTAAAAAACCCAAAACTGTTGCACTGTGACTTTCAAAGTTTTTATTGCTCCAATCTGGCATTTTGAGGCTTTTACAGTTTTTATGGACATTTAAAAATTGAATGCAGGATTGTGCTGAAGGGGTAAAACAACAAAATGTTCTTGCAATACCAAACTTGGCAGTCATTCAGCAGGTAGGAATGAGATTTCACAACACATCTTTAATGCACATTCTGAAATTATACTACATATAGTAAATTTAATGTTTTGAATAAATTACATATGAATCCTTCAAGATTTAACATCTGTGTTACCACACTGAGTTTTGAAGTGTTTCCTGGTTTTTTTGCAAATAAGATTGATTTTAGTAGGTTAAAAATAACTGTTATTTACAATAATAAAAATATTTTTAAAAATTTAACCTAAGAATGGCATCTCACAAGATAGCAAAGAGACATAAACTGTTGAAGGAACTTTACAATATGTATTTTTTCCATTAAATATGCAAAAAAAATCAAGATGAAGATTTTAGATTGATGAAAGCACAGAGGAAGTAGAATGCTAATGACAGAAGAAATGCAAAAACCACCAATTCATGCAGCTTGTCCAGTGAAAAGCTAGTGAAAAAATACATGTTTCAACAGCAAAGAGACACATATTCTACATCTTTCCGGTTAAATTAATTGCCCAGAAAGGTGATTGTGAAAATCAAGATTTGAGTTTTCTTCTTTCCATTCAAGCATATCACATAAATATTAAGACATCTAGAAAGTGGACTGGGCAAAACTGAACACAGTAAGAAAAAAAACAACAAAATTTTCCAAAGAGTTGGCAACACAGTTCATGACAGCACAATTGACAGGTGACAAAGGGAAAGATGGAACACAGAAATTTCAATTTTTGTTATGTTTACTTTGAAACAATTGGCTTTAATTTGACAAATGCTAAAATAACATGAGAAACAAAATATCAAGAATATGGAGATGAATAAAAAGTAGAGAGACACATAAATTAGTGTCATCAACATATAGATAATATCATGAGCTGTGGAGTTGGACAAAAAAATCCCAGCAGGCTGAGAAAAATTCTCATTAGACACAAAATGCAAAAGATGCTTATTAAAATCAGAAATCTTGAACATATAGCTAATAGGAAAATCATTGGAGTGTAGCTGCACTGCTAAATTATACAGAAATCAAGAGTGAGAAAGACAAACAGGAGCCTCAGGACTAAGGAGGGTATCTGCTCAGTATATGAAAATGTCTTCAAGGGAACATCACGTACTCCAAACACAATGGAAGGAGCAGTGGCAACCAGGGGGCCCATAACCCAACTCTAAATCACAACTTCATCAGGAAGATTTGAGATAACAGTGAGGCTATGAAAAAGCCTGAACAAAAGTTCCTTTCTCTCTTGTTTTGACACAAATGAATGGTCTGGAGCAACGTCAATGCCACATGGAACTTTGCACCTCTAGGTTATATGTTGAACATCATTGAAGTTATTAATTAGTAGAGGTCAGTGACATCTAGCAACCTCGTGGTAGCAACATTAAATGAGTGGGTGATTTCTATCCAATTCCTAAAAGACAAACATTCAGATCCAAATTGGTCACTTTTGCAGAGACAATAGAACAGCTGCTTAAAGGGAAAACATACCCCTGTTACATATAAAGGTGTTTACCTCATTCCACAGTGACAAGGAATCTTAGGAAAGCAGTCACTGAAACAATCATCATATCTTAATAATTCATCTGCAACTTTCCCCCTCCTATTTCCCTCCCTGCTTGTAGACTTGCAGAAAACTCTACTCAGCCTTTAGATTCAGAGCCCTTCAAGTGTTGAGAAAAGTATCTCCTAAATTTCAGTGACACACAGAAATTTTAGCAAATATCTCACACAGGGAGGCCAACTGAAAAATTTATTTCTGAAACAGCTGTGTAATGTTCTTCTACTCCTGTAGCCTCTTTTCCATATTTCTTGATTTAGAAACTCTTTGACTGTTACATTGGAAGAACAATATTGTACTTCGGTATTTTTCTTCCAATGTCGCTGAAAGCTCAGTGGAAGTAACTATAAAAACATGATAAATAAAACTCATTCAACAGAATGCCCAGTGCAACTGGTAATAAGGCACTTCTATGCAGCCTTGGGGCTCTTATTTCCTTTTGCAGATATCATCAGCTTTCCCCTTTCAAATTACACCTTATTAACAATTTGTCCCCTGATGAGTATAGCTCTTAACTCTTTAACAGTGGTTTATATTGGAAGCTAGTTTATAATTATAAACAGAAAGTTACAAAACCTATTACTAGGAATTATTTCTTAAAAATTCTCCTGTGCTTTTTCTGCTGAAAATCTTTTGAAGTCAGTGCTCCAAATCCCAGAGCTCTTACTAGAGCAAAGCACTCCAAAATCAAAGCGAGTTTTGTCTAAGAAGAACAAAAGAAAGGCAAGAAATTGTAAACATTCTCAATATCCACTACAAAAAAGGGGTGGCTTCTAAACAGCAGTTTAGAATAGGAAACCCCCTTAGAATATCTCTGAAACACTGGAGAACTTGAGAATTAGACCAAAGTCCACTCATTTTAGCTTTTACTGTGAATTGTGAAATGGGTTTGAAACTCAGATCAGGCTGTTCTGAGAGCACCTCTACAAAACTTCAAACTCAAAAAAATCCAAATAATCAAAATTAATTTTCTATTTTAAGTGCAAGGTATATAAAAATGAAGATATCTCAGTATTCTTGAGGGGAAAAAATATGGGACAATCTTTATTTCTGCTAAAAAACCCCAAGCAAAACCAACTGACCAACCAAAAAACAACAACCTAAATAAATATTAAAATAAAAATTAAAAAAATTAAAATAAATTTAAGAACAAAACAAATTACACCCCCCCCCAAAATACCCCAAAACAAAGCAAAAAAACCAGCCCAAAACCAAAACAGCAAAAACCTTGTTTGTTCTGTACGACAAAGGAAAGCAGTAGAGACATCCTTTTGGCCTGAAGGTTAACTGTGAATGAGAACCTACATAACCCTTTCCTCGAGTGCAACAGAAATTTCACATCAGCAACATAAGACTAAGACTGGACAAAAACAATGCATTCTTTCCTACCCATGTTCCTAGAAATAGCACAATTTTTGGCTACATTCATCAAGACTATCAGTGTTCTGTGTTAAATGTGGTGCTCTGAATTTGGATATTTTCAATATTAATCTTGATCTGTCAGTTTCTGGAAAAAGCAGAGGGAAGGCAGGACAGAAACTGGAATGTGTGTACATTTAGAAAGCATGCTAGAATGTAGGCAGCTTGGCTGGCTGCCAGATGCCCACCCGGCTTCTTTCTCATGAATTCATTTTACTGACAATTAAGAATAGAGTCTGATGGTCAGAAACAGACATATCTACAACACTTTCCCACCACAACCACGACCAGCTTTTCACAGGAACAAATTCATCCCTTCACTCTGGACTCTACCTCCTCCTCACCAGCCGCACGGGTATAGGGAACGGGGACCGACACTATCACTCTGTCCTCCCCACACTTTTCCCTACTCCATACAATCTTCATAGCTAGAGACGCTTTTCTTTTAAGTCAAAACGATTTCAAAAGTTGCAGTTCTGTTAGAAAACCATTCCCATTAATCCCACAAAAGCTATACTACAGTGAGACGTGGCAAATAAATTTCAATGTAAGTTGCATGGAAGCAAGGACCAGCCACTCCACTGAGAAACAGAAGAAACAAAACACCCTAAAAATTTGAATGTCATATCGTTCCATATTGAAATTATTACACAGTTGCGTATATGACAAAAATACATTACATACATGTATATATAACAAATATATAATTTTTAAATGAAATTATTACATGTATGTTTGCCCATTTTTGCTTCCATTCTGCACTTTTTTGGTAATAGTTTGCACGCTGCTGTCTTCAAGTCGCCTAAAATCCAATGTGAGTATCTTCATTCACAAGGCTCTCCATTTGTCAGAAATCAGTTTGAGGGAAAAAAAATGTCCTCACAGACACTTTAGCTCTTAAAAGTATTGATCCTGATGCATACCTTGTACCTTCTTTGGGTTTTAATCACTCTTCCAAAAATATATGCCTGTTCCTATTCTTACACAACAGATTGGATCAGAGTGAAAACAAAGACTATCCATTAACACACTTCATATTTTTATGAATAATCAGCACACCTTCAGTAAAATAATCTGCTTCTTACTCTTCTTGGTACTTCACAACTTTCTGAAACCTCCACCATTTAGACTGAAATCTTCCTCTGCTAGAGAGTGAAATACGATCAAAGTAAGTTTTTTTGTAAAAATGATAGTACCAAAAAATAGTTTTTTTCAATTGTTTTGTTCTCAAAAATTTTCTGTCCCTTTATTCCATGCAAGCAATCACAGAGTGATTCGGGTGAAAATAAAATAACATAGTAGGCAGCTTTTTGAGAAGTTGTATTCTGTGCACAACTGGAAAAAACTTCTGATTTTACAAAGTTATTAGGGTAGCACAACAGAATTAAAACTTTGAATGTATGTGAGCTGGATCTTGTATTTTTTGCTCATTTTTCTGGGACAATTAAATGACATCTCAATAACTTTGTAGGGATGGCTGATGTCCTCAGGCAAGAAAACTCAATTGTTCAAAATAAATTCTTCTGCATATTAAAAAAAAAAAAAAATGCCCTTGGCAAGAATATTATGCATTCCCTAAAAGATAAACTGCTAGGACTAGTAACAACAGTAACAGTAAAACCAGTAATAGCAATATTGAAGCGCATGAGTAAATGATACAAGAAAAAAGGTGTACCACAAAATGAGATGGCTGTATGCCTCATTTCAGACCACCAGCTGCCCCCCTTGCAGTTGGAACTAAGAAAAGCTCCATTAACAGAATATGAAAAAACCTAAACTAAAAGTAATGTAAAATAAAAGCTATAATACCAGTAACGAAAAAAATAGGAAGAGTGAGAGGAAGATAAGGCTTTCTTTGCTAGTTTTCATATTCTCGTACTCCACTGTCCCAAATGCACTGGATTAATGGAAGGTAGAAATTAATTTTTTACTCATGCATTAAATACCTTCCTTCTACACATACCCATGAACTCCTCTATAGTGGAACTAACTCAGCAAATTTGCTAACTAAATTAGCACATTTTAACTAGTCAGTCCATAACCCCCCAAAGGCCTCCTAGGGTACACAGGAGCAACTTCTAGTATACAGTAATCATAGCATCAAAAAACACAAACTTGTCTCAATAAATGGAGTAAAGCATTTGCAATAAATATTTTTAAGCTCAATCTAAATTAAATACAAAATCATGTTTGACTTTGTGCTAGCTGAAAGTTATTTTCCAACACACATTATTTTTCTAGTATAGATGTAGATTGTCATGTCTAACTGTCAAAAGAATGCTAATTTTCCAAATGTGATAAGCCAAGCAGGAATCCAAATCATTTGGCTCTTGTTCTTGGTTTAATGAAGAGAGATCGGTATCTTAAGAATTCTGGGGGGTTAATGCAGATGTTATGCAAGGCAGAGAACAGACAACAATTCTGATTCGGTAACAGCCTGAGCATGCTTAAAATGCATGCTTGCAAATCCCTCCCACTGTTGCCACCACAATAACATCTTTTATCGAAGACTTGTCTATTTTAGGAGGTCAGATCTCCACAAATGCTAATCTGTTCTGATTCTATTCCAAACTGCAACATGCACTTGTATAAATCAAAACACCACAGAACAAACCAAAAATGTCAACAGGTTGGTTACTTTCTGGGCACAGGAGGCAAATGTCTTGCTGCACAGGGAGTACAGAGGGAATTTCTTTCATATCTTAGCAAAAGAAGTCAACACAATTTTTAATTTATTTTCTCACGTTGCAGGTTTCATGCATGGTCCTCAACCCAAACACCACAAGTGGAAGAAGACTGGATGAAGAGAGGGCACGAGCTAATACTAGAGGCAGTCACACAGAGTAAATATGCTGTATTTGGGCAGAGTATCTCACTACCACACGTGAGTACTTGCCCTAGGGAGCAGACAGAACAAGCATCCTTTGGTTTTTTCTGAGAAAATTACATGCTGCAGTTGGGTTCACTTTAAACACCTACAAAGAGACAGGGGGAATACCGAACTGTTGAAGAAGCAGATAAAGATATATCTGTTGAGATGACCTCCAGGAACACTCCAGAACAGTACTATGCCCAAGAAAGATCACCTAGTGATATCATAGCAGGTGAGTGAGCAGAAGGAGGGGAAAATGAGCCAATGTTGGGTTCTCTCTACCTACACTAATTTATGGGAGCAAAGACACCAACAAAATGAAGTTAGGTACAGTAGAGACTTGATCATCACGTGTTCCACAACAGAAGCTGAGACACATTTAGAGGGATCCATAGCCCATTCTATACATAATCTTCAAAGTTAATTATGGAAAGAAAGTAAGGATAGAAGCAGAAAGATAAAATGGAAAACCTGTCTCCAGTGGCCTGCTAGGAAGAGACTTGGGTACATAGATGGGCATCCTCTCCAAGCAAAAGGTAGTTTCCCCAAACACATATTGTAAGGAGTGCTGTGAGGCCAGAGGGTGCAGTAGGAATGGCAGACTTCAGCTACCCTAATAAAGTCTGGATAGGCATTATGCTATATCCTGGCAGAAAGAGTAAACTTTTAGACACAAATCAAGGTTTTTATGAAGCAACTTAACATAAGGCTGAAGAGTGAAAAAGCAGCTCTTAACTTTGTTCTGAGTAGCATGCAGGAATAGCACTGTAACAGCAACCAATATGTACTTGGATACTACAGCATGTTTGCTTCATGAAAGGGAACTTCAGGATGAAGCAGTGTGATAAGAAGGAGCTAGGTCAGGCAGCTGAGAGTTAAATTTTTTCAGGCAGCATTTAAGGATACCTAGCTGGAGACTTGGGACAAATAAACACTACCTTGCAAAAAGGAAAAAAGAAAACCTGAGGCAAAGGGCAACTTGGAACAGATTAACAACAGGACAGAAGTAGTTAACAAAAAGAAGTAAGCATCTTTCAAAAAACTAAAGCAGTGTCAAAATGAAGAAAACAAAGCACTTGAAACATAATTTACAAAAGTCATCATTATTACGAATAAGTCCTTCAAACACATTAAAAGTAGGAATCTTGACAGTTCAAAGAAGCAATAAAACATCAAAGAAGTGATTAAGATAAAGCCCCAGCGAAAGCCCCCCATATTCATCCCCCTGCCCAAGTTCATCATCACAGAGCTCAAGGAAGTTCTCATCCAGAACAGGCAGGGCTGCTCATGAAAAACTGTCATCTCAAATCATAGTGTTGTTACAAGAGGTTATAGAATACAGATAAAATGAAAAGCAAAACATTTTCAGCATGGTTAGTTGTTCAAGAATATTAAAAGTAATTCAGAGATGAAAGTGCTGAACTATTAAACAGTGTATGACCTTCAACTTACAACTGCTTTGGTACCTGAAGTCTGGAAAACAGCAAATTTAATACATATTTCTAAAATGGGCTCCAAGAAGATCCAAGAGACCATCAGTGCTGATGTCTGTGTCAAGCAAATCATCAAAAATTGTACAATAAGTAATAAAGAGAGTGAACAAACATGCAAGGCCACCCTGAAATTCAAACCACCCTGACTGCTGTGTGTAAACCATCCAGAGCAACATCTCTGAGCCTACTGGCAAAGCCTGTGGAAGCAAAGCATTACTAAATGCAGAAGATCAGAATTAAGAGACATCTAAACTGAATATAAGTAAACTAACTATACAAGTCCCTGGGACCAGACTAGCATCTAAGTGTACTGAAGGAGTGGACTGAAAGACACTGCAAAACCATTATCAAATTTGCAAGGAAACAACCAGCACGAATCTGACAAGGAAAGATCACCCCTTACCAACATGATTGATTTCTCTGATGAGAACAGTGCCCACTGTTTTACCTTAGCTTTATATCTTTGCCACTGTTTCCTGCAGTATCCTTAGAGCCCAGCTACTGAGATACCGACTGGGTTAACAGACGACAACAAAAGTGAAAAACTCTCTGAGTCACGAGGCTTGAAGGGTTGCATTCAGTAGCACAGAACCCAACTGGTCACCAGTAATCAGTCAGTCAAAGACTGATATTTGGGCCAATACCATTTCATGCCTTTATTAATAACCCAGACAATGGGACACAGTACACTCTCAGCAGCTTTGTAAATCACAGATTAGTCAGAGAATATGGGAGATCAAAATGCTGGAGAGCTCAAAATGCTCTGTTTTTTCAGAGGCACCTCGACAGACTGGGGAAATACGCTGAGAAGAGACACGTGAAGCACAATAAAGGCCAAGTCCTGCATCTGGAATAGAATAAAAGCCGAAAAAAATCACTGTCTAGAAAAATAGATATGGATATGGACAAAGTATGATTAAAGGATATCCAGAAAATACATTCTTTTTGGATTTGCAATATGTATTGGTCAAGCTCTCTTACCAAACCTCTTTAAGAACCTCTTCAAGAAAACCAGGGCATGAGGGAAGGTTGTTCAATGGAGAAAGAGATTAAAAAGCAGGTGGGTAGGTATAGGGTCAATTTTCAGAGGGAAGGAGGTGAGTAGTTGAGATCCACAGTAATCTACGGCAGAACTCATGAATGGTGAACATATCCTAGGTGATGCAGAAAAGTGAATGAACAGTGATGTGACAATAGCTGCTAAACACAACAAGTAATGGAGATTAGCAAAGAACTTACTGCATAGAGTTCTAGGAAACCCTTATAAATCTGAATGGCTAGTCATCCATACTGAATTTAATTTGCAGTTTTAATAAATGAAGTGTTGCACACCAAGAAAAAAACTACCTTAAATAGAGAAATTATTTATTTTCATGTATTCATTGATGAGCTCTGAACTGAACATTACTATTAAAAAATAAGACCTTGAGTTACAATAATAAAAAAAAAGAAATTAAGAACAAATTATAAGTACAAAACACTAGAGAACATTCTTGTACCACGGAACAAATCCATTTACCCCCTTGTTTGGAACACCTTTTGCATTTCAGTCCCAACCCACAATTTCAAATTTGAAAGTAAAACTAGGAAAGGTGCATAGAAAGGGAACAAAAGACCTCCAGCTTTTTGTGTTTTCTTTACAGAGTAGGATTAAATAGACTGATTCCTTAGGCTAGGAAAAAAGGCATCTGAGGAGAGAGATAATAGACAGTTACACAGTCATGAGAAAGGTGCACAGAGAATATTGTTCACTGATTTTAAACAGTGAATTAAAAGTGTATTCGCTGTTCTTTGAATTGCAAAGAATATTTAAGGATATAAGCCCCAGAAGTTCTTCATTCCCATGATGAGCTGCAGAGCTCTCTTCCATAGGACAACAAAGATACAAAAATTAGTTAAATGTCACAGGGTGAAATTGATATGAAAATATCCCTCAGGGAAGTGAGGTCTTGATTAAATCTGCCCTGCTGGCAGTACATTATTTTATTTTGTGCTACAAAACCTAATCAAACAGAGAAAATTGCTTAATTATTATTAAAATTTCTGCCACTGAGTGGTGTGATTTTGTTCCTGTGGTTAACACACTTTGCAAATCCCCTGTGGCAGCTTAAGAGCTGACTGGATAAAAACCCATTTGAGACCCTACCTTCACCTCAGGCAGCTCCTGGGTTCCAATAGCTGAGAAAATTTTGAAAGGAACTATCATTACAAGTTTAGGCTTTTCGCAGGCACCTGCTGCAGGCTGGAGACAAGACAGTACAGCAGGTGTGGTCTGACCCAGTACAGGAATTGATACAACCTTCTAATTATAACTCCAAATAGAGAGACATCACCCACTATTTATCATACTTTACTTCAAATTAGCAATAAACTTTCATCAAAATTATATATTTTGATGCTCTTTAAAAAGAAATTCACCAAAAATGAAAGAAAATAAAGCATAATTTATAATTAATATCACTAAAGTTATTCTTCATAGCAAGGGAAATTATATGTAACGCTTCTCAAATATAGAGCAAGTTTGGGGCTTTTCCAAATTAAAATAATAAAATCAAGAATCAAAATCCTACCTTAAGCCTAGACTACAACCCAAAATGCTTGTTTTTATTATAACATCCAGGTTCACGCAGCGCACCCTGCCTTTTCCTCACTCATATGTTATTGATTTTACACTGAAAGCACTTTTCCAGTGACTTACAATCTGTTCTGTCATAGGCAGGTTGCAAGTCAGCACTCATGATCTTATTACCTGAATCTGAGTATGTGTTTCTACCTATGTTACCCCCATTTCTGAATATTTCGTGCTACAGAAATTTCCCTTGTGCAAAATTTTGCATGTTCTGCACATATCCTTTTGCAAATCGCTTTCCCTGATTCAAAGCAGAGGGAAGAACGTCTAGAGATTGTTCTGTGTCCTGTCTGATAAATGAAAGCCCTGTTTTCCTGTTGCCTGGCTACACTCTGTGTCCATGATGGTGCCAGTGCAATAAACACATTCCTGCTATCAACACTGGCCTTTTTTAGTTTGCCACTCCTGCTAGGAGAAGTCAGGGAAACGTAATACACATCCACTGCTGACATTTAGATCTGGTTGGAACAGACTGTTGTTTGCAACCCAGGGAGGAAGAAATGCCGAGGGTGAGATATGCTGGATGCTGTCCCATAAGGACAATAAGAAAAGACAGAAGTGAAAAAAGATATGAGATTTTCCCATGGGTCTTGGGGGCCAGAGACTTCCAAAGTCTGGTCTTTCTAGCAAAACCTGATGTAAAGGCAGCACTGAGTGCCTTGGCCTTTTCCTTGTCATTTTTCACTAGTTCCCCATGCCCATTTGGCAGTGGGACCACATTTGCCCCAGTCTCCATCTGGCTGCTGAGGTGCTTGTAGAATCCTCTGTTGCTCTTAACATCCTTTCCCAGATTTAACTCAAGGTCAGCCTTGGATCTCCTAAGCCTATCCCCACAAGATCAGACAACTACTCTACACTTCTCCTGGGTCACCAGCCCCATCTTTCATCTTTTGTAGAACTCCTTTTTATGTCTTTTGAGTTCAGTTCGGAGCAGCTTGTTGCTTTCATGCACTTCCACACACATTCATTTCTACTTGCCATTTTCAGTTGATTCATAGTAAAAATCCAGGTACACTACTTTCAGAGATTAACCCAGGACAGGGTTAATTTTTGGCAGTAGCTGGGAAGGGGAATGACTAGGACATGAGGTTATTTTATACCACATCAGTCATAGTCGGGGGCAGGGGACAGGGGCTCTCTTCCATGGAAAAGGGAATCCTCACGGTCAAGAAAACGTGCTGGAGGGAGCCGTCTGGTATTGTCTATTTTTCGGGGGGTTTATTTGTGTGAATCAGTTCTTTTCTTATACCCTCTGTCATTACTATTGTTGTTGTTACTGTTTGGTTTCTTATCTCATTGCTGTTTCCAGTATAATGTTATTTCAACCCATGATCTTTGCCTTTTGTAGCTCCAATTCTAAACTTCATCCTGCCACAGTGGGAAGTGGGAGGAGAAAACCGGGAAGCAAGACCAGCACACGGTTTGGGGAGTCTCAGCGGGGGCACTGAACTGGGAAATACCATTCCTAAACTATGACATCAGCGGGAAGAAAAAAAAAATCTGCTATTTCAAATTAGTAACCAAGGCTTTGGGTTTCAGTATTCATTTTCTGGTGCTCAAGTACCTTGTCACTGCAATGATTGCATTGAAGTGCCAGCCACCTGCCTCCACTTCCATAGCACCAGTGCAGGAATCACAATGCTCTGTTGTTTCTGTTTAAGCCTTTGCTGTGCCTTGTCCTCATTCCAGGTAATAAACAGGTTCACTGCCTCAAGGAACTAGCTATGGACCTGCCAAGAAGAAGCATCATTCTGCCTGTAGCAGGGACTTGATTTGTGTGAAACTGATGCCAAAATCAGAGCTTTTAATTTCTCACAACGAATAATGAAAGTAACATTCTGTATTTCAAAGCACCCTCCAAATAAAAAAGGAAAGGATTTGTTTCTGAGGTACATTTTGAAGATCAAAATATAATTATTCTAGAAGGAAAAATCAAAATGCTTCATTCAAGAAATTCTAAAATATGCTGAGATTTTATGAAATAATCCCACATTCCCTTACTTTGATTACTACAGCTCACTTAGATACAGAATTCACCTTTTCTTCCATCATCAAAATTCTCATCTACCCTAAAATATTATCAGGCTATAGCCTTCAGCTAGTTCTGAACCTTCCTATAATTGTCTTTTAACGACGTCTCACAGTCTTCCAATAGTCTCCTCCCTACCCTGAAGGTCCTGTGACCATTATGTTTAAGATGAGCTCCACAATTTTCAGAAAGCTTCTTTTTATCAATACGGAATGTATGCCCAAGCGTTTGTACATGACAAAAGAAGTAAAAAAACCAGAGAATGAGCAAGTAACAAAAGCCATAGACTGATACCAGATTAAAAATTAAGGCGATGATTACTGGAAAATATCCCTTATCAATCTCCAGTAAAGCAGACAATGATGTACCCTTTTCATGGCTAAGTCCTGGATCGGAAATCCTTCTGAAAATATTGAAGATCTGCTAGTCTAAAACCAGACAGACAATTGGGAAACTACAGACGGCTCAGAGTCAGCAAGTACTATCAGGCAAGAAAAGAGACATATAGATTAAGAGATCCCACAGGAATCCAGATGATCCACAACTGGAAATTAGCTGGAGAAAAAGAAGCAAACAAATAATTACAGAGAAAAACTGAGGTTACCATTAGAATTGATTAATGATTAAAGTCCTTTTTACTGTTTTAAGCCTTTACTCTGCCTTGTATGTTTAGGAATAGGGTTAAACAAGCATTTCCCTTTGGAGATGCTGTTTCTTAATAGATTCAGCCATCTTGTTAGTCTTTCATTCACAATAAAGATTACATAATAACAAACAGAGGAATGATTTCTCATTGGTCCAAAGAGCAAACACCAGTGGATGGTCACTGGGATTCCAGGAAGAAAAACTGTAACTGTCACCAAGGGAAAGCCAAGGGAGAGAGACTCTGAAGGAGACTGAAAGAGATAGAAATCACAATTTTGTCCTGTGGTTATTAGACTCATTGGAACAAGCTTACTGGTTTTATAACACAGGCAGGTCTTTCCCATTTTCTTCCTTTAACAACATTACCCCAAATCACATTTTGTGGCATTGTTAATGATGTCAGTGTAAAATAGGACAACAAAAATTACAGAAAATTGGATAAATGATTACTTGCTGAAATAAGTATCAAAAACCCCCACTGCATGGCTAAGCATCTCAGCTGGAAAAACTACACTTGATGAGTTTTTCTCATATGAATAAGAATATATGTAAACAAAAACTCCTATCCTTCTTATTCTGCTCATCAGTAGCTCTGCACATCTGATACAGTGATGCATTATTGAAATGCTCTGACTCACTCATGAGTACTGTTTTATACTGCAATAGTTTCAGGCTTCCCGCTGGGATGCTCAAGAAGCAGGGGCAATTCTGAAATATAACCAAGTTATTAAAATTTAGTCACAAACTATGTAAGGTGGCATTTTGGTTTTGAATTTTTTGTTTATTTATTTTTTTAAATTTTTTATGCCGGCTTTTGGCATCAGCCAAGTTACTATTTGCTTTCCATTTGAGATCTTGTAATACTGAAAGCCAGGATGCAGATTTAAAGAGAGAAACATGCTGTTGTGATTAAGCCAGTGTTTCTCACAAGATCACACTGGACTGAGTTTATTATCGGACAGAAGTCTGCCAGGTAGATCCTTGAAATAAAAGTAGTAGGGCCTAAATGAGGTTAGTGGCAGTCAGAGTTCCACTCAAACTTCTAGGCACAGGACAAAGACACACACAGCTTCAAGTTCTGCCAATAAAAATGACAGAGGAGCTTGCCAAGAACCAGCTGCAACTGGTTTCTTTTAAGTATAAAACTATTTTCCTAGGTGTCTATCCAGCCTCTGTGCTAGGTGTTCAACATAAAATATTGAGGCATGGTGTAACTTCAGACATAAAACAGCACCTTTTCTGACGGCTAATGTGTGAAAATACAATTTGAACAGCCTGAAAGACACTGGTTAAACATTGCAGCATGGGGAGCAGATGGGAATTAATCCAAAAAATGCAGGAGGCTGGGCGGAAATTACAGGCCTATTTTAAAATAAGTGTGATACAGTGTAAAATAAATGTAAATAAGTGTAAATGAAGTGACTTTCCTTATTTAGTTTTCTTTAGCACATTCAAAACCATGATTTGATCTTTTCGCAGTTGTGTTTATATAAAACCCCTCACTATCAATAGCATAATAGTTCATTAGCATAATAGGTGCATTTTGAGAATAGGTATAATAGTTGCATGGTATTTTGAGAATCTCCAAGTTCATGCAGCTCCACAGAATACAACTCACATGATGAAAAGTGTCATCCAAAGAACATTTCTTAATTTAACAGTGAGATTTGGGAAAGTTGTGTAACAGCCCTGTGTCAACATCAGCACTTCACTGCAAAACTACCCAGCATTGTCAATCTCTTTATTAAGAGAAACTTTTCCTCTATTGTGACCATAAGCTTTATTTGGAGTTGGGTTTACTTTCTGATTATTTTTTTTATTTCCTTAACCCTCTTCTACATTCTTGAGAATGTAAACTTCCAAGTTTACATGTTGAAACTTCCAAGGGTAGTTTACCAACTTCAGTTTGAGCAAAGACATGGAGAGAACAGATTTATAAACTGGGAGAATGGATTTTCAATTGAAGTAACTCTGTTTGAAAATAAACTAGCTATTTTAATAGCTATATTATAGCTATAGCATTTTTCACTCCAGCTGCATTCAGTGACATGGATAAGACAAAATGGCAGAGGCAAAAATGCCTTCAAGGAGATAAGATTTAAGAGGAAAAGTGATAGTATGGGTTTGGAATCTTACAAGTAAAGAAAAGAATAACGCTGTTTATTCTCCCTCAAGCTCTAAACTGTCATAGCCTTTAGCCTTTCAAGCTGTGCTGTGATCTCTGGCAACAGCGCTGGAAAAGAGCAGCTGAAAGGCAGGGGAGTTCTGCCATACTACTACTTTCCAAGAAGATGTCCCCATACCCACCAGTTGCAGCTCAGAAATTCAGATTCTCTTCTTAAATTTAATTTTAAAAGGGTAAGTGATCTTAAGAGGTTTTAGATTCTTCTGGGGTTTTTGTTTGATTGGTTTCCTTTACCAGCATCTGCATTTTATCTACTACTCATAAATAAATTACAGCTCTTTCCCCTTTCTCTTTTCAATAAATAGAAACAACCAGACTTTTTAACCTTTTTTTTACCTTTTAAGAGGATTAGTCAAAAAAAGGGAGTTTTATTTGTTCTGGTTTAAGAGGCTGAGTTCATGTCGAGTAATAAGGTGTAAGTTGAAAGGTGGGCTCTCCTCTCTATTCCCAGTTCTGCCCTTCAGTGCTCCCCTTAAGCCCTAAATGTTCTCACTTTATCCACAAATTCCTGGCTCCTCCTCTGTGCCATCACATTTGCATGGTACTGCAGTAAACTGGTTACATCACTTAAATAGGCCTAAAAACATTCACTTTTTCCTTATAGACCGGAAGGGTGAGAGAGATGAGTGGGAGAGCAAGGCAATGTTCAGCCACAAATGGAGCATGAGTACACATAGGAATGCTGACATGCCCAATTAAACCAGATCACGTTGCCAATATGAGCAGCTTGGTCCCTCAAGGATCTGTCAGAGTAACACTACCATCACTCTCATCCCCATGAGTTTTATTTCCTAATTCTTTTGAAAATATTTGTTGATCTTAAAAGAAAGATCCTAGACTTGAGGAAAACACGAGGCTCAGGCACTCAAAATTACAAAAATAATGTATGGATGGATGCAGCCCCAATGAAACAGAAAAGAACTAAGAGCTCAGCATTTGGAGCACTACTTGTTCACTATCTAACAACGGATTTAGGATTCTGTCTATGAATCTGAAAATGCCAAATGATAAGTCAAAGTTATCCAAGATAAGGCTGTTCTCTATGCGCCACTCTGGCAGCAGAATATCCAGACTTCTTGATCCCGTAGCTATAAAGCCTCTTTTGACACAAATGTGAATTTTGTCCAAGTCAGGATTACATGTTCAAACCTTCAGTATATCATGAAAGACTGAAGGTTGTGAAAAAGATCAGTACATTTTTTTATCCTCAAGTTAACCTTTCATATGTTGCAAGTTATTTTAGAGAACAGTGGAAAGGAGAGAAGGCAGTGGCATGTGGCAGCTCCTGAAAGGCTATCCAGCTGTTGAATAAAAACTTTAACATTTGAGCACTATCATCAGCATTCCTCTAATCTGTACCATCCACACTGTCAGGGTATTATAGTTTTCAAGTAGGAGAACAGACAAATTGTCCCTGGACTGTAATATCTAGGGAGCCATAAATTCCCCATTTATTGAAGTTAAAAAGGTACATGGGACATCACATTTTTTGATTCAAACCTTCAGAATTTAAACTTGAAACCAAGCTGTCTGAACACTGTATCATAAAGACCTTGTTATAAGAGTCAAGCTTGATGTACCCGTTAGCCATCATTCCATTAAATAAATGGTCTAGAACCTGAGCAGAAAGATTTCACAAGCAACCCTGAAACAATAATGGGTGCCCCTCTACAGCCTTCTTGAACACAAAGGAAGTTGAGCAAGTGAGAAGGACAGACCTACAGCAAACAGAGTAACAAATAAATCTACAGATTTCTATGGAAAGTTTGCTCCTATTAGTATACACTGCAGGACACTCATACTAATTTTACAATTCTTTTTAAGGTTTGGACTTAGTGCTCTGTGAAATCTCCTTCTCACTAATGGTGTCAAATTCTCCACACTTTCAAACACTGGAAAGATCTTACTGCAATGTAAGAAGAGAAACATTCAGCCCAGGTATAGGTAGATACTGGGTATCATTAAGTCAGTGAAAGAGGGTTTCTCTAATGAAATTTTCTTTTCTAATTTTAAACATTAGAAATGTTTACTATTTGAATACAAATAATAAGCCCTGAACCATACAAAGAAGAATGTTAGATAAATATTGCCTATGTTGTTTTGTTACTAAGTTTACATGTAAAACTGTGTTGAGAAACCCTGCAAGATTACTTTTATCATCTGACACTGCTTTTTTTAAAAAAAAAACAGGTTTTAAATGTCAAGTTTGTGTTTTGAATTAATAAATTTGAATCTAAACCAAGGTATATGTACTGTACAGAAGTTTCATATTTTTCCCACTCTAATTCTCTGTTTCCCCTACAAGCAAAAAGTAGGCAAAGGGTCACAGATTTAATGCAGTTTGTGGTATGCGCTGTATGGACTTCTGACATTATCACCTCGTTGGTACAATCATTACTCTAATTAACTCTCTTCTCCATACTCATTGTGCTTGCACTTCCTTCCACGCAAATACAAATACTAAGGACACTACACTGCTTCTCATTAAATAATGCCAATAAGGCTTTGTCAACGTTGGAAAGCACTGTACACAAAGCAACATTTTATTTTCACAAATTGTTTTTAACATAACTAAATTAGTAAAAAACTACAGTCCAGCTCACACATGACACAGTACTTTCACAGTAGTTTCTGGCCACCAATTTTAATGCAAACTGTCTGCTGTCCTCTTCCTTAAAATTTTTTAAAGCTTGTCTCTTTTCTGTTTAAAATACACTTGCTGCTCTGCTGCATATCATGACATCTGTTCACAACAACATGGGTCTCAGTTTGTCAAAAAATAAATCTTATGGCAGAGCCTCATCTAGAACCAGTACAGCAAGTAAGATCATCTTCTCAGTATTACATTTTCCTTCGTCTATTTAAGTTAAGCTTCTGAGACCTCTGTTTGTTTCCTAAGCCCAGAAAAAATGTCCTCTGTTCTTGACTGAAGTCCTGACTATGGTCTCAAGATTTAAAATGGCAAAACTAGACCTAGATGAATAGTTTAGTCTTATAACACAAGAACACATGGAAGCCAAGAATCATTCTGAAGAGAAATTCAAGAAAAGAGATTGTTGCATATTTTTAATTTGTTTTTGAGTAATATTAATTATTATCATCATCACTATTATCTTTATCATTAATGAGTCTGTGAAGTCGAGAAAGCAATATTGTTAAAATTCCTTGTATAAGACTACACTAAAGCTGACCATGATATCAAAAAAGGCCTGTACTAGCAAGAGTGATAAGCATTCCAGAAATGGCATTGGAGGACTCATATTTTGCACCTGGAAAAAGTAAGAACTTACAATAGACAAAATTTGTACAGACAGTAAACATTTAGGCTTGCCACTGACTTAGGTGAGGAGGATGCACCCATATGAACATGCCTTTTTTTCTAAAAGGTAATCACTATCCATGGGGACAGCTGAAAAGCTTCTGTTCATAGAAGTATTGATCCTCAGGTCCTGCAAAATAATGCTAAGAGCCTCTTGAAAGAAGAAAACGTGCTGAAAAATTTCTCGTCATTAGGTAGACACTAAAGCATATCAAGACATTACTAGCTATGCCTATTAAAAGCAGCAACCTACTCCCAGCATTAATCAGTTTATAAATTAATTACTCCTGTGTTAGCAGATCGCCATCTGTTCTTCAATGAAAGAGCAACCTCAGATCTTCTTTCTCTTCATCTACCAACAGGATTATTCATCAGATTTCCAATCAGTCAGCTCATTTTTATAAGCTATTTTCAGGATTCTCTGAGTATTACCCAGCATATAATTCAAGATGACAGACTGTTGGTGTAGCAATAAGGCACAAGAAGGGAAGAACATATCCTAGCTTGAGTCTGTAAGGGTGGCATTTTTGTTTGCTTTTCTTTACAAGAGTTTTGCAGAAAGGTCGCACTGCATAATGCATACTCAGGTGACAAAAGGGACACATGGCCACTCTCTGAGTTCTTCATTCAAGAAGAAGCTTACTTCTGCAGTCCAACTGTCCTAGCATTCTCGACAGCAACAGCAGCAGAACTTATATAAGAAACAAAACACTCTCCCTGTAAGGACCTTGCTTTCCACTGTCCAGAAGAATTAAACACTCTTCATGGTCTCAAGCACGTTACAGATATCTCTACTAATCAAGCAGGTGACAAATATAAAAGAAGTCATTCCACTCCTCTAAAAATTGCTGCAGGCACTTGTTACAGTCTATTTACTTTCAGACAAGAAAATATAGATTTAGATAACCGTTTTTTGATGTGACTTATACCAATATGGTCTGACTGCTCTGAAGACTGCTGGAGAATTTGCTTTTGTGCTCCTCTTCTGAAAAGAAAACAGGAGGGAAAAAAATCCCAGTAGGAAAAGGGGCTCAAACAATATTACCATGGCTATTACAACAGTGCATTAACATCAGAATCAGTAGCATCAGCATTTATAAACTTCCACACAGCAATTCCACTCTCTGTTCAACAGGCATTTTAAGGAGATATCTATATCACAGACAAGTAAAGGATATCTCAACATGCTTTAATTAACACAAACATCTGCTACTCCAGTCCCTTAGGAAGTCTGCTGCACATTCTGTGTAGAAGTCCATGCTTCTACAGCTAATGCTGCCATCAACCCACGTGCTAGCCAGATTAATGCACCTCCAGTACAGCCACACATATGCACAGCCACTACAGCACTTCCAGCAAGGTCTGTAAGGGTAGCAGAGCAGCACTATCCAAATCCACCCACTCATTCAGGGGTTCAAAGTGAGAGACCTGAAGAGTTTCAAAAATTCAGCTACACCACATGAATGGCAGCAAAACCAACACTAGCCAGCTCTAACAGCACATCGCCCTGTGGCCCCAGAAGCATGCCACCGACACATTTGAGAAGTCCTGTGGGCTTCCTCTCTCTCAAAACCAGAAGCCTGTATTACACAAATGCATTAAATCTGGCCAGGGCTTTTCCAACAATAGCAACAATGATGCCTATGGAAAGTGTTGAACCATTCCCTAAACTTTTCCAAGTTTCATTACAAATTTGCAAAAAAAGCTTCTCAGAGCTTGAATTAAATATCTGCAAAATGAGAAAAACCAAACGGTCTTCTGAGTACTTCTGCTTAGGAAAATGAAGCTGGAGGAGAGAGAGATCCAAATCCATGCTGTGAATCAGATGACAAAGACATGATTCAATCTCTAACACTCAAAAGCAGTATGCGAGCTGTTGGACTATTAATTTTATTTCACATTCCAGCTCTTGCTTGCCTCTTTCTACTTCACCCAGAAAATCCAAAATGTTTATTAGGAATATGAAATCTTCCTCTGAATGAGACAGAAAAGTAGTCAATCTCTTCTATTATTCCAATCCGCTACATGTTCTCAGTGGCCATCTCTTAAGAATGGGTGATTGGAAGGGTTGGAAGGGACTCTGGAGATCACTTAGTTCCACCTCCCCTGCTAAAGCAGGTGCACCTAAAGCAGGGTGTGCAGGCTGGCATCCAAGCCAGTTTTTATTATCTCCCTAGAAGATCTCCATCCTGTTTTATCTCAGAATCAAGGGAATTTTTGGGAATGAGATTGACTGGTAAGTGCGGTCTTCCAATTAAATTATCTTAATTTTATTCTAGTTACATTTTTGTTTGGGACTGTGGTGGCTCAAAACCAGGTTTCAATTCAGATAGATTTCAGTTCTAAAAATGGAGTTTGATATTTGCGTGCTACACCCTGCCCTGCACAAGGAGAGCACATCAGTTTATCAGCTGTACTAAGTCCATGATATGTAAGAAAATTAAAACTTTCCTACAGAAGGAGCAATTTGAGAACCACTTGATTTAGATGCTCTGTATTTCATTTTTCCCTTTCCTACTTTTGGCACTGAAGTTATTTTTATTTAGCCACTCCATTTCACTGTCTGCATCAGTCTTGTATCATTTAAGAGGCCAGATACAGGGAGCAGAGAGGCTGTGTTGGGCTGTGTGATCCCAAATGCACAGTACCAACATGCTGCCCTGACTAAAGATTTTGAAGTTTGAATTACTTCAGATAGCCCTGTCTGCTTGTCTTAGCAGACGAAGTTTCAGCCAAGAAACTTGAATGACTACACCCAGGATCCACAAAGCCATTTGCAGATCTTTGCAGAGATGTGCATCTGGAGAGTCTCAATCACCTGTTCTGTAAAAATGTTGGCTGAAAAGTATGCATATCAGCCTGGTAAACAGCACTGGCCTTCCTCCTTCAATCTGCTCATCATACATTTGCACTGCCTCCAACTTGCTCCAGAACCCTGTGAATCTTCTCCGCCATGGTGATCAGGTGGGTCTTTTTGCTGAAGCTGTTTCTTGTTGGCTGGCTTCCAGAGATACTCTAGATTTGTAACCATTTTGTGGTCATTTTAAAAGGGCTGCTTTTCGTGCAGTGTATTCAGCCAGACCAGATGTTCTTCTTGAAGAAATTACTTGTTCTAATCCTCTTTTCTCCTCAGATTTTATCTTTCCGGACTCTATTTTCTGGGCTACACTGACTAAAGCTCTTTCATCTATTTGGCTCTGATTTGCTACACAAAACAGATTCAATCTGTGTTGTTTTTTTTGAAGAGGTAACCTCCAGTTTCCTGGCACTTTTTCTTCAACTGGCTGTTGAGAATCAGCAGGGAGTTTATGCATGCCTGGTTCTCCCAGCAAGGACTTCACGATCCTTTCTGTTATGTTCTGCATTGCCCATATACCTGCTGTTCTGAAAAAGTCTGGCAAATATTACTTATTCTTCACAGATAAAAACAAATAACACATTTTTCTTACTTCTCGCAGTAAACATTGAACTCTCCCTTTTGGAAACTCCCTGACTCCATCTGCAAGATGCATTTGTCCTAGCATGACTGGTTTCTCAGGCTACAAGATACATTTTCTTTCCCAATTCACAAGGGTGATTAGCAGAGACAGGCCTACCATAGCACCGCGTTATCCGTGAGCTTTGTAAGTCGCACGAACTCTAAAATGCATTTATAGTGCCTCAGTCTGATTGGATTCACTCAAAGGAATATATTCTTTACCCATGTTCCCTCCTGTCCAGCTATTCTTCTCTGCAACTTGCAAGTCCCAGTGAGAATGTAACTACTAGAAACCAGCGTTTCACTGTGCTATCTGTTATTTCATCACAGAAGCTTCAGCAAGTTTGGTGAGAGAAATACAAATATTTCTTCGACATTCACCTGGGCAGATTTATCATTCTTTATTCCCCTATTTTTAGGTCAACTAATTAAAGTGCAATTGTACAATGAATAATAACTTATGTTTTATATGTAATTTTATGGAAATAAGAATGACTGGACTTCTTCTTCCTCTACAGTTGAAAATGAAAGCAATTCTTCCTTTTGTGTGTCATAGCCGGGCATGTAGCAGACAAATCAATGAAACTACAAATTTTGGTGGAATAATATACTCGGTTTATGCAGCAAGCCTGCTTTTGTAGATTATTTGCACACGATTTTCCATGCACCAGTTCCTAAGTTTCAAATTTATTTCTCAGCCTCCTTCATGGGATAGCTAGAGTACAATAATCTGAATACAACTCCAAGATGAAACATGACAGCAGCTGAATCTGATCTGATTTGTTTCTTTTAAAATAAAGTTCTTGCTGCTCTTCCCATCCCTCATGGGATTCAACCGCATGTGTGCTTTGGATGTCTGCTTGGACAGGGATTTCTGTATTCCTCCCTGGTCACCTGTCCCTGCTTCCACCACAAGAATACTTCTTTGTTTTGCTTGAGCTTAGTTGAAAACTCATTGTGTATCCACGCAGGTCTCCTGACTCCCTTGCTGTTTTCAGTATGGACCATTTTATGTTAAAAAAAAAGAATAAAGAAAAATCAGTTTACAAAGGATTTTGTCTACATATACATTAGCATGTGAAATTCTCCACTCAGCTTTAATTTGTCAACGCACATGCAGAGTTTTGTCGAGTACAACTCATTCAGCCTTATTTTCTCATGCTGAATAGCACAATATTCTATAAGTAACACCACTGACAGATGTGTGAGAAAAGACCGTGGAATCATGCCTAGAGCTGTCTTCATAAATATACGATAGCATATTTTTGATCTTCTATGAACATACAGAATTATTGTTTCTTCAGACCTGTCCTGACATATTATAAAAGCTTCATTAATAAATCCTAGCCTAATTAAAGCAAGAAAAAATGCCACTGCAAAAGGTTTTGTGTGTATTTGACAGCATAAAACTTAATTCAGATATTTTTATTGCCCAGGTAATCAGAAAAAAAAGAGTTTGCATAATTCTACTGAGTAACAAAAATAAGCATGCACCTAGGAGTCAGAAAGAGTTTCACTGAGAAAGGTTTCATCTCATCAATGGAAAGTAAAATGTGTGCAAAAATCTGAACATCAATGCAGATGAGCTTCCACAGTCGCACTTCCCACAAAGTTTCTCCTCTTGCCAGATCTCGTACTCATCTCGTAGTGACAAAGTGGGGGAAAAAGTAGGGAACAGTTTGACCTTTCACCATTTCAGCTCCCTGAGATGAGTAGGAGGAGGCACAAAATCACTCCCAGAATTGCCAAAATACCCAGGCAAAGACTTGGAGCTAATGAGCTTTTACCCTTACAAGCAGAGTTCCCACAGACAGATACCCTGAAAGCAATGGTACGTACAAATACTGGGCAGCTACTGCATTTTCCACTCAATGTGGCTTCAGAATTAATTCACTCTGTCATTCATATTTCAATGCAATTAACAGAAACCAATGTCACGTACACATACCAGACACTGTATTTAATTTAAAATGCTCAATTTAAAGGCATAAAAATAGAACAGCATAAATCTGTATTTTTTTTTCCAAAACAGTGGAAAAGATTCAACTTAATATCCATCCCACCTCAGAAATATTTACTAATTAATCAAATTATCTCCAAGGTGATTTCAAACTTCTGAAAACTCAAGCTCACCTGAGTTTTCACTTAGAAACTAAAGTATTATGAAACTGAATCACAGAGCACATAAAATGGTCGATGCCACAACGAAGTTGCTGTTTAACTAATAATTAACAGAAATTTGTTTTGCTTCTGACGCAGTTACTGGTTTCTCCTAGAACTGATTTCCATAAGGTTGCTTTATCCTGGGTACCCACATAAATATGAAATTCTGAGATTTTCTCAGGTCTTTCATTTGATTTTTAATAAACCTAACCGAATCAGACAGCTTAAAACACAAACCAAAACACAAACAGTTTTGTGGCTGACTACTTCTGATTACTACAATGGTAGCTATACCCTGGGAAAAAGACCTGTAGGTTTTCATCAAGGAGGTAATTTTCAAAACTGAACATAGACATAACTTTAGGTATAAATAATAACCTCTAGTAAAACTCCTTTTTTATTAATTTGTTTTCTTTGAACTATATAGCTGTCCTTTTATCATAGCACAGAGGACATTATAGTTGTACTTTTATCAATCTAAATTACTAAAAATATCTCAATATATATGAACAGGCCCAAGTACAGACCCTGTAATTTCTCATTTCCCATAATTTTGTAATTATCTGTTCTTTTCTTTTTGTACTTTGATCATTTGTTTGGAAAATCAGTATACCAACCACCATCACATCCCCGATTTGGAGAAGCAAATAAATTTTTCCCAGGCACTAGAGCAAACATGTAAAATTCAGAAGTACTGACTGAAGAAGATAGTATTAAAATCAGGGGAAAAAAAGAAAAAAAGGGAAAAAAAACCCCAAACATACAGCAAATAAACATATAAGTAGCTTAACTGTAATAGGTCAGCCCATATTCAATTCAGCCTTGCTTAAAAATGCACAATAGTGGTCAGACAGTCTTCAAGTTCATACTGCTTGTTGAGTTTAGAAACCATGACAGAAAGAGCTTAACACACATTTTACATACAACTTACTCACAATGGAAGCCTGCTGCATATGGGTGATGTAGAAAAAGAAAAATCTTATTGTTAAATTCAATGGAGATGCTTAATTAAAACAAAAAAAATAGGTGGCATTTATTCTTCCCTGTGCACTCAACATTTTTCCTCAAGGGGCTTAGAAAGTTCAGAACTCACATGTCTGTGGATCCTGTGCTTGGGTGTAGGGCTATCCCCATCCACCAGACAGAGAGCCTAAACACCTAAGCTGAGACTCCAAGTTCCATTTTGAGGACAAACACCTAAAAATACTGTGATTTGAAGGCAGGCAAACTTAAAACATTTATTTAAGTAAAATACTGACAACATAAACGGTGATGTTATTTCTCTTAATTGCTTTATGGGTAAGATTATGTCCTTTAGAGGGCCATTTGTTCTACTGAGCATTTGGGAATTACTCGTGGTCTGTGGGGGCCTAGATTTGCCTGCCTTCAAATAAATCCAAAATAAGAGCTAAACAAAAAATTTAATACAAAAATCTCACATATGTGTCTAAACCCAGATATTTCAAAGGACATTTAGCTTTCAATTTTAATAAATTGATTGATTTCCATAGTTTGACATGATTTATTGGTCCCAGACTTGACAGCAGAAGCATCATATTGAGGTACCATCTGGAATGGGTGAAACAATACATGCCAAAACAGAAGAGAACTAAAAACAGGGTTAGGAAAAGGCAGCAGAAAAATAAGGATAAGGCAAAATGAAGGAAAAAGGTATCCCAAAATATTGGATAAATCTATAGGAGTAAAACAACTTTAATCCTCTATTCTCAATTCAGAACAGGACTAGCTTCCTATGCTATGACTAAGCAGTGTCTCTCTCAAACATTTAGGAGCAACAATCCACCTCATAAATTGGGCTGAGTCGTGTTGACCAGGCAGGTAACATACTGAAAGCAACTCTCTGTGCCCTGAACCATTTAGGAGAGTAGGACCCTCCCTCCCACACATTCCTGCATGGGATCCTCACCAACTAACGTTCTTGTTGCAAGTTCCTCAAATCCTTCCTTCTACTTAAATTATAGCAACAAGTGTCCATGTCTCAGCCTCAGTGTGGCTGCTTGGTGTCCTTAAAAGTGCAAAAATCCTGAGTTTTCCATAATTGTAGGAGCAAAAAACCAGTCTCCTAACCTTGAAAATTTTTATACCTCTTCCCTAGCAAAGAAGGGAACAGAACTTTCTGCCTTATAGAAACAGCCAGTTTTTCCTACAGTTCAGCAGCTGGGTGCATCCTTTAAAGTGACTGTGTTAAAGGCTCCTTAGAGCTGAGGGTCAAGATGTGTGTCTTAAATTTTTCTGCCCTGTGGCAAGGGAACATGAAGCTGCCATTTTTCTATTACTCTAGGTTTAAATGCTGGTCTTCTTAACTTCATGGGGCTTTTATAATTTCAACAACCAATCGCAGGGGATACTACAGTAAAGCTAAACAATGCCTTTATGCCAGGTACTGATGACACCTAACACACAGGGGTAAGCTGAACTCATCTCTCTGTAGCATTACCCAAAAGCATCTATGCCCTATCCCACCTAACCTTGCAGAACTGTTGAACAGATTTTTGCAGTACTGGAAAAGACAATTCCCCGTGTGGCTGAGAAAATGTGTCTTTAAGCCTGCTCTTTGAATATGCATGGCATAAAAACTGTGGTTGAAACTCTAATTAGTTGTTACAGGCCAGAACACACAATGAAGTTCCATATCAGGATCTGTAAGCAAACATTGATAAAACAGGTTTGCAGACACTGTATTACAGACATCATGTCTTCCAGAGCATACTGCATATTCCATTTCTTTTCTAAATTGCTCAGCACCGCAGCATCCACTTGCCGAAGAGCTAGAACTCTCCATCAGCAACTGCCTGTAACAAATTCTCCACTTGGGCAAGACAATTATAAGAATTAAGACAATCTGCTTTCAGTCTCTATATTAGTTTTTCTGCTCTCATTTTCTACAGTTTCCTAACATTTCTGAACTTTCTCAGTATAGAGGCTACACTGAAAGAGGCTGATTGTCAAAGAGAGCTTGTGTCCCTCCATAAATATCACCCTGTTGTCATGGGATGCTGCTTGAGTCCAGAATTAGCTGAAGTACACCAGGGTTCTATACAGCCCAGAGATTTGGCAAGCAGCAGCCTGATTTATTTTCAAACAGATTCTACTTGGTGATTACTCTGGTGGAACTCTAATGATTTATCATTTTAGTGAAAACATGAACAAGCATCACCTTCTTAAGAAAAGACATTTTGACAATTACCTTTTGTGCATGTAATGCAGTGTGGGTGACCACCACACTTAATATCCGGGAAAATTATCGAAAGGGTGAAATTATACCACTATAAAATCCAAATCAGCTGTTTCAGGAGTATCAGCTGAAAAATGTACACACATTGTTTGATATCACCTCTATTTGTCATGAGAACAAAATGCATTCATATTTATATGTTCAGGTGATCCAGGCTTCCCTTTATCTTAAAAAAGACAAAAAACCAACCCAAAACCCACAAATTTTTAGTATCTAAAGAAAACAGGAGCTTTACTCCAGTGCAAGAGAAAAAATTTTAGTACCTATTTTGCTTCTTTACTGCGAAACCACAACAGAAGATCACTGTAAACATACAAGAAATGCAGCCCAACAAGCAGAGGTAAGCGGAAAAAAAAAGATAATAAAAAAAGCTAAGCTTTTTGACTAAATGGACTCATTTGTCTAGAAATACACTTGCACACATATTTTAGTACTGGCACAAAACTATGACAGATACAGCAAATAAATGAAAAATTACATCTCTGCCTGGCTTTCTTTTTCTACTCTTTTCCTCCACCTCTGAAAATACTAACACATACAGATAAGCCAAAGCAGCAGCAAAGCCCTGCCAGTTTGCCAGCATTCTTTTACTTCAGTTAGACTCTTTTTACATTTACATGACAAATTTCAACTGTACTGAAGGGTAAGAAATTACAAATTCTGGGGACTAAAACCTTCCAATTTTGTAGAAGCCAAGTGTAAACGAATAACAAGCAGAAACGACCAGAAGAGTAACACACCCAGTTGGCTGCCTCACATGCCCACTGTATAGCTTTTTGGTGGGGGTCTGCACATGAACCTAGAACATCACATACAGGAAAAAACCCTCAAACAATTAGCTGATATATGTAACCACATCTCTGCAGATGAAAAATCCCACACACGGAAAGAAAATTCAGAATGCAGAGGGAATCAGTACTTGGCCAAATATGACCTAAATGGTTTTATAACAGTAGCCGTCCTCTGGTTAATATATAGGTGAATCTAAGAGCACCAGCTGTTTCAATAACGAAAATTTTTCAACAGAAAGGAAGCACTGTCTGCTGGTAATTGATTTCTGCACAAATATGTTATAAAGGGAATGTCAGGATTTGTGTGATCTAAAGTGTTTTATCTAGCTTTAGGATCTAACATGCTTTATCTAGCTTTCAGCTGCATGTAAAAGAGGTCATTTGGGTAAAGATTGGATAAGTGAAATTATGCACTGCTCTCTGAATTCATCCTTTTCTGGCTTCGATAAAGTTGTAATTTTGGCCAGAAACTATTGTTATGCAAGCAGAAAACAAGATAATGAAAATACTGGTGGGATCACAGAAAAAGAACTCTAATACACTAGCCACCAAGTCCATCTATACCTGCTACAAAGGACTAGCTCTGGCTTCACAAATACTTTTAACTGTTCTTTAAATTTCCAATACTCTAATTTAAGTATTTGTGCACTTACCATATAATCAAATCCAACAATCTGCCACCAGAAAGGTATCAACAACATGAAGAGGTACTTGACAGTGGTGGCATTGTTATATGCAGATGTACTGCTCTTTGCCTTTTCTTAATTTTTTTCTTTTTTGAACTCTGCTCTCAGCACCAGTTTAGACAAAAGATAACAGTCCAAATACCTCTGCACATTTGGCTCATCCCTAGCACCAAAACAGAAGTTTGCACCAGCTCTACTATTTTTTGGTCACTCTGCGATTTGGTCACCTCTGTCTTCTTTGGAAAAGTTTTACAAACACAAGTTGCTCCCTTCACTTCCAACCTTTTAAGGAACTTGGAAAAGCATCAAAAGTGACACTAACTTATGCACTCTGCTTATCCATTGTGTGTCCTAGACACCAATGTGAAGGGTCTAAGCAGAAAAAATATTTCGGTGGCTGATGCTACCTTCACATAAAGAAGGGAGAAAAGTACCTGTAAAAGGGAGGAATACTCTCTGCTCCCCTCACCCTTAAATAGATACCAGGCACAGGAGAACCCAAGAGAGTTTTTTTCATTTGTTTTGTTGGTTTTCCCCCCGCTTAGACACTCAAATAGAATGTTAAATCTCAGTCTGCTTGGCATTTCGATATTGCCAACCTATGAGTGCCACCAGTTAAAGACAAAGACATCCTTAGCTGAGGTTCCCTTATGCCTTCAAGTGTGATGTCAGAGAAAGTATTTCTTGTATTTCCTTTTCAGCACAGTTGCCTCACCCCAAAATAAAATGATGATTCATCAGGTTTCCTTCATGTATTTCACAAATCAGATATCTGTTACCAAAGTAGTGACTGTAAGTAACATACAACACAGAAAATATAGATTGAAATACATTGAATGAAAGCTTTAGAAACATAATTAAGCAGCCTTTTAAGGATTCTATTTATTTAGTGACTCAAAAAACTTGTGATTAAAAGATTAAAGCTTCATTACCTTTATCTCTGAATTTGTTGATTATAACTACAAGTGTTTAATAGCAGCATAAATTAAAGATTTGATACCACATGGTAACTACTTACAACTTTTCATTTTGTTCATACCAAAGGGAACTTGAGAGCACTGACCCAAAAATTAACTGTAAGGACACTCCAAGTGATTTGCGCCTCCATTTTTTATAGACTTGGCCAAGTACCACCATAACCAAAAGACAAACTAAGGTTATGAAGGCTTCTCACAAAAGATACAGTAAGATCTGTTTATAACAATAGCAAGCAATTGTTATTTTCAAAATGGAATTACAACCCTGGTGAGGATTTGATTTATTTAAAAAAATTAAAAATCAGGTGTTGTTAATAATTATATTCTGCATTAAAATTCAGGTAAAAAATTTAAAAAGCATTTCAGGTTATACATATGAATTTTTAAAAAACCTCAATCATGGAATCAAATTCCCTCTTTGTTTCACATAGGCAAACACAAAATATATATTCAAAGAATAGTACAATTTAATTAACTCATTATTTAGCCTACCATCTAGCCATTAATGATTTATATAAAAGTGAACTATCATATGCAACAGGTATTTCAGACACTCTTGACACATGTAAACAATAGCAAAATTCTCTTAGGTAATATTCGTTTTACAAAGTAGTTCCTTTTCCAGAAAATTCATAGTTCCGGTCTTGCCTTTAATTCCTTGAATGCCCCATAAACAGGTGTGCATATATAAACATATATAAACACAAGCATATCTATAAACCAAAATCATCAAGACTCCAGAATTTAAAGTTGAAGAACACACATAAAAATAAAACTATGATCTTCTTAGCCTGCATAAAGAATTTAATTTGAGTCTTGCAGTAAAAATGGGCTAAAATTGCCTTTAAAAATGGACTTTGAGGTACATGTTGCTCTAACTGAAAGATGTGTAGGTTCTGGACGAGAATAAAACCTGTGGAAAACCATGTAAATACAGAAACAGGTGGAATAGGCTCATATTCAACCTTCTGGGCATTTCAAATTGCGAATAGACTTCATAGATGGAACATTTATATGAGAAAGGCAAACTCAAGCATGTGCCCTGTAAATGCCTTAACAACCTAAGTTTATAAAGAAGTTTACCTTATGGAAGAAGAAAACATGCACACTTTCTACAAGGTTTGTGAAAAGATAATGCAGGCTGGCATACTGTTTATTTCAATTGTCGCATAAAGACTTTTATAAGCCAGCATGTATTAGCTTTTCATTCTTTACAGACACTTCAGCAAACTTGTCATGCAGGTAGACACAAATAAATGTTTGAATTTAGAAGCTCTCTTTTAAAAAAATTTGGAAAAAAGAAAACGTGAGAACAGACACTTGTGACAGTCATCCACCACATAATGTCAAAGCCCCGCTATTAATGTTGACATTTGCTAGATGTCATGGTTTTTAAAGTACATTTTTGAAAATAAATGTTTTCATTTAAAAACTACCATTTAGATTTCTGCTTTCATATTTTAAGAAATACAGCAGAGTTTTCAGGAAATCTAGCTTTCATCTTGGCCAACACTTTTATGGATCATTCTGTTACTGTGACTTGAGGTGAGCAACAACAAAGCAAAGCTCACAAAACAAATCCATGCAGAGTCAGGCTTTCTCTGTCTGTGAGCCTCCTATTGCTGCAGAGAGAGTGATAAAATATTTGCTCTTCTACAACCACAGCCCAATGAGTGCTTCTTCCCTAATCCATAATCATTATGCATGCATTGTTCCAACAGCCAGCTTTGAACAATTTGACTCTTAGGCTTCTCCGTCAAGAGCTTAAAAGGCTTTCACTTGCTGTATTCTTCTTTATTCTGCTACACAAAGAAAATTGCTGAGACACATCAAATACTGGTTTGCTAAAGATATTATCATATGAAACTTGCTTATTCAAACAACATGCTGTTCCTATAAAGTACAGAGCACAGAACCATGACATGTGGGATGACAACTTTGATGTACCCACAATGGGTGACGATGTCTCAGTGCACAGCCCCAGCTCATGTTTAAATGCACATCCTGTCTGATGCACTCTGGAAGCACTATAACCCACTTTAACACGGGATTAACTGCCACTAAACTGGTGGAAACAGTACCCTTTCAATACATGTTCTGCATTTCTTTTGTGATAACTTGCATTTCAAATGGATGTCTGGTTTTGGTTTGTTGTTTTTTTTTTTTTTCCCAAGAAAGATTATCTTGTGTTTCCAAACTATTTTCCAGGCATACACTTGAAAAGGACAGGACATACACATATTTTGGACCACAGAAATTTTTTGAAAAGTTTGCAAACAAGGAGTCATTATTTTAATTTATTCCTTTTTAGAAAGCTTTCCTATTACAAAACTATATCCGGTAATCTTGCGAAGTCTGATAATGCTCCAAAAGAACACTTCATTTATAAAATGGCTGTATTTCCAAAAACACACAGAAATTTGTAAACAAAGTAGTTTCAAATATGCTTTTGCTATAAATATGAGATTATTACTGCTGCAGTTTATTACATGTAACATGAAGCCTATTGTCTTCCCAGCAGCAGTGTGTGCACAAACTAACATATTCCAACAGACACTGCAGCGTGACAGATGAGGAAATGAGCTTAGATGAAAATAACTGAAGTGTGTCAATGGTCAAAAATTAGTTTGAGGCATCCCCTTTATTTTCCAGAAAGAAAAGTACAATAAGAAAGATTCAACTGGTGAATCAGTTATGAAAAAAAAAAAGAAATCAAAGTGCCAATGCTAAGAAAATAAACAGTTATAAAAGTCTAATTGAAAACTGTAGAAAAGGAAGATGCAAATTGTTCCAATTTGCTTCCATGCTGGAAGTATTTGCTGTGAAAGAGAGAAGTCAGTAATTTTTATCCTGCTTCCCACACACAATAGCAAAACTAGAGTTTGAGCAATTTTCTAAGACAATTAAACAACAGGTATATACATTGCCTTGTTTCTAGCCTTTTTTTTCTTGTTATTGCACTATGCTGAAAGCTTCTCATAGCTAGCACTTCGCTGTGTGCCTTTTCTTCCAGATGTGAAAACATGGTTTATTAGCTTGTGAAACACGTGCATGTTTTTACAAAAGCTGGCTCATGCAAAAAACAAAAAAAACCCCAACCAAACAAACAAAAAAACCCCAAATCAAAGCAAGCAACATAAGTAGAAGAATTAAATCAGATTTTTTTACATTATTACTATGACAAAAACTGTGTGAAGAAAAAGAAATTATAAAAAAAAAATTTCTCCTGTCCATAAGTGAAATGTAAAAGTGCTCAGTCCCTTGGCAAATAAATGCTAACTAGCACATGCAGAATCAACAAGTTAAACCACAGCAAGCTTTATTTCTCCCCTGAAATTCCATCATTCTCTTTCGCGAGGATTTCATACAGCTTCTGCTTTGCTTCCCACTTTTGTTCTTGTCTCTTTCACCCATAATACCAGATTACAAGACAAGACCTGAATGTATTGTTTAGTTAGTTTAGGAATCCGAAACAATTCACCCTACAAATTAAAGCAAAGGCTTCAGCCATCTCACAGCTGATTTGGAGCTGCCAAAACTGGCACATCCAAGGAAACACATCTTTTGGATAATGGCTGTCCTGGGCCACTCTAACAGAACTATAAAGGAAATAGAGGCAAAGAAGAGGAAGAGAAGATCTGTGAAGGACAAATATGAAGGAATCATAACGGTAAGCTTGAAAATGAGAGAAAAACATTGAATACTAGGTGCAGGGATAGTAAAGATATGCTGGTGAAAGAAATAAAAAAACAACACTTTTGATTTAGAAACACAAATTCTCTAACGATTTGCTGAAGAATGTTAGAAGATACACAGACAAACCAGTGGTGCTACAACATCGAAGACAGAATAAGAGACTTTACCAAAAGTCCACTTGAGAAGACTGTTTAAAGGCTTCTTAACATGCGTAAGACTGAAACCCAGTAACCTACTACAACATCAACAGTATGATTTCTGCGTTCAGTTTGTATTTTTTTGCTGATTGGGGTGAGAAGGGGTCTGGTTGAATCAGTCAGCACAATTACAAACCTCTGTAATCTACAGATTTCTCCCTCATTAGTGAATTCAGTCTACTAATATAGGTCCTAACAGAGGAAAGTCATGAACTTCTATCTATGAATTAGCAGGATAAAGTACAATGGCACCATCAGAGACCTCTGAGTGCAGTCTCTCAACAAGAACCTTTAGGACTTAAATTATTTGCCAGGATATTGAATATGGCACAGAAGATGCAAGTAGACAGCCCGAATTCTGTATTATTAAAAGTGCTTGGTGTGTCACAGCCTAAAACACCAGCAATGAAACTGAACATTTATTAATATTGCAATTTTGATTAAATATAAGCTAACATCAGATCTCGTTCCTAGTAGTCTAGGAAGGCAAACAAAGTCGACAAGCCTGATTAAAGCATACACAAGTTGTTTTACAAAGCACAAGTACAGCCTAACCTGGATGCATTTTACTTTTCTGTATTCAGCTGTATAGAATTACTTCATGAATTAATAGGGACAGTACTGAATCTAAAGGTAGTTAATTTTAAATTGTATTAATGAAGACTATGAAAATCCACTCTAACAAAATCACAGCAGACTAAGGCAACATCAGATCTGTATGGCTTGGGACAAAGGCTAATCTGGAATTAAAAGGGATAATATGACTTATGTAATAAGGGGCCAGAAAAAGGACAAAAACAGATGCATATTTATGTGTAGCTATGAAGCTTATGAATATCTTTATTATCTGCTTTAAAACATCTGGTTACCTACATCTTGCAGAGGAACTAAGGAAACAGAAACAAAACATACCTGTATTAGAGAGAGATCCTCAAGCTTCAATCTGAAGAGGTAGTTTCTGGGGTTAAAAAATAGCAGATAAAAATGAATTGTTACTAATATTTCAGTAAAAAACCCAAATGTTACCACTGTTTAAATAAAAACATAATCAATGATGATAAAGGCAGAAAAAAGTTTAAGTGACAGGTATCCAGGACGTCAAATTCTTTCAGAGGCTGTCTTAACATACAGCCCTTTGGGCTAAGGACTAAGCTAATTTCTAAAACAGATTTTAAGTCTGAAGGACTGGCTGAACATGAATAAAGTAGATATTTATACTGCACGCATGTACATCTGATTCATTGCTCCAGTCTTCCTTTAGAATCAATGGGAAGAAATACTCAGTGCTTTGGCAGATTCATGTCACCAGTGTTGGATGTCTACATCAGAACACGTGGACAGGCAGATTAAAGCTCTCCATTTCTCCCCACAAAGATGGGAACCTCATGCAACTAGCTCAGCCACATATATGTGAAGTTTGAAGCAGAGGATCACAGTATGATGGAGAATCTGTACAAGCCACAGAGTTTTCACAATTTTGAGCAAAGTCCTGCCATACATGGTCTAATTTCTTCGAAGCCTGAGATTCCCACAGCAGGGGCTACACACAAACCAAAAAAGCACAGTTTTCAAAAGCCTGTGGATTTATTGCAAAAATATTCCTCACTCCACTTTTTCTCTACAGCAGCATCACTGCACCTACAGAACTCGGGAGGAGTCCAGGCAAACCACAAGCCAGGCATATTCCTCCTGCACCATTGTTTTATTTCTTTCTTAGTTCTTATCACACCTCTTTTTCTTCTTTTCATTATTTGGTTTTTTAACTGCATCTTCACAGAAATAATAGTCTTCAGTCCTCTTTTGCCTAATTTTTACCTTATTTAAAGCAATTCTGATTTTCCAATATTGCTACAGAGTGATTATGTTTTAGAGATGAAAAGTATTTTTAAATAATAATATAAATAACTTCAATCTTAATTTCTTCATAACAAATCTGTAACATCAATTTATAAGATTTTTAAAAATTCACTTAAGTAACAAAAAAACCCCAGATGATAAAAAGATGAGTAAAGTTTAACTTTAAATATTTGCAATTTTCAAAAATTATCTGCAATATTACATCCATGCAACTGATAGACGTGTAATCAAAATTAAAATTTTGAGGCCACATTTTTGAGATAATAATTCTAATTCTTTCCGAAGAGGTGTGAGGTATTGTTAATGGGCACAGATGCTCAGGACCTATAGTTTATATCCCTATTAGTTTTTCTAAATGAGACAGCAGGGAAGGGGAGAAGAACAAAACCAAATTGTGTCTAACTCAGAAACACAACCACTATCACGGGTATCTTTATTTATGGACTCTGGGAAACAGCTTTGTGCATTTATTTATTGTCTCTGGTACACATATGGTCTACTTAAACTGTGGCTGTACAGGAACCACGTCACTAGTCTTTCCTAGGAGTATTGCTAAAGAGAATTAACTCAAAATGCAGGAGGCGGGTTATTAAGGGCAAGAATTCATGTGAAAGTAAAATAAAGACAGAGTATTTATTATTAGACAAATAAATCGCCACAAAGAAACTACTAAAATACTTGGGTTTGAGTCATGAAGAGACCTGAAGTGGATAAACAAGGAAAACAATACATTGCACAACAATGTATACACAAAGCTTCACCAAGGTACATACGGGTGGACTTGAAAGACTTTCACCAAAACACCAGGAAGTAACGCGTTATAGTCTTTCTAGCATTTCTACACCCTCTCTGCAAAGAAAAAAAACACCTTCACTTCTGCAGAACGTCTTGCCCAGAAGTATTCAGCAGGGAGTATAAATCCTTGGTTTGCTCCTCATATCTGTGCATTTAAACTTCCATCACCCATCACTGCACTTCTTTCACTCCGATATCAAAGAAACCAACTTCACTGCTGCTGCAAAACAACTTTTTTTCTTCCAGAGAAACTGAACTGCGTCCTCAGCAGGTATAAACTGCTTTCTTAACTCAGTGGTATGAGACTCATAGGAATGGCACATAAATGCCCCATCTCACTCTGCAAATAAATGCAGTCTCTGTTGCAGAATATGTGAGCAGACAGTCTGGTCTCACACATTTAGTTTTTGGGTCAGTACCCAATACAGTGTCATTTCAATCGCTATGTGTACTTCATCTTCAAATATCTGCTGAAAATTTAAAAAGGCCTTATGAGGCCTTTTTAGGACAGATTATCAAATTATTAATGTCTTTTTATCGTCTTCCATTCTGACATCATTTCAGCCTATTAAAAAGTAAGCTGTTGTCCCAATCTGAAAAGATTCTAAACTAATAAATGCACAAACACAGTGCCAGCCTGAAGAAAAACAGACACCCGACATTTTTCTTCTTTTTCTTCCCAGAAAACAAGATTTTTATCCTATTCAGTAGAGCAAAACACTTCTACACATTAATATATTCAGTGTGAAATTAGAAAAATTGACCCTAGAAGTGTTAGGGAGACTAAAATGTCTATATTCATGCTAATGATCAAGAGGCAAAGCTAATTAGTGTACATTTTGCAATATCCTGTGGCTGCCAATAACCAATTAAAATATTTTTAGCTTTATAAAGCCAGCAGAAAGAAAATTAAATAAGAAAAGCAATGTTCAAGAGACAGTAAAAACACCTTAGCAACATAAACTGGGCAAATGGACAGCACAGACTGACTGTGACTACATAAATAATTCTGGGCTAAGTGGCAAACTAGCACTCAGAGAGCAATCAGAGCTATTCCTACCTAGATGTGCCCACTTCAGTAAAACTTGCAGGACTACATTTAGCTTTACAAAGTCAACAGTTTAACATTCTACAGCAAGCACCACTAGCATGTGAGAACTCGTTCAGAAAGCGAATATGAGAATAAAAATCTAAAAGGGAAAGAAAAAAGCATGACAGTAGAAAAACACATACAAAATGTAGTATTAATAAATCTGGCAGTCCAAAGAAAAAGTCAATGGCAATTTTCATGACATGTGCAGAGCCATTATGCTCCTCACGAGACAGGTGACAACATTTTTCCAATGTGTTATTGCGATTATGCCCTGGACTGCCATTTTTCAACCTCTGTTCAGCTTTATTCCAGTGCATTTATGCTTTGAAGGCAACAAAGGATGAGAAATAAAAATGAAATTACATTTCTGAAGCACAGATATGACCTCTTAGCACACAGCCCTGCCTCTTTTCCAAATATGGTGCCAATAAGCAAGACAAATACAACTTTGCACGCTGGAACTAAACTGATTTGACACTGGCGGTAATTGGCAAATTTGTTTCCATTTGGTGCTTAATGAATGAGGAAAGCAAGTATGTTACATAAATCTGCAAACAGAAGGACACTTAATGAGAAGAAAACACAACTAACACTGAGATAAAGCAGCATCCTTTACTCCTTCAGAGATCCAGCAGGCAGTAAGCATTTGCTTTACATTCACAGCACTGAACAACTTTTCTAGCTCAGCTGTTATAATTAAAGCCCGTTAGTCAAGAGCCTGCTCAAACCCAAGGGTAAAGACTTCCACTGGTATCAGCGGGAACTGAATGAAAGCACACAAAAAGCATGCTCCAGTGACCTCCTTCACAATAATATATTTCAATTTATTGCAGTGAACACATTCAGTATGACTACAGCTAGAAGTAAAAAACTAATCTTTTGTATGCCCCTGAACAAGTCCAAGTCAAAAAACAATTGAAAATGCATAAAGATTCAAAAGTATATCTTGTTAGTTATGGTTGTTAAATCCAGCATTTTACCCTTTTCTTTGTGAAACTGCAAGCTATAAAAGCCGAATAGAACAACAATAAACACTCTTGCACTAGACACAGACATGAATTAGAAGAACATTAAGATGGCACACACAGTTCAGAAAAAAATCCTGTTCGTGGATTCAAGATTAAGCCTTTTTAAAAAAGATGGCAAAATATATATCATAAATAGCAAAAAATCTCCACAACCCATCCTAAGCCTCCACATACACCTGCAATTGAAAGCCTAAATCAATAAATAGGGGTTGCAGCAAACTCAGATACTCAAGGTATGACGAGACACACTGGCAAATCTGGAAATAAACTAGCAAAAGATTACTTCCTGTTCCCTTCTTTCAAGCAACTAATTCACATGAAAGAAGAAAATTTTATTCAATTCACTGAGAGAAAAAAAACAGTAAGACTGAAAATGTGAAATATAAACTCTGCAAGAGTCAACTATTAATCAAAATTTCACAATTCCACAATTAAGATGGCAAAGTTCTGGGTGAAAGCCAATTCTAATTTTGCAATATAGTGGAAAGAAAATTTTTTAAAAAAGTTAAGAATAGGACAAAAGGAGATAATCAATATAAATAAAACTATTACGTAGAAAATTTATTTGACTAAATCATGAATCTATAGGGAAAAAAAAATCTCAAAGAGCCAAGGATGATACATTGGAAATAAAAGAAACCGAATCCAAGTGTTCTAGTTGAACCATTTACGAAAATAGTCAAATTACAATAACAAAAAGCAGAATGGCCAGAAGTAATAAATTATCTTCATTTTGCATGAAATGGAAGCCTAAGCAAATGAGAATAATGAAATGAAAGGCTTACTGATAAATGCTAAAGATGTGAAAAGAGCATATGCACAGAGATAAATATTTTCAGACTAGTAGGTCCTGTTGATCCATCCTAAAAATTATGAAGAAGTTATTTTTGTTGTTCTTATTGCTCTTTTTAAATCATTTCTTGAGGTTTTCTTGAGGAATGAAGACTAAACATGTTTTATTAACATTCAAAATAGCAAAGGGAAGACTCACGCAATCATAAGCTGACCAGGAAGACAATGAGCTTGTCAAACAGAATAAGAAAAACACTATGGGAGTCAATTAGGAAAGAATCCCATTAAAAATTAAATTAATCCACTCAAGGGTCCTGTAAAATCTGATTTCCTTCTCCGATGCTTTCTCCTCTGGATTAGTAAATCTTGCTTCACTTCCCTGTGGCTCCTCATACAGCCTCAGCAACAGAACACAGCACTCCTGCACAGATGTTCAATAACAGCCAGGCATCATTTCTACATATTTCTTGCCATGGGCTTCTCCAGAAAAAGCAAAAGGGTACTAGGGGCCCCTGCAACTCTGGAGGTCACCCTGCTCGTGAAGTCATGCCATGTCATCTCAAACTTCCATTAAATCTTCCCTGTTGGCCTTGGCTTCTCACAAACAGCACTCAAGTTCTCCAGATGCCAATGGCCCTGCAATATTTGACACCTGTCTGCCTCTGATGCATGCAGGTCAAGGATGTTTCTGAATATTATGCTTTAGTCCAGATGAGTCTGTGAGGTTATTCAGCTATTTATTTAGTAAGCTGTTGTTGGATACGACTTTATCCTGAAATATCAGCTCAACCAAAATGTTAATCCTGTATTTCATAACTGTGGCTAACCAAATCTTTAATACTTTTTTTATTGCTGCAACACATATGTCAAAGTACATGCCCCTAGTTTTTCTGTTTTAGCAAATATTACATATACTCTACAGTATTCACTCAAATTAAGAGCCATGCAAATTCTATGTGGTCTTGTTACCCTTTCATTGTTCAATATATTAATCTTCTGTTTCTTTTCAAGATTAATTTGAAATTAAATTTAAATGTAGCTGTTACATCTCCTCCAAAAAACACCAATAATGGAAATGGGCTTAAAACCAGAAATTTTAGACAGTTCAAACTTTTTGTGGTCTCCTACTATGGCAATCAACTTGGGCACATAAAGTTTACTTGAGTTGTTGGAGCAGAGGGTGGGAGAAAGGTCAGGAGGAGAAAGTAGAGTCTAGAGTATACAAAGCTTGGATATTTTCATTTTAATTTTTTTTTTAAGAAGAAAATAAACTGCAAAGACAAAAGGTTCAAAAATTATGTAAGTGATTCACATTAATGCTAAAGCTACTAAAAGGAAGGAGAATCTAAGCTGATGGCCCAAATTACCAAGGCTAGCCTTGAGTTTCCCTCCTGCGATCATACCCTGGCAGTCTTCTGGCAGAGCAGTTTGCTTCCAAGAGAGCCTTTTCCCTCAATGAAAGCTCGCTGTACATAGAAAATCCAGAAGCAGGATTCATACCAATGTAACATGAAGGCAACAATTCCCTACATAAAACACAACCTCGCTCCCATCAGAGACGACAGTCAGGTGCACAGTATGCATCCCTGCGCTGTTAAATTTTCTGGTCGTACACTTGGAATGAGGGCTGAGACCTACACACCTACTGCATCCAAGCAGCCCTCTCACAAGAGCAGTGCAGCCTCTCCAGTTAACCCACAAGGGTGCTGTAAATCATGCAAGGCACAGAAGTTTCAGAGGCAGTGTGTATACACTAAGTCATGACTTCATTAAATACAGATACCTTCAGAACATCACTCCCCTGATATAATTTCTGATGTTGGCTTACACTGAAACAGCAGCATTGTCTGCCAAAGAAGTTCCATTTACCCCTATAGTTTCTCTTTTGTTCTTACTTTGAGTCAGCTCCAGGGCTCCTGTGATGATGCACCATGTCGGCTACTCTAATTAAAATGCCAAGACGTTAAACCGGCACAAGAAAAGGAGTGACTTTTGTGGAGTTAGTGAACTGACTAGTGTCCTCTGCAACCAGACTATTACCAGCACTGATTCAAAGAAGGACAAAAGTGCAGAGTGGAACCAGGCATGACCAGGAAAGGTACGAAGCTTTTAAAAATATTCAGGAACCTGTTAGCAAGGTAGGAAAGAGTAGGAGGAAAAAGACCTACCTCTATCTGCAGCAGTAAAATGATAATTTCTCATAGATTTAGCATTAAACCATAGATTAGATTAGATTAGATTAGATTAGCCCAGTTCAATCAGTGGAAGGACAGACATTGGTTACCCTGAACTGAGTGTTAAATGAGCAGTGAAACCCAGATGGATGTTCAAAGAATACAGCACCAATTCCCTGTGCCTGTATATTAACACATATATGCAGCCCTCAGAGCATCTCATTAACAAGAAGCTCTCAGATTCTCCTGCTGGGAGCAGACAACGGCAAGAAGCAAACCTGTACAGTTATTTATTCCTTTATTAGAGATCCTTAAGCCACTGTTAATGAATCCTTTAACTTGCCTTTCTGTTATTATGGCAAGTAGTGGTAATGGCTCAAATTAACGTTCCCAAACATACATCTAATTAAGTGAGAAGGCATATTGCTACAGTCCTTCGTCAGTGAGATAAGGAGTGACTGAGGCAATAAGCCACCTCAAAGCAAGTTATAATCCTAAAAAGCAGTTTTAATTAACTTGCAGGAGAGCATATAGGAGAAAGCCACCACTATTAGGATACTCTATGTAAAAAACAACAACAACAAAAAGATACGTCTAAATATATATTAGCCAATTAAAAAGAAAGTTGAATAGCTTTGAGATCTATTTCTGATAGTAACTGTATAATTTAAAAGTATAGCTGAGCTAGCCCAACTTGAATTAAAAAAAAAAATAAAATAAAATTTTTCCCATTTTAGGAATGAACTCAATCCAGGCTGCTACCAGTTCAAAATTTCAAGAACAGGATGCTTGGGAAAAGAGGATAATTTCATTTTCCCTTTAAAAATAGACATAATTCTTCTTGCATGTTTTGAATAAAACCACTAAGAAAAAAGATAAAATTAAAAGCCACAAAAAAAGAAAAAAATATCTTGCCCTAAGGTACTGGGTTTGAGACATGCTTCTAGTCAACTCTTGTTTTGCCAAAATGGCTGGAACACTTTTAGCAATTTTTGATTTATAAAAACTAGAGCCGCTACGTGTTAAGTACATACAGGAAATGAAGAGGAAAAAAGGCAATGCACAATTTGCCTGGGCAATTCACAGACTGTTGTATCCTTCCCCTGCTCTGGTCTTCTCCCCCTTCAACTGACCTTTCCAAAGAAACATATGCCAAAGCACTTTCACACGGCAAAGAAGGCAAGGTTGTTCTTGGAGAGATGCATGAATCTTTATGCTTACTGGTACTTCAAAATACAGAAATCACTATAATATTTTATTACATGCTAAATCAGTCCACCAAGTAACACATAGAGAAATAAAATATTCAAGTATTTTATTAGAAGTTATCAGAATAAGATAAACAAGCAGTCTCTCATTTCCTTGAGCTTACTGAGGAGTTAATGCCCTGAGAGTAATCCTTCGCTGATGCCACTTAATTATAAAAGTAAATTCTGCTCTGCCATATGGGTTGGCTTTTTCCTAAGAAAACAAATGAATTCCCAAGAAGGTTTCAGATTGCAATAGAACTCATTTATTTTTATCTGCCAGGTCACATACAATATTAAGAACAATGCCTGGGGCAAATTTTAAAGATACAGTTTCATGGGAGCATGGATTGCATGATTAATGTGAAGGTACACACTAGCAGTGGAGTGGTACCATTCACAGATCGCTACTGATGGTGTAAGGAAACTGAAACAAGGCTACAAGACTCCAGCTTAATCAACTCAATACCTACAGGAGAACTGGATGTTTTGCAGAACAAAAAAAAATTATCAACCAGTGATAACCTTCTCACAAGGAGTGGAAGACAACCTGTGGAAGCTGGGGGCAGGTATAGGGGGGACAGATACAAACAACCTATTTCTGCACAGCAACAGAATGCCCACAGACATCAGAAGACCACCTTTATTTCCCAAACTGGACAAGCAAGACTAATCTTAGCAATGTAGGACAAGTAATTACCTTCCCAGTTACTGCCTGCTATGGCAAATACCACGGAATAAAGTCCCTTGCATATTTTTAGAGATCTCTATATCAAAATTATTTCTGTTCCTATTTTGTTTGCCTTAGCAAAATGTGACAGAACTCATTGTTTCTTGACTAAATTACCCATGGCCAACTTACACTATTTGGTTTTCTGTCAACACTACTGTTCCATTTACACTACTACGTCCTTCCCTAGACGTACCTGCTGACGGATTTGTGGGCAGGCACTGAGCACATGCTCAGTCTTTGTTATCCTGCACTACAATTCCAACCTCATTCTCATCTGCCTTTTAGCAGTCCTTCCTTACATTTCTAACTAATTTCAGTTAACCTTGCTCAAGCATATATAAACAGAATAATACACACTACCAAAATTTAAGGTCTCCCAAGAACCTTGTGCAAAGAGATCAAAATTTCTCTATCACTCCGGGAGACACCTTTTGGGGCATCACAGGACCATATCTGTCTTTCCACATAGCTGCATGACATTGGCAACTCCCAACAGGAATGCAGTCTGGATCCCAGGTAGGATCTTTGCTACCATCCTCAGTAAGACAAATCGTAAATATCATTAGAGGCTGTAGAACTTCAAAAATTAAAAAGAGTCACCTGCAGTGAATATCAATAATGGAAAAGGGATTTAAAAATTTCCAATAGTGTCAAACTTTCACAACAGTATTTGGTTTGGTTTCTAAGACAGAGGAATTTGACAAGACTTCATTAAGCTCCATTAAGGTGGAAAAAATCAATTATGAACAGAAGCTGAGCCAGAACACAGCTCCTGGCTGTGAAAATCATTACTCTAGTTTAGAATACCACCAATTTACTAAAGCAGAATCCTGAAGGTGCAAGGATGGGGTGGGCTGACCCTGGCTGAAGACCAGGTACTCACCAAAACTGCTCTATCCCTCCCCTCCTCAACTGAGCAGGAGAAGAAAATACAACAAAAGGTTCACGAGTTGAGATAAGGACAGAGAGAGATAACTCATTGATTACCTTCACGGGCAAAATAGAAACAATATAAAGAAATTAACTAAACTTATTACCAGTCAAGATCAGAGTAGGATAAGAGAAGTAAAAAAAAATCTTAAATAAAACACCTTACCCCCATTCCTCCCTCCTTCCCAGGCTTAACTTTATTCCTGGCTCTTTACCCCCTCCCTGCCAGTGGCACAGGGAGAGAGGGGCATGGAGATTATGGTCAGTTCATCTCATGTTGTTTCAGCCATTATTCCATCTCAGGAAGAGTCCTGCCCCTGCTCCAGCACAGGATCCCCTCCCATGGAAGACAGTCCTCCAGGAACTTCTCCAACACGGATCCTTCCCACAGTCTGCAGTTCTTCATGGACTGCTCCAGAATGGATCCCTTCCACAGGGTGCAGTCCCTCAGGAGCAGACTGCTGGTTCCCCCACGGGGTCTCAAGTCCTGCCAGCAAACCTGCTCCAGTGTGGGCTCCTCTCTCCATGGAGCCACAGGTCTTGCTAGGAGCCCACTCCAGGGTGAGCTTCCCACACGGTTGCAGACTCCTTTGGGCATCCCCCTGCTCCAGTGTGGGTCTCCTCCGTGGGCTGCAGGTGGATCTCTGCATATCCATGAATAGTCACAGGCTGTAGGGGAATTTGAGCTACAGCACCTGGAGCATCTCCTCCCCTTTCTTCTCCATTGACCTTGGTGTCTGCAAGGCTGTTTCTCTCAGTTTTTCACTCCTCTCTTCTGTGTACATAACTATTTGTGCTCCGTAACTTTTCTGCCTTCTTAAGTATGTTATCACAGAGGCATAACCATTGCTGACGGGCTCAGCCTTGACCAGCAGCACATCTGTCTCGGAGCCAGCTGGCATTGGCTCTGCTGAACATGGAGGAAGCTTCCAGCAGCTTCTCACAGAAGCCACCTCTGTAGCCCCCTTCCATACCGGAAGCTTGCCATGCAAACCCAGTACACTTTTCTTGTGTGGATGCTGGACAAGTAAATCATAATGTGAGTACTTCTCTTGGCAGTGTAATATAAGTAGAGTAATATAAGAGTAATTAGAGTAATATAAGTTTATTGGTACCTTTGTCACATGCCCCATTTCCCATTTTCTGTCTCTACTGCACAGCAAAGAGAAATCCATGCTAGAAGGCTACAAATGATAATTTTCACAACTGAACAGGAACTTTTCACTGTTCAGATCTTACTGAAATAATGACTAACACATGGTTATTAGTTTTTCAGTACTGAAGTGTTAGTACAAGAAGACAATAATAAAAAAATTGAAATATTCCAAGTGAAATAACTAAATATCAAAAGATACTTCATCAGGAAGAACCAATTAACAGTGCATTCTCTTCACTGTCTTTACGAGAGCACAGTTGTTGCTTAGGACAGAAAATTAATTCTTCAAATGGCTCTTTGAATATGTGAATCCAGTGAGGCAGATGTTCAAGAAACTTGTACTAAAATTTTGTCCACAAGCCATAGCATAAGTATGGTAATTTTAATGCTCTGTTCAGATGGCCCTTCTGCTTAAAGAACAGAAAGCTGTATAGTGAAAAGGACGCACTGATACCAGTAATATATACAATCAGAGAAATCTGCTGGCAAGTTTAGTTATTCTAAAGTAAGATCTCCATGGCCAAAAACAACAACACTAGAAAGTTTAAAATTTAGAATGGAAATGCAGAATAAGGAAAGAGAAAATCTAATAACTTCTATGAACAAGTAACAGACAACTATACTGAACTGTGCAAAACAAAATTTCTGTTGTAATTTTAATAACCCTGAATATTTTTAATTTTTCAATTTTAGTCAGAACAAGAGATATAAAGCTCTGAAGCAGCATTAACTTATAGGAAAAAGAAATCTTTTGATGAATGGGATCTTTCATAGAAAGCAGAATTAACAGCTGACATTTTTTTGTAGTCACTGCTTATTCAATAAAATCATCCAAAGCTTATCCCGTAGTGATTCAAAAGGCTTCATCAAAAGCACCAGTTTAAATGAGCTTAACTTTTGCTCAGATTTGGACCCCAGATTAACAGTATGGAGAGAAAAAAAAAGAGAGGAAGGAGGGAAAAAGGGAAAAACATTCTTTTCTTTTTTTGAACAGCTATTGGGTATCTGTATAGAGTGCACTGATCCAACACACATTTCCATAGGTCTGGGGAGAGGCTCAGACAACTTATGGTGACAGTCCTTATGGAGTAGCACCAGTTGATAACCTCACACCTCTTTTCACTTGGTAGCTTACAGAATTGAAAAATCAACATGAAGACACAGAATATCCCACTTCATGTGGGCCAAAGAGATATAAATACGCACAGACACACCCACCTATTTCCACACTCAGAAAGTTTTCCCCAGTAGATGAGCAACTTCCACTGGCCCATGGAAAAAAGTTTTCTTGCAGAGCATTTCATGACTCTGCATTTTGAATTTCATTTTCAGCTAAGAAGCAAACTGGGAAACAGAAATATATTCCTATGCTAAACCTAACAGATAAGTGAAGGGACTAGAACTTTGTTAATTCAAAAGTAAGATATATTCAGAAGGCAGGTGTGACTAATAAGTTTAGATGGCTAAATTTTTTTTTGGCCAGCCATGTTGTTTTACTAAACCTCACATGCTAAGAGAAAAAAAAATAGTACTCAAGGACTGTCACCGCTTCAATGTTGACATCTAAGACAGTGTCACTGTTGATCACAGCTTGCAGAGTGCTCTCCTACTGTGCAAACAGTGACTATCACCTTTACTGCTAATTCTGCAGTCTTTCACAGATCGGTCCTGGCGTTGTAGTGAATAATTATTAGAAACATCCCAACACAAAGAGCCATATCGTGTAGCCAAATTTGGGATCATCGTACGCTTCATGCAACAGCAACTTTTGCCACAGTGTCATACGGCACCTGCTTGTTCTACTGTATGCACCCAAAGACTGTGTACTCCAGGACAGTCCTCTTAAAAATTACAGTAGTGTGAGCTGTTATGAACCTTGACACCAGGCAGGCAGTCCATCTTTTAACTCTGGTCAGGGATAAGAGAAATAAACATGGAAAACATTCAGTTTAATGGGGCTAGAAGGAAGGGGAGTCACACAAGAGCACACTGATATTGGAATTTGGCTTAATATTGCTTATCAACAAAGAACAAAATCCAGTCTGGTGCAACAGAAAAAGGAAAATAGATTGCTCACCTTGCTCCAGCAATAAGCTCTTTTTGTCCTGGGTCAAATGTTAGCTGTGAGAAGTCCACAGCATCTTCTGCTTTGAACACGTGTAGCCAAGGGGCAATTTCTAAAAACAATCAAGAAATACAACTTTTACTATAAATGTTATAGGTGTAATACATCAGGTAGCCACCATTAAATTTGCAGATATTTTGTGCGGGTCTGCAAGTCTGCTCCTTATGGTCCTCTAAGGAAACATAGGAGACTTTCACCACCATGCCATTTAATTTGTAATATAGGCCTGTAAAATATATAGGGCAGCCACCTGATACACACTTGAATCAAGTATCCATATTTTGTTCTGAATTGTTTTTCCTCCTTGGGTGAAGTAGAAAACACCACAGTACAACAGCAATTCACTGGTAAATACTCAAGCAAAGTTAGATTAAATTTCCACACACCAAAAGCAGCTGAGGACTAGAGGGGTTTTTTTTCAGTTAGCTATTTAGTTATTTATTTTCTTTACAAAAGGATCTGATTAAGTAAAAAAGCAATGAGAAAAACAAGCAAATTTGAATTTTCATCATTTTCACAATAAAAAGGTTTAGAAACGAGGGATAAAAAAGGAAAAATGCTTGACATTCATTGAACCTTGTTTTTTTCACCTCCCTTTCTCAGACCAATTTAGTGCTACATTAAGCAGGGCAGACAAGCATGTGAGTTGCTGAAAATCAGCAAGGGGCATTACTTGTATTCAGAATACATACTTGTTCCTACTTTCAAACTTAAATATACATAAATAGTTGCAAATCATTACTACTAGATCTTTTTTTCATTCATATCACTAACTGGACACACAACAGTTTGGCTAAATAAACACAGTATTGTGGGAACAGAGCATGATTTTTTTTTTTTTAATTTTACTTCTTTTAAATTACACACAGAATACATAAAATTGCTGTAACAATAGAAATGGCTCTCTAAAAAAAAAAAGACCAGCTGTACAAAAACCTCATCCTCTAGAGCTCTGCAATTCTCAGGACATTGATTGAAGCTTTTTTTTTTTATGTAGTCACAAAGCAGCGGTCTGGAACTTACACGAAAGGTGAAGAGGGCTATGTATGTAGGGCACAACAGGCTGTGGGACTGTCTGTTTGAAGACTACAGATGTGAAACAGTCAATTAAAAGACCAAAGGTGAGCACGCGGTCATGACCATTTAGAACACGGAGTCAAAACCAATCCCCCTGAGGGTGCTGCAGAAGTGCAATTTTCAATACTGGTATCATCAGCTGCAGCTCAGGTTAACAACATTCATTCTAAGCTCTCTTCTCCGCTCATGAGCATATTTTTGCTTTTGCAAATGTCTCAGTTGAAATAATCCATGTCTGGTGCCTGTTTCAGGATGATTTGTTCCTAATTTAAAGTTTTAGCACAAGAGAGCTATCCATGGGCCCAGGAGAAAAATGTTATTCTGTGTCAAAACGTGTTCAGCCATTGCAGACAACCATTAAATGCACTGTGCAGAAGCTGTATCATCATATACTTTGGAAAAACAGATGGAACTGTGAAGTAGAATCACTTGGATGTCAGAAAAGTAACTTCTGCATTTTTAATGTCAGCCTGTATGCATCTGGGCAATTTCAGGATCGCAATGCCAGTTTGTACTTGTTCTGCAGCACTTGCAGTGAAATTCACTGTTGATTTCCATCTGCATTGGATAGGTGCTCACACCAGGATTCAAACACTGAGAAGGAAAGCGGATGTGGCCACATATTAGATAACTGTGATTACAGCTACCATCAGCTATTACTTCAGATGCTGTGCAGAGAACCCAGCAGGATTGTGAGCGAGGAAAAACACTCATATACATTACAGGCCTGTATAGCCTTATATATACTTATCTATTTTTATTTAAATATATGTAAGACTACACAGGCAAGCATAAAAGAGATGTTTCTTAAATTTTTTGTACTTGATTTGCAACTTGACTTTTCATATGCAATGCATTGCATTGAA